>CM050424.1:21150026-22350026 GCA_027564155.1 Gymnocypris eckloni scoliostomus | reverse complement strand
TTTATCTGCTGGGATATTTTGTGTCTTCATTGGTTCACTGTAAGCTAAGTTAACATAGTCTCGTAACGTTAGTTAGCAGCGTGCTAGTTAGTACTGCGCAAAACACATTCGAATGTTTATTATCTAAACATGATATTGAGTTTACTGCAATAATATAAACTTAACGGGTTTGTATTTTAGTGGCCTTATGAATATTTTAGTATTGCCTATGTAAAACTAGAAGCAGCTCCACGCTCCGATCTGACAATCAGCCAACTAACGTTATGCAAGTAAAATCTGTATTTGTCACGAGTACAAGCTAGACATCTATTTTACTTCAAGGAACGCTTTTAATTGTATAGATGAGTATGTTTATATGAGTGTAATCATTCAGTATGAAAGCCACATGGGACATGCCCTGGCAATCTACACACTGTCTAGGTGTCTGGTCTTATAATTATGTTTTTATTCTGGTCAAATATCAACTCAGTAATTGCTTACTTGTATTGTTACCTTAGAGTAACTTTGTAGGTGTCAAGCATGGGCCGGAAGTTGGACCCCACCATCAAGGTGAAAAGAGGACCTGGACGTAAGTCCAGAAAACAGAAGGGAGCAGAAACTGAGCTGACCAAGTTTTTGGTTGAAGGTAAAGCACACATTCTCTGAAAGATTTGCTTATTGGGCTAAATTTTCTTGTTTTATATATTCATTATTTATAGACTTATTTTGTTATATGATTATAACAATGTTTATTCTCTATTTGCAGAGGAGGGACCAAAAAAACTTTCAAGCAGAGCGAGAAAACGGCAAGTTTCTTTTAAATGACTAAATATGAATAACTGTTATTCACATGGTCATATTTTTAGTTATTCATATGGTAATATTTTTTGTTATTCATATGGTAATATATTTGTATCTCTGTGGTAATTACTTGCAATTTTTCCCCCAAAATAAATTTCAACAGAGCTGTAAAAAGATATCAAGTGACTAAAGAACCCAAACAAGAGGAAAAGCCTAAAAAAGGTATTTTAAAATAAAGTTATAATGGCATTACGATGTTTATGCACCCATGAATTTGTACATCAATTATTTTCTGTTGCAGGATTCTCAGATGAGAATAGTAAATGGCTAACACCAGCACAGAAGAAGCAAAAGATTGAACAATCTGAAGAAGATGAGGACAGTGACAGCCAATGGGAGGAGGAAGACGATGACAAAGAAGAGGGCTTTGATAACAAGAAAATGAAGGAGGAGGATGACGATGAAGATATGGTTGATGACTATGGTGCTGATGAAGGGGATGATCAAGACAGTGATGGAGAAGAGGTATGATTTCAACCAATGAGAAACATTTGTAAAGAAGAAATCGTGTCCTTTCTCAAATGTCAAATAATATACGTCGATGTATACTGATGTCGTACCACTTAAGCTTGGAGCACAAAATACTGTATTTCACAATTCAGTGTGCTTGACTTTGCATTTACATCTGAGATGAACTGGAAATAATGTCAAAAACTACTATGTGAAATACATCTCGTCACTTCACAAAATAAATATGCAACAAAGTGAGGTTATGACAACATTGTAGCATACTACCATTTGAAATATGTTATTATATATTGTTATACACTAAAAACACTATTAAGAAACAATCAGCATTGTATTGGAAGCATTGCCCTTTCCTTATTGTAATCTTATCATTACTTGCCCTGTCAGCTTCTGCCAATTGAGAAAGCTGCAAGAAAACTGCAAAAACAAACAAGCATGAAACCAGAAAGTGATGAAGAGGAGGAGGAAGATGATGATGCTGATGAAGAGCAAAAGGAAGATGAGGATGAAGAGGATACTGTACAGGCAAATATTGATGAAAACGATAAATTCAAACTCCCAGGTGCTGGGAAGGAGGGTGAGTTCAACTTTTAGTACGTCAGCGAACTAGAGAAACTCACTGCATCAAAATTGTATTGGATCTAGAAGTGTATTCTAACCCTCCATCTATATATGTAGGTCTTTTACAGATGGACTTACAGACCATCCATCAGAGGATCAAAGATAATGTGGATGTGCTGTCTCACTTCACTGAGAAGAGAGAAGAGGGCAAGGAGAGATCGGAGTATCTCTCTCTGCTGCGCTCTGACCTCTGCACCTACTACAGCTACAACGAGTTCCTCATCAGCAAACTCATGGACCTTTTCCCTCTCTCTGAGGTGTGTGTTTGGATCTGTTAACTTAGCATGACAGGTTTTGTGTAGATGCTTCCTGTTTTAGTACCACCCATCTGCTTCCTCACAAGGTGTGTGGCTATGCTAACAGGATAGAGGAACTGTCTGTCAGGATCTGAAGGGGTGGATGGCCACACCTCCTCCACCTCTATATGAATTGGCAGTACATCAATATCAGAAAATAGCTGTCTTTGTAAAACTTTGGAAGATGCTTTCTATGTTTTGATTGATGTACATATACAACGTTCAATTTCAGCTGATTGATTTTCTTGAGGCCAATGAAATTCAGAGGCCAGTCACCATCAGAACCAACACCCTAAAAACCAGGAGGAGAGACTTGGCTCAGGTCTGAGAAGATTTCTTTATCATTTTTACCTAAATGTTGTGATGTTTTGTATTAGAGTTCCATTTGCACCTGATTTGTGATTGGACGGTGCTAAATATTGGTTCCAAAACATGGTCCAATTACTATTAACTGTGGTTTATCAGATGTAAAACTCATTAGTGAAAAATCGCAGAATAAAATGGTCTATTATCAATAGCTTAGTGATCCACAAAGCACCGCTTAAATAGAGGTCACTTTCTAACCAACCAATACACTTTGAACCCAGTGCAAAATCTCTGGCAGGGTTTCTGCTGGTCTTAAAGTGTTTTAAATAAACCCTTCCACAAATTAAGGTCTGAAAAGGGACTTAAATCAGTGCAAAAAGTCATGAAGTGGCATTAATTGTTGCATGGACTAAATTAATATTTTATTTTTTATCCTTCGCATTACAACATTACTTCACAAAAAATAAAACCCACATTGAATGGTATTAATACAGACGTCTCTCCGGTTCACAGGTGTGTTGTGTAATCTAATGGCATGTTCTTTAACGCAGGCTCTGATTAACCAGGAGTGAACCTGGATCCACTGGGGAAATGGTCCAAAGTGGGGCTGGTTATCTATGACTCTTCTGTTCCCATAGGTTAGTTCCAGCGTCATTTCAAACAACATTTTGTTTTTCATCCTTCATCTTTGACGACTGAAACAATTCATGTTATTTGTTACTTTGCAACAGGAGCAACTCCTGAATATCTGTCAGGCCAGTACATGTTACAAGGTGCATCATCATTGCTGCCTGTAATGGCGCTTTCGCCCCAGGAGGGGGAGTCAGTGCTAGACATGAGTGCCGCTCCAGGAGGCAAGACCACATATATGGGTGAGCATATGCTTCTCTGTGACAGTCACACCAACTGCTGTGTTATTGTACAGTGGCCGATCTCTGTTGAGCCTTTTTATTGTTTATTGGCACAGTCTACACCAAAGAATAAAGACATTTCAACAATTTTATATTAAAGTTATGAAGCCAAAATGTGTAATTTGTGTGATGCAGCTCAGCTAATGAGGAACACAGGCATGATTGTGGCTAATGATGCAAATGCAAACAGACTGAAGAGCGTGGTGGGAAACATCCATCGTCTCGGTGTCACTAACGCTGTCATCTGCAACTATGACGGCAGACAGTTCCCCAAGGTCTGCACCAACCTATTTTCCTGTTCTGTTCGGTCTTGTTTTTATTTTGGATATCAGTTAAACGTGTCATTAAATGTAATTTTTTTGGAACATATCCAGTTTTAAATTTTTTACACATTTCTATACTGTTGTGCGTCTAATCGGATGTTTTTGAATGGTAGGTGATGGGAGGTTTCGATAGAGTGCTTTTAGATGCTCCTTGCTCGGGTACTGGAGTTATCTCTAAAGATCCAGGAGTAAAAACCGGCAAGGTAAAATCATTTTTGTGGAATTTGGCATACTGAAGCTTTTAAAGACCAACCTTCATTCTGAAGACTTTTGTTACTTTTATGCACATTCTCCATTCTTTCTAATCTTTCTCTCGGTCTCTCAGGATGAGGCTGATATTCTTCGCTCGGCTCACCTGCAGAAAGAGCTCATCCTGTCTGCTATCGACTCTGTCAATGCTGATTCTCCAACTGGCGGATATCTTGTTTTCTGCACATGCTCTATTATGGTTAGTTGCACACACTAGATATGTTTCCATCTTCATGTTTGTATGCGCATTTTGAAGTATCACAACAGAAAAAGTGATTGCAATGCCAAGTAAAAAAAAATCCCTTAATTCGCTTGAGGTGGTTTTTGACTTGTGCGAAAAAAGGGTTAATAATAAAAGGCGAATAAAGGGAGATGCACTTTGCGAATAAATTCCCCCATGTTCATCAAAAAAGTAATGTGACTTTGCACTATGGGATAGCATAACCTGACTAACCAGCAGACTGATCTGAAATAATGTTATAGTCATTCTTAAATGCCAGAGCAAAGGCTGTACTGTCTTACACGACTGCGTTCCAAACAGCAGGCATCCACCCCTGAAAGCAATGACCGCATCGTGACCCTGGACCACAAAACCAGTCATAAGGGTCAATTTTCTGAAGTTGAGATTTATACATCATCTGAAAGCTGGATAAATAAGCTTTCCATTGATGTATGTACAAATCAAAAATTAAGTTTTAATATATTTACGGTAGACATTTACAAAATATCTTAATGGAACATAATCTTGACTTAATATTCTAACGATTTTTGACATAAAAATAGATAATTTTGACCCATACAATGTATTTTTGGCTATTGCTGGTTTTCAGGGTCACATATTGTTTCATCTGCTCGCTCTGAGGCACAAATAATTTATTATATATGAGAATCATTACAATCAGTGGCTTCTCATATTTTTCTTAGCGATATTTAGTGCCAGTTTCTCAGGTAGTGACGATTTTGTTCTTTGACTCGTTGGATGCAAACAGTGCTTATTCGCAAATGTTTGATGTGATATTCCAAGTTAAATTTACAACTGGGGATGGAAACTCCGCTACTGAGTCACATTATTGCTATTAGAGGTCGACTGACATGATATTTGCTTTCATTTCATACCAAGTATGCAGAACTGGTATTTAATAATGGTTTTATTAATTATTTTTTGTAAATTAATTAAATTGTTGTTTGAGTAAACTTTATGATAAAATAAATTGTAGACCTATATATTAAATATTTTATATATATATAAGTTTTGTAGGACTTAAAATTTTGAATTATTTTCAATTATCAAATTTCAATTGATCAAAGTCAATTATGCTCATCAAGTCTGTATTTATTTGACAAAAAATATAGTATTGTTGTAATATTGTGAAATTATTAAAATTTTCAATGAATAATTTTCAGCATCATTACTCCAGTCTTCAGTGTCACATGATCCTTCAGAAATCATTCTAACATGCTTTTTTGCTGCTCAAGAAACATTTGAATATTATACATGTTGAAAATAGTGCTGCTTTTGTGGAAAATATGAGCTATTTGTTCAGGATTATTTGAAGATTATGAAGTTCAAAAGAACAGCATTTATTTGAAATGGAAATATTTTGGAACATTATAGATGTGTTGTAAAAGTTTATTTCAAAGAAAAATCATACTGACTTCAAACATTTGAACAGTAGTGTACATCCATGTTACTTGTCAAGGTTCTCCAAAATTGGTTATATTTTGTATTTTATGAAAATATTAGTGTCTCAGAGGAGACTCTGAACCATTTAGGCTTGACTGGAACAAATGACCAATTCCTTAGAGGCCAGCGATCATAATACTTGAGATGAACACGGCTTCTCACATGAGAGAGTTTTTGGCCTGGAAATAATGAATCCTTCAGGGGGCTGAAATTGTTGGAAGTGATAAAATAATATTTTACAGACCTTAGCTTTAGGTCACCAACAACAAATACACAACCTGAGTGGGTGCAGCAAAAACCCTTTCTAATTCTGTCTGATTTGACGTGGAGTCGTGGACTGACCCAGATATTGCATTTTAAACCAGTGCTGTAATGTAACATTGAGAGGAGAAGTGGAAGAGATGGATGAAGAATCATTGAATGAATCGTTATCTGAAAACACTGAAATGTGTAATTACATCTGATATCTTCTAAAACATGCTCATTTTTCAAATGGATTTCTTATGAAGATTTGATTTGTCTTCTCCATAGGTAGAGGAGAATGAGTGGGTGGTGGACTACGCTTTGAAGAAGAGAAATGTAAAGCTGGTCCCCACAGGACTAGACTTTGGCAGCGAGGGATTCACCAGGTAATGAGGTCTTATTTGAGATCCATCTACAGTAATAAAGACTGTGCTCCTAGAGTTCGTAATGTGAGTTTGCCAAAGAAAGTGTAAGAAATTATGAAGTGCACTTAGAAAATATAATCTCTCTCCACAGATTCAAAGAAAGACGTTTCCATCCCTCTCTCAAACTCTCTCGCCGATTCTACCCTCACTCCCACAATATGGATGGATTTTTTGTGGCCAAACTAAAGAAGCTGTCTAACACCATCCCCACCGCCTCAAAAGAAACAGGTGTGTAATAATTTCCCATTTGTTTCCACTAGGGGTGTGTGATATAAAAAATAAATCTCAATATTTTTGGGATTTTTTTCGATAACGATAATTAGACAATATATATATTTTTTTGATATTCTTCATATTCTGTGTGGTCAGATCACATCAGTGATAGTATTTAATCTTTTCATTTAAGTTTAAGTAGATTTTACCTTTTTAATAAAGCTATTGTTTAATAAAAGTGTACATCTTTTGAGTAGGGGTGTGAACCTACACTGATCTTACGGTTCGATTAGGATTATCATGTCATCGATTTGGTTCAATTCGATATCACGATCACAAGTCTGAGCACAGAAGACAATTCAAGAGCACTTTGAACAAATACACAAAAGTAAATACAAAATACTTGGCACTGACAGGGTTAACAGCACAGGGTGAAAACGGCTGATGTGGTTTCTCAAGTTAGTTGTATTACCCCCTACATATTTTATTTGTGCGTGACATGATTACACCAGCAGTTCTCAATTCCAGTCCCCCCTCTATATTTTGTATGTCTCTCTTTGTTAACACACCTGATTCAGATAATCAGCTCGTTAGAAGTGCGCTCCGTGCATGAACTGTGTTCAATTGACATGCTCCCTATACACAGTGTCCATTGCTCCCTACTCCCTGAGCCGTTGAAATCCGTTGAAGTTTACTTCACCTCGGAACATTCATTCATGGTTTGCGCTGCTCAACGTCTTCGAGCACAGACAAGTGTGACATACCTCTTATATATAAAATTTTATTTAACGTATTTCACACTTATATGCACTTTGAATAGAATACGTTCGCTTCGAACTGGAATCATGGTGGAATATCCTGTGATGTCCACTTCGCTGGGCACTTACGTTTGAATAGAACAAATATCTGAAGCGGTAAGAGTAATATACCAAATTGTGCAGAGCGGGGGGGCGCGAGGACTGGAATTGAGAACCGCTGATTTACACACAGCGTGTCTTCTCCAGGTCGTGCGCTTACCAGGTTGTTCATAACCAGATGTCGGCTTTTGAAGTAGTTGGAGCATTTTTTATTATACTCGTGTCTTGCCTCCCTCCGCCATTGAATGCTCCCGCGACAAAGCATGTATGTGAAAAATGACATCAGAAAAGCTTCAGTACATTATAATCGGTTATGGTCTATTACTGAACCGATACCGAATCTTCCTCGTCTGCATCGCAGTGCACTTTTTAATTTCATCCCTACCATTGAGTCAAATAAAGATGCATTTAGATGCATTTACATAATATTTAATGCAGCGCAGAGGGACATGGAGTGCTTTAACCAGTTACAAATGCAGCATTTGACATTTTAAACATAAAACATTGAATACTGATATTTACAATTATTTAAAAAATGAAAATAGACTTTAAATGTGAAATTAACCGCCTTCAGACTGACGGCTGAAGGTCTGGAATATATGGATTATATGCATTCATTGGCCAAGGCCTGCCCATGAGGCCGCTTGACCGACATGTCAAACAACCAATCACAGTATGTTTCTTTCAGCGTCACGTTTCGGGGCGTGGAAATGTACCCACAATAACATGCCGGTGTGTGAAACTCTCGTATGTATTTGAAAGATTCTATGGCGCAAACTTTAAATATTTCACATACTTTTGAAAATCCAGCGTTTAGTTGACTCCGATAAGCGTTTGCCATCACAGTTGTAAACACAACAGCTTTCTTCTTTCATGAGGGGATTTGGCGTCACGGCCTCTTTGTTTCCAGGCGAACCGTTAAAGAATGTGACACACGTCTCCCAGAAATCCTGTATAATTCATCCAATCTGACGACGACTTCGACACTCCTGAAGTGTTTCCAGATAAGTGTACCATATGCATCAGATGTTTAGCCAACGGTTCATGGGCGTCGTGACGTCTGAGGCTGAGACTAGGTGGCAGTAAGTCACTATTAACAAGTGAGTCATTACGATTGAACCAAATCCTTTAACAGTTGATTCATTCAGGAACGAAACTCATGTTGCTCAGAGACGCAAAGCAGTGCTGTAGTCTCTTAATATTAACTTATTGTTTAATCAATATAAAATCAATATCACATTTGTAATCGTGCTTATTTTTAAAGAAAAAACTGCACTCTTAGTGTGATTTTAACTAAATGAAACTTAAATATATAAATGTTCTGCGATCATTCGTAATGCATTTTAATAGACTGAACCATGCAGTGAAAGAACACGCTCTAAATGCACACGTGCACTGTTTAACCTGCTTCATCACCACGTAGGCTAATGTATGCGTGCTCTCTGTAACGTAGGTTTTTGTTGGGTTGGATCACATCATTAAAACGACAATAACGATATTATCGCAGACTATATATATATCGCACACCCCTAGTTTCCACATCTTGTTTATTTTCTGATCTGATATTAATTATATTAACTCATCTTCAGAAGAGGAAGTAGAATCTACAAAACCTGAGACCGCAGCCTCAACGAAGCAGATCCAGAAACCAGAATCTAAGCAACAAAAGCCCGCTTCAACTCCAGAGAAAAGCAACATCGGCAAGAAACAGAAATTAAAACAGACGAAATCTGAGCAGCCCATTATAACGAAGAAAGCTGGAGTGAAATCTGAGACAAAAAAATCTGATGGTCCCAAAAAGGCCAAAATTGCTAAGTTAGATGGTGAAGCATCCAAAAAGAGTGAGAAACCTGACAAAAAACAGAAGGTAAAGGAACTGAATGGAGATTCAATAAAAGAGGTAAGGAAGGAGAAGAAAGAGAAAAGCTCGTTGGACGAGAAGAAAAACAAAATGAAAAGGAAGAAACTGTTGAAGAATAATATAAACAGAATGGGGAAAAACAGGTTTAGGAAGTTAAAAAATGTGCTTGGACAACAAGAAAGTGGACCGTGAAAGTCTCTTGATGCAGTGAATTGACATGGACCTGTATGCTCAGAACTGGGATTGGTTTGACACGAGACAGGAAGTTAAACCAATCCCAACATGCTGTTAGGGACTCAAAGATTATCTTGTAATGTTTGTAATGTACACAATGAGTTTGTGTGTCTATCTAGCTTCCCAAGTCTTTTGTCCACCTTATTATTATCGCTTTACTGTCAACCTAGTGGTATAATTCTTATAAATGTATATTTCATTGTCTGTTTTTATGGATTTTGTTTTGAAAAATAAACATTTAACTGAAATATTGCAAAGGAGTGAGTATGTGGTCTGTTTTTCTGTCTCCTATTAAAAAGAAAGTTTGAGAAAAAAGGTTTGGTGTCTGAAAAATTGTATGTCTGGATCCTTGAAGCACTGGTTATAGACTTCCCTGGGAAGAGAGTGACTGAAATGATATTTCACGGCTTGTCTTAACCTGACCTTTCTGTTCAGCCTTTCAAGAAGTCACCTCAGAAAATCAGATCAAAACTATCGAGGTAGAAGTGAAATCTTCTTTGAGCCTGAGTGCATCACGACTGCTATTCAGCAGAACATATTGACTTCACTTTTCACATCGCTTAGCTCCCGCCACAGAACATTTATCAGTGCGCAAAAAGTTTTCGTTGGGTTCAAATGGCTAAAACGCTCAGCAGATGAACTTCAGCTGTGAGCGATCTTTCTTCCCACCCTTCTGGCCCGGTGCCTGTGTAACCATGGTAACGTACTTATCGCATTATACGTTGCGAAGCCTTGAGCAAGTACCCTCTGAACTGCGACGCTTTCTCTGCTTGCATGAAATCCTTCTGTCTCCACAAAGATGGCCCAAAATGCCATAATTATCGCTGCTTGTTCCTCCCAAAGCTGTTAATTCTGATGAAATGTAGCACATGTGTAGGCAAAGCGTTTATTTTAATCACATTGCAGTGATTACATGCAAGGAGATAATTTAAGGTTGTGCCTGAAGGGTAAACGAAGCCATTCAGCAGGCCTGTGGGTAAAACCTTTTCTTGTTTGACACCCCACTGATTAAGTGGTATTGTAGAAGGGTAATTATCATGATCACCTGCACATACTTATCAACTGCTTCCCTTGTTTTAGACTTAGTTCACACTGCAGGCTTAAGTGGTCCAAATCCAATTTTTTTTGCCCAAATGTGATCCATATCTGATTTTCTAATGAGAGTCTAAACAGCACAAATCCAGCACAATTTTTTTTTTTTTAAATCAGGCCCAGGCCACTTTCATATGTTGTCCTAAATCGGATACATATCCAATGTTTTGCAATGCGACTTCAGTCTGAACTTCAGTCTTCAAGTCTTATCAGCCAAAAATCCGATCTGAGCATTAAGACCTGCAGTGTGAACTAAGTCTTGTACGGTGTAGTTGAGTTTTCTCACCAGTATATCCCACACTGTTGTAGCTAGGTTAATGGCGCTCACTAAGACGAGAAACACTATTAGTACTGGTCATTTGAACTAGTGTGCAATTGTTAATTGGTTAATAATTGAGTGAGATTTTGTATGGCTTTGAAAAACATTTATACAATTTTCAAAGAAAGTTTAGGTTAAAAATGTTGTGTAACCAGGTTAAAAGTGGTAAAATAAATCTCATACCATCATAAAACAATAAAATAAGTCTGTGAATTTTGTTCAGTTTATGTCTCAGTTGTTAAATCTTTGTTAATATATATTTACACATAATAAAAAATGCTGTTGAATAATTTGCAATGAATTTTTTTTTATAAAAATATAAACGTATAATTCATAAAGTTTGTAAAAAGAAATAATAAAAATATAAAAAATGTAGTGCACATATATATTTAAGTTGGGTTCTTTTGGGAATAACATTTTGGTGTGTTGCACATGTGACATTTTACAACTGTTTGTCTCATTTGTCAAGTCTTTGCTTTATATAAATATTATAAGAAGAAAATGCTATTTCATCATTCAGAAATGTTGTGAACAAAAAAGTAAAAAATTATAAATTATAAAAATGTAAACGACAATTATATATATAATTAATACATTTAGTCAAACAAAAGAATGAATAATTAAGTATATATATATATATATACTTATTCATTCTTTTGTTTGACTAAATCTATTAATTATATATATAAATGTTTTTTTTTCACATAACATTTTACAACATGAACTATCCTTGCCTTGTCATAAAAGGTCCAATTATAAAAAATTAGACTTTGCACACACACAGGCTGCATCTGAATATGCGTACTTCCTTACTATAGAAAGTGAAAGCTGTTTGACACTGGTAGGTCATTGACATTTCGATTGTAGTATGTACAATATACGAAACTATGGTTGTGAAGTATGTATTTATTCAAAAGAAATACTTCTCAGGCTTCGTCCCAATGTGCCTATTTATGCTACGCCTTTAAGGTATGTACTCTTTTGATGAAGAAAAAGTACACACTTTTGAGTGTGTAGTAGAAGAGTAGGCAAGCTTTGGGACATACTTTCACGTCACACAACTGCGTCTTTAACAGAAGGCTCTGTCGCATCTGTTACACGCACCCTGTCACTGTAAACTGGCTTGTCAATCATCTTGTCACTGTTAACATCCTCCACATTTCATTTAACTTCCTACTGTATTAGAGAGAAAAGTAGGCTCGTTGACCTGCCAGTCGCGGGTCTTTCATGCGGAGAACTGCTCATATTTTCTGCATAATGATGCATTTAAAAGTCAACGACCAAATGGATGTTTATAAAAGTTCACATTGCTGTTGTAGATTAAATAGAACACTGATAACAATAAATTTATATTTTTACCAGGTTAAATGTTGATTATTAGTAACTCAAACCCCTTTTTGCAAACCTCTCTACCTAACGATCGTGCGCATCCACCACGTTTGTAGTCTTTGTAACGTGTTTTATATGTGTTTGTAGTTCTGAACGGAATCCTTAGGGCAATTTAGCCATTAGTGTGCACGAATCCACACTTCAAAAATCGACCTGAAATAGAAGACCAGACTTTTGGCATACTCTTTTCAGCATACTAAGCTTTGGGAGTCTGGGACACACTTATTGTAATATCACGTACTATTTAGTATGGATAGTATGAACATTTGGGACGCAGGGCTGGTGGGATTTCAGAAGCAGCAATATTCATGAGGGTCTGCAGGGTCTTCTCTATGATATTTCCTGTTGTGTTTTTGAAAAGAGGTTCCAAATCATAGAAATTTGGGGCTTTTGTATGACGTAAGTAAGTAATCACCAATCAACACTGTTGCATAACTACATGCTCACAACAACTCAAACCCCTTAAAATTGTGAATGTGGAAGTAAAAACAACAGCTGGAAAATAATTTAGCACATGAAACATTTAAATAACAGCATTTCCATTGGCCTGGGTGTTGCCTCTATGTAAATGTGCCATCCCATCCACCCCTTAAACTTATGTTCCGCTACGTTTATGTTTTCATATCATTGCCTCAGTCTCTCTGTAGCGCATCTGAGCATGTTTGTGTCTTGTCGTGACTGCACAGTTTGACCGTATCCTCTCACAGCTGGGAAATGCGCCAGAGTCTTCATTATATCCTCCAGGTAGCCTATATCAGGAATGACTGCAGAAGCGTGTAGGCCTTCGCTGAAGTGTGTAGCTGGAGACACAGCTGTCAAACCCAACTAACCTAAATCTTACCACTCTGTTTCAGCCACAGAATAGTTAAACCAAAATGACAATTCTGCCATTATTTGCTCACTATCTGTTAAAAAACTTATCCACTGGTTCTGTATGTAAACATGAAACACAAGATGGATTGTTTAAAAAAAAAAAGTAGGCTATCTAGATGTTTTTTTTCATTGCATTAGCCGTCTATTAACTTTTTATAGATGGAAAGCTTTTTAAAAACGTGCCTTTAGACCTGGCATTTTTCATTCCTCTACCCTGCATTTTTAAATGCAAAAACATGTTCTATGTGAATGGCCCTGTAACACCGTTATTGACTATACAGGTGCATCTCAATAAATTAGAATGTCATGGAAAGGTTACTTTATTTCAGTAATTCAACTAAAATTGTGAAACTCGTGTATTAAATAAATTAAATGCACACAGACTGAAGTAGTTTAAGTCTTTGGTTCTTTTAATTGTGATGATTTTGGCTCCCATTTAACAAAAACCCACCAATTCACATCTCAACAAATTAGAATACTTCATAAGACCTATAAAATAATTTTTTTAGTGAATTGTTGGCCTACTGGAAAGTATGTTCATTTACTGTACATGTACTCAATACTTGGTAGGGGCTCCTTTTGCTTTAATTACTGCCTCAATTCGGTGTGGCATGGAGGTGATCAGTTTGTGGCACTGCTGAGGTGGTATGGAAGCCCAGGTTTCTTTGACAGTGGCCTTCAGCTCATCTGCATTTTTTGGTCTCTTGTTTCTCATTTTCCTCTTGACAATACCCTATAGATTCTCTATGGGGTTCAGGTCTGGTGAGTTTGCTGGCCAGTCAAGCACACCAACACCATGGTCATTTAACCAACTTTTGGTGCTTTTGGCAGTGTGGGCAGGAGCCAAATCCTGCTGGAAAATGAATGCAGCATCTTTAAAAAGCTGGTCAGCAGAAGGAAGCATGAAGTGCTCCAAAAATTCTTGGTAAACGGGTGCAGTGACGTTGGTTTTCAAAAAACACAATGGACCAACACCAGCAGATGACATTGCACCCCAAATCATCACAGACTGTGGAAACTTAACACTAGACTTCAAGCAACTTGTGCTATGAGCTTCTCCAACCTTCCTCCAGACTATAGGACCCTGGTTTCCAAATTAAATACAAAACTTGCTCTCATCTGAAAAGAGGATTTTGGACCACTGGGCAACAGTCCAGTTCTTCTCTTAGCCCAGGTAAGACGACTCTGACGACAACTGTAGCCAAATTCCTTGACACGTCTGTGTGTGGTGGCTCTTGATGCCTTGACCCCAGCCTCAGTCCATTCCTTGTGAAGTTCTCTTGGTTGGTTGTGCATCTTTTTCCTTCCACTCAACCTTCTGTTAACATGCTTGGATACAGCACTCTGTGAACAGCCAACTTCTTTGGCAATGAATGTTTGTGTCTTGCCCTCCTTGTGAAGGGTGTCAATGATGTCTTCTGGACAACTGTCAGATCAGCAATCTTCCCCATGATTGTGTAGCCTAGTGAACCAAACTGAGAGACCATTTTGAAGGCTCAGGAAACCTTTGCAGGTGTTTTGAGTTGATTAGCTGATTGGCATGTCACCATATTATAATTTGTTGAGATGGTGAATTGGTGGATTTTTGTTAAATGTGAGACAAACTCATCACAATTAAAAGAACCAAAGACTTAAACTACTTCAGTCTGTGTGCATTTAATTTATTTAATACACGAGTTTCACAATTTGAGTTGAATTTCTGAAAGAAATTAACTTTACTACGACATTCTAATTTACTGAGATGCACCTGCATCTGTCAGCAGTTTAGTACAGAGCCCTGCACATTAGATACAGGAAAACATTTTATTGTGTCAATAATTAGTTCCTTCGTTTTACTAAATCATGCGCATGACATTAAATCATGGCAAAGTTTTAGTTGAATCAAGCGAACGAATAAGGCCTATTATATTGTGTGCACAATTTACTTAAAACAAAGAAACAAGTTAGTAAGTTATACGCATGTATTAGTACAACAAGGGAACAAATTATTATTTTGTGTGCACAATTGGGGCTCCGTAGTTTAGAAACCCAACAAGTGATGTCAAGTGCAGGAATAAATTGCTCTTTTGAAAAGTTATTTTCAATGAATCAATCCTAATTATCAAAGTCAAGTTGATGGCTCCAGCATAAATGACTCACTCACTCTGAATCTAAATTAGTTAAATTCACCAAATGGCACAGAGACAAACATATGTTCAGGTCAGATAGCAACAGGTTAACTGCTAATATTGAAAACACTCTTAATGTGATCATTTTTTATTATTTATTGGAGCTTGACAGTCCCTTTGCCGTTCACTTTTCATAGTATGAAGATGTCTGGCAAAACATCTCCTTTTGAGATCTAAATGAATGAAGAGAACTGATAAATAAAAATAATTTATATGAATTGATATTGAAAATGATGTTCCCACGAAATGTTTGTTTACTTTCCTTAGAGCTTAAAATGTAGGCTTACAGCATAGCTTGTTGATCTGTATTTGCTCAGTTTTGTCCTGCGCACAGTGAAGGTCTTTCACAGCTGGGTCTGACAGAATCACTTCCCGTCTCAGGCCTTCACTTCCTCTTTTTGTCTCTCTCTCAGTCTCACTGCAAACTTTCTGAACTCTAAAACCTTTATTTTGAATTGTAGTGCTCTTCTCAGGGTCTGTTGTCCTCTCACCCACTCACACGCCTACACAGATGAATCTGCCCACTCTTATTTCTCACCACACATGTGCTCGCACAGACACGCACACACACACACACACACACACACACACACACACACACACATGCTAGATTCCCTGCCTACAGAACTGCAGAAAACACACAAACACACTCACACATACCACCTTCGCCTTTTCTCTCACTCAGAGGTGACACGCTGGTGGGCTCTAGCCGTATCCAACCATACCCTCTTTTTTCATCCTTGTCTCATCCCTCTCTTTTCGCCCACCCGTCCTCCCACACACCTTCTCTCTCGTTCTAGCGTTCTCTCTCTCTGTCTCGCTTTGGCTCTTTCTCTGTGTCTCTTGAGTGACAGTCAGAGTGGACTGTGGAGGCCAATTACTCTTCTGCTGTTTTGACGAGTGTGTTATATAAAATAAGAGCACCTTCTGCTGTCTGCGAGAGGCAGACATCTCTACTTCTGTGTGCGAGTCTGCAATCATGAACTGCTACTTGGATAAACTTTTTACATCATTCTGGATACCTATTATATTTGTGTATTACTTTAGAATTAAAATGGGTTATAACTGATGTTTTGGGATAAAATAATTCTAATTAACTAATCATGATAACTTTGATCATTTTCATAAAACTTTCATGGCCAGAATATTTAGTTTAAGCATGCACAAAGTTTCCTCTGCCATTCATATGGCTGTTTAATGTTTGATGATGGCGTTATTTTACATATGCATGTGTTTACATATCCGATCAATTGTTTCTGCTTCTTCTTCTGTGTTTTGATCCAGGGATTCAATATTCTTTCAGAAGATGCATAATATCACCTCCTACTGTATACCAGAGAAAACACAGACAGCCAGAAGAATTGTCAATGGTGGTGGAAGAGTTAATACAGGGTTTTTCAAAGAATAGCGTCGCTAAGTATCACAGAAAAATGTGTGCAGAAAAAATCATTTTCATTTTAGGACTGTCAAAGTTAGCATGCAATCAACATTTTTTTTTTTTACTAACAATAAATTAATACTAAATTTGCTACATACACGTATGATTATTTTGAGTGAAACACAACGTCAGTGGTATGAACATTCATTAAAAGGGAATCGTGCTCATGCAAGCCTGCAGTAAAAACGTTTTGGTATAGAAGTCCATAAGTCTGTTATAAACCATAAAGTCTGAGGTAAAAGCCTTGTATTATTTCATGACTGCACTGCAATCTTGAATTTTCTAACTGTTTTGAGAGGATGGATTTACACTGTAGTACTTTGGCTTTGAAAACAGCCTTCAGTAAAAGCAAACAACTCATATTTGATGTTCAGAAACTTTGGTCACTCAGTCAAGGTGAACTGAAAAGGAGGAAATAGGACAGATATTATTATTCTTAAACACCAGAAGAATTAATAAGTACAATGTGCGAAGGCACACCAAAACCTGTTGTTTCTGGCTGTGTACCACCTGCGAACCTTTTGAAGGATCCCAATGTTAGAAACAAGCAAACTTTCACATTCTTGTGAAACACTGCAATGTGTGGGTTGTTTTTTAATCTGTCACAGTTTAAGACAGGTTTTGCAGAGGCTGTTACAAAAGTATGCGACAGCACAAATTATATCAAGCAGGAAAGAAAACTTGCCGCAAGTGTTGCAAATCACTTCAACTCGATTTGCATTTAAATGTACAATGTGAAAGTAAAATAAAAAGATTTAGTACATGACTGAAAACATTATGAATTATTGGTACAAAAATCTTGACTTCTTGGCAACTCTCATATTAAACGAGGTAGCCTACATTTTAATTTGACTGATAACTGTAATTACAGTAAATAGGCTCTGCAATGTAAATACAGTAATTAGATATTGTAAATGGCTCTGTCGCTAGGTTTCTGCTAGATTGGTTGCTAGTGGCAGCAGCTGGTTGGATAAACCTGCGATCCTTCACTGTGTGAGAAACTTAGACAGGGTACACAACCGTAAAAACACTGGCTTCAACCTGATCAAACACAAGAGCCCCTCTCTGGACGCTGATGCTTTATGACGCCAGGGATACCTCAGGGCTGTTTGTGGATTTCTAGAAAAGTTCTTGTCAGGCTATTATTATGTTAGACTACTGTCTGTTTGTATGCTGTGAGTTAGATAATAAATGAATCATATATGGTGTTTGTGCTATGGTAAAGTGATTCTGTATCAACACAAATGAGGTTGTCATTGTGTATAAAGCCCTTTTGTTAATTAGTTTACTTTTTGTATTTTGCAATCTACAACGAAATACATTTTAAAAGTAACCTTCCTAACTTTGTGTATGTACATATATACACATATATACGGACATTACATACAGAGCTGGGTAGTAACTGATTACATGCAATCTGAATTACATAATCAGATTCCAAAAATGAACTACTTGTAATTAGAGTTAGTTACATTTTAAAATACTCATAATCAGACTACAGTTACTTTTTTATGGATTACCTGATTGCATATTATTCACACAAAAGCAATAAATTATTCATAATTCATTGATTCTCCATCATTTCTCCTTTTCATTTTAAAGTAGCCTACCGATTATATACATTCAGAAAGTCCAGTTTTGTGGACATTCACACAATCATTAGTCAGGTGGCGATACAGTACTGACTACTGGATTTACAAAAATAATTTCATGTTTATGATATGTCTTTGGAAGGCTTTTGTCTTTCAAATTCATTAAAATGCACAATATACAAATGATTTCATTTTACATGTAATGCAGGCATTCCAAAACTTGTTGTCATCTAAACCTTATTCACCAAATATACTTTAAGTACCCCTGAGATTTTTAAAATAAATACTCCAATAATTAAGTATCCCATTTGCATGTTCGCGGTTTCTGTGATGTGATTAGTGGTTACACGGCACTTTTTTTAGTAAGTGTTCTATTTTAATTGCTATTTTAAAACAGTGCCTGTGTCCCAGTGTGCATAATATCCATCCTAAAGTTTATGTGAATTTTCAATACTATTTAGGGCAGATAGGGTGGGTAGTATGCACATTGGGACGCAGGGAATGTCTATAGAAATACAAAGACGGTTCTCTCCTACGTATAGAGAATGTGAAGGTGATGTCACGCCGTGTAGAGTTCTGGGAAACTGCTTTGTTTATCCACCATTTTGAGAGGATCGTGCTGCCGTTCCGCTATTGAGTTGAGGGTAGGGGTTGAACGACTTCTGATTTTTTAAAGTCGACTTTTATGTGAAGAAAGTCAAGTCGAAGTCGACTAGTCGCTGATGACGTCATTAATGAACAAATAAGTCTGGAGCTGTGACAAACACCTTGTGCACAGCTATGAAATGTGACACAGCGCTGCCCACATGACTTGCACCTATAACAGCTTATTTAGTCTTTGGGTCGTTATATTTCTCACAGATTCCTGCTCGTCCTAAATCAGATACAGATAAGTAGTACAGTAAAGATTAGTAAAGGTAAAGTATTCTTTTTGTTTTCTTTTTTTCATGATGAAGTCAAGTAGCATCGAAAGAGATGAGTTTTCAGTTGCTGCTTGAAGATTGTCAGGGATTCAGCATTCCGGATGGGGGTGGGAAGATCATTCCACCGGCCAGGAACGGTGAACGAGAATGTTCTGGAGAGTGATTTTGAGCCTCTCTGTGATGGTACCACGAGGCGTCGCTCACTAGCAGATCTCAGACTTCTGGAGGGGATGTAAATTTGTAATAGTGAGTGGAAGTAGGAGGGTGCTGACCCTGTGGTTGTTCTGTGAGTGAGTGAGTGAGTGAGTGAGAGAGCGAGAGAGGTATATTTATTGAATACACTATGTATTGATAGTTGTTGTTGGGTATGTTATGAGTAAATCACTGCTAAACTGTTTTTAGTGGATATTCTAGCATATTAACATGTTTAAGGCTGTGTGTGTGTGTGTGTGTGTTGGCTCTTGTAGCGTGTTCTTGAGGCCAGGGGAGCAGTAAGCAGATGGCACTGGCAGTCTTTGATGGCACTCACAGAGAGAGAAAAATAAAAGACACAAAGGCATTTCTCACAGTGACCCACAGAAGCAGATTAATGGGGAAAATTAAAGTTTTCATATTCAATACGTTTTTTATGTGCGAATGTATACTTTAAAAAAGAGCTTTATTCAGATGATGGATTTTGACCGTGAGTTTAGGACTTTGCTTATGACACAGGAACTGATAGAAACGTCTCGTTCCTATTCAAACAGACACTGAAAGCTCTATATATCTCCTTGAGTTAAGTTTCCCAAAAACTGTTGGCCTCTTCTCAACTGACACAGTATTCTGCCAGCCGCTCTTGCTTTTGGCAGTCAGAGTCGCACCTTGCAAACAGAAGGATGTGAGGAGACAAGGGATGGATGGGTGAGGAATGAAAAAAGCAAGGGTGAGATCATTTAAAGTAGAGGGCGGAGGGAGACAACACCTGGTTGTGGTGCCCAGCATTTGTGTCACGACTTTCTGCGTTGTGCGTGCATATGATGTCATGTTCCAGGCAGAAGGTGGCATCCCCTTGACAACATCAAACAACCCCCATCCATACCTCTGACATCATCTCGGGAGCTGTCAAGACAATAAGGTGCATTAGCGTATATGTGCGTGTGTGTGAAGGAGAGAGAGAAAAGGGAGGGAAAAGAGGTGTGTGTTGTGAAAGGGGGGACAGGTAAAGCATATATAGACACCTCATCCTTACATATGAGATACTATTAACATACTCATCCAGCTCACGCAAACACACACTGAGATACAAACAGTATTCGCTTTAAATCACATTCCTGCACACAGAGGAAGGAAGAGAGCAGAGAGGGAAAGACAGGGATGCTCTTAGCAGGTGCCAAAAACTGAGTCCAGAGAGAGAGAGAGAGACAGAGGGATGGAGGACTAAAGCGTTCAGTCAGATTTTAAAAGCTCTTCGAACTATTATTGGTGAGTAAAACTATTTTAACGCTTTATCTGCTTATTTTCTGTGTGAAAATAGTGGAACCATGTTAATCAGTACAGATTTGTATTTTGAAAACTTAGTTGAACAACTATAATTGTTGAGATTTATATCAGTATGACTGTATTACTTTATACATATTAAACACGTATGGCATTTTGCATGAATGCCATTCATTTTGAATGTTGTTCTGCACAGAATAAGGGTGCATTCCATGAAACCTGACATGAATATGTCTGAATTAACAAATAACATAAGAATAGTGATAGAAAACGAATTATATTTCTAACTCCCTCAAATTCTTATGAAAATGAAAAAATATATATTATTGCTGTAATGTGCAAACAAGTATTGATATGTTTTAAATGTTGAGGTTTTTAGATGTCATATTAGTATTTTTTCTTCTGTCTTTATGCTCATTTAAATAGAAAGTCATTGTATTTTTAGTGTAATGCAGTTAAAATAAAACCACATAAAACTAATATAATGATAACAATTTGTGTAATAGGAATTACAAAAAAAACGTCGTAAAATGTCTGGACAGAATGTAAGGAGAAAATGTATTTACGTGAAAATAATTTCAAATTCCAAATAAATATAATGTTGTGCCGTGTGACATTTTATTTGTTAGATAAGCCTATTTACTGTTTTACAGTAATAGCATAGTCCAAGATGCTTTTGTTTCTTTTCCAAGATGATTTTGTTCTAATCTGAAAGGTGTATATGTAGATGAATGTATTCAAAATGCATTGCAAACTAACCTCTTTCTGTGTTTTATCTGTCTCTTTGTATGTTCTGTGTATTGTTGTCTGCAGACTGTTGTTTTATTTCCATGCTTCTCTCTCCTTTATCTGTGTTTGAGTGTGTAAATCTAAATTTGTTCATCTAAATCTATCCATACCGACTCACATTAACAGTGTATTTGGGGCCATTATCACTTGCACCATGCTGTGCTCCTCTGTATTTGTGGTGCTCCTTGTCCTTCTGGCCAATCCGGTGCCGAGCCACACCCGAACCCTTCACACCCCTGACAAAGCCATGCAGGTGGGCTTCCTCACAGGACTAAACATATGTATTTTTAAACAGTAAATAGAAAGTAGCCTAGTCATTGAAAAAGATGTCCTGTCTCTATGATGCAGGTAATCGAGCAGTTCCTTGAGCGCTACAATGACCTTTTGACCCTTGATGATCTTGAGAACTTCACAAGTGACCAGTCGGAAGAGCCCATACAGACCTTCAGCACTGGGCTAAAGGTGGCAGAATACCCCAAGTGGATTGACATACCTGTGCAGAGTGATAATGCCTGGCTCCGCCTCTTGAAGGGGGCTTTGGCCAATCAGAAGCGAGCTCCACCGGACCGGTTGCGGAGGGGTTGGAACCGGGGATGTTTTGGCCTGAAACTGGACCGGATCGGCTCTATGAGTGGCCTTGGCTGCTAATAATGAACTGAGAAGTGGCCGAGATGATAAGATGACTGTTGTCCCACTTAGCTTTAGGTAGAGGTCTAGTTTGGGACTCTGTGAAAACTAGGTGGACAAATTCATTATATTGTGTATTTCAATATACTTATTTTTACATGGGATTTGAAGTGACATGTTGTGTAACTGTATATGTATTTATTTTTAATGAAGGTAGTAGTGTTTCCTGGTTCCTTGAGATGTAGATGAGACACAATCATTTTCATAATATGCTAGTAGTTTACTAGTAAGATAAGATCTTAAAGTAATGTCTCAAATAGTCTCAAAATGCATGATTTATAGAACATATACTGCTCACCTTCTGTAGTTTTTGCATGAATAAAATTTCTTCCACGTCATGTTTCTTATTGCTTTCTGCATGTCTCTTAATTGCGACACCATAAAGTGTTTTTATTATGCTTTTCTAAACCCAGGTGTCCCAGGTGCTTTTTAAATCTGCGTGTTCTCCCACACACTGCAAATCAAGGAGATCTTGGGCTGCAAATATGCAAATGGTAGAATGTGACAGGATTTTCACAGTCTTAATCAGCTTCCATTGAAACAAGACACGCATCCACATCTTTCTGTGATGAGAAGTGGGCAGTCTGGGGTTTAGTGGTGGATAAGTGAGGTGTACGTGTAAGATATTTCGTTTTTTAAGGAACTTAATAATTGCTCATATTTAATATATGATGAACAATTAACAATTATTTTAAGTGAATTTAAACAGCATGTCTCTGCATAATTGTTGCCTCTTCTAAAGCAGAGATGCATCCACAACCCATCCAAAATCCCTTTATTTCTTACCACTCAATCAGCCTGTGAAATGTTTATGTAGGCGTCAGGATTATAGCTTGTATGAAAAAAATCCATACCATGTAAAGGCACAAAATCTCAACTTGAACTGCATTTCATAGAATAGATATTCTCTCTAAGAACGGAGTGTTTTTTTATCTTAAAATAATTTGGTAAATTAGTCCGTTAGGATCTATGTCCTCTGTTCTGTCTTTTATTTTTACAGTATAATTTAAGATGATTTACTCTTAAATTAAAACGATGAATAAAAAAGCCACACAGCCAGCTAATGAGTTTGTTAAGCTACCTCAAAGTGAGAATAAAGCAATGTTGTTATTAAACATGTTATTTTTTTCGTGATACTTAATAATCACTTGATGCTTGTGCACATTTAGAAGATTATTGGGGTATATATGTGATTATTGTCAGTTCATATGAATTTCTTTCTTCAATGGAACATAGAAGATTTGATGCAGAATATCAAAAATACTTTTCGCACTACAATGAAAGTGAATGGGCACCACAAGTATGAATAAACCAGAGAGAGAGAAACAAACCCATAAAGTACCATAAAATTAGTCCAAACAACTTATGTTTACATAATTAAGCCATGGTCACTACACTTTCACTGTAAAGAAAAAAGTAAACATAAATAATTTACATGATTTTGAGTAATGTATTTGTTTTTGAATTAGTTCATATCACTTTAAAGCAGTGGTTCTGAACCTTTTGACTTGAATGCCTTCCATTGCATAACTGCATAACACATCAAAATATATAACCACGATCAAATTTCAAATCTATCTTGGAGTCATCAACCAATTTTCCACTGTTTCCTAGTATCCATACATTTGCAGTAATAGATTTGTATATGCTGCAAACCTAAAATAATGAAAATCATAAAGATTTTCAATGAAAATGAAGCTCAGATGCATTATTTTACTTTGGCCACAAGATCGCACTATATCCTGAGACTCGAGACACTAGACTTCCCTGGGCAGTCTGCACTTCAGACAACACAGGATTCTGGACTCTGAGCTCTACAGTTTATAGTTAGTTAATATATAACATCCTCACATACCAGCTAACAGAGCGAGTTAAGAATGATCCACACGGGAGAACCGAGATTAAACACACAACTACTGATCAGCAGAGTTCAACACATCAAAAATCTTCCAGCTGCAGTAAACTTGCACCGTGACGTGACAGACGTGCTGTTTGTGTCTGAAGCCTGTCTGATTCTGTCGGAATCATGCGAGTCAGTTGTACTCATAACAGGGTGAAGTGGATTGTGCAGGTCACTCCACAGGAGCACAAGATAGCTGCAGTGGAAAGGGTGTGGGGTCATCCTTTGAGTATTTTTAGCCTGACCCTGGCAACAGTCCAGCACATTCTCTCTGCTGGCTGGGGAGCAGACATACACTATTCTGAGGGGCTGTTACTGAGCGCTTTCAATCTGTTTTAATGAGAAGAATGATTTAGAAGTTAATATTACATGCACATAGATGTACTGTATATACATTACAGTCAGTGTTGGGGAGTAACTAGTTACATGTAACGGAATTACATAATTTAATTACAAAATAAAAGTAATTGTAATTAGTTACAGTTACTAAGAAAATGTGTAATTTAATTAGTTACTAAAATGTTAAGGATTTACAAAGGAGTTACATCTGGTTTTTTTTCACACACACTCCCACACACAGATTTGATTTATTTCTTTCATAAATTGCAGTTAAAACTGCTCTAAAATATGAAGCACCAATGTTTCAGAGGTTTATAACATGCTTATCTGATAACTCTTATATTTCCTATTTGGGTTTATGTATATGCTTTATTTAGCATTAGCATATTATAGGCATTGTTAGATTCCAGTGTTTCCTAGCTACACACATATTTGATAAAAGAAAAATTATAGCTAATAAACTATTTCTTGTTATGATTTTGAATCTGTATTTAACCTCAGAATGATCTCAAAGTAAGTCTGATTCTGTGGTGGCTGTGCTTAAAAGGGGGTCACAGGTTTGTATGATTTAGGGTCTTCTTGAAATGGCCTCAGTGGTCGTGTAAAACAAGTCCCTTTTTACCTTGTCAAAAACAGCTCCATTCACAGCGACTCGTTTTGGTGCATACCTCTTTACATGATAATGAGTTCTGCTCACCCCGCCCCTCTCTTCTGTGGAATAGCAAAGGTGATTCGCAAATAATCATTAAATATATATATACTGTAAAGTGTGAGACTTACTTCTTCTGGAGGTGCAGCTGGATCATTAACAATGGGTACTAGTCTATCTTTGAGTTTTAACATTTGAACAAAACCTGCCTTGAATTGTCCCTCATTCAGAAAGCAGTCTGGAGTAAAAATATTTGCGCAGCCAGACATAAACGAATTTGGTGAAAGTGAAGTGAAGTGACGTGTGGCCAAGTATGGTGACCCATCCAAGTGAACATTTCCAAAGTAACCTTTCCAAGACTGATTACAGTCACCCCATTTCATAAGGATGTTATGATGAGTAAAGGGTGAGATGGCATTTTTATAAGTGTTACGCCCCACTTCAATATCCAGTGCAAAACTCCCTTTGGCCTTCTCTTCATCTCTGTGACCTCTGAACTATCAAAAGAAGCCAGGACGGCTGCAGTCACGACAGTCCAAAATTGTCTGCAGTGCAAGCTCAGATGATACTTAACACCATAGAAAGAACGAGACCAATTCAAAGTAACTAATGCAACAACAAAAAAAAAAACGACAAATCCGTAGTTTTGCAAAGTTAAAAATCATACCTTGCAACAAAAGTGCAGATTTACCGTGGAACATCACAACATTGCACTTTGACAGCTAATTTCTGTAAAGCATGAATGTATTTTTTTGCAATGACGGAGCACCTAATCTCCTGGATCGTGTCAGTGTTACTAGTAGGCCTATAGCCCTGTGATTAATTACAGACAAGAGACAAAGTGCCAGCTACATTTAAATAATTAACACCAACGCTAAATATGATGGATAACAGATTATAATGTGATTAATCAAATGTACTTTGTGATCAAATTAACTACGGTTATTTAGAAACAATTAATCTACCCTGTCACTCTCTGACTAATTGTGCTTGTTTCAATTTAAAGGGATAGTTCACCCAAAAGTGAATTTTCTGTCATAATTTACTCACCCTCAGGTTGTTCCAAACCTGTATGAGTTTTTTCCTTCATTTAAACATAAAAGAAGATATTTAGAAGAATCCGGGTAACTAAGCAATTGCTGGTTCCTCTTCTATCGTATAGGGGGGAATACCAGGGAAGTCAATGGGGACCGGAAAATGTTGGTTACCCACATTTTTCAAAATATCTTATTTTGTGTTCAACAGAAGAAAGTCAGTCAAAAATCATGCATTAATTTGCAAGCAGATGCATATGCAAATGTGCTGGTTAGAGATTTCCTACCGATGTGAGGGATTATGGGATGCAGGAATGGCAGGGTGAAAGGGAAGGGTCATGGTCTTTCGGGTAAATGTCACACACTCACGATGAGGGCGATTTGATCCCCTGCTTCATCTCGCTCTCAGTCTGGGCCAGTTACTGTTTGAAGGTCAGAGTGGACAGACATGCTCAAATCAAATGTTCTTTTAAGAGAATACCATTAGCAAGCACATTTTATCCGAAATGTGCAAAACTGTGGAGTAGCTACACGGAGTTGTGAGCTCAGAAAATCTGTAAATGTATGGTTTCCATGATTTAAGACTGAACCTGCAGCCACCAAGATTATTAACAACATATGTACAAGCTACAAACAAAACATTTCCTCCATGACAACAGTAGTATTTTAAACGCCTTTTCAAATGCACTAATTATTATTAAGCACTTACAAAACAAAGGCCTGGCCCTTTAATAAAAACATGAAGCTTGATCCTTTTCATTACAGCTTTCCAAAAGTGACAATAGACAACATTATGTCAGTGGTTATGTAACATGTTTAATGTAACATGTTAAAAGTTTATTTTAGCTTGAATTTGTTTATTATTATTTAAGCGGTGCAGTTGTTTCATCCAACTTTTCCCCAATACGACCTTGACATTATAAGGAGGCGTGGCAATTAGGGCCTAAAGCCCAAGGGGGCGTGGTCAACGCCGCCACAGCAGATATAAATTAACCTCATGCTTAGAATCAGTCCACTCACACCAAGTGTCACGACGGACAGAGGCTTCTCACAAACGGTAAAATGCTATTTATACACGCTTATATCCTATAGGGAATTATTTTATAGTCACATAATGTACTGATAAAAGGCCCTGGCTGAAGTTCTATATTATGTGCTTAACTAATCTGTACATGTGCATGATATATACAGCTGAAAGTGTGTGTGTGTGACAATACTGCGTGAAAGCCGTTAGTTCAGGTCAATATCACGACTTTACAAAGTTTTAGGCCTATACAAGGCAAATACTTAAAGATAATGGGCTGTAATACTATAAACTTCAGTTTAAAGAGACTTGGACTAAATGTATACTCCCCATCTCTACATAACAGCTTTGCACGTTCACACTCACAATCTGTACTTTGTGCTTGATCCAATAATGACTGATACAATGTAGTCAAATAATTTCATGTTTTCTTTTCCCCAGAGGACAAGAACAAATCAGGCATCATGGTTAAAGTTGGTATCAATGGGTAAGCATGCACAAATGTGACAACTATTTCTCATTTTAAAATGTGTGTTTTAGAACATCTATTTCCCTTTTAGTAATTTTCTCAATAAAGAGCACCATATCTAAAGATGCTAAATGAAATGTAATTAATCAAAGTGATTTGAATATCCTGGGCCTCATTGATTCTGATGAATGATTAGAGGGGGCGGCAGCTGCGCGAGCCAGTTGCGCTGCTGTGTTGAGATTGTGCCATCTCGGTGTATGAGTTGTGACGTCATCGCGACGTTAAATAATAGTGTTTCATCTGTGTACGTGGCCTCTTTGCCTTGCCTTTTACTCCAGGGTCAGAGTTTGCTTGTAGTCTAATTATCAAAGCCGTTTCATACACTGGGCACAATGCAGTATCCAACAATCAGCTGAAGTCTCTCTCTGGCTGGGCGTTCTGTGCAATGGGAGACCCTCTGCACCTGCTGTGACCTTTCCAAGGCTTATAGAGTTATGCGACTGGAAATGTGATCTTTAAGCGACATTTACAGGGCACATGCACCGTTCATACACCCACACGTAGACCTGAACATTTCAGTAGCTTTAGTGCTTATCTAGGGCTTGCTCTACTATCCTGCAAAGTCTCTGTCCCGTTTACTGCAACCTTGCTTGGCCTAGCTGTGCAAGGTTTTCGGATTCATTAGATTATGGCTTTTTGTTTAATTAAAGCAAGTTAGTGGAAGAGAACTAGATTACCCCCAAATGATGTCAGTAAAAAAGTTTGACCGTTTCCAAAAATGAACTGTTTCTTTGTAACTGCAGAACATCCACAGTGAATAGATCATGTCATGGCTGTGTAAGTGTTCCACAGCTACATGCTCCTTGTGGAAAAGCGTCCTTGATTTGCTTGAATGTGTACTTCAAAGTCTTGAAAGTATTAAAAATCAGTGCTCGCAGAAAATGATTATCCAGTTGATCATCGTTTGGGCTTTCAAGTACACTTGAATAATATTAAAGCACATTTCTAAAGTTTGATGTTTTGATATACTAAGTTGCAACTTCACTAATTCAACTATTAAAACTTGTATTCAAATATAATTAAATTACATTTTTACTTTATTTTGTCAATTTCAACCAAACCATATTGCGAACTTGGTAATTATGAAGTTAAAATGGTGTCAAATGATTTCGCTTGTGTTCCACTTATTGCATTTAACAAAATTAAACTAATGCAGTAACTTAATTCTAATATGTGGTTAAGAGTCCAAAAACATTCAGTTTACACGTGTTTTCTTAAAGTACATTTCAGTAGTTCCAGATTTTTTTTTTAAGATATGCCGAAATTTACCTTTTCTGAAAGGGGGCTCTTCTGTCATTCCTCTCTATTTAAATGCTGCTTGAACTATTTTAGTGATTTTAAAAGGTAACGTTGGTCAAATAGTCACCCCGTTTACCAGGATCATAATACCTATTGGACTTTCTACCTTGGCCTGTTTCTCAATCTTAACTAACTTCATGCAAATATTTTGAAATTGTTATACTTTCACCATATCAGTATATCTTATCAGTGCAAAGCCGTATGTACAGTGTTCCTTTGGCCTGTCGACATAATCGGTTGCTGAAAGTTTCAATGGAAGAGGATTTATTTCATGGAGTCAGTCCTGCCTCTTATCTGCCTTGTGAGCAGCGCTGGTGTTATAGGCACTGAAATAGCTCACAATGACAGCTGGAGGCCTAGAGAAATTCTTTATCATAGTCTAAATGGCAAAGGGCAGGCCTAATGAAACTCTAGCAAACTGTCTCTAATGCGTTGGTAGTACAATCTAACAAAACTGTACTAAACCATTTTCCAGGGTTTTGCCTTACCTTTAGTACATATGGAAAAGGTGAATTTGGTAAGATAAAGCTATTTATTTGTAGGTCACAAGTGGGCCCAGTCACAGGGCTCATGAGGACAGGAAATGGGTTTTGTACTTATTCAGAAATAGAACTTGTGTGCCATCTAGTGGATACGATCAGGAGCATACTGTAGGTGTATTCGTTGCTCGCTTTTGTGCATTACTGGAGATGTGTATGGTGTTTTGTATTTATTTTTTATATATTTCAAATTAATCATAATTTCAAAAGTTAATGTATTTGTAGATTTTAATGGACCACATGATAGAATATATATCAATCTAATCTCTCATGTGGTCCATTAAACTCTACAAATACATTAACTTTTGAAATTTGGTGGAGGGTTGTGCCAAGCAGAGCTGCGTTGGGTTTTAAAACCTTATCTATATAGTTGTCGTCTAACTTTTCTATTAATAGATATCAAAATGTAACTTTTACTCCTGTTACGCAACCACTAATCCAGCCTTCAGTGTCGCATGATCATTCAGAAATCTGCTGAACCATTATGCTGATTATTTGTTGAAACCATGTTTATTTTCTTTTTAAACCCAGATTTGGCCGCATTGGGCGTTTGGTGACCCGTGCTGCTTTCCAATCCAAGAAAGTAGAGATTGTGGCCATCAATGACCCATTCATTGACCTTGATTACATGGCAAGTTCCTAATTTTGGTTTCCTTCTGAGTGATGGTGGGCTAAACTTCCTGAAATTATGCAACTAACTTTAAAGTTTAGCTTTTATTTTCCTTAAATCTCATTTCCATTTCTCTTCACAGGTTTACATGTTCAAGTATGACTCCACCCATGGAAAGTACAAGGGTGAGGTTAAGGCTGAAGGCGGCAAGCTGGTCATTGACGGTCATGCTATCACCGTCTCCAGCGAGTGAGTGCTGTTCCTACAAACATTACATGTATTCAGTGAGATGTGCTCTGATCTCTACATCTGTATCAACACAGGAGGGATCCAGCCAACATTAAATGGGGTGATGCAGGCGCTACATATGTTGTGGAGTCTACTGGTGTTTTCACCACCATTGAGAAGGCTTCTGTATGTAGTCATTACATTAGTCATAAATGATACTGAACATTTCCTGTGTTTGAACCTTTGCTCTCTCCTGCTAGGCTCACCTTAAGGGTGGTGCCAAGAGAGTCATCATCTCTGCCCCCAGTGCAGATGCCCCTATGTTTGTCATGGGCGTCAACCATGAGAAATATGATAATTCCCTCAAAGTTGTCAGGTAAGGATATACATTTGTATAACGCATTAAATTGACGACAGTTTTTTTTTGTCACAAGAAGCAGCCTTTAGTAAATAAGTTTAGATTAATATAAACTTTAATCAACTAGTATTTTTACTTTAATTCACTTGTATAACACATACTATATTCATTACGTATACAAATACTTTAATGTAAATTCAATCAACTGTGTATAGTATAATTTTTTTTAAATGACTTGGGCATTTCTTTATTTTGCTTGTGTAATTATTGCTTTGGGCATTTGTATTAAATACTTCTGTCTTTTTCTGTTAAAGTTGCATAAATAGTTTGGTTAAAGTGTGATTTTAATATAATAAAACATGCAATGATTATCCTGTAGGGTGTACTAAAGCAAACAGTTGAACTTGAAGCATGTTAAACCCAAACACCGGTCTCTTCCACCCTGCTTTTCGTTAAAAATGATTCAGTTTGACTAATTCCACCTTTTATCGGTTTACTAGCAATGCCTCCTGCACCACCAACTGCTTGGCTCCCTTGGCCAAGGTCATCAATGATAACTTTGTCATCGTTGAAGGTCTTATGGTAAGATTAAACTCCCTTTCCAATCTCGCCAAAAAGCCTTTTGACCCAAGTGATTTAAATCTGACATGTCAATTTATTCCGTTCCACTTATCAAACCCTACACTTAATTCTTATTGAAATGCATCAGTTAATGCAAAAGCAAGATGCACAGTTTTGGTTTTATAATCGTTCTCCGAACATTAACATTCTCCCGATTCCCCTCTTTCAGAGCACTGTTCATGCCATCACCGCCACACAGAAGACCGTGGATGGGCCCTCAGGAAAACTGTGGAGGGATGGCCGCGGTGCTAGTCAGAACATTATCCCAGCCTCCACTGGGGCTGCCAAGGCTGTGGGCAAAGTCATTCCTGAGCTCAATGGGTCAGTAACTCATCTGTTGGCTTGTAGTTCCATTCGTTTCCCAGATTTGTTTTAACTTTCATGAAAGTGTTCGAGCTATTTCATATGTCCGAGTTGAAGTATTTACTCAAAAGTAGAATGTTCTGCTTAGGGGAACTTGTTTTTGCTTCCACTTTCTGCTGTCCAAACATACTCTAATGCTTGTTACTTCTCATTTCAGCAAGATTACTGGTATGGCATTCCGTGTCCCCACCCCCAACGTGTCTGTGGTAGATCTGACCGTTCGTCTTGAGAAACCTGTGAGTTTATTTCCAGACCTGCATAATAGCTTCAGTTGAATGAGCTCTTTGATTTACCTACAGTAGGATTGACTTATTCTGTGGGTGCAGTGTAGGTGACTTGACTGACTTGTTGGCTTTTTCATGTCTGGTTTGCTAACTGTAGGCAAAGTATGATGAGATCAAGAAGGTGGTCAAGGCTGCAGCTGATGGACCCATGAAAGGCATTCTGGGATACACCGAGCACCAGGTATGCACATCAGTTGTGTCAGTGTTGTGACCAGGGTTTCTCATCGTACTGTTTTATAACTTCCTTCTGTGTGCAGGTGGTGTCCTCTGACTTCAATGGGGATGTGCGTTCATCCATCTTTGATGCCGGTGCAGGCATTGCCCTCAATGATCACTTTGTCAAGCTGGTCACATGGTAAGCCCCCACCCCCCCAAAAAAGTGTTAACTCCTGTGTAGTCTAAAATTCAGAGTTTCCCCTTGTAAATACGGCTTCACTTGGTCATTCATTGGTTCAACTCAAACTACAATGTTTCCAACTCAACTTGAAAAATGAAGTTTTTGGAGACTCTTTTTTTGATTACTTGAAGGACAATAATTTGTTCTCTTTTCCCATAGGTATGACAATGAGTTCGGTTATAGCAACCGTGTATGTGACCTGATGGCACACATGTCCACCAAGGAGTAATTGTGACCCCCGCCCCCCCTTTTTGTCCACCGTTTTCATCTGGTTGGATGTTTGCACCACATGCCTGGAAGGAAATTACATGCTTGATCTGAAGACCAATGTTATTTTTATATGGAAATACTCTGTTCTGTTTTGTGTGAGGGTTAAAATGGATGTTGCCTTCAAAGGGTTTTCTGTCTGCTAACAACTTGTGACAAAATAAAGTCCTCTTGTGAGAAATGGATAGTGTCTTTTCACTAGATCTAGTGACGTATTTGGGTCATAGCAGTCTTTCTAAACTTGGGTATGTTCTTTTAAAGCAAACTTAGTGGTTTAATTGGTTTCCTTTCACATTAATAGCTTAGTGAAATAGTTTGACGAAATATAAAACTTACACCCTAGACCAAGTCTTGTAAATGCGTACTAGAGATCAGTGGCTTGCACTGAAAGTTACAAGTGCACTTCATGAAGTCATGTGGTTTTGGAATAAGCTTGTGTAAATGTTTCTACAGTCACTGCTGTTCCAGTGTTTTAGGATAAAATAATTTTAGTATTCATGGGACATTCAAACAAAACATACCAACGCTTACACAACAGCTGTAATAACTACTGGGGAGAAAATATAATTGCTTCCATACCCCCCCCCCTTTTTAAATGTATTTTTTTATACCGTTGATGAATGATCAATGACCACCAGTCAGAATCCACTTGACTCAAAGAAATCATGTATGTGAAGTTGCAGTTTGCAGAAGTTAGTCATTAGTGTTAACAGCTTTACACTTAATGATTGGAAAAGATTTGAGACGTAAGACTTTTGGTTTTCTTTCCCAGGATAATTTCCTCATGTCTTAAAGGACAAGGGGAACTGGGGATCATAGTCATTGTGGAAACTGGGTTGTTAACTGCTATTTTAATTGTGAAATGTTTGAATTAGTCAAATGACATCACTGTTCATGAAAATAAGGCAATGGTTTAATTTGTTGACTAGACATTTTACCAACTAACTTTACAACTACATCTACCAGTCATTACAGTATTAGCAGACTGTCTGCTTGATTTCTGCTAACATTTTATTTTGATTCTCAAACCGACATTCTCCTAAGTAACTTTGCAACTACACACCAACTTATACTAATCTTAACCAGTCTACTACAGTTTTTCTTGATTGCTTACAAATTATAACCGATTCATTTGGCCCTTTTTTAAAACAAAGACGCATCTCAACTTAACACATAACCTGTTTTTATACGAATATGCTCAATGTTGTTTTTGCAAAACTACACACAAAAATACCCTTATTTTGCACAGATTTAATCATGTTCTCATTCATAAAACAAATACACAATACACTTTCCTCAAGCTTCACAATATACACTCAAATAGGATTTTTTTCCATGTGTGAACAATAATTATCAAAACTGATAACACACAAGTCAGAATCTCTGGATAATATAAATACGAGTGCAGGTGATTATGTGCTTTGGAAAATGAATCCAGTGGTGGAAGACAAAGAGGAAGAGGAATGGGAAAAGAAAAATGAAGGGATGGGGTCAAAGGATATTTGCTCCTGATGAAATACAAAGCACTGTATCTATATACCGTGTTCTTGTTCATGGAATAATCATTAGTGAAGCTGACCTACAAGGCTTATCTACAGCATTTTTACACTTACATTATAATTACAGTACATACTTGTACTTCACAGATAATTTTTCTATATTTATGTTGTGTACTGTAATTAGACATTGACTTGCAAAATGATTCCTGATTTCCAAAAGGAGGTTTCTGTAACAGTGTTTTGAATTGATCTCACTTGTGTTCATTAGGCATGAAAGTAGTCTGTATTTTGTCAGGTTTGTGTGCCATCTGAGGCCAAGGTTTGATTCTGACAAGAGAATATGATTTTGACGAAAATATTTGATTATTATCTGGAAGATTTTACAAGTGTGCAGTTGTGTATTGTTGTGAGAAAATGGAAAACTGTTTCATAAATTGTGCTAGAAATTGAGGAAAACAGTAACACGTCTACTACTCTGTAGTGAGAGTTAGTTGGTATGCAGTTACAAAGTTAATCATATTTGGTAGAATGTCTAAAGTGGCCTATCAAATATAAATTAGGTTACCAGGAAAGTTTCTGTTAGACCTAGTCTACTGATAAAACATTATAACTTCTCATTGTTCTCCCTTTGAAACTACTCTCATGCACTCATCTAAGCACTCCATTGAATTCTCTTTTGCTCCCTGACACACTCTTTTAGTTCAATACTCAGCCCATTTGTGGACCGGGGGTAGTTTTCCATGAATAATGCACCCTGACATAGACATGCCATTATTTCACCTGATGGGCCTTTATGAAATATGTCTATCAATGTTATTGATGTGCAAGTCAGAGGACCAATGGACATATTTCAACATTAATGCACTGCATTAGCAAGGCACAGATTTACCAATGATGAGCACGGTGCTTTGGGGGGGATGTGGAGCATATAGACTTCATCACTTGAAAGTACATAACACTATTAACCATGCATCATTCATATTAGATTTGACATTTTGCAATCTTAAAATGCTGTTTACAATGTTAGGTTCCAAACTATCATCTTATAACAAAATCTGTGTTTACAATGTAGTTGCATATGACTCATGGTTTAGGCTTGAGGGATTGTGGGATTTATGGCACAGTTTGTCCTTGTGCGTTTACTGTATGTGTGTTTATGCATGCACTTTAAAGCTGTTCAATTCTGTTGATAAGAATGAGGACGGAGGATTAAGAGACTAGTTGTTTAGTTCAGATGGCTGTTATGCATGCACATTTACTCTTCTATATACAACGCTGACCCCACCCCCTCTCTCTCTCTCTCTCTCTCTCTCTCTCTTACCCACATTCACAGATTACGTCACTGTGCTTTATTAATCTTATAGCACCAACAAGTGCTGTGTATGCTTAACTATTTGTTCATCTCACTAAAACCTCTTTTACGGCTCCCATTGTCTATAAAACTAACTTCTGACTGTCCTCTAATCACAGAGGTGAAGTGTTAGGAGTGCAAAAGGGATGAGAGGAAGGTAGAGGTGTGCATAAAGAGGGAGGTTGGTGTTCAAAAGGATGGGAGGGTTCGTGTGCATGAATCCTGATGGTCCTCTGGCAGACTGACCAAAGCCGAATTGATTCACTCCTCCCGTATAAACAGAGAGCAACAGGAACAAAAGAGGCTTAAGACTGAAAAGCAAGCATTTCACTTTGAGATTTAAGAGACAGTGGCAGACTGAAAAAGACAGAGAGATAAACACAGAAGAGGTGAACTGACAGAAGAAGGTGAGTAAAAACTTTGTTCTTTGCTCAGATGTGCCTCTGTTTGGGGTCAATATTTCATTTGACGCTCTCATGTAAAGCTGAATTGTGGCTCGCATAGCTTAAAGTGAAATAACTTGAACAAGTTTTTTATCATTGTTTATTAAACAATACTTAATACTTCTGCAGCTGTATTTTTCCTATTGGGTTTTCTGGGTACAGCAACATCTATAGGCCTCAGTCTTTCTCTTTTCCTTTCTATCTGTCTCTCTGTTAGTAGTTAATGTCTAAGAGAGTGAATGGCTCGTGGATGGGGTCTGACTCTGTCCCGTCCTCTGTTCCTCATGCCTTCCGCTCACAGCTCTCTTCTTCCGCTGACCTTACCATTGCCATCTTACTCATCATCACAGGTCAGTTATTAGTCTTTTATTCAATTATTATTGTTCAAATAGTTGAGTTCAGTGGAGTCCAAAATTAGAAAGACCTCTATTGAAAAGGCTTTTGATTAAGAGATGCATTTATAAGTCGTAAAACGTGACATATATCATGTTTTATGGGGGCAGCAAGAGGTGCTCATATGCATTGGTGTGTTTGAACAAATCAATATTTTTAGCTGCTTGCAAACAGAAAAAAAAGAAAATGGATATAGAGCATAAATTGCTCTAAAAACACTGGCTCATTGGTTGACTGTAAGTTACCATGTTGTTAAATTACATGTAGCCTACTGTCACTTTTAATGGGGCAATACCTGTAATTTACAGTAATTGTTAATACATATTAATACAGTATATAAATATGTGACCCTGGACCAGTGGTGGTCAGTAACGAAGTACAACTACTTCGTTACTGTACTTAAGTACATTTTTCAAGTATCTGTACTTTACTGGAGTAGTTTTATTTTGAGTAACTTTTACTTTTACTTCACTACATTCCAAAGCATAAGATCGTACTTTTTACTTCACTACATTTCATAAAACATATCGTTACTCCTTATAATACATCACGTGCTCCGAGACGCAGAAGCGGTGTATGATTCATGAACAAACTGATTATTTTCAATGAACCTGTTCAATCGGTTCGCAAATCACAACAAACGATTCATTCACTGATGCAATGATCCGATTGCAGCTGTTCTCGAGTCGAAAACTCACTGATTCAAATGATCCGTTTAGAGCGAATCTTCTTCAGTGAACTGAACTCACAAGTAAAGAACCGGGAGATCTCGTGAGCGCGCGCTACTGATGCTGTGAAAAGTAAGTTACTAATGTCGAACTGAAAATAATATTTAGGTCAAAACTGTCAGTTGTTTGTGAACTAAATCTGCTGTAAAGGGTGATCTATTTAAGCCCACTGAAATGCTTGAATGCAGACAGATCAACATCAGTGTCTCTAACGTTATGTTTTAGGTCAAAAAACAAAACATTAAAATAACACCGATTAAATAAAATAACTCATGCACGTGTAACGGATGTATACCAGTAAGGGCTGTGTGTAAACCTCACTCTGACCTCAAAAAGAGGCGCCTAGCGAGTAACGCAAGAGGTAATGCCTTTGCTCTTTTGTTAGAGCGCCCGCCTCCGCACCGGAATCCCGGGTTCGCGACCCGGAGCAAGAACGAGTTAGGATGGTGTGGACCGGGGTTATACACACGTTCATATTCCCCGCTGCTGTAACGTTAGTTTTTTTTAAATGCTATGCATTTAGACCTATGTGACGTCTGTTTTTATATTGTTTATCAACAGTATACATTTTTATATTGTTTAGATCAACTAAGATAGCCGAGTAGACAGATATGAATGTTTATTCATAACCATACTGAAAATAAGTACATATTGTTAGCTGATGCTAACTGTCTAGCTAACAAGCTTGCTGGTGCTAAGTTGAGGAATTTTTTTGATATAAAGTCCAAATATCTTTATTCAGCCACCTAGATAGATTCCATCTGAGGGGAAAAGAAAGGATGTGATGTTCAGAACATAGTAACTACAGTAATTATCAGAGTGGGAAGTGATGCCCTCTGGGGGCATTTGGCCAGGGGTGTTTTAACACCACAGACAAGGTTTGAGAAGAAAAAAAATCATTATGAAAATATAATTAGATTTTCCTTAAAATGTTAATTTTCCTTAAAATTTCAGGCCTAATTCTAATGTCATATATAACTGACGTTCTGCAAAACAACAAGTTCTAAAACACTTTTTTCTACTGGTGAAGATTAGATGGTGAAATCTGTTTTCTCTCAGGTACATGGCAGTGTAAGCTTCACAGTGAACATTACTACATCACTCTCATCAATGTAGTCCATATCAACAATATATATCTTGACTCTATATAGTGGTTATTTTGGGAAAACCCAGGTATTTTGGGCAGTATGATTATACAAATATGTGCTAATATAAAATTAAATAAAGTAGTCTATATAAAATTGCAAAATAAATCTGTCTATCAGTACTTTTTACTTAAGTACATAAAAATTGAGTACTTTTGTACTTTCACTCGAGTAAAATTGAAAAGCAGTACTTTTACTTTTACTGGAGTAATATTTTACTATACGTATCTGTACTTTTACTCAAGTACTTGATCTGTGTACTTTGTCCACCACTGCCCTGGACCATAACCACAAAATAAGTCGCATGGGTAGGATTTGTACTAATAGCCAAACATACATTTTATGTGTCAAAACCATTTTCTTTTATGCCACAAATCATTAGGATATTAAGTAAAGATCATGTTCCATGAATATATTTTGTAAATTATCAAACTTAATTTTTGATTAGTAATATGCATTGCCAAGGACTTCATTTGGACAACTTTAAAGGTGATTATCTTAACATTTCGATTTTTTTCCACCCTCAGATTCCAGATTTTCAAATAGTTGTATCTCAGCCAAATATTGTCCTATCCTAACAAAACAGATTACAGATGATGAATAAATCTCAATTTCGAAAAATGTAAATCCTATGACTGGTTTTGTGGTCTAGGGTCACGTATATTAAAATTCTCACTGTAAAAAAGCAATGTCCCATTAGCAATTACAACCCATGTAATTTGCAGTAAAGTTAAAAAGAAATACTGTGTAATTTATGGTGAAATATTCATTGTTTTGAAAAATCTAGAACTATTAAACTCAATACTCAAAAGTCAATACTTTTAGCTCACTTGGAATATTTTTAAGCTTACTGCAAAAATGCTTTAAAAAACTGTTATTTGATTGACAAGTTATCTTACTGTTTAACATACATACGCATTTTACTTTTAAAAGCAATACTGCAAAATGCACTGTGCTATATTTTTTATATTAAACTTTTACATTATATATATATATATATATATATACAAATTTGTTTTGCTCTTTAAGTAAATGCAAAAGTGAGTAACATTGCCTATGAATTTTTTTTACCATAAATGTAATAGAATGCTTTGATTGTGTTAGATGACGCCTGGCACTATGGTCTATATTTCTCTCTGTCTGTCCCAGGTGTGGTGTCAGTGATTGGGAATGGGCTGGTATTGTTGGTTTACGGACAGAGGAGAAAGAAGCTCAGAGTTCACGAGCTGATGACCATCAATCTGGCTGTTTGTGATTTTGGCTATAGCCTGCTGGGTGCTCCTTGCCTCATCATCTCAAGGTACCACCACTGCACTGACTGCAACTGCTTTAGATAGCACATTTACACAGCAAAATTCTTAATTTTTGAAGGGTTATAGCCCACTAAGTTTGCTTGGCATGCCAGTGTACATTACAAGTTATAAAAGCTCTCTTGAAGCCAATTAGTCTATGATATCGCGTGCATCAGTCGCTCTTATGATTATCCCTCCATATCTTCTGGAATTTGTTAGTGTTTGTCAAGACCAGAGGGTTGTGTTGGTCAAGAAAGAAGATTGGCAGTCCGAGTATAAGCCATTGATGATATTACATAATGTAGAACATAAACTCAGGGTATATTATAAATCTTGTTTGACTTTAGAGAGGATTTCAAATTGAACAGGCATTTGGTCAAAATACTTTAGATGTGCTCTTGAATCAATTTTGTTGTTTTTATACTACTTTATACTACTCTGAATGACAGAAATAGATGTTTGTGGAAAAAAAACAAACAAAAACAATCCTTTGAAATCTCAAGCCACTAGAGGTTTCATGGTATATAGAGTGTATTCTCAGGGGGCAAAAGGGTTTCACTTTTATGTAGCTGAAAGTATAATTTTTTACCCACAAACCACCAAAACATGCCCTCAGGGGCAGGATGATTTGTGAAGAAAAATAACATACAAATCATGGGCTTCTAACATCTTGAGTTAGAAGGATAAAGCTGTATAAAAAACATCACACTCTGCTTTTTGGTTTCTGAACTTGAATATATACCAGAAGAAATGGGTAAGGTTCGGTCTTAAAGAAAATAAACTTAGAAAAATCTTAGATCTGCAGAATTGGAGCATATTAAATATGTAGAGTTATTTGCTGTGCTCAGTATTTTGCTTCTGCTCTGACCTGTTTTTTCTCTCTCACTATTTCTCTCTCGTAGTCTGTCGCATGCATGGATTTTTGGGGAAACAGGATGTATGTGGTACGGGTTTCAGGGCTTTGTTTTTGGCATTGGGTCTCTCATCACGACCTGCCTTATCTCCCTCGACCGCTGCTTCAAGATCTGTAGCTTTCGATATGGTATTCTCAATTTTTATCCACTTAATTTTTTTGTTTAATTTTTATGTTATATGCTAATGAGATTTGTAACTTAGTTAATATATAGGCCTACCTAATCATTCATTTCCACATCAGGCATTACAGATGAAAGTACAGAATTTGGTTATTCCTGTTGGACAAATAGTTAGCAATAATCAATGAGGAAAATCACTTTCCCCATAATCTGATGGCCCTTTTCCTGAAGTATTTTACCATTTAACCCCTGTATCTCAAATAAGAGCACATATCAAATAAATAATATAATTGCCTTAGTACAAAGTATTAATATTGCTGAATAACTTGTATGATAAGTGGAATATACATTGTAATGATATTAAATTAACTAAATCATTTTTACTAAACTATCATGATCAGGTTAGTCCAGAACGATTTCCAAGAACTTTAATGAAATTAAATGAATTAAATGAGCCCAGGCTCCAGGATCGATCTCTGCATAAAATAAAATAAAATAAAATAAAATAAAATAAAATAAAATAAAATAAAATAAAATAAAATAAAATAAAATAAAATAAAATAAAATAAAATAAAATAAAATAAAATAAAATAAAATAAAATAAAATAAAATAAAATAAAATAAAATAAAATAAAATTACAAAAACCTGCCTGCTTTAAAGAATCAGACATCAGACAAACTTTTTAAATCTCAAAATATTTTTGTTTTTGAAAATTCTCACAAAATCATTCAATAGCTTATTTAACTTATTTTTCCTCAGGCAGAGAGAAAACAAAGCATGTGCTGAGAAAATGAGGTCACTCAAGCTGGTTTGTGATTGAAGAAATTTGTTGCATGATTTCTTCTTTCTCTCAGCTAACCGAATCCGGCTGTGACAATTGATATAATAATATCCGGCTAGTACATTTCAGTCCTATCCAGCAACTAGGATCCATCAAGTAATATTTTAGATGCTTACTAATGTTCTTGTTCTTTGTCTCAGGTCTGTGGATTGAGAGAAAACATGCCTCTCTGTCTGTGGCTCTGGTGTGGATCTATACGATATTCTGGGCCTCACTACCTGTGTTTGGCTTTGGTAGTTACGGCCCGGAACCCTTTGGAACCAGCTGCACCATAAACTGGTAATGAACCATAACCATAAGTAACACTTGTAAATGAGTCACTAACCTATTCCCCAAAGATTAGTTGGTGTTTTAGAGAGCGTTCTCAAGGGACAAATATAGCGTTCACTTTCAAGCTGCTGAATGTTATTTTACCCACAAACCACTGGAACATTCACACATCACAGAAAATATGTGTCGATGTGTTTATGTTTCCTGTGACCTCAGGTGGAGAATGAAGTCTTCACTTAATGACAGAGTCTATATTTACCTGATTCTATCACTCTGCTTTTGGAGTTCCCACCTTCACTATCATCATTTCATACCTCGCTATCTTCATCAAGGTGAGATAAACAGAGAGACTATCAGTATTAATGTTGACTGAATTGAAGTGTTACTACAGTGAGGTGTGATTTCAGGTGTATCAGTCTGGTCGCATATTGGCTTCAATCCCTTCATCCAGTGTCACTCACAACAGCAAAGATCTCCGGCTGACAAAGGTACCAGCTCTAATTGAGCACCCATCATACCTTTGGAAAGGACCCACTTCTCAGACACAATGACAGTTAACATAGGATATCTTAGGGTGTTTTCACACTTGGTTTATGTGTGAAACAATGAACATTTAAGTAAAAATGGACAAAAACCAGACTAAATTGAAAATAAACATTAAAAATGAATAAAATAATCAAAATAAGTCAATGGTTGCCTTGCTGTTACCTGCACACTACTGTTCAATTTATTACTTTTCATGATTCACAAACAATTTCTTATTTCCTTCTTGTATCACACAGTTCCTGAAATGTTTCGTTGCAGATAGCAGCAGTGGTGTGTTCCTCGTTTCTGATTGCCTGGACTCCCTACGCAATCGTTTCGCTCTACTCCGCTTTGACTGCCAGAGAGGAGCACACTGGAGAAGATGGAGGAACCGCTCTCACGGGTGGAATGTCAGCAGCAGGGGTTGGCCATGGTGGAGGGTTCCTGACGTCGTTGGTTTTCCCTTCCTCATTAACTGGACCTCTTTACAACACTTTGGGGATGCTTTTGGCTCCTGGAGGAATATGACTTCTGATCATTCCCATCATTCAGGGCATCATGGATCAAGTTCAACTGTGGGCTCTGAACATGGAGGTTCTGCACATCTTGTGTCTATCCTGAAGCCAGAGTCTCACTCATTCCGGCTATTTTTGCCAAGTCACACAGTATGATAAACCCCTTCATCTACCAGATCATGAACCGTGACTTCAGGGAGGACGTCTATGATCTCCTGTGTCTGGTAGGAAAAGATGGAGAGAGGAGGAGAACAAGGAGCACAGATGGCAGTGATTCTGATGGTCAGGATCTATCTATTATCTGTCTGTCTGTCTGTCTGTCTGTCTGTCTGTCTATCTATCTATCTACCTATCTATCTGTCATCTATCTATCTATCTATCTATCTGTCTATCTATCTATCTATCTATCTATCTATCTGTCTATCAGTCTGTCTATCTATCTATCTATCTATCTATCTATCTATCTTGTTTGTCTCTAAATTTCTTCACATTTCTGTTTCTGTCTCTGTATTTTCCACGCATGCAGGGCATCGTGGAAGCGTCACACTCTCTTACATTCACAGCTGGAGGAGAAGAAGCACAGCTATCAGTCAGTCGTCTGAGGAGCGTGTGAAGAAAGATTCCTCACGGAAGAGCAGAGGTAGTAGAGGCCAGAGAGGGTCCTGTCAGGACAGTTCAGCAGTTGGGTGGGAAACCTTGGATACTACAAACTTAGATACGCAGGCCAACTTAGAAAGAGAGAGAGGGAAGGAGGTGGAAAGAGAGACGAAAAAAGAATTTAGAGAACCCACCTCTAACAGCTTGTTGACAGGTGAGGAGTGATGCTTGCTGTCTAAATAAACAGAAACAACATAGTCCATAATGCAGTTTGTTAGCTCAAAATATCTGTTGTTTTATCCATTAGTGTCATCCAGTGTGTGATTTTGCACACTATTTTGCACCTATCCAGTCTCACACTGGTGCGACACATGAGGCTCTAGTTAGGATTTTCATATTGATTTTGTCCTTTGTATGTTTATAACTGGATCCTGTTTATTTTTTATTTTATTTTAATATATATATATATATTGTGTATCTAAATATTTAATGGATTTACTTATTGTATTTATGTTTTACATATTTAGAGAGCAATCCAGTCCAAAGTATTTCAAACAACTATTTCTGAATAAATGTGTAATGTAAATAAAGTTTACAACAATTAAACGACATTGATGTTTACTTTGCAGTTTCCAAATAGATAAAAAAAAATCCCAAATCAGAAGCCCTGTTGGTCCCAATAAAGTACAAGGGCTATTTGTTGCAGATCTGTGACGTCAGCGTTGCTTTGTAATCATGAGGCATGAGGTAATGTTTTTACCGTAAGTACCATTCTTGGACAAACACACAAGGGGGAAAGCACGCGGATAGCTGTTATTCGTCCTTCGAACGGTGATAGTTTATATATAAATATCATTTTGCGCAAATTCATCCACAAATATTTATTTTTGCTTCTGGAATATTCAAGTAAACAGACACCAGCTGAGCGCTACTGCAGATATTACGGTAGTGTCCGCACTGAAGCGCTGCAGAGAGACTCCAGAGCGCAAGTGTATTCAGGTTTGCATCCAAGGAAGCCACAAGACATTCGTTTGGACCTATTTTAAATGTATTTCACTGACGTTAGTTGCTTTAATATTCCTTGCTTGTTTGAATAACGGTTTTGCATGCTTTTATAATTGTGCGCGTCTGTCGGTTGCTGCAGTCTCCATCAGCGTCTTACTCAGCATTCACACGCAAGCTGCAATACTCTTAACTCGTTACATAAGGCTTTAACGAGTTAAATGTGAACATCGCCGTGTCTTTGGGTCGCCAAACACCACTGAGCTTTAAAATCAAACCGTTAATTATTTTGAAAGTAAGACAAAGCTGGTGTTCATGCCCGATCTGCAGCGCTTCAGTTTCCGCACCGTAGCATGAATTATCCTCTCCATCAACATCAGCAGCAGCAGCACCAACATTATCAGAATCCAGAAGGACCCGGTCATCCCGACTCTCCCTCCGGTTTACTCCCCGAGGCTGCTGTCCTCGGAGCTCCTGACCCATCCTCTTTTTTCTTCGGAGAACAACCCGGCCCACAAATCGCACTTGACCTTACGGCATCCTCTTATCTGCACTTCAGTCCATCACTCCACTGGTCCCAACCTCCTCCACCCACAGCCATGGCATTGAGAAACGACCTTGGATCCAATATAAGCGTCCTGAAGACCCTCAATCTGCGGTTCCGATGCTTTCTGGCTAAAGTGCATGAACTGGAGAGACGCAATAAGATATTGGAGTTACAGCTTCAACAGGCTTTAGATAGCAATAACACAGGTGGATGCGTGAAGAACGGAAACACCAAAGAAATTGGTGTGCAGACTGGGTTTATTGGGCCTATTGCTGTCCAGCCTGGGTCTTTGTCCTTTCAAAACACCAATAACTCTGCGAAACGACCTACTACGTTGTTTATGCCTTCTCTTACAACTGTCCTCAAGCTTGAGCCCAATAAAGCTGACGATGACAGCACAACTGACCCAAACACTAACAGGAACCCAACCATCACGGTTAGTCTCTCAACACCGACCACCGAACCGGCCTCGGCCAACACCAACAACTCCAATAATGCTCTGCATGTGAGCAGCGTTGGCACCGGGACGTCTCCCAACCCTCCTCCTCGCTTCCTGCCGGGCACTATCTGGTCCTACAGTCACACCCGTAAACTGGGAAGCGGGTCAGAGACTCGGGTCACCAGTCCTGGAGTGTCTTGGATCCACCCGGATGGCGTGGGTGTCCAGATAGACACCATCACCCCAGAGATCAGAGCACTTTACAACGTCCTGGCCAAAATCAAAAGGGAGCGGGATGAGTACAAGCGAAGGTGAATATGGAGAATATTGATGCTCTTTATGGCTAAATGTTTGTTAATGAGAGGAGGTTTCTGTTTCGGGCCCTTATGACATGCAAAGCATCCTGCTTTTCAGGAGTGTTTAGAATCATGATGGATTTGAGATATGATTGCTAGCAGTTTGAATGAACTCCTAAGATCTAAAAACTTTCTTGTTAATATATAATTAGGGATGTTCAAATTCTAGTTGATACTGATAAGCTGATAATAGTTTGATGTTGTGGCTAAAACTGATCATTGGACCCTGTTCATTTGGTATACATAGGCAATTAAAATAAAACACTAAAAACAAAAATATTGTTTAATGCTACAAGTGAATTTAGGCATCACAACATTATCATGTACAATATGAAAAATGGATAACCATTTTCAGATTTTCTAAAGATATATTTTAATAGTGTTATTCAATTATTAGTGTTTTTGAAAATTAACATTTAGTAAGTGTTGGATGATGACAAAGGTTATGTACACTACCGTCCAAAAGTTATCAGAATGTTTTTTAAAGTGACAAAAATGTGACAATGAAAACTGAATTAATTTCAGCTGAAAATTCAGCTTTGTCATTATATTTTAAATATATTCAAATAATAAAAGTTATTCTAAATTGTAACAACATTTCACAATATTACTGTTTTTACTGTACTTGCTGAACATAAGAGACTTCTTTCAAAAACAATACAAATATTTATTATTCTATACTAATTATTCCTTTTGAACAGCACTGATGCAAAAATAAAGGGGTTAATGGGTGAACAGCTAAACATTGAAAATATCAATTCAAACCTGAAAATGAAAGTAATGTTTTAGACTTGTGGGGAAAAATTATACTGTGAATGAACACAAATTATATTTAATAATAATAATAATACATCAATAATATTTATGTTTAGGTTTCTAATAAGCACATTTGTCACAATAATCATGAGAGCTCTTAAAATGAAGCAAAAATATTAAAAAAACATAAAATATCAGATTTTATTGCTTCCATTGAAACAGAAGCTGCTCTTTGAATCATCTTCAAATCTTGCTGGAAAAAACACAAACATGTGGAGCTCATTCAGCTTGAGTGCTGCTGTCATTAAACACCAGATACTCCTTTTTATTCAAAATCACGGAATTAGGAAATTGTATTTGCTTGACCATTTCATTTGTAATAAAAATATGTATTAAATTAGAAAAGTTCTAAGCATTTTCACTATAGAGAACTTTTAGAGAGACTTTTAACCCCATTATATATTCAAATCTCAATGCCAAAGCCTTATTCCTGGATCTCAGGAGTTTAAGACTTTAAGACACCCGCACACTGGGTTATTTCAGTATGTCTACCCTTCTGCTGCTGAGGGTGCCTGACTCGCTCTGCCCTCTGATAACCTGTGCATCAGTCACGAACATCCCTGCTTTAATGCAGAGCACACTGCAGTCACTGCTTCACATGAAGTGATGACGCTGCTGGTGTTCCAGACAACAACAAAGTGGTCATGAGAGTGGAATCTGTTAAAGCACCATTTATGGGATAAAATAGAGCATAAATAATTTCCTCATCTGCTGTTAGTCATGTGTAGGGCCTATATATTTCATTCCTTATTTCTAACGCTTTAGTTATTTGAGTCAAATTTAGGTTATTGAATGAGTATTGCTAAATCTATGGGATAAAGATGCTCTTAGTAAAACTGTGAAGGTGATATGAGGAGGTTTTTAGGAAGGGTGGACTCATACAGTAATATATATCGAAGTCTTTTATTAGTATCACCAAGCTAGAGTTGAACACGAGAAGCAAAAGCAAGGAAGATCATATGTGCAGTATGTAGAAGATAAGAATCAGCTGGAGTGGAAATAATGGCTGTGTTTCTCATAAATGGTGCTATTCAGTCATACTCACAGCTCTTTATGTCCAGACCTGCAGCAGCCGGAGCGCCTGCACATTCCACCTGCTGTCAGTCACGTATGGCAGCTTTATTTAGGGCTGAGCGGACCGTCAGTTCACAAACTCATTACTGTATGTTGACTCATCAGGACAGGTAAAAAAACACTGTTGAAAAGCAGAAAAGTCATCTGGGTTCTCTGTCTTAAACCCTTCGGCTTCATAACAGATGTTATCATGCATCTCTCCGTCTGTTTTCGTCACCATTTGCTCTGGTCTCAGCTCTTCTCAGACTTATTTTCTGTTTTGGCTTTCTAATTTAGTAAGCGCTCTTTCGCTGTCTCATCCTCGAAAGGGGTTTTCTTTCTATCTATGATATAGCTTAAAAATTATATCACATTTTTAGCTTTTCTAAGAAACCATAATTTCAACCAAGCAGATAAAAAAACGTTAAAAATAATCAAGGCATGCTTTTCACTAAATGAACACTATATGTATTTATTGATTTTTTTCAATGTTTTTAAAAGACATATTACGATCACCAAGGATGCATTTTATGATTAGAAATACAGTAAATATTTTTTTGTATTGTAATACTGTGGAACAGTATTATAATTTAATATCACTGTTGTCTATTTTAATATATTTAAAATGTAATTTATTTATGTGATGGCAAATCTGAATTACTTAAACCTTTAGTGTTCCTTCAAAATCAATCCACTGTAATATGATTTGTTGCTTAAGAAACATTTCTTCTTATTATTAGTATTTTTATTTTGTGATACATTTTTTCAGAATTCTATAAGTATAAAGTACAATAGAAAAATAAAAACAGCATTTATTTCAAATAGAAATCCTATGTGACTTCATAAATGTCTTTACTGTCTCCTTTGATCAATTGTTTTGATCAGTTTTACCGAATAAAAGTAATAATTTTAAACTTTTGAACACCACGAGGTCAATGTTATGTAGACACTCCTTTCTAAAACGGAATGCTTCATTGAAATTCAGCTTTGTTGCAACGGTTTTGTAAAGGTCTTTTCTGTTCCAAAACAACAAAAAGAAAGTCTGTTGTGACTTAGTATCCTAACTGAAAATCTTTGGGATGAATTGGAACTGCAAATCAGGTCCACAGGTCACTCAACATCAGTGCCTGACCTCCCTGATGCTCTTTTGTCTTCTTACACATTTAATTTGAAAAGTGTGGCAAAAGCATTAATCCTGCTAGAACAGCTTCCTCTCTTCAGAGATGGATTTACACTAGATGTTGAAACAGGGAAGCAGGGATTTGGAGAGCATCAGGGACGCCAGGCAGTGATGTTGAGCATGTGCTCTGAATCATCTGAAATCAATTCATATAACAAAACATAGTCATAAACAGCTAAATGTACCAATGTATGTGATTTAATGAAAATAGTTTAATATGAAAAATGTTGCAGATAATTGTCAGACTATTTTTTTAATCAGAGAAAAAGTATTTTATATATATTTTTTACAATATTATTGTTTTACTGTATTTTTTGATCAAATAAATGCAGCCCTAAAAAGCTTAAGAGGCTTCTTTCAAAAACATTTTAAATAATCATACTGACCGTAAACATTTGAATGATAGTGATCACCAAAAATGAGGTGCTCTTTCAGAAATGTAATGATCAAATAAAAAGTGCATTTGTATCATTTAGGCTGCTCCATTACAGCGACGGTATCCTGCAGCAGTGATCTATGTTATATCTGCATTGCAGTACATACACAAGGACTCGGAGGAGCTGCAGAGAAGCAACCTCTCTCTCTCTCTCTCTCTCTTCCTCCCTCTCCTCTCCTCTCCTCTCCTCTCCTCGCTCCTGTTATATGTCACTCCTCTCTGTAATTGTATGTTTGCACCCTGAATTGGCAGTAATACACGGCCTCAAACTAACCTTGCAGTCCAGTGAGGATGTTTGATAAATACAGAGGCTACTGCAATGCTCTGAATGTTAAATAGCTTTACATAAGAACAGGGCTTGTTTGGTTCCACCTCATTGCACTATACTACTGCACTGGACAATATTACTGTTGGACAGTCACACAGTAAATTACTGTAGGGCTGACTGGGCTGATGGATCAGTTAAAGGGACTGAATGGAAGCAGTCATTGCACTTAAGTTGAGCTATAGCATACTCAGAGAAATAAAAACACTTACACATGAAGATCACTGTTTTCTTCTGTAATATAGGACTATAGGTGTTTTCAGTTGCTTCTTCTTGCTTCACAAGATCTTCCAAACAACATTCAATTGTATGTCATTGAGATTGACTTTATAGCATTAAAATATTAGGGTATTTTGCAAAAGAAGAAAAAGGAATTGCCATAATTTACTCATTTTCTTACTTCCAAGTCTGGTTAAGTTACAGTTTGTGTGAGAAACATACTGATTCATTGAGTCATCTTTTAGATTAATTGAACCAATTTAATTAATTAAGGGAACCAGACCAGCATTCACTGATAGATTTGATTATAATTATTTTGAATGCACCAACATCTACATTTTAGTTGATTTCTCAAGCAAACTTAACCTGTGGTAAGGCTTTTAATATATATTGCGCAAGTCTTAATTAACACGTTTTAAGCAAGTTGTTAGCTAGTTACATAAATGACATTTTAAAGTTCTCGTTGTTGGTTCTAATGTTCTGGTTTTCTGCTCTCAGATGGGAAGAGGAATACACCATGAGAATGGACATGGAACAGAGAATGAATGATCTTCAGGAGGTGAGGAACACTTTTAACAAGTGCTGTCTACAACAATTGACTTAAGTTCATTTCTGTTTTAATGTTCTAGAATAATTTTAAAGACAGTCTTCAAATACAAGCATTTTGTCCTTTTGAAAGTAGTCTCTTATGCTCACCAAGTCTGCATATATTTGATCAAATTACATTAAAACAGTAATATTCAGTGTCACATGATCCTTCAGAAATCCTCATAACATGCTGATTTGGTGAGAGAAATCTTTCATACGTTTTACTTTCACTTCTGATTGATTTAATTGCTGAATTTCTTGCATAATAAAAGTATAAATGTATTTAATAAAATCTTACCGACCCTAATTTTTTATCAGTAGTGTACGTCACTGAGCCTGTGTAAACAAATCAAAGAAATGAGTTTGCCTCTTGTGGTTGAAGCTTTAGTTTATATAAAGATACTCTCTGAAACTGTTCGGCCCTCGAGTGATTCATATTAGCTGGAGACTTTTGGAATGTTTTACCTTTGGCATCAAATGTCACTGTACTTTATATGAGTAACAATTCAATCATTCTGTCCAAGAAAATGTCCATGTGTTTGTTTAGAAATATAATTGTTTATTAATAATAATTATGGCTATGCATTTGTGTAGGACTTACAGGAGAGTGAGGTGTGTCAGGATGAGCTGGCCCTCAAGGTGCAACAGCTGAAAGCTGAACTTGTGATCTTTAAAGGACTCATGAGTAATGTGAGTATGAGAAGCAAAACACACTCCCAGTACACTCAAACACAGCCTGGACTACAGCATACAGGACAGGAAATGATCATCCAAAATTACAATTATATCAGTTACTCAGCCTCATATCATCCTGAACTTCATGCCATGCTCCCTTGTAAAAAGAAGTGTCTTTAATTGTAATGAATGTGCACTTGTAGTGTACTTCAGATCTTAAAAGTATATTTATCTAATATGAATAATAATTAGATAATATAATATTAATGAAAAAATGCATTTCATGTCTTTTTTCAATTACGTCAAATTAAAAGATTTCTTTAAAGTACATTTTAAAATGTTTATGTTTTAATAATATTTTGTCATGCTATAAAGAATTACAAGAACAAATAAAAGAGGATATCTTAAAAATGTTGGTAACCAAAATGTTGACGTCTCATCGACTTCCGTAGTGTTTTTTCTATAATATGGAAGACTATGGAACATCATTTTTGGGTGAACTATCCCAAGAATATATTTTAAATGTACTACTTTTCAACTTCCTCATCACAGTTGTGCAATTACAAATATATTAAAAGAAAACACAAGTATTTATATAAATATATTTAAACAGAAGTTTATTTTGATTTTTTTATAAAATGTAAAACATGTTCCAGTCGTTTTGTTGGTTAAATAAACATTACTTACACTGTCAGAAAAGTAAAAAAAAAAATGATATTTGATATTTTTACACTAACAATGTAATCAATATTCTATTTATTAAAGCCAAGTATGAATCTCATCACGTTAGTGTTTTTAAGCATTTTACGTTTACAATATTTGCAGTAACAATATTTAAACAATATATTTTCTTTGTGAAGTTATGTTCAGCTATTCTTTTTTTCAATAGTTAACTGTGAACTAATTTTGAATCATTCTGTCATCAAAGCTTGGTAAATATTGGTCACAGACGCTGAGATTTACTACCAAACTGACTACTCACTAAAAACTCCCACAGATTATGTTTTCAGGCCATTTCAAGTCTTATTTTGACATAACAAAGTGGTTATTATCTAAGTGTATGACTTATTTACTCTTACACAAGAGGCGGGATTTATCGCATGAAACTATCACAGCCAAACTTAACCAGTCATATCCAATCATATCGCGAGGCATTGCCTCCTCACGTGTGATTTTCCCCATTCAACCCTCAAATTAACCCCCTCCCCTGATTGTTGGTCTGTTAAAACTCAATGACTAGTAGTAGTACTCATTAACTAAGTTTAAAAGGCAATATAAATAATTATGAAATGACATACAAAGATGTACTTAAGTCCTACTTAAGTGGGTCAAAAAGCATTTAAAAATCGAATTGCATTTAATATAAATGTAATCTATAATACATGTTAATGCTTTCTGAAACATTAAATTCAGTTCATAATTAAGAAGCATTTGTTTAAAGAACATTATTTCTGTAATAAGTACTCTTTTTAAATGTATGCTAAATTGCACACAAGTACTGTTTGTGCTTTTCCATGCAATGGATGTAAATTTGTACTAGGTAAAGGGTGTCAGGATCACATTGGTTGACCAGAAATAAAAGCAGCTCTAACCAGCACAATCCAGCATGAAGGAATTGATGACGGTCTAAATAGTTTTTCATGGCAGCCAGTTGATTGCATTGCATTGCTCATGTAGAGTTTAAATCAACAAATCACACACACACTCAGGGGTTTGTTTTCGACAAGCTCATGAACAATATGTGCTTTCATAGCAGCTACACTCATAGCACTCACATTTTTCGAAAGCAGACACAGTCATCACATTTTCTGGAGAAATGAATGTGCTTTATGCCTTTGTTCACATAAATGCTTACATACAATCACATGTGCCAAGTACATCTAGAATTCCCCCCTCTACACTTTCCACAATTAGCCCTTTATTTAAATCTTTGAATGTGTTTCATGGAATTTATTATCTGAAAATGAGACATTACCCTCCTTTGTATCAAATACTTTTCCCAGAAATGATTTATCACAGAGTTCAAAGAGTTAAAAATAGCTTGTTTTGTGAATGAGTTTAATACATAAATGCCGTTTGCTGCTAATCCAAGGAACGATACAGACATCACAGTTTGCCTTGTGTGCCACGACAGACGTGCCACTGCGGTTTCAGTTTCATATCGTCTGAATCTCCAGTGCCTTGAATGCTAAACAGAATACTCAGAAATTAGTTATTAGTTATCTAATTACTCTTGCTTCAAATGACACACATAAACCCACACAAATCTTCTCACGCACAGAACCTGTCGGAGCTGGACAGTAAGATCCATGAGAAGGCCATGAAAGTGGACATGGACATCTGCAGACGCATTGACATCACAGCTCGCCTGTGTGATGTCGCCCAACAAAGAAACTGTGAAGATCCAATCACGATCTTTAAGGTATTCAGAAACTCACACTTCTGCACCTCCTCTTTTTTCTATGTTTTTCGATTGCTATTGTCATACTTCATGTTTAATCTCTATCGCTGATCTGTGTCTGAACACTGACTCTTTTGGTGTTTTCTAATAAAAAATAATTATTTAAATCCTTACAAGAAGATTAAATTACTTAAGGAAAATGACATTATATATCAAATTTACAACATTACTATTAAATTCGGAAACCACTGCTAATTATACAACATTACAAAATCCCCATCTTTTTGTAAATGGTCTCTTCTTTTCTGATTAACATTTTAATAACAATTTCATAAGAAACACCTTTAATGTTGGTTCCAATCCTCGATGTAAGGAGGTTTATGCTTAATACAAGAGCAATTTAATGCCTGATGCTTCTCAAGTAAATGTATTTTTTCCAGTTTCAATCTTATTACTGGAAAACAAACTAAATTGATCTTCTGCAGTGAATGTCATCTATGGTGTAATCTTGCACCCTTGTATTTCATACGACACCCCAGCCCCCCTCTCTATGTCACTGACTCAGCTGCTGTGAGTTTCTGCTGACGCCTGCTATAATGTCTGAGGCACAGAGAACTGATGTCTACTGCATTATGGGTAGAAGAGGGGAGCGGCCCAACCTATATATCATTTTGCATGTTTGTTTCAGTACTACGCCGGGTCAAAAATGTTAAAGCTATGAAATGGCCTAACCCTCTTTCTTTTTCTTGCCATCTCAGGTCCCCAGCCCTCAGAACGCCATCACCTCTCGTGCCCGTAAACAAGCCTCACAACCTGCCAATGGCAGCGAGACAGATGAGCCAGTCAGCACGTCTGAGAGTGATGGAGGTGGTGCTCGAAACGATGAAGTGCGCACCCCTTCAACCTTCCAGATCAATGAAGAGATGCAGAGAATGTTGACCCAACTGTGAGCCATTGAAAATGCCTCGCAATCTTTGCTCAGAGCTGTGGTTCCTAACTGTTCTTTTTAGAGTCTGTTCAGAACTAATGTAATGACTTAACCGTGTCTTTGCCAGGCGGGAATGTGAGTTTGAGGATGACTGTGACTCTCTGGCTTGGGAAGAGACCGAGGAAACGCTCCTTCTGTGGGAGGATTTCCCAGGATGCACTGTAACAGCAGACACCAGTCAGGGGGAGGTTAGTGCACTGCATTCTGAGTTCATTCTGGTTTATATGTGGTTGATATTTGTGGTTGAAATACTGTTCTTGTTATTTATTACTACTTCCTTATTTAGTAAATTAGTATGTATGTACACATGAAAATTTCCCCATGATTTAAAGCCCTTTTAGAATTCAAGTGTCCATATCATATCATTTATGTTTCAAACTTTTTGCCCAACTTAAAATGTTAGGGACTAAAATTTGACTTTTTTTTAAATAACATTTTCCAGTGATAAAATTAAACAGATGTTGTTTCTACAGTAACTTTAATACATTTATGCAAATTACCTCTGTTATGATTGGACATTTTCAAAAACAGCCTTCTGTACAAAGACTTCATGACAACAACAAAATCGAATGTATTGAATTCTTGTATTAAAGTTTTTTATTAAAGTTGATTTTACCTCCACAATAAAAATTAAACAAAACTGTTATAAATGTACAATGAAATTAAAGAAGGTACAATAAAATAAACAATATTTAATGTTTAAAAAAATGTGCAGTCAAAATCATGGAAGAGGCATAATTTACCGAAATGATCTTCAAGACATTTGATTATATTCCAAGAATCTTATTGGTGCACCTATTAAATATTCTTGAATTTTGTTGGTTTACTTTTTAGTATTGATCTAATTCATCTGAATGTATTAATTCATATATTTTTCAGGAGGATTGGAACCAACATTAAAGGTGTTTCTTATGAAATTGATGTTAAAATGTTTATCAGAATAGAAGAGACCATTTACAAAAAGTTATGGATTTTGTAATGTTGTATAATTTGCAGTAGTTTCCGAATGTAATAGTAATTTTGCATTCTCAAAGCCTTGCATCTTTCGTGAAAGGTTGCTCCTTAAGTAATTTTATCTTGCAAGGATTTTTGTCAATACGAGTAACATAATATCTTTATATCAAGATAAATTGAGATGCAAAATGAAATAAGGCTTTTGACATAAATCCAACCCAATTAAAAACACACAAATGTTCAACTTTTTCATAAAGTTGTTGATGTTTGTGGTGAACTGCTGAGCATTGCTTCATCTCTCAGCGTTGGCAGCTCTGACAGAAGCCAGGAAGTGGCAGAAACTCAGATTTACATGCTCGCTCAGAGTGTCCAAAGGAGATAGGATTCTGGTCATCCAGTCATGGGGTTCACTTATAGGACACACGCAAACACGCAAACACAAACACACACACACTCATAAAACACATGCAAACGCAAACACAAACACACACACACACACTCTCATAGGACACACGCACACTCGCACACACACACACACACACATTTAGGTCATTGTACTCAGTCCAGTTTGCTGGGGGGCGGTTCGATACTAAACATTACTGACATTAGTTAATGCGATGTTGGCTGGAAGTGTGTTGCGTTTCAAGGAAAGCTCAAAGGATTCAAAGTGTTTAGAGTTTTCCATCAGCAGGGTCATTAATCTAGTATTTTATTTTCCCTCTGGTAAAATCTGATCTGCTGGTGAGTGCTTATGCTTCAGCATGAGATAATGTGTCTGTGGGCTTTGTCTCTCTCTCTCTATCTATCTGTCTGAGCAGGACGAGTGCTTGGAAAAGGTGATTAAGGACACTGAATGTCTTTTTAACTCCAGGGAGAAGGAATATCAGGAGACTATAGACCAGATAGAGGTGAGAAGTTTACATTAACCAGCATTTTACATGTACATGTTATTGTATTACTCTTTTCTTGTAATTTATACTGGATGCTAAATGCATAGTGAACATAAGTGAATACATGTGCGTATAAATATATGTATAGCAGCCCATCAGTCCAGTTTTTATGCTGTATGTTTCTCTGTAGTTGGAATTGGCCACAGCAAAGTCGGACATGAATCGTCATCTTCATGAATACATGGAGATGTGCAGTATGAAGAGAGGGCTGGATGTGCAGATGGAAACCTGCAGGAGACTCATCACTCACAGTGGAAACAAGTATGCAAGCATCCACAAACATAAAGTATATTTTGACACTTAACCCTGGGTTATCTTGGTCATACCGTATCCTGGTTTTGAGATTTCAGACTGTACCTTTGTAAACCATGGATTACAATTTTTATTTGCATATTTATGAAGTCAGCAACATCGATTGGACAAATACAGCACACAAGGAGCGTCTAGCCTGTTTTACCCGCTGCTGTTCCATCTGTGTAGATGTTGCCACGCTGATCCATTTCTGTCTTAAAGGGGTAGTTCACCTAGAAATTAAAATTATGTTGTTATTTGCTTGCCCTGATGTTGTTCCCAACCCATATGATTTTCTTTTTAAAATTTAAAAGAATATATTTTGAGAAATGTCTCTGTGGTTTTTATCCATACAATGGAAGTCAATGGTTTGCTTGACTTACCAACATTCTTCAAAATATCTTGTTCCACAGAAGAAATAATTAAATGGAGGATATTTTTGAATGAATTATCCCTTTAAGTATTGCGACATGTACAGCAAAAATCACTCCAGTTAAAAAAATTAATTACTATTCATCTACTATTTCATCATATTCATCACAACTATAACGATAATGCTACCGAGGAACAATATCATTGAAATCCCTTTAAAGAAAGAAAAACGAAAAGAAAGTGAAGTGACGTGACATGTGGCCTAGTATGGTGATCCATACTCGGAATTTGTGCTTTGCATTTAACCCATCCAAGTGCGCACACACACAGTAGTGAACACACACACACACCGTGAACACACACCCGGAGCAGGGGGCAGCCAATGCTGCGGGGTCCGTGGAGCGGTTGGGGGTTCGGTGCCTTGCTCAAGGGCACCTCAGTCGTGGTATTGATGGCAGAGAGGGCGCTGGTTATTCACTCCCCCCACCGACAATTCCTGCCGGACCGGAGACTCGAACCCGTGACCTTCGGGTTACAAGTCCGACTCTCTATACATTAAGCCACAACTGCCCAACTTTGTTTTATTTGTTTCGTAGCTGATAAAAATTAAACATTGACAGCCAATCAGAATCCATCCTGCTTTAAAGACATTGATCATTTAAAGTGGCAAATTACATAACTGCAGTGTGCTTATAATAAACAGAATGTTATTTATCCATAGGTGTGGTCAGGGCCGTCGCTAGGAATTCTGGGCCCTGTGCACTGAATTTGCTATGGGACCCTCAAAATCATTTTCACCAAATCGAGCCCATCCGGCCCACAAATTTCCCCTTGAATGTTTTGATGGGTCATAGGGCCTTCAATTGGAGTAAATAAATGAATAAATAAAATAGGACAGAAACGAATACTGATAGATATTACTGAATTCACGACAAATACAACAAGCGTAATAATGCATTTTTGTCACATAGAAAAGCACTTGACAGTAAAGCATTGCTTTGGAGCTAGACTGCTGGAAAGTGCTAATAAATTCTGTCAACATTTACTCACTCTCATGTCGTTCCAAATGACTTTCTTCTGTTGAACACACAAAAAGATTTTGTATAATGTTACCAAACCATTTTGGTTACTCTTGATTTCGATATGGACAAACATTTCTTGAAATTCTCAAATTATGTTCCACAGAAGAAATAAATGAATACAGGGTTGGAATGACATAATGTTGAGTAAATTATGACAATTTACATTTTTGGGTCAATCTCCCATTAAGAAATGTATTATTTGTAAAACCCCTAATTTATAAAAGACACTGATATTTTTATTTAACCAGGGCCTTACTGAATTAGCATTTTGCTTAAATTAAAATTCATTAGAACTAAATATCTAAAAAGAAAGAAGTATCCAGAGTTTAGCTGACAAGTATTAGTAGGATGGTGGTCACAAGAAGTAAAACCATGGTCCTCATTACCATGGTTATATGGTTTTTAAAATAAATAATACATCAAAATAAACAAAAATTTGTAGGTAAAAACAATTAAAAATGAAAAAACTACAAAACACTTTCTATAAAATAAAAATATTGCCCAATATGTAATAACAGTAAAAAATTATAAATACAATTCTGCCAACACATAGGCAATTTACACAGTGTTAATAACTGCAAGTCAAATTACTATGGTGCTGAATGGACAAGCCTATTGGTGTTTTCCAATATACCTCATTGCCGTGGCTGTTTTCAGCCAGCATCACTACAGAACCTTTAATGTTCTCATATCACACGACTGTATAACAATTCTGTGACACATCTGAATTGATCAAGGGACTTGCGCTGTTTATCTCTTATGAATCGTGGCAGAAGCGCGGTGCACGTTCTTCAGCGTTGTGCGGGTGACTGATCCCGCCCTGCTTTGACGCGGCTGGCGGATGCATCGTGGAGCGCTGATTCGCGCTTTTGGAGTATTTTCTTTATTCAATTTCGCTTGTGCTGTAATTATAAACAGTGCCAAATATCGGGTAGGTCTCTCTCATTTTGGCGATCGCCCCATTACTCGAACAGAATGTCCTGGTGTTCCCGATGGCCAGTAGGGGATCGGGGGCCCGCCAGACCTCTGGGCCCTATGCACTCTGTCACCCCCCACCACCCCCCCAGCGACGCCCCTGGGTGTGGATGCTAATTAAGTGTAACAGTACACAAACATGACGGTTTGCAGCAGGGGGAAAAAGCTACATATAATTATTATTTTTTTTTTCATTAAACAGTGGTTCACTGAAGAAATTGTTCTTTCTTTAAATACATTTTCACGAGCAAGAAACACACCACAACCAAATATGTAATTGAATATTTTATTGTTCAGAATGTTAGGGATGAGTTGGAAGAGGATGAAAAGGTAAAGGGGATGATGGTCAGGTTGATCTGGGCGTCTGGAATTGATGGCAATGCCGGAGAGACTCAGGATGGGGTATCAACTCGTTTGTATATTTAGGCAGTATTAGGACGTTTACTTTGAAAATGTAATACTGTATCAAGCCAATATGATGTAATATTTCTCAGGCCATGACCACTGATGTACTGTCCTGTGTTAGTATATTTCCTCTCTCAGCCAGTAGTATGAAGTCCGTAATTTTCTCCACGCTTGAGCATCTGTACCGTCAACGTCTTGTAAGCAATGCAGGTGTTTTGTTGTTTGATGTAGGAGAATATACGAGTCCTAATTTTCCCCATACATCAGAGCCACTGAGAACGCAGTGAATTAGCCTTTGATTTTGATCGTAATGCGACAACGAATACACCTAAATTCATTTATGTCTGCGCAAATAATTTTACTTATTTGCTTTCTGAATGAGGGACAATTCAAGGCAGGTTTTGTTAAAATTTTAAAACTCAAGGATGGTTCAGTACCCATTGTTCACGATCCAGATGCACTTCCAGAAGTAGTAAGCCTCACACTTCATATATATATTTTTATGATTATTTGCTAATCACCTTTGCTCTTCTATGGAAGAAAGGGACTGGCTGAGCAGAGCTCATTATCATTAAATAGATACAGTTTGCACCGAAACGAGTCGCTGTGAGCAGAGCTGTTTTTAACAAGGTAAAAGGTTTTATACGACCACTGAGACCATTTCAAGAAGACCCTAAATCATACCAACCTGTGGAAAATGGCCATACGATATCCCCTTTGAAGCACAGCCACCACAGAATCAGACTTACTTTGAGATAATTCTGACTCAGAATTTATATTCAGAATACATATTTAACATCATAACAAGACATAGTTTAATAGTTATGATATTGTTTTTGCTATGACAGGAAACACTGGAATCTAAAAGTGCCTTGGAAAAAACAGTTAATCTTAAAAAAATAATCAATTACATAAACCCATATAGGAAATAAAAAGTTATCAAATAAGCATGTTATAAACTCTTGAAACAATGGTGTTTCATATTTTAGAGCACTCATAAAACAGCAATTTATTAAAGAAATCTATTAAATCTGTATGTGGGAGTGTGTGTGGAATTTGTTTATATAATCAGATGTAACCCCCTTAGTAATCCTTAACATTTTCATAAGTAACTGTAATTGAATTATACATTTTTTCTCAGTAACTGTAACTGATTACAGTTACTTTTATTTTGTAATTAAATTGCGTAATTCCATTACATGTAACTACTTACTCCCCAACCCTGTATTCAGGCCAGACGATTAGAACCCCCCGGTGCAACCTGAAAAGAATAAGGATAGCTGATTTGATTAAAGGGAAGGGAAGGGTGGGTTCGAGAGAAAGAGACAAACAATATATCGGGTATGAGGCGACCCGATATATGAAGGATTCGGAAAGTGAGGTGATTGGTAGAGGCATGGCCTCGCTCCAGAACCTCGGTTAACTAGTTAACTCCCTCAGTTATAATAAAATGTGTCTTTGTGATAAGAACACACCTCAGCTTTCGCTCTACTAGAGAGCCCTTTTACATTTCTACAAGTACATAAAAAAAATTTGAATATCATGAAAAATGTCAATATTTTTTTTCGCTCATTTCAGAAAGTAAAACCCATATATTATATAGAGTCATTACACAGAGTGAAATATTTCAAGCTTTTGTTTCTTGAAATTTTGATGATTATGGCTTACAGATAATGAAAACCAAAAATTCAGTGTCTCAGAGAATTACAATATTACATAAGGTTAATAAAAAAAGGATATTTGAAACAGAAATATCAGGCTTCTGAAAAGAAGCATTTCTTTGCACTCAATACTTGGTTGGGCCTCCTTTTGCATGAATTACTGCATCAATGCGGCGTGGCATGGAGACAATCAGTCTGTGGCACTGCTCAGGTGTTATGAGAGCCCAGGTTGCTTTGAAAGCAGCCTTCAGGTCATCTGCATTGTTGGGTCTGGTGTCTCTCATCTTCCTCTTGACAATACCCCATAGATTCTCTATGGGGTTCAGGTCAGGTGAGTTTGCTGGCCAATCAAGCACAGTAACACCATGGTCATTGAACCAGCTTTTGGTACCTTTGGCAGTGTGTGCAGGTGCCAAGTCCTGCTGGAAAATGAAATCAGCATCTTCATAAAGCTTGTCAGCAGAAGGAAGCATGAAGTGCTCCAAAATGTCTTGGTAGATGGCTGCGTTAACGTCCCAGGTTACGTATGTAACCATGGTTCCCCGAGGGAACGAGACGCTGTGTCGTAAACGCTATGGGGAACGCCATCAGCGTTGTCCAGCTCTGAATCACATGTGTAATCAGTCAAAATTGATGGCCAGACGTCAGGTGCGGGTGACGTCATGACCAGGATGCAAAAAATGCACGTGACGTGCAGCCGGCGTCAGCTTCCAGGAATGAAGCAAAGCTCTAGTAGGGATGCCAGAGGTATGGCCCTGCGACGCAGCGTCTCGTTCCCTCCGGGAACTCGAGCTGCGTCGTAAACGCTATGGGGAACGAGATGTCCACGCCGCCATACTTGCAAATCCCTGCTTAGTGTGTGGAATGCACAACTATGGCAAGGGAATAGACGAGCCAGGAGTCGCTCGCAGAGCCAGGTCGTAGAACCTGGAAAGTTAGTGGCGTAGACCACCCACCAGCGTCACAGGTGTCCTGCACAGGTACACCTGCCAGAAGGCCTTGGAGGCCTCCATACCTTAAGTTGAGTGAGCCTTGACTCCCAAAGGCGAGGGGAGATCAGAGGACTCGAGATCATAGGATAGCATCCAGATCTACTACTAAGCATAAGCTCCCTGGCCTCCACCGGAGGAAACGTGTAACTAGAGAGTTTTGCCTACTGAAAGGCCACCAAGAGGGGCGTGGTAGGTCGCTATAGCCGCCACATAGACCTTCAGGGTGGAGTGGGCTAACCCTGCGGAGAAACGGGCCTGCGAGAACTCCAGCACTGTACCAAACAGGCAGTTAACTGGATCAAGCAGGCGGTCTCCGCACCCTGAGTCTCAACTTCAGGGCGTACAGTTTCCTTATTGAGGGAGCTCTAGATTGGAGGATGGTCTCCGCAACCTCAGTTGAGAGACCAGAGGCTATGAGTTGTGCCCCCTTGGGAGCCACACCCACAGCTTCCACAACTCTGAGCGGGGGTGAAAGATCATGCCCACTGCCAGTGAGAGGAGATCCCTCCTGACGGGAATCTCCCATGGAGAGCCGTCGAGGAGAGAAATCGGGTCAGAGAACTATACTCGGCCCGGCCAGAACGGGGTTTTGCAATAGAAGGACCCCATCCATGCACACTCTCTCTAGAACTCCCAGGAGCTGAGCGATCGGGGGAAGGCGTACAGACGAAGCCTCAGCCACGATTGTACCATAGCATCCAGCCCCAGCAGAGCTGGATGCCTGCCTCGACAGGATGGCTGCTCCTATACTGCCACGAAGGGAAGAACCCGATATTAACACGCTTTGCCCCCAAAGCACATTTCAGGAACTTCCTGTGATGGGGAAGGAGTATGCATCTTTTAGATCGCTCGTGACCACCAGTCCTCGGATCTGGTGTGAGACACGTGCTTGAAGAGAGCTTTCTGAACTTCAGTCGGTTCAGTTAGCTTAGATCTAAGAAGGACGCAACCCCTTTCCCAGGAACAATGAAGTACGGCTGTAGAACCCGGACTCTTTGTCTAGAGCAGTGACCACCTCGATGGTCTCCTTCCTCAGGAGAGTGCTCACTTCTTGTTCCATTACCAGAGCCTGCTCGGGACCCACCAGCATGGGAGTGACCCCGTAGAAAGGCTGCGGCAGAGCGCCACATAGCCTTGTTCTACAGTGTGCGTGACCCATCGAGACACATTTGGCAGCAGTTTCCATGCTGCCGAATAGTCTACTAAGGGAACCAGTCTCTCAAGACTGGCCTCTGGTGTACTTAGAGCTGCTAGCTTGGTGCCCTGAAGCGGAGGACCGGCAGGGGCCGGCCGCTCTAGCTGCTCTAGAGACCCTCAAAGGGGGCAGCGAGCCTCTCAGCTCTGCTACATTTCTGTGCGGAAGAGACTGAAAGAAGCGCTCGCTGGAGACCGCTGCGCCCTGGAACACTGGCAGGGTTAGCAGACTGATCTCCTGAGGGCACCGAGAAGAGACGGGCACCGTGTAATGCGGTGTACCCCGTTCTTCCCCAGAGGGGCCTGCCCTCACCAGTCCTGGGCCTTGGCATCAGGACTGCCTCAGAAGCCTCCTATTGGAAATGACGGTCCTCAGACCCACGTCATCTCTTAGGAAGACTAAGGAACCAGAGTCTGCTCAGGCAGATCCCAATGAGACACGCTTGGCAGGGGCTCCCAAGCCGCCGGGTGGCCTACTAAGGGAACCAGTCTCTCGAGACTGGTCTCTGGTGTACTTAGAGCGGCTAGCTCGGTGCCCTGAAGCGGGGGACCGGCAGGAGATGGCCGATCTAGCTGCTCTAGAGACCCCCGAAGGGGTGGCGAGCCTCCCAGCTCAGATACACTTCTGGGCGGAAGAGACTGAGAGAAGCGCTCGCTGGAGACCGCTGCGCCCTGGAACACTGGCAGGGTTAGCAGACTGATCTCCTGAGGGCACTGAGGAGCGACGGGCACCGTGTAATGCAGTGTACACCGCTCTTCCCCAGAGGGGCCTGCCCTCATAAGTCCTGGGCTGTTGCATCAGGACTGCCTTAGAAGCCTCCTGTTGGAAACGACGGTCCTCAGACCCGCGTCATCTCTTAGGAAGACTAAAGAACCAGAGTCTGCTCAGGCAGGACCCAATAAGACACGCTTGGCAGGGGCTCCCACACCGCCAGATGACTTACTAAGGGAACCAGTCTCTTGAGACTGGCCTCTGGTGTACTTAGAGCGGCTAGCTCGGTGCCCTGGAGCGGGGGACCGGCAGGGGACGGCCGATCTAGCTGCTCTAGAGACCCCCAAAGGGGTGGCGAGCCTCCCAGCTCCGCTACATTTCTGGGCGGAAGAGACTAAGAGAAGCGCTCGCTAGAGACCGCTGCGCCCTGGAACACTGGCAGGGTTAGCAGACTGATCTCCTGAGGGCACTGAGGAGAGATGGGCACCGTGTAATGCGGTGTACACCGCTCTTCCCCGGAGGGGCTGGCCCTCGAGGCCCTGGACCATTGGCATCAGGGCGTTCTGGCCGAAGACTATCGGTCCGCAGATCCGTCTTCGGCCCGGGAGTGTCACTCTGACTCCGATTCTGGCGAGTACGAGAAGTGACATTCCCAGAATAAGGAGCTGGAACACGATTGGGGCTGCTCCGCCCAGCAGCCCCAGCTGACCACCTCAACCTCCTTGGAGGAAGAGAGGTAAACATTGTGCTCTCACTCGAGAAGTACTCTTTTTATTCTTCTCCCAAGAGGCTCTTGTATGCCATATATAATATATAATTGTATATATTTCTCTACAATATATATCAAAATATATATATAACTTTCATAGTCAGATAAAGTGCATAATTAATTATTCAAAATGAAATGCAGTCAAACACCCAGACAGGTAAACACGGTCTGAAGTGAAAAATTCATAAATGAACCAAGAATGACCATAATGCGTGGTATTGCCTTGGCAACACGCGAGCCACTCAGAACAAAACAAATAAATCTTCTTGGAGAGAAACTGCTGCAGATTAGCGCACTCTTACTCAAGGGGGAAGAACTACAGCTTAGGCTTCCGTCCCGAGAGAGCGCTAGACATGGGGAATACAGGTGGATATAGGGCGAACCCATCTCCAACCTGTCTGCCAGATCTATGTGCGATCACCGTGATCTCAATCGCCGCGGTGCCTCAGCAGTAGCCGGACCGCGAGATCATAGGCACGGACACACTCCTCGGAGTGTGCCTGGCGGGAGCACAATGCATTGCAGCGGGGAACACACGTTTATTTAGCCCTTCCTTTTTTTTTCTCAAGAGAGCTGTGTGTGCGCTTCTCTTAGCTCCGCTCCCCAGATATGCTTCTCTCTATAGCTTATTTGTTTTTACTCATTCACAACACGCTTGTGCAAACGTATGTTTTGAAAATTCATCGACATCCTCCCTGTCTTCCTCCTCGGAAAAAGACAGACGGAGCGTCGAGCCCTTTCTCTGGGGGGAAGAACCGCTGGGCGGGCTTCTGATCTCAGAAAGCGGGCGCTGGATCTGATGGGAAAGAAAGAAGATAGGGGATCGCCCTTCTTAATTTTTCCATCTAATCCATCTGCGAGCACAGCCACTGCTCCGCCTCAGCGGCAGCGTGGCAGGTGCTGCGAGGACGCAGGTGAAAACTCCCTCCTCAAAGAGAGTTTCCCCCCCCCCAAGAGCGAAGCATACGCAGTGGAAGCCACTCATAATGCGGGCAGTCGGCTCCCTGCATGCTTCACTCCCAGTCAGACCATCGCAAAAACTGTGTGTATCCCGCTCGTGATATAGCGTGGGCAGGGAGGAACACACAGTCTTTAACGTGATCTACTTTCGCCCTTATTTGCCTTTGATATGTCTGCTTCCTAGTCTTTTCCTTCCTTTTATTTCTTTGCCTTTCTTATTTCCTATCTTCCTTTGACAAACGATAGTAGGAGACTCACAGAACATATACGTGACTGACACACACAGAGAGCTTTGCTGAATGACAAAAAGCTGACGCCGGCTGCGTGTCACGTGCTTTTAAGCATCCTGGTCATGACGTCACCCGCACCTGACGTCTGGCCATCAATTTTGACTGATTACACATATGATTCAGAGCTGGACAACGCTGATGGCGTTCCCCGTAGCGTTTACGACGCAGCTCGAGTTCCCGGAGGGGAACTGTGGACTTCAGAAAACACAGTGAACAACACCAGCAGATGACATGGCAGCCCAAATAATCACAGACTGCAAACTTCACATTGGACTTGAAGCAACATGGATTATGTGCCTCTCCACTCTTCCTACAGACTCTGGAACTTTGATTTCCAAATTTACTTTCATCTGAAAAGAGGACTTTGGACCACTGAGCAACAGTCCAGTTCTCTTTCTCCTCAGCCCAGGTAAGATGCTTCTGACGATGTTTCGGTTTCAGAAGTGGCTTGGTAGCGCTTTTCCTGAAGATGTCTGAGAGTGGTGACTCTTGATGCACTGACTCCAGCTTCAGTTCACTCCTTGTGAAGCTCTCCCAAGTGTTTGAATCGGCTTTGCTTGACAGTATTCTCAAGCTTGCGTTCATCCCTGTTGCTTGTGCACCTTTTCCTACCCAATTTCTTCCTTCTAGTCAACTTTGCATTTAATATGCTTTGATACAGCACTCCTTGAACAGCCACCCCTTTCAGTAATGACCCTCTGTGACTTACCCTCTTTGTGGAGGGTGTCAATGATTGTCTTCTGGACCATTGCCAAGTCAGCAGTGTTCCCCATTATTTTGCTTTCAAAGAACAAGAGATACCCAGAATGTATTGTGTATGGTCATTTATTAAAACTCAAATGAAAATGTTCTTATATTTTGAGATACTGATTTCTGAATTTCATTAGCTGTAAGCTTTAATTAAAACAAAAAAAAACGTTTTAAGTGTAATGAATCTAAAATATATGAAAAATATATTTTTCACCATATGCTATTTTTTTAGATGTACCTGTATAAGTTTACAATTAACAACAGATGCCAAACTTGAATTGAATTAATATTCATTATAAATATAATAATCAACACTCAACTTAAAAAATTATGCAACATGGATATATATATATTATATTGCATATAATACAGTTTTTAAATCAACTTCTAAATTATAACGTTTCTGTTTGTTGTTGAAATATATTCATTTACACAGTGGCTGTCGTAACTTGTTTTATAACAGATTTATGTAAATATACATTCATTATAAGACATCACTAAAAGGAAAATAATGAGTATACAGTCTAATATTTGTGAAATGCTCTTCACTGGACTTCATTTCCCTAAGCTGTAGACACTGACGACTTGCCTGAGGTAAATGAAACCATTACACGCATAATGCTAATATTATCGTTATAGTTTTTGTTTTGCAAATGTTCTTTGTGTGAACAGGCCTTAAGGCAGTTAATGATTGATTTTCTGTTGCTAAATAACTCTAATTGTTTGATTCCAGCACTGTATTTTTTTTACACTTCATACCTCTAGCACCCTATTGGGTCTCAGCACCACAGAAACTGAGCAGAGTTTCATAACCCAGGTTTTTTTTTTTTTACTGTGAAATGTTGCTTTACCCACGTTTAAAAGTGGCCTAACATTTAAAAAGACAATAACTGTACTATTTCCCACAGTATAGGAAAAGTATATTTTGTTGATTTTCTCTTTGACTCTTTTCCCACCATACAGTCAATCCACTTCTTCTATACCTGGAGGTGGTACAGATGCAAACGGAGAAACAGAGAGGGATAAAACCGAGGAAGGAGGAAGATAATGATGCCATCAGATCTGAAGAAGGTCATCAGCCCTTCTCATGTTTTCGCAGTCTAGCCAGTCAAAATAAATGGAATTACATTGTGTGTGCTAAGTGCCCAAAAGTGAACATGTACTGTGACATTTTTCCCCTGTGGTTGTGCAGAGCAGCTTTACTGTTTTCAGTAAAAGATGAGAGTCCTGACAACATTGGATGCTTTTATCTGCTTTCATTGAGCCCATCCACCGGCGGGTGTCAAACATGTTTTCCGATCCGATGCCAAAATGTCCAAGTCATCATATTTTCAGCACTGAATACTATCACTTTTGTTTTCGTATGTCTGACAGAGAATCACTGACAGTGTTTTCGCAAAGTTTCCATTTCCTAGAGACTCCGAGGGGACATTTGCTCTCTTATTGTTGCCGCATGTACCGTTACGTGCCGCTGTAAGCTCTGGGTCAGTAGGTGTGTTGTGCTTCCTGTCTGGGCTGTTGTAAATACTGGGCTGTTTATACTAATGAAGGGTGGAGGAAACTGTAGCCTGCATGTCCCCCATCTTTGTGCTCAAATTCACACGAAATATATGACATTTCTTGCAAGCGGTATTGTGCTGATGCCAGGCTGCTTCGGAGTCTTGGTTGTATGTGCTCTTAGAATAATGAACACTTTGACTTCCTCTCTTGCGGGTGGAAAACATGAGTGATGGGTGAGGTCAGATGAGTGAGATTTGAGGATGTTATGGCTCAGAGTAATGTCAGAGCATTACGCATGTCAACTTTTGTTATTTCCTTTTTACTTTCCCCCTCATTTTTCGTCTTTGAGATCAGCGAGATTGAGTCTTTTTCTCATTTCAGAAAGCTGAATTTCATGAAAATGCTGTATTGTAACGCTGCTGTAGATGTGAGACCTGCTTCAGTCCATATAATATCTAGGATTCCAAAGGTCTTTCTATTTTGGATAGTTAAATCCTTCCAGTGCAGTTCCCTTTGGCATTTTTCTGTTTCGTAGACTCTGCTGGTGCCTCTGATGGCTGAGATTGATGCAACGATTTGTTTGTCTGACCAGTTGTTTTCATTGGGATCAGTCTTGTAGTCCAGTCCTTTAGAGCTAATTATTTTCATGATAGTGGTCTCCTTGATCCTTGGGAGTTTTTAAGCATATCCTATCTTGTTACAATAGATAGGTCTACCAGTGGACCTTTAGAACGTGAGATCCTGATTGGCTAAACTCGCCAATGATTGATCGTACTAAAGACTCTATGAAATGTTTGACAAACTTTTGAATTTAAAACAGCTGGATCTTATGGAAATCCTTTTCTGCCTCAGAGTTTAAAAAAGATAACCGTGACTTTGTTTCTTGTAAACGCAAGTTAATATCTCGAGTTACGACTTTATTTACCATAATTACAAGGTTATATCTTTCAATTGTGAGATTGTTTCTTGCAATTACAACTTGATGACTTGCAGTTGTGACTTTATTTTACATAACTGCAACCCTATATCTTACATTTGCAGCTTTATGTCTCACAATTGCAACTTTCTTTCTTTCATAATTGTGTTTTTATCTCACAGCTGTGATCTAATTATGACATATTTATTTTATATTTCACAGTGACTTTGTTTCTTGTAATTGTTTCTGTCTCACAATTACAACTCCATTTCTAATAATTTTCTAGTGACTTTATATCTTATCATTTGACATTGTTTCGTATGATTTTAACTCGATATTTCAAAATTGTGGCTTTGTTTTTCATAATTGCGATTTCATGTTTTCTTTGTTTATCGTTATCGTGACTGTATATTGAAAAAATTTCTTGTCATTTTGATTGTATATCTCACAGTTGCGACTATTTCAAGTAATTGCGACTTAATGTTTAATGACATTGTTTCTCGTAATTGTGACTTGAAATTCTTTCTTTCTTTTTTCTCTGAGGTGGAAAGGGGGAATATTTGGAGACTGATTTTTGTATGCATCCTGCAAAATAAGATTTGTTGATCTATTGAGTGTGAGATCTTGATGGGTTTGATCTAATAGATTAGACCCGCTAGAGATCGAAAAATCTCTTGAAATAGTTGGATGAACAAATGTTATTTTGTACCCACCTTAAAGAGTGAGATCCTAATGGGTTAGATTCACATGAGAATGATCTTTCAGTCATTTTCTTGAGTAATATATCATGCAAATTAATGTAATCTGATTCTAGTCTAAAATGATCAAGAACCTCACATGATTTGTGATAATCAGCTCTTTTTTTGGTAGAGCACCCTCTAATTCTAATCAAATGCCCACAGGGACTAATACAGTAGAATAAACTGACAAACCGACTTCTGGTTGGGTTGGCTTGGTTGGTCATTCATATCTGTAGTCAATATAGGTAGTCTGCATGTAAACCACAGCTTGAATTCAAGAATAGAGACTAAAACTCTTTGAAAGAGACTTTTCGAGTGCCAAATGTGCAATAAAACAGTCAAGAAAGATACTTCACACAGTGAAAATGAAAACCTCATTCTGTTGAAAACAAGGTGCTTTTACACCCAGCATGTGCATTTCCACTGTAAAAAAAAACTGAGTGAAAGCTTTAATAAACATATTACAGTACATATCACTTTCTATGATGAACCAGAACAGAATTTAATCTTTTAAACAATATGTTTACCATCCTCAGGTTGTTTTAGTTTTTGCATACTGACTGATGAACGACGCTGTGTGTCTGCCTTAGGTTTTTCCCTCTGACCGCTGTGAAGTTCTGAAGGGTTTTGCAGATTTGCTGTAATTTTATTCATATCATCAAGTTGATTATTTCATTTAAAAACAATGTTCTATGGGTACCAATTAAACGGTGTAAAAAAATCTTAGTTTGATTGGAAAAAAACCCATAAAAATGAAACAATGAGCTTGATGATTAATCAAAATGTTACAATTTGATTTTGAGGAAAAGGCTTTGTTTATCTGTGAACTAAATATTGCATTTCTGCTGCCAGTAAGATGCACTGTAAATGGCTGAGCCATTGTTCATTCACAGATTTTTTTTGGTATTATTATTATTTTAATTTAGATGATTTTTATGTTGTTTCGCAGCACTGAGCTGAACTATGTGTGTAAGATATGTATGCATGTGCAATCCAGGTTTCTACAATGAGTAACTGGTTACTGTCTACAGCTATTTACTTGTTGTTTGTTGCTCTATGACCTTAAAACAAAAGTCTTTTACAAGAGTTTTGTTAACAATTCAATCACCACAAATCTGGTCTTGTATGAAATACGGAAAACGACTCATTGGAACTGACTGAATTTTTCTTAAAGGGCTTTTGGATATTTCAAATTGGCAGTGCTACAAACAATGAGTAAATTCCACACAATATCTTCACCAATATAACAGAATTTGAAAAAAGACAAAGTGCTTAGAAAGAATGCTTATCGGCAATACATGTATGAACGCAATGATGCTGTAACCTAGAAGAGACAAAGGAAGAGTTGTATCCGCTCAAGCGCTGGCTATGCAAGCAAGTCCTGAACCTTAACAAGAGAATTATAACATTTGAAATGATCACTTGGGACGTCTTTCCTAGCATCTCCGTGTCATATAACATCTCACAGGAATGATTCTTGTTCCTACCGTGGAATCGTATGGATTTCTATATTTAGGGATCTCCATGGGTTCTCTTTATATTTGCACATGTGCCACTGTGGTTGTGGGTATCAGATGACCAGGACCCACCTGAGCATCCAAGGGGAGGAAAAGAACCCGACTGCAGCAATGACGCATGTGCATTTTGATTTAAAGAGGAACAGGACTATATGTATAAATAAATATGTATGTATGTATGTAACCCAAAGCAGAACACGAACTGCTCGCTTCACTGCAAGTGTACAGAAAGACCGGAGCTTTAACAAGATTTCAGAATAAAGGTTACTGCTGAACACACACTGCGGTGAGTGGAGTATTTGTGTCATAGCGTCTGTTTTTTTCTTTTTCATTCTGTAGGTCATTTTTTCCTCTAAGTGTCTGTTTTTCTGTCAGACTGTTACGCACTTAGTTGATTAAAAAGGTAGTACTGGAAAACAAAACGCCAAAAAAGGGTGTAAATTGACAAGACATTTAAGATCATAGCCGCAGACATTTATGTGAGTTGACCTTTTGTCTTTATCTGCTTCGTGACGAGGATTTTAGGTCTTGGAATGTAACACTTAAAATGAGTTTGCTGGACATAAAACTGAACAAACTTGTAATTTTTAGTGTATACATGTTTGCACAGAGCTGCACACAAACAGAAAATAACTCATTCAAGTGCAAACATGTCTGCAAGCATATTGATGTGTTCATATGTGTATATTTTATGAGGCATTCCAAAACTACTCCAATTATAAATACACTCACATTCTGAATGTGTCTTATAGCTTTAATCAAACCAGTATTAATGAAACATCAATGGAACCGTGACATCCGCACAGTGAAGCCATTGCTTCTCTCTCTCTTTTCACAACAGTAAGCAGGTGAAGGGCAGTGTGAGAAAGAGAGGGAGGGGAATGACAGGAAGACACAGCAGGTGAGGAAACGATGAGATGATATGATCAGAACAGAGCACAGACTGGCAGAAGACACAGAAATAGAGACTGAAAGCATTTGGTGACATTTTGGATTCGACTAATTGTGAGGTACCGACTATTTTCACTTATATCGCAGCTATTGTTATGCTATTGTTTCACCTGCTTGTTTTTTTTAAAATGTTGACTACAATTTAAAATGACTTCAACTTAAAGTAGGAGCCAGTCATATCCTTATTTGCTATTTTTATCAGATCCACAAACCTTCTTCCCCCTTTTTTTGACAAACTCAGCAGTTGCATAATGCAATATATAATTTTCTTAGTCATGAACACGATGTGAACATTGAAGTGAAACTTTAATCGCACTCCTAAATCCCACTTTTTTATTCAAAAGTTGAATTGTGTTTGTTCATATGGTCTGCAGTGAGTGATGGACGGTGTGTGCTATATTGTCTGTGTGGATCACTGATATAGTTGTATCGTTTACAGATGCTTGTGACAGTGTTATCTGTAGCCATGGTGATGCTGACAGGTCACCTGATGTATGGGCTGCCTATGGTAAATTATGTTATAATATGCACTATTTATATTGTTGCTAAAACACTTTATTGTAAAGACTTGAAGTATGCTGCATGCTCTATGTTCACATTAATCAAATAATCTGAACTAGTGCAGAGCCGTACTTCGGTGTGCATTTTAAAAACATGGTGTCACTCTATTGGATGCATCCATTACACATTTTCATTTTTGAGCAGGATGGAAAAATGAGAAATCCGAGGGCCCTTTCAGAAGAGCTGTGTGATCCAGGTGAGAAAGCATTTCGGGCCGATACTTCTCTCAATCTCTTGTATCCGGCATATCTTTCTATCACAACACTAGTATTGCATATGTGGTCTGAGCAAGAAATCAGGACATCATTTACATTTACATTTAGTCATTTTGCAGATGCTTTTATCCAAAGCGACTTACAATTGGGGAATACATAAAGTGATTAATCTTGAAGAGGCAAACAGACAGAGGAAGTGCCCATAACAGGCATTGTTCAAATCAATGTTTATTTATAAATTTTTTCATCACCGTTCTTTCTTCTTTCTTTCCCTCTCTTTCTTTCTCTCTCATGATGGGAAATGGTATGTTCTGACACAGAAGCGTAAACCACTTCCTTCATTAGAATGCCACTGCCTGTTTGAGCTACTTTGAAACGTCCTGTTTTTGATGCTATTTCTCATCTCTCCCCTTAAGAGACCTCAGTCAGCAAGTCTGAGTGTGTGCATATACGTGAGTGTGTCTGTGCGCGAGTACCCACATCCGCCTTCAAAAATTCAACATGTGCCCTTTGAGCTGAATGTCTGTGCACAGTCAAATACAAATTCAGTTATTACACTTTTAAATGTGCTACAATTTCTATGCAGTGAATTAAGTTAAATACTAATGGAACATGATGGGAGACGTTTCAGTGTTTTTGCATTCGCTCACAAAACTTTTGCACTTCTTTGATAAACGTTTGCATTCACTTGCAAAACTTTTGTTATGGAAATTATTTGAGGTGGGAGGGAAAGCTATTTCAGTGCTTTTGTGAACGAAAGAACGCAAAGAGGCTCATAGGAACGTAATAGTTTTGCTAGAGAATGCACCGTTGATTCAATATGTTCAGTAACAGTTAGTGCAATTCATTTTTTTGATTAAAAAAATCATTAAAACAAATTACAGTAGCAAGAAAAACACTCCCCATCACCCATCCATCTTATTTTCCAACAAAGTAGTAAGCTAGGCCTATTTCCTGTCAATACACAAGACTGATTCATTAGCCACAATAGGTAAATAACTAATAATGAAATGCAGTAAACTGTAAAACTATTTATGACCCTGGAGCACAAAACCAGTCTTAAGTCGCTGGAGTATATTTGTAGCAATAGCCAAATATACACTGCATGGGTCAAAATTATTGATTTTTCTTTTATGCCAAAACTCATTAGGACATTAAGTAAATATCATGTTATGCTTATGACTGGATTTGTGGTCCATGGTCATATTTGCGCTACAAGTTTGTGTATTATGATAATGATAATGAAATATAACCGCAAGTAGCAATTAAGGGTCCAAGCACAACAGAGGTAGAATGAGGGGCAACATTTAAAATTAGCAAGCATCAGACCAAATTAAAAAATGAGTAAATAAATACATTTGGAGATAATTTTAAGCAAAATATTTTAAAACTCATTAATATAATGACTTGTAATGTGGCACAATGGCTTATTACTTTTGACTAATAAGTGGTGTTGACACCAAATTGATGTGGTGTAGTTAGTGTGTTCTGAAAATGACACAAAATGTGGTGTCAATATGTAAAAGCTGCACACATGCAGCTTCAGATGCATGCCATTTAATTAATTGATGCAGTATATGAAAATAGTTCTATCGAAACAAAATCTATAACATTTTGCCAGCATAGATGAACGGTCTAGGAAAAGTTAAAAAAAAGTAGCTGACAGAAAAATGGTGGACAGAAAGTTACAACTGGTATCAATGTTCTCGGCATGGTCCAAGGAATCCATTGAAGACCAGTGTCATGACAATAGGCAAAAAATTATTTAAAAGCTATTAGCATTTTTTTTCGTATTATTATTTGTGACCACCGCTGCCCAGAAACGTTTTGAGTGGCTTCAAGGCATATAGGCATTTTGCCTTTGCCAAGTTTGTAACGATGTGCCAATGCGTTGTAAATGTCAAATGTAGCATTTTCGTCAAATATATTTGCTCATTATTTGAAAATGGTTTGACAAATTAACTTTGCATAATTTTGTTGCATGGTCTGAAAGTGATTTGGCTTTCATGAAAATTGGTGTAACGTTCTAGGAAGAATATTTTTTTTGCAAATTCTAAATAGTAGAAAATTGTTAACGATGGAAAAACGTGTGCAAGTTTGGACAGTTGGTGGTGCTAGACGGACCGAGTTTAAGACTCGCTATGATTAATGTTCATACACTTTTCTATCAATGTGCCAGATTTCATAACTTTTCTGTAAATGGTTCTATGGGCTGCCAAAGACGCAAGAGCAGAAATACCAGTTCACAGTACAGCAACTTCATGATACCCAAAACATTCATGTGGTATGAAACAAACAGCGATCCGACGAATTGAAACTTCTCACACGGCATTATAAATTTACACTCACACAAGTGAGAGATGTAATAGCTAAAGACATCCATCTAACGCCTGCTTACCTACATCAGACCAACAAGTGAATGGCCTCTGTCTATCTTAGACAGACTGACAAACTCAACTGACTCTAAAATGTGGTGATGTGGTGGTTTAAGCCAGTAATAGGCTTAAAGCCACTAACATCTTTAGTTTGAATTCATTTGAACTTAATTTCCTTCTGTCTTTTTTTGTCCTCTGCATTTCCACTTCCTCTTTTTCCACTCCATCTTCCTTACTGTTCATCATCTCTTAGGATATTTCAAGTCAGGCGAAAAGTGTGATCAATGCCAGTCCGGTTTCTACACCAGTGAGAAAAACAGAGAGCAAAGTTGCCACCGCTGCTTCCAGAACTGCATTCCTGGTATGAAGCTTGTTACACCTAATTACTCCATGATAGTATAAACAAGATGAAGTGAGAATAGAAACAGGAAGTATGGCAAAGCATGCTTCATTTTGAAAACAAATGTGTGTGTGTGAACTAGAATTCAACATGGAGGTGGAGAAGAATTGCACAAGCACATCAGATCTAGAGTGTCGCTGTCGAAAGGGTTACGTTTGTTCCAATCCACACAAACATTTATGTGACAGCTGCATTCCTGTCTCCACCACAATCCCATCCTCCACCTCTGCTGATGTCCCAACGTCCACTGCATCCACCGCTACATCGACAGAGATAGTTAAACTGGGTAAGCACTGTTGTTTTCTTCTGCATGATGTGTGCACACTTGCATTATAAGTAGTATGCTTGAAGCAAGGTTGGATTATGGACTGGGCCAATGTTTTGACATGGGCTTCCAAAGCATGGCCTGGGCCGGATTTATGCATAGGCATTCTAGGCATGTGCCTATGCTCACACATCCAAGAGGGCCCAATTACAATAAGGAGAAATATCTACTACGCTATTTATTCTACGGGGTAACTACAACAGCAAAAGAACCAAAATCCCAAAATAAATGTACCAACCAAATAAATATAACACACAATAGGATAAAAACAACAACTATTTCTATGTTTTCCTGATGATACGTCCACAAAACAACTTTTTCTCCGCTATTTTGCATACAAAGAGACACTTTTCAATAAAGTAGTTTTGCAACTGTTGAGGTGGTATCGTCACTGTTTTTAAGACATTAAACTTGCATAGTCTATACGCTATTCTTCTGCCAAACACTGTTGAGTTGATCAGTTGGACGCTGCTGTAATGTTGCTGTTAAGATATGAAAAGTTACAAAGCTCAAAGTCAACTCCAAAGGGAGTTATTCTATTTAACAGAAAACACTTTTCACGAACTATAACAAACGGCTCGTTCGGACTACAGCGTGCTTCTTCTGGATATTGTGACATCACAGTCATTCATTTAAATAATTCCCTCCCAAAGAATAGGCAAAATGGCAAGAGGCCGGGGTGAGCTGCACGTTGTTGCAGTTATTGTAAGGAGCATGATATTTCGGAACATGCTCTTAGTGGTTCACCAGTCCCATCTCACTGGGCCAGCTGACCAACCAGAGCACATTTCATATTTTGGAAGGAGGGGTTTCATCGAAAAGGAACTAAACAGTGCATTTGAGACAGATTTGCAAGGAGATGCTGCAATAATGTCAAATATGTGTTTTTGGAACAATCAAGCACGAAAACCTTTTCTAGCAAACCCCCACAACCAAATTAATGCTTTATAAAAGGGTATAATAGGACCCCTTTAAAGTAGAGTAAGTGACTTGCCACTAGGGGGACCAGGGGAGCAGGGGGGTGGTTTGCATCCTCGAATTCTGACTTTTTTCAACTTGGAACCCAATAGGATTTCCTTTTGGCTTTTTGTAGAGAATGATCTCTCTGTGACAAAGCAAAATAAGTAAAATAATGACACACACACACACACACACATTATTTAAAAAGGTCTCGCATTACTAATATATCTAACATGCCAAGAGTATTTTGAGCTTGTGCTAACCACAAACATTATTTCAGGAATCAACAACACATTAAAATTATTTCCGGTTTCCGATTTTTGTACAGCACTATAGAAAGCCAAAACAAGTCACTTTATTCTTGATATTCATTAGATATTTAATTGGAGGCATACATTTTGCCTGTTTTAGTTCTTAGATTACTCTTGCTTTTATCTGATATAACCTTTCTAGAGATTTATTTCTTGAAGAGATCTTTTCCATTTAACCTGTTCAACTATTCATCTCAACATAAATGATAACTTACATCCTTGTATTTATTTTACAGGTGAAGGTGGCGTTGTGGTGTGGATTTTATGTGGATTAAGTTCTGTAATGTTATCCATGATCATCCTTATGCTGTTCCTCCGGCTCTGCAGGAAGAAAGAGAAGGAATGTTTCAAACATTGTGAGTAACACACAAGTGAACACAAACACGATTTTTTTTCTCAGATGTTTTGTGAGCTAATCACTATCTTACCGTCTCTTATCACTTATCACTTATCTCACTGTCTCTTTTCTTCATTAGTTGTCAGGCAGTGCTCATTGGGTAATATAGAGGTAAGTAATGAGCCACTGCACATTTTGGTAGTATGTGAACATGTCATGAATTATCTTACTCACAGTCCTTCAATTTCTTCAGGTGGACAGTGAGACTACACCTCCCACTAGTATTCAGCCCCATGCCCAGGAGATGCTGTCACATGGCAGCACACCCACCAATCACAAAACAGACTGCTCGTTTCATCAGCCAATCAGTTCAGAGCAGGCTGTGCCTCCAGCTGGCAATTTAGGTACTATAAAGAGTTGCTATTTGTAATTTTATTTTTTTATTAAAAGGATTGGTAAATATTTGATTTGACTGTGAAATCATGTCAAGTGTCCAAACTTAATAAACATAAACATGCAGTAAAAAAACAAACAGAAAATGATATAATAAAAAGGATCACTGCAGACCCTCATGACTGTGTGACGAGTTCAATAAGCTGCTTAAAATATCACATAAATTGATTGCATGTATATTCATGCAGGCTATGTATAAATTAAATGTATAACAGACTTTGCACTCGTTATGCAGTTACACCACCTGAACTTTGTATGAATTATTCACGATATAATAATAAATTAAATAGTATATAAGATTTAAATAACCAGACATATGACAATAGAAATACAAATTTAAAAAAATAGTATAATGCTTGTGTGTGTATTTTACCCCCATGTAAGCCTGTTCCCACAACTGAATAAAAAAATAAAATATATTTTTTTACTTTTTTTTAAAGTAATTACGACTTTTTATCTCAAAATTCTGACTTTTTTTCTCAATTGCGAGTTTACATCTATTTTTCTTTGAATTAATTACAAGATTTAAACGGGCAATTCCAAGAAAAGATTTCAGAATTGTGAGAAAAAATTTAGAATTGCCAAACATGCAATTACGAGGAAAGGGTGTGAATTGCGAAATATAAACTCGCAATTGCAATAAAAAAAGTCTGAATTGCGAGTTTATGTCATACAAATTTGACTTTATAACTTGCGCGCAATTGCAAGAAAAAAAGTCTGAATTACGAGTTTATGTCACACAAATTTGACTTTATAACTTGCGCGCAATTGTGAGAAAAAAAATTAGAGAAATGCGAGTTGTGAACACGCAATTGCGATAAAAAAAGTCTGAATTGCGGTTTATGTCTCACAATTCTGACATCTTGAAATTGCTATGAAAAAATATCAGAATTATAAGATAAAAAGTCACATTTACCTTGTTTTACTTTTTATTCAGTGGCAGAAAAAGGCTTCAATATGTACCCCATAAAAAGCAATGGGAAAAAACTAATGTGCAAATAGTATGGAAATTCAACATTCTCTCTTTATTGTAGGCCCTCTTCACATCTACGGCCCCCAGACAGTTTTTGTTAGTTTGCTCAATCAGTTTGGATGGGATGGCGGCGAGAAAAAAGCACACAAACTTCAAGAAGAATCGGTAAACAACATCAACATCCCCGACCCTCAGTCTCCCCCCGTCCATCTGTCTGAGGAGGAAAGATGCAGAGAGAACGATTTCATCTTCTTCCCATCTCAGGAGCAAGGGAAAGAGTGCCACATATCTAAAGAAGAGGTGCTGTGAGGGATAACAGAACATTTGTGTCCGTCTTCTTCCGTACTGTTCGACTGCTGTGTGGTTTGTTTTAACTGATGCTTCGTGAGTACCCAGTATTAAAACTCTAACCCTGGCAGATTTTATCTAGAGAGCAACAGGCTGCGTTAGGGGAAGGCCTGGGTGTGTGACTAACAGTATGGACGACATAATTGTTGCGTATGAGCTTGGCGGTTCATGCCAGCTTTGCAATGTCACCAATAAAGTACGTTTATGCGTAACCACTGATTCTAAGCCATCAGAACGGCAGTGGGATACTGATGTTGACTGTAGGAAGTGTCGATGCCAAAGACTTTCACGTCTTACGATGGCTGAATGACTCTCAGGAAGTGTTTGAAAGAGCAGCTCTAAAACACTCAGAAGATCAAAGAGTCACATATGTTGCGTTATTTATTTTATGTAAATGTACTGAAGTCATTGTAACTGCAATGTGTCCCAAAAAATATATCTATCCATCTATCCATTTTTCTATCTATCTATCCGTCTATCGACTTTTGGGGCATTTTGAGTCTTGACATTATTGAATGTAAAACATTTATATGTACTGTAAGTTATACTTATATTAATTCTATTACAAATGTTGAAAACACAAAAACAATGTTTTTTTTCTCATGCAGTTTATCAGTGTTCAGTCATGTTAAGTCCCTGGTCAATGTTGTCAGTGTTCTTCCTCTTTTCTTTGGTTTTTATGCGACAGACATGATGGATTGTGCCATCCAAAAAGCCCTGACATTTTGATGGTGGTCTGGAAATGTCAACATAGAAGTCAATAAGCACAGCACAGGAACACACAGTATAGCTGTTGTATTATCATGTATTATGTTTTATATTCGCTGCAATGCACATTTTTAACTTGATATTAACCGTGAAGTGCAATAAAATCAATAAATGTTAATTTTGTTGGTATGTTTCTCAGAATACTTCATTAATTTCACTGTAAGATAGCAAATACAAATACAATTGTGTTTTCTGTTTTATACAACTGGGTAGCTGACATAAAATACTTGAAATGACATGACATATTCCCATCAAAAACGTATTTTCTATAACTTCATATTATTTTGAGATTTTCAAATAAATGAAAACCTTAATAAAAAAATGACTTCATAACTTGCACTTTACCTTATACATTTATATACACTTAAAAAAGTCCATTAGCATGTTGTGCAAAAACTACCCAGTTATAAATACAAACAAGCATGCAGAGAATAAAACCTTCATTTGTTGAAAAAGATTAGCTCTATGTTGTATGTTGAGTGTGTCCTTATGTGCAGTGGCAAGACAAATCTCTCTCGATCTCAGCATTTCTCAGGAAGGACAGTCATTCTCACAGAACCTTCAGATGGGCCACCTGAGTGCAGATTTTCTCTTGCGTAAACGGCAGCAGCAGGTTTGTATCAGAGTAAATACTCGATCCACAGACGCATCAGTGGTCTTCTTCCCGCTCTTTTCTCAGACATCCTCCAGTTTTTCAGTCTTTCCACACATCTCCTGCACTGGCATTGGTACCTCCTCTTCCTCTGTACACTGACTGGATCCAGAGTTGCTCTTGTCGGAGCGGCAGAGACCTGACAACCCAGTACAAAACACATCATTAAAGCTTTTTCCTGTTATGCCAATTTCATATTATATTTCCTATTATAGATAAGTAAACTCATAACTTAAAAATATGGAAATCACACAAATGAGTTTTCTTCTAAATATTATATTATTAGATATACAAGCTGAGAAACACTCAGAACAGATGGTCAGCTGATCATAAATATATTATATTATTAATTCAATGGAGTGACAGTATGTTAAGCACTCATGCAAGCGAATAAAGAGCAGGTTTTCTTAGTGAATTAAAGCACTGGTGTGTTGTTTATAGTAGCACTGACCGGATGCTGATGGCAAGATCCATCCACATTGTCGTGTTTGTCTGCTGATGAGAAGGAGACAGGTGAGCAGAACGCACAGACACACACACGCACAACACAGACTCACCGAGATCCATATTATATCTGGAAGAGGGGGATAGAAAGGGAGCAAATGGATGGAGAAAAGGAGAGAAAGAGTAAACAGGTCAATAGAGAATACACCTGAGACACTCTGTGTGTGATAGTCTGTTTGCCTTCAACAGCAACTAATTTAACAGATTGACAACAGCGGGTCAGGTCACTCACCATGGGTGGGCGTTATAGTATTAGTAGAAGCAGAAGGAGAAACAGTAGCTGTCTGAATTTTCTCACACGCATCGCATTTACTGTCTTTGCATCTGTAGCCCTCAACACATGTACACACTGCATCACTTGTCGCCGTACAGTTCTTCTCATACTTCATATCTGCAACATTAAAAGAGTGAAAGGGCTTATGTAGAACTGTAAGTGTATATCAGTTTCTTCATCTTCATCTGAGAACTCAAACAATAGTTCATTTTATTTTATTGTTCCCCCAGAACTTTCATTAAAACATAGAATTTCTACCATTATTACCACAATAAAATGAATGCTGATTTGAGAAGATTGATCGATTGATTGATTAAATTGAATAAAATGAATACAATTTCACATAAAAAATTGTCAAAAAATGTTTTGATTGTAAATGACCCACAATAGAAAAATATGTATTATTAACATTTACTTTGACTTTTCTTAGTTTTCATCACATTTCATCTCAAGATGCTTTGTTCAACCATTTGGGGTCAGTAATGAATACTTTTATTCAGCAAGGTCACATTACCGTATATTGATTAAAAGAGACCGCCAAGGTATTTATAGTGTTACAGACTTTGATTTTAGATATTGCTGTTCCTTCGAATTTTGTATTCAACAAAGTATCCTGAAAAATAGCAGCTTCCACAAAATAGCAGCACAGCCGTTTTTCAACACTGACTTTAATAGGCAACCAAAGGCTATTTTTGAGCACCATAACAGAATATTAGAATGATTTCTGAAGGATCCAGTGACACTGAAGAGTTCAAATTGGACCATCTTACAACAAAAAGAACGAAACCCTCTAGGACATAAAAGTGCCTGCATTCATATGTGAGCACAGTCATTTCAACAAGACACATGTGTCAAAATAAAACATCAAGCTCAAACACAGGTTTTTTTCTGCTGACTCACAAATAAACTCTCACACCACCTCAGGATATTCACTTTTCATTTCTGCTCATCTCTTTTTATCACGAGACTCCTTAGTCTGGTCATTTGACCATAAGCATCTACAATCTGAACTACAAGTTTCACAGAACATGTTTGACAATCTGCAAAAATGATGTAACAATATTGTTTGTTCAGTTACTTCAAACATTAGTTTCTCTCGTATTGCTTGCTATATCACCTTTTCTTCCCAAATGACAATTTGTCAAGTATTTTGTTTGTTTAATCATCAAATTCAATCTTTGGCAGGATACAGTATCTGCATATCAAAACATCTCAGTAGGCAGTTATTTCCATTACCACTAAGGTGCACTTGTTTTTTTTCCAGTGCTACACATGTATTTTCAAGGTTTGCTGTCCTTTATCATGTTTGCTACCAGACGGGTTCCAGACCCCCACCTACATACTAAAAACCCACCAAGATCTGCTGAAGGGAAAGCCCCTGCTTTGTTTTACTGTCATGTATGGTATTTCTAGTTTATGACTTTTCATACTGATTCATCTGAAGATTCAGAACACATAATTCTAAGAACACCTGTTTTGTGATCAGAAAGAAATCGAGTGGACATACGGTCTTTGGTGCACATCTTGCAATGATCGCACCAGTTGTAGTTATTGTTATAGTCGTCCGTGAAGAAGCCATTTGTGCATGGGGCACACACAGTTTTCTGACTTCCTTGGCAGTTATCTGACATATACTCTCCTGTATGAACACACACAAAGGCAGGAAACATGCATGTAATTAGATGATCTGAGACATTAGTGTGGCAGAATCATGCTTAATCTACTGCTGTACAGACAAAATGATAACATTCATGAACACAGATTGCAATGCTGACTGGTTTGAGAGTTCAGAGAACAAGTCATCCTCATACGAGAAACTTGATGTGTCATTCTAAGACCTTAGGTAAATGTCATTAAACCAGACTATAGCGAACCCTGAAATATTCCCGCAACATCCTGACATTTTCAATAGAAATATGCCTCAAAAAGCCGAACATCATGTAAATTGTCTTGATTCGGTCTGCATAAACAGTCTACAATCAATTCTATAATATAAGGTTGCCTCAACCTAATGCCTAATCTAAACTCAACTTATTTCGCTTCAGTTCACGTTACGTTTCTTATCTAATCTTAACTGAAAAACAGCTTAGTTCTTTCTCATCTTAAGTTCAACTCTGACTCAACTGAAGCTGATTTAATTTACCTGGTTTACATTTTTCGCAGCATGTATTTTCATTTAAGTACTGTGTTTTGACATCGCACGTCATTGATTGGACGAGAGGAAGGCCATGTGATGAAAGCAGGAGGACACTGAGCAGCGCCAACATCTTACTGGAAGAGGAAAAAAATAAGCGTATGAAGGTTCAGAATGACACATGACACCTGGAATGACTTTAAATGTGTTCGCAGAGAATGTAAAGAGTCATACAAAGCATGAATTTATTACTTGGCTGTAACTGGCCTTACTGTTAAATGCTTAATGTGATAATTATTGTTAACTAACTTTTTGGTTATATTAGGGTCCCTTCCTTTACACACACACACACGCACACACACACTACATATTTAAATTACTTACTTATTCAAAAACAAACAAGTTTTGTTGAAACAACAATTACTTCAATTTGCCATTATGATAAATTATGAGTTCTATATTTAACATTAATTGTATTCCAAAACAAATACAATTTTGTTGAAATAAACAATGAGTATTATTCAATAATGTTATTTTGCCATTGCTCATCTCTATACTCTAGAGGTGTCAATGATTATACAATGAACTTTTGAGCATAGTTATAAAAAACAACCGACAGATCTGGCCCTTGCTTACTAAATTCAGCTTGACCTAGTTACACTTTTGTAGTTGACATTCATTTGAACTTTTAATTAACATTGATAAAAAAGCGTTTGCATTCTTACAATAAGAGCACTATAGATTTGCTGCAACATCACATGGTACATCTCAAAAAGTTTGCCATTTCTTACCATCCCTGTTAAATCACACATTCTTTAAATACCCTCTAAAACAGTGAAGTCTTCAGAAGATAGGGACTGAAGTCTTACCTTGAAAGTGTCTATCAGACAAGAGACAGTGAGAAAAAGACGAGAGCTGTGAGTTAGTCGGGCCCCTCTGAAACTTTGAAGATGAGGGGACAACTCTTCAGCATTAAATCTTTATCAGAAATGTCAAATGAGTCATATTTAAACTAAGTTCAACCAACGGTTATGAATGACTCTACCTTCAGGACCCCCGATAGCAGCAAGCTTTCTGTTGATATTTCACCTGCGCCTCTTTTTCCTCTACCCCAAACGTTCCACTAAAGGTTTTCTGTCTTGTTTTAACTTTTAACTAGTTCCAAAACAAACTCTCTCTTTCTCTCCATCTCTCTTTGAAACGAATACATGCGCACACATACACTCTAGATGAAAAGGGTCTTGTGTCTCATTCTGAGTAAAAGCATGAGTAAAAAAGACAAGCTCTTTAACAGCCACTCATTCTAAGATATGAGATTAGTAGTGAGGCCAGTGGTTGAATAACGTTCAATCACACCGAATCCATGAAGCTCATCATTTTATCCTTAGTTTAGATTAAAGCATCTGCTTAGATTAAAGCACATTGTGTCTGAGAGCTCCCATAACGGTTTCTATTTTGGGTTTATTTTCCAAAACATGAATTCACTTAATCTAATCTTAATATGCTAACTCCTTCCCCCTAACCGTTACTCACACTTATGAGCTGTCAACTCATTATTTTATTCAGTGGAACTGATACCACTATAAGAGAAGAGTCATGTCCTTCTTGTAATTTGTAGATCAGACATGCCACCGCAGTACACGTGCACACACACCCAAGCGCAATAGTGTTTACAGTAAAAGGAAGGCTCACCACATGGCTACAACTGCGAAGATATAAGAAATGTTACATCAGCACCTGCAGATAACATTGCCTGCTGACAGGCAGGTAGGTTTACTGAAATCTAGGCTTCAAGTAAAACAGTGTTTCCTTTATGAGTGAGACCCCTCCTCTAAGCAGTCACAACCTCACAATTAGACCAACCTGAATTTCTATTCCGTCACATAACTGTCACTGGTGGGTTTTTTTTGCATTGAAGCATGTTTCCTCTTAATATTTTCACACTTTCCTTTATAGGCTACAGCTGAAATTATGAACTAATGATGTTCTGTTGAAGGTTGCAGATGAAAATCGTGACTGATAATGAAATTATTTCTTTTAACATTTATTCTTGTATTTTTGTTAACTTTAGTAATCTCTTGCAGAGAAACGGTGAGACAGTGAGATCTGAGATATGTTTAGTATCCAGATTCATAAGACAGGAGTCATACAATTTCTTGAAATTTTTCTCCAATATTGAAGTATTTTCAAAGGCTTGAAAATGACAAGGCTGAGTGGTATTTTGTAATGTGCTGTGTGTTTGAAATAGTTATTTTTTAAAGAGTCTGTCTAAAGTTATATATTTAAAATAGGCCAACATTTATTCCATACTAAGTATAGTTCAAATCTATTAACATATTTACTGACATATCGCTTGAAATGTACTGATATAGTTAAACTTTAGTATGATTAAACTTTATTTGGTGTTCTACTTGTGCACAATGCACATTTCTTAATATTAAGCCTAAAATAATTTTTAATATCACTATTGATGAGGATTGTATGATCTTTGAATAATATCAGGCTTAAATTCAAGATATTTAAAGTGTACCTGAAGTAGTTCCACTTCAGCACAGTTGGACTTCAGCACTACTTTTGCACAATTAAAGTGCATTAAGTACAAAATAATTAGTTGTTCCAGTTTAGCAGACTTTAAGTATACCAGTTGAAAGTACAGTATGCAGTTTCAGTATGCTGAAAGTACAATTGCAGTGTGTTTTTATTAAGTGCATAAATATGAAAATGTATTTGTGGTATATGAAATAAATGTATTTAAAATACAAATGTATTTTTCGAATTTCGAATTCAGCTAAAAAAGTCACACATAACCATGATTTATCATTGTTTACGATCTTGATCATTCATGTCACTTTGGAGTTTCATGCACAACTCTTGTTATTATCGTTGCAATATTTAATGACAACAATTATTCTGAAACTAGTAAATTCGTTTAAAATCCTGATGTCATGGTTCATGGTTCTGTGTGCTCATACCTGTGTGTGTTAGGTGTTTTGCGTGGTTCTTCTGGTTCTGGAAACCCCGCTTCCCAATCAGGAGTTTCACCTGCACCCTATTTCGCTGCCTATATCTGATTTAACCTCCCAGTTTCAATGTTTTAAGGTGGAGGCCACACAACAGCCCATTGCGCACAATCCACCTGCTCTTCCAGATGCATCTCGCACCATCCATTCAACCGAACCTCGGTTGCCGCCTCCCACTGTCTACTCCAGTGAGCCTCACTTGTGCCGTCCTTTTTTGACTAAATGCTCTTTACACTTTTCTCTTTAGCCCTCATCATTTCCCACAGAGAAATCTAAAATAGCATTCACTATCACATTGCTTTCCGGACGGGCTGCTCTCTGGGGCACTACGGTCTGGGACAATAAGCACCAGTGTGTTTCCTCATTTCAGGCTTTCTCGAGTTACGCCAGACTCACCGAACAGTTACTGATTACTCGATTGAGTTTCGTACCTTTGCAGCATTCTGCTGGAACGCCGAGGCTCAGTGGGATATGTTTTTGCACAGACTGGCCCCACATATCCAAGACGAAATCTTTGCCCTGGATTTACCCACCTCTTTGGATGGGCTTATTGACTTGGCTATCCGGGTGGACACCAGGTTATGGCGGCGAAGTCAGCACAGACCTCTTCTCTCAACTACTGATCGTCTGGACCGGTCTACATACAACCCACATGAGGCGCTTGACGAAGTCTCGGATTCCGAGCCCATGCAAGTGGGACGATCCCGTCTCTCTCCGGATGAGAGGGAGAGACGCCGTAACCGCGGATTATGTTTATACTGCGGGGAGGCGGGCCATAGGGTGGTACAGTGTCCAGTAAAAGCCGGAGCCCACCGGTAAACAGGAGGTTACTGGCGGGCGGGTTCGCTATGGAAAAGACCTCCCACACTGTCACCCATCTCCCAATCAAGATGCAGTGGGACTCGGACAATTACAGCTGTCAGGCTCTCATTGACTTGAGGGCCGAGGTAATTTTTGGATTTCACTCTGGCCCGTAAACTTACGATTCCTGTATTTGTCCTTAAGAATCCCATTTCTGTCATTTCCCTCAGCGGTCAATCATTGTCTCCTGTTACTCATGCCACAGGCTCGATACGACTGGTCACCCTGGGCAATCACATGGAAGACATTCATTTTTTTTTAACTAATTCTCCTTCAGTCGCTGTAGTTCTCGGTCATCCCTGGCACATTTATGTGAGGTCTCAATTATGTCCTGTCTTGGAGTGATAAGTGTCACGCTTCTTGTCTGTTGTCTGCCTGTACTTCTGTCTCTTGTTCTGTTTTTCAGGGTGAGCAGGGGGATCTGTCAAACGTGCCCAGTGAGTACCTCGACCTGAAGGGAGTGTTTAGTAAGTCTCGAGCTGCTTCTCTTCCTCCGCATTGTCCCTATGACTGTGCTATATACTTATTGCCAGGTACCTCTCCGACTAAGGTTAGACTACACTCTCTTTCCGCTCCGAAAAGGGTGGCCATGGAGAAATATATTTCTGATTCTCTAGCCGCCAAGATCATCTGCCTCTCTTCGTCACTGGCGGGGGCGGGGTTTGTTTTCGTGGAGAAGAAAGACGGTTCCTTGCATCCTTGCATCAACTATCGGGGGCTGAACAGCATCACAGTGAAGAATACTTATCCTTTACCATTGATGTCTTCTGCCTTCGAGCGTCTGCACGGTGCGTTGTTCTTCACGAAATCGGATCTCCGTAACGCTTACCATTTGGTTCGAATGAGGGGGATGAATGGAAGTCCGCTTTTAATACCCCCAGGGGGCACTTTGAATATCTTGTTCTTCCGTTCGTCTTTCAAAAGCTCCCGCGGTCTTTCAGGCACTCGTCAATGACGTGTTGAGAGATATGCTCGATCGGTTCATTTATGTCTACCTGGATGACATATAGATTTTTTCTCATTCTCTCCAGGAACATGTTCAGCACATCAGGCACATCAAGTGCTTCAGAGGCTGTTAGAGAATGGTCTTTTATGTCAAGGCGGAGAAATGCATTTTCCATGCACAGTCAGTTCCCTTTTTAGGGTACATCGTTTCGGCCGAGGGAGTGTGCATGGACCCCGACAAAGTTAAGGCTGTGGTGGATTGGCCAATCCCAAACCCACAACCCAGATTCTCGTAAGGCCCTGCAGAGGTTTCTGGGCTTTGCCAATTTTTACTGATTGTTCCCTCCTCGGCTGGACTTCTGTTCTCACGGACCATTGCTCTATGAGCTAGGACATCTCTGGGATTATTTGACACTGCTGTGGCCTTTTCCTTCTGTGAAGCCAATAAAGTATTTCTTCACTCGCAATTGGATCCGAGTCTTTGATCTCGTGACACCTGACTTTTAGAATTTAGGAGAAGAGCTGGACAATTAGAGTAACGATGATGGAAGGAATCTGAGGCTGCAGAATAAGCCATGAGTTATAGGGAAGTTACAAAAATAATAATGAGGAGGAGAGAAGGTGGGGCCATGGAGGGAGGTACTTGGATGGAGGGAGGAGTAGAAAACCACAGTGGCGCAGGAGGGTCACAAAATATTGGATAAGAAGAGGAAACAGAGGATCATGGTGGATTTGTCAGAACAGTGAATTGTGGTGAAGCCGGTGACGCCAAAGGTCCTTGGGAGAACAAATTGAGTAGAAGGATAAGGAAGACATGATGAGCTTAAAGTCTAGATCGATGGTTCTCAATTCTAGTCCTCGAGTGCCACGGCACTGCACATTTTGTATGTAACTCTTATCACTTCAGACGTTTGCTCGACTTGACTTGCGAAGTGGACATCACAGGATATTCCACCATGGTTCCAGTTCGAAAGGAGCATATAGAGCTCCTGCAGTCACGTGACCCATTCTGTTTACACCACCATGCTGGCAGGCAAGAACAGCCAAGAGTGAATATGAAATGAATGGCAGCATAAGTTTCAAGGCAACAGAGTTCACTGCACAATTTAATTCAAAAGACATAGACCTGTACATAGCAAAACTTAATAGATTTAACATAACAGATCCATATAATGCCCTCGGGTGCTTTTAATGTGTATTAATATATGAACAGATACATTTCCTGACCTGCAGTATCCTGAACTACCTCATCAACTTTCCCTCCTAACGTTACTCCGGAGTTTTAAAGCCTGAAGGGTACAAATGGACGTAATCAAATTTTTTGATTAATATTCAGGAGTCTGCTAAAACCAGACTGTAAAATATTGTCACTGTAAGGTTAAGTCAACTGTGTTGTTAGCTAAAGTAATCAACCATAAGTTAGCTAGATTGCATGTTTTCTTGCGCGGCTAGATGATGGACTCATGAAAAATAATCACGTTGTTTGTATTTGGCAAAATATAAATTTACTGTAGTCAAAACACGGACTGGATTGGTATTATTAGCGCGAGCGCTGCTTATTGTAAAGCAAGAGCGACCAGCCGGCAGATGAGCCTTCCTTGAACAGTTATGTTTAGGACTTTCTGATTTACTTCACGAATACTGCGTAAGGGGGCGAGAAACTGGCCAAGGGAGATCACGTACAGGCTAATACGGCTTTCCCCTGCATGTTCTGGTATCCTGGCGCACAGCCGTTGTCCACCATGTTAAAATTGTGTACGTTTTTATAAGGTCTAAATAGTCTGGTTTTAAATTATTGTTCCACAACTGTCAATACCAATGCTAAGGCCGCTCTAGCGCTTTCCTTGTTGGCTGCCAAAATGTCGGAGTGTAGATTGCGTGACGTCAGCTGCAGGAGCTCTATAGCTATGTTCCATTCAAAGTGTGCGAGACGTCAATTTAAAGGGGTCATATGATGCTTTTTAAAATCTCATTATTTGGTGTATTTGGTGTAACAGAATATGTTGGCATGCTTTAATGTTCAAAAAACACATTTTTCAAAAACTGTAAATTATTGTAGGTCCTGTATTATTGTAGGTCTCTGAAACCTACAAAGTCCCTCCTTCCGACAAGAACAGTCTGCTCTGATTGGCCAACTGACCCAGTGCATTGTGATTGGCCAAACACCACAAGCCATGTTGGAAATGTAACTCCCCAGGGGCGGCACTAGGGGAGGGCTAAGGGGGCTGAAGCCCCAAATGTTTTTATTACCATGCCCTGTATGCATCATCATCACTGAGTTTTCATGCGCATTAAAATCACGAACAGCAATTTACTCCCATCAGGAACCACCCACTGAAGCTCGTACTTCTGACTGGCATGTAAACTGGCCAACCATCGATAAGAAGTTATAGCAGATCTTGCCATCTGTCAAATTAGGTTGTTGGTTACTGAGCCCTGTCACTTTGAAACAACAAATAGCATATATTTAGGCTATTTAATTATAGTATTATATTATATATACACAGTCGTTCTAGGAGACACACGCATTAATAGTAATTATATGTTTTATTAGCATGGTCTGTGGCAGGCTTGTCTTCATGTCAAGGCAACAATTCAATAAAAAAAAATATATATATATTTCAAATATATATCAAATATAAATATATATAAAAAAGTGAAAGTTGTATAATGTATTCATTCATTCCACACAGACTGATATATTTCAAGTGTTTATTTCTTTTAATTTTGATGATTATAACTGACAACTATATAACTGTCGCCTCTGGCTTGCTCAGTTGGGGACACTTCATTTCCAGCACAATCATCGACTTGATTGCACAGATACTATTTAAACTGAACTAAGCTGGACAATGCCATTACTAAACTCAATAATGAAATGCATTCAGCTGATAATTGAATGTTAAATCCTGTCATTTTACATTATTGACACAATTTGCCTATTTTGATATTGTGCAGTGCTTTGTTACAATTTGTATTGTTAAAGGCGCTATATAAATAAAGGTGACTTGACTTGACTTGACAACTAATGAAAACCCCAAATTCAGTATCTCAGAAAATTAAAATATTAATTAAGACCAATACAAAGAAAGGATTTTTAGAAATCTTGGCCAACTGAAAAGTATGAACATGAAAAGTATGAGCATGTACAGCACTCAATACTTAGTTGGGGCTCCTTTTGCCTGAATTGCTGCAGCAATGCTGCGTGGCATGGAGTCGATCAATCTGTGGCACTGCTCAGGTGTTATGAGAGCCCAGATTGCTCTGATAGTGACCTTCAGCTCTTCTGCATTGTTTGGTCTGGCATATCGCATCTTCCTCTTCACAATACCCCATAGATTTTCTATGGGGTTAAGGTCAGGTGAGTTTGCTGGCCAATTAAGAACAGGGATACCATGGTCCTTAAACCAGGTACTGGTGGCTTTTGTGCCAAGTCCTGTTGGAAAATGAAATCTGCATCTCCATAAAGTTGGTCAACAGCAGGAAGCATGAAGTGCTCTAAAACTTCCTGGTATACGGCTGTGTTGACCTTGGACCTCAGAAAACACAGTGGACCAACACCAGCAGATGACATGGCACCCCAAACCATCACTGACTGTGGAAACATTACACTGGACCTCAAGCAACTTGGATTCTGTGCCTCTCCTCTCTTCCTCCAGACTCTGGGACCCTGATTTCCAAAGGAAATGCAAAATTTACTTTCATCAGAGAACATAACTTTGGACCACTCAGCAGCAGTCCAGTCCTTTTTGTCTTTAGCCCAGGCGAGACACTTCTGACGCTGACTGTTGTTCAAGAGTGGCTTGGCACAAGGAATGCGACAGCTGAAACCCATGTCTTGCATACGTCTGTGCGTAGTGGTTCTTGAAGCACTGACTCCAGCTGCAGTCCACTCTTTGTGAATCTCCCCCACATTTTTGAATGGGTTTTGTTTCACAATCCTCTCCAGGGTGCGGTTATCCCTATTGCTTGTACACTTTTTTCTACCACATCTTTTCCTTCCCGTCGCCTCTCTATTAATGTGCTTGGACACAGAGCACTGTGAACAGCCAGCCTCTTTTGCAATGACCTTTTGTGTCTTGCCCTCCTTGTGCAAGGTGTCAACGGTCGTCTTTTGGACAACTGTCAAGTCAGCAGTCTTCCGCATGATTGTGTAGCCTACAGAACTAGACTGAGACTACCATTTAAAGGCCTTTGCAGGTGTTTTGAATTAATTAGCTGATTAGAGTGTGGCACCAGGTGTCTTCAATTTTGAACCTTTTCACAATATTCTAATTTTCTGAGATGCTGAATTTGGGGTTTTCATTAGTTGTCAGTTATAATCATCAAAATTAAAAGAAATAAACACTTGAAATATATCAGTCTGTGTGGAATGAATGTATACATTATACAAGTTTCACTTTTTGAATGGAATTAGTGAAATAAATCAACTTTTTGATGATATTCTAATTATATGACCAGCACCTGTATATATATATAATTTATATTATACTTTACATTTTAATTATATGGCTTTAAAAAAATAAAGGCACTTAGCTAAAGTATAATTTAAACATATATAGCCTATATTAAGTGTATCCCATATATTCTGAGTCTGACACATATTTGAATGTCTTTGGGCTTAGCCCCTGATATCCACTCAACCTAGAATCGCCCCTGTAATTCCCCTTTTCCATAATCGCAAGCTTCAGCTTTTAAAACTAAAGTAAAGACAGTTAATAATGTTCTTAGTTTTACCATCAGTCCAAGCCGAAAGGGGAACAGAGTCGCGTGACAGACACAGTAACGAAGCTCGTATGTGTTTGCACACAAGCCGTGTTTGTGTGACCTTGTCTCCCTCTCTCACCCATGAGAGCACACACTCATGTTGGTTTTTATGGTTTACGGGGACTCCCCATAGACATAATGGTTTTTATACTGTACAAACTGTATGTGCTATTGCCCTACACCTAAACTTAGCCCTCACAGGAGACTGTGCATTTCTACTTCCCCCCCAAAAACTCCCTCTGTATGATTTATAAGTGTTTTGAATTATGGGGACACTGAAAATGTCCTCATAAATAACCTTCTCCTTGTAAAACCTATGTCATACCCATTTTATTATACAAATTTGTGTCCTCATAAACCACACACACACACACACACACACACACACACACACACACACACACACACACACACACACACGACATGCACAACTCTGCATTTGAACAGTAAATAGCAAATACTTAAACTTATAACAAAACATACAATAGCTGATTCAGAAGCGGCAGATTGTTACAGCAAAGTCAAAATTACCTCCTCTCCTAGGTTCACGAAACTGTTGTCCATAAAATGCGTTGCTGTTCTGTTGTAAGTAATCTTAATGATTCCTAGACGCATCTACTTTCGGAAGGCCAAATGAAGTGCTTTTGCTTTCGCCTAGAAACACACAGCTTCTCCCTGTCATGGCTGCTTCAACACTACTGCGGTTACTGAAACCACAACTTCTTTCTTTGCGTCAACATTTGGGCTGCATTATGCAAATATTTCCACATTGTGACGTAGACGTGGGGTGTGTTTGAATGAGCCATTTTAGGGGGACGTGGCAGAATCTTAACATTGATAAAGAATATCTCTTTGGTTTTGAGACTTTAATCTTTACAACTTCAGGGATCTTATCTATGCATGAACAGCTTGTAACACTCCAAAGAGAAAGGAAGACTTGAAATCGCATCATATGACCCCTTTAAATTGTATTTATTTACAGAGGTATATTATGTCACAGTTCACGTTTCTCTAGTAAGTTTCGCAAATCTGTAAATGAATGTTGTAAAGTAAACTTCAATGGATTTTCCTCGCTCAGGGAGTATAGGGAACAAAGAACACTGTGTAGGGATCATGTCAATCGGAACACAGTTCATGCATGGACCTCTCTTCTAATGAGCTGGTTATCTGGATCAGGTGTGTTAAATAGCAAAACATGCTATTTTTGCTATTTGATAATAATAATAATAATGAGCGGTGGTTTATGGAACCAGAAAAGGAACAATGGCCCAGCGGTAGGTAGTCCGATGCATAACCAGGAAGTCCCTAATGCTGGGTGGGACCTGCGGAGGATGAACAATAGTGCTGCAGCACCCCCTGGCATGTAGCCCTGCTAAAAATGGGAGGGCTGGGGGTGCGGTGTTAAAAAAAAAAAAAATGCAAATTTTGTAAGAGAAAATAAATAAACCTAATTTTATTAATTTGCATATTCATTAAAATGAATAGTAAAAAGAAGCCTAAGCCTACAATGACAATAAGCAACAGAAGAACATGAATTAAGTTGAATCAAATTGATTGTGAAAGACGTTTCAACTTAAACTGACTTAAGAAGTCGTTTGTTGCCATGACTTTTTGATCACATTAATGACCATTTCTACAGCCATTGCAAAAATACAGCAGAGAAAGATCGAGAGCGTCTATTTACCTCAGCAGCAACCATTCTCGCATCTGCAGCGCTTATTTTAATCTTTAACGTGAGATTTTTCCTATTCTTGGAATAAAACTAATGCTTAAGGTTGATTCAGTATTAGGCTACTCTTAATGAAGAAAATTGCACACACATCAGCAATACAATGACAAAGCCGCTTATATTAAACATAAAACTATTATTAAATGACTGAATAAGACATGCCCGCATTGTAATAAATAAATAAAAGGTTTTGGATTTTCCCCTTACTTCAAACGAATGCTTAGTTTGGCTCATTTTTGTTATTATTAATAATACTAATAATAATATAAAAGGCAATAGCAAATTCACTCAGGCCTATATTAAACTTTGAACTTTTATTAACAATATGAATAATGTTGTACCTGCATTGTATCACAATTAAATTAAGTCTTTGGATTTGCCCTTTTTTTAAAACGATCATAGTTTGGGTTTCATTATTACCCTAATTAAAACACATCAGCCATAAACTAGTACTATGGCAAATTCGCATAAGCCTATGTCAAACATCTAACTTGTATTAACAAAATGAATAAGACAGATATAGCTTACTTTCGTATAAGGTCTTTTCTCTCTTTTAAAACAAATGCATTGTGGTTCATTGTTTTATTTATTTATTATTTTATTTAGTTTTCCTCCAGTTGCGCTTCATTTTCCGGGCTGCTTTCTTAAAGGTGCGAGTGTGCTCATTATACCATGGTGTTGGACTCCGCATTGGACTTTTCCTTAATCTTTCTTAAGTGTAAAGGAGCAACGGTATCTCAAGTGCTAGAGAAGAGAGAGTCCATAGTTTCTGTTACATCATCAAGTTTTTCTGCGCTGTTCGATGTGCTGAGTAATTGAGATAAATCAGGAACATAACTTACAAAGCAGTCTTTTGTGGTAGAAGTGATGTTCTACCATATTTGTAAGAATGAGTTGAATTTACAGTTTAGTGAATTTGAATTTGCAGAAGGTCGGTTTAGCCAGTCTGTCTGCTTCCTGACCTGGGCTCCAGTTAGTCAAGTACGAACTCTAAGACTATGTGCCATATTTCTAGAGAGCGGCACCACTCCAGGAGGGATGAAGACCATCTCTTTTCAACAGGTCAGGTCTGCCCCAAAAACTCTTCCAGTTGTCTATAAAACCTATGTTATTCTGCAGCACCAATAAGACATCCAGCCATTGAGTGATGACAGTCTGCTATGAATCTCATCACCCAAGCAGGTAAGCAGGGAGCGGGCCAGAGCATATTACAGTGTCTGACATCGTATTTGCAAGTTCACACACCTTTAACATTATTTTCAGTGATCTCCGACTGGCGAAGTCAAACATCATTATTGCCGACGTGGAAAACAATCTTGCTGAATTTATGTTTAGCAGTAGCCAGCACTTTTAAATTTGCCAAGATGTCAGGCGCTCTGGCTCCCAGTAAACAATAGACTATGGTTGCTGGTGTCTCTATTTTCACATTCCGTACAATAGAATCGCTAATAACTAGAACACTTACATCAGGTTTCTCAGTGGGTGCGTCACTGAGTGGGGAGAACGTGTTTGATGTTTTGATCGGAACAGAAGAGCGGTGTTTTGACCCGCGACTAGGCCACCGCACAGTCACCCAGTTGCCCTGCTGCATGGGCTCTAATGCTGGAACCGAACAATGTACAGGACTCCATGAGCTAGTCGCATCCAAAGCCATATCTATAGCCCTCACATTCTTACTATCCTCAACTTAAGTTTGGATGCATGTCTCTAGTTCTAAAATCTTCTCTGTCAGCCTAATTATTTCCCTGCATTTATCACATGTAAATCCCTCATCGCCGACAAAGAGATATAAACTGTACATGTGGCAAACAGTGCAAACTAAAATAGCAAGAGAAGAAGCCATTACTTACCGTGACTGATGAATGATACCGACTTAATTTACCACTTACCACTGTTGTTTGATGAACTTGTGAAAAACAAGTCAGTGAGAGAGAAATAAAATGGAGCGAGAGAAAAAATTAAACCGTAATAGACACGAATAGAAACACGAATGGCAAGCTAACCGGCTAACAAATGCTAATGCGCTACACTCACGGTTTTAGATTGAAAGCGAATGATTAAATTAGTCAGATTAGTTTGATAGATAATATCAGAAATATGGTGGGAATTAAGTTATATTTTCCCACTTAAACAACAGAGAGTGAAAGTAAGATAGAGATTCAACAGAGAAAGTTGAAGATCAGCCATATTGATTGCCTTCAGCATTCTGCCCAGCTGAGATTTGAAACAAATATCATGCTTTTGCATTTAATTTAGACTGGTTGTGTAATCTGGTGTGGTGACAAACCATGTTGGTGAAATATTGGCCCTGTTGGTCAAGCTAATGAAACAGTAGTATCTTGCTGGCTGAGCAGGCAAAATGTATGTGGTTTGTCACCTTGTAAGGCCTGGAATCAGTTATGCTATTTATGCGGTCATGTGCAGAGGCGAGAACTAGCCTTTCACAGCCACGCTATTCACCAGACCTTTAGTATAGCCAATTACATATATTTCCATTCAGTATAGGCTATAGGTAGAAGGCAAATAACTTACATTTGTGCCCAATACCAACTAAACTGTCCAAGAAAAAACATTGAAACCCATTTTAAAGGTTCTTTTGGACTGGCTTAATTCAAGATAAAGAAATTGTGAGTCCTCTGAACAATTGCAGCAGTAACATGCGGTGTTTGATGCACTACAATTATTGAGTTCATGGCAACACAAACACCGTTCATCCTTTTCCTCCCTCTCTCAAGGTTTTAGCGAGGCATTCTTGGAAGGTTATTGGAACACAACCAATATTAGTATTTTTTAACTACCATCAGACAGAAAAAAAAAAATAGCTACATATAAAAATATGTGCTTAGTATGCAATGTAAATTCAATGTCAGACCTTTAAGAAGATCTTTAACAGCATAATATGTTATTTGTTTTTGTTTTGATTAATTTAGGCACCATGCTAAAGACCAATCCGTGGGCAATTTGTACAGTCTCCATGGTTACATTGCAGGTCACAGAGGAAATGGAGACAGGATGTGGTGAGGAAGTAATTTATTCGCCTCAGTATGCAGCTAAGTACGTACATTGTGTATACGATAAAAAAAGTATTTAACTTCTTCCTTAACTCAGTGAAGAGTTTAAGATCTTTATCAGGTCATATTACCTGGAGAAAAATAAAGACTAAACATGCTATTTCAAAAATAATTTCCTTAGTTGTTATGCAATGCAATACAAAAGCACACACATACTTTTTCATACATACATTTGCATTTATTTTTATGTTAAGTCTGATATATGGCCTTACTGATAGTTCACTCATAAATGATAAATCTGTCGCTCACCCTCTTAGACTTCCTTTCTTACATGGAACACAAAAGAAGAAATTCTGAAGAATCACTCCTCTGATCCATGCATTGATAATGAATGTGAATGAAGATATCAAGCCTCAAATGGGGCAAAAATTCACCATAACATGATCAAATCACATGACTGGTTTTCTGAAGTCATGATTGCTTTGTGTGACAAACAGATTGAAATTATAATCTGCAGATTTGCTCAACTGAGGTCAGCTCATCCAGGCTGCAAATTAGGGGCAAAAGTCATGTAAGTAGAGATATCTGATTTGTGAAGAAAGATTTGAGTCGGATGTTTTCAAAGAATCGGTTGATCCTATTCATAAAACCGCTCTGAATTATTAAATCTGATTGTGTTCAAAGATCAAATCATTCACTCAGTAAAGCAGCTGCAAGTTGCAACCATTAACCAGATTTTTTTTTTTTTTTTTATTGTTTCACGAATTAAGAAAGTCATGACATGAGGGCAATGGCGGTTCTACGTTGAATTACTCTCTGGGCGAGACACCCTCTGAGCACAGATCCCAATCGCCCCCCCCAACCCCACCACTCGCCACCCATCTGAGAAAAAAATACCCCCTCTACACAAATACACACACACACACACACACAGACAGAGAGACATGCAAAAACCCACCTGAAGGCTCATGTTGGGTAGAAGAAGAGGCAAAGAGGTCTTCATCCTCAATATCAGATATATGTGGAGACATATGAGTAGCTGAGGACATATATGGTAGCTCATCCAGAAGGTTAGAGACCATTCCAGCCGAGTCCTGTGTAGTGGGGGAGGTGACCAGTGGCAGAGGATGCTCCAAAATATTTTAGAAGTGCCCCTGAAATTGAAATTGACATTAAAAGACCGTAGGCTACAATATAACTCTTATGAATTGCAAATTTAAATAAACATGCCCTTACATGCTAAATGTCTGTCATGACTCATTAGACGCTATATTAATCTAATCTAAGGGAGGAACAATTAGCTCCTTGGTTACTGCCTTGAATTATATGCTTTATCACGTAACAGAGTTATAGCAAATGGCAAATGTTCGTCTTTGAAACTACCTACACATATGTAAATTCCACTGGCTAAATACAGAGCCCAACATGAACCCAAATGATGTAAATAAATAATAACTGTTCTTGTAACAGTTTTGTTGCAAAGCACAATCTTATGGTGAAATTAGATCTCGTGTTTTTTGAGTTAAGACCGAATTATTGTTGTATAAGCATAGCAAGCATCATAGCAAGTAGGCTAACAAACGTAAGAGTTAACGTTATACCACCAATTAACATTAGCCCTTCATTGATGACATGGATACCGTAATCATACAGAGAGAACGTAGTTGCATTCCTTTATCTTTTGCTCTTTTCTCCTCTTCTTCTTTTCCTAAATTGGGCACCTGACAGCTTTTAACTTTTTCTCTCCATCGTTGTGTTTATTTGGCACTCGACAATCAACAGATTTCCCATCCCCCAACACTGTCACTCACGACCAGAAGTCAAGACTAAACCAATTCACCTCCACATAATCGTTTTGTATAACCTGTTTTTATTAGCCATTTCACACAATTCAGAAAAAAACAAAAACGTGCAAATTATAGGCCTGTGTTTTAATATTATGAATAAAATGTGCGTTATTTGGAAGAAAGTCTAGGTGTGACTGATTTATTTGGAGTAGGCCTACTACATTTCTTAAAGTCCGCGTCAACCGGAAGTTTGCGACCGTTTTTACTTCCGCATTGTGACGTACTTCCGAGAGAAACAGAATATTGAATGAGGAAAATAGACCCTTTTTCTGTTAGTAAACATTAAGATGTTTTTATGTGGGCGGAGCTTAGCTAGAAAGAAGTTTCTGTGAAGTTTGTTAGCTTGTTTTTTAACAATAACTGGAGTAATTCTGATTTGACCTGCATATGTAAGGTCACTCACTGTCCGGGACCGCGATTGTTATTTGAAAAGGTAAACTTTAACGGTTTTTAGTTTTTAGTATACTTAGCATGAAATAAATGTATTTCAAATACATGTTAGTGTATGTATTTTCACTAGGGATGTATATGTGCATATACTGTATGGTAGCCTAAGTCTACAACGCACAACAAAAGACACTCAAAAACACCGACAGTCAGTAATACCTTTAGTGCATTGTTTAAGGACGTCTTGTGTCCCTCAATGTGCCGCTATCACTGAGTAAATACTGTGCTTTTCTCAAAGTAATTACAGAAGCTTAGAGTACTTTCGGTTTCATCCAGCCTCTCGAATTCCTTCAAGAGAACTGGCACGCGAGGAGGAGCGGACGCTGTTGTGACGCATAACATTTCCAGTTAAAGACTACCCTTCTACTCCGAGGAAATGGACGGTAGCGACACTTCTGCCAGCTCACATTCTAAAAACGTTTTTAATTATAGGCTATAATTTAGCTCTATTTGGGGATGGTGGAACGCTTCTGGGAGAGTAAAAAAGACTATGTTGGATCGCCATGAGCTAGAGGTAAGTTCGCGCTGTAAAATCTCCACACGGAACTTGATTGTTATCTCTAATGTGGCACTTTAATGTGTGGGTGTCGTAGGTTTGAAACGGATGGAAATGTTAAAGCTTCTTCCCGTTTGCCGTCTTTCCTGTAGTTTACATGTCTGTGGGGGTCTCAGATGGCATTAACAATAAAAACTGTATTTCTGTAGGTGTGTGGTTTAGGTCTGTGTTAGTTTCTCATGCAGCCTAGGCACTATTTAACAACAGGTTACTGTAAGAATAATCTGCTTGATATAAGCTGCAAGGACATCGGAGTTCATAAAACTGCCGTTTGTATTTATTAGACAATGCTGTGAAATTAATAATTTGTAAAATATGAACTCTTGCCTACACTTTCCCCTCTCTTCTATCCCGACAGTGTGGTTGGTGAAGTAAAAGCACTGCTTTAGCGCCCCCTATAGCGGCCATGAGGAAATGTCAGCTGTCCGCTTATGTTTTGCTGGTAAGTTAGTATTCGCAGAGAATTTATTTACTCAGCCATGAGCCTTCGTTTTGCCACAGGCGGCCATTTAAAATACTTCCTTAAAATGTTGTTTTGGGACGCTTTTCATCATGGTTGACTATGATTAAAGGCATGTTTTAATTGGTTAATTAGTCAGTGACTTTACATAAAATGAATAGTCAGGTTCCATAATCTAATTTTAACTATACCATAAACATTTTAGGACAGACCTAAGTTTAAATTTTGTAAGTTATGATGAGTGTAACCATGAGTCAGTTTAATTTCATAAAATACAATAAAAAGTTAATAAAATCTACCTACAAATATCCACCAATCACAGAAGTGTCTCTTTTATATGATTATAGTTAATTCCTCCAAATAATTTATGAGGTACTTATTTTTCACGACTCATTATTTTATCGTACTTCTACATGTTAAGACATTAATATATATATTAGTGGTGGGTCGTTATCGGCGTTAACGTGCTGCGTTAACGTGAGACTCTTTATCGGGCGATAAAAATATCGCCGTTAATCTATTCTCAAAGTTGGGTTGGGAGCTGGGTCTATACTACGCAAGCTATGATGACTTTCACCCTGATATTTTAGCGGATGTATACCTGGCGAATTGCACTGTAGGGGCGAGAACGAGTCTTGAACTAGAGGCTCGCAGTCCGTGATGGACAGATTGTTAACGGCTGGTCTATGTGGTAATACAATCGGGCAGGACATCCAAACGCTCACCTATCATTCATCAACCTCAAATATGGCTTTTCATCTGAAAGATGTATGTAGTAGCAACTTTACATGGCGCTCAATATGATGTTAACCTAGAGAAATGTGCGCTATTGAAGTGTTTGTGTGAAAGCGTTTGCTGCAGGACAGGCTCGGTGCGCTCACTTGCTCTTACATCTCCGTCATTCTTGGTCATACAGATAAAAGTAGCCTAATACATCTTTCGAATCTGTAAAGACTCTCGTTATTTGTGTGCACTCAGAATAACAACGAAGCGTTGCTTTTAAGCAAACAGGATGCGCTTTAGGTCTCATGTGAACTTGAGCGAGAAACTTGAAACTCCGTCTTTGAGAAATATATCTATAGAGAGTGAAATGTCTAAAAAATAAAAATAGAAGACGTGTGTGTTAGCATGGATGATTTACATGAAATTTTATCTGTGCAACACTGTGCATAAGATGGCTTTCAGTTCAATATAATAACAAAAAACGACATTTTGGGTTTTTATTCAACTTATAAGGTGGGCACGCTGTGATCTGTACTATATTTTTACTGTAATTGACAGTTATCGGCAAAAAAAAAAAAAAAAACCCAACACGGGAGTGGGAAGGAATGGGAGTCATTCTTCCGGGAGTGGAACGGGATTTTCCTCCAGTTTTTTCGTGGGATTGGGACAGGAAGAGATTAAAGTTTGTGATGCATTTTGGAAACAGGAGATGAGCCCCTGGTCTAATGCGCCACATGGCTTGAGAAACCCGTTCTCAAAGACTTACTTTTAGTCATTATTTGGGTAGCACACATATTCTGAATGCCTTCGGCAGAATTCAAATGAGCCATTTTAATCTAGATTAATTCCAAGATTAATCTAGATTAAAAAAAATAATCTATGCCCACCACTAATATATATATTATCTGAACACACATGTGATGATGCTAACATATGTAACGAGATAATGTGGTAGCAATATAGCAGTCATTTCAGTCATTTATCGTGTATTAATGCTTGCTGTTGGTAATAAAATTGTAACTGTAAAATTGTATCATTTTCATAATAATGTCTGACACAGTCTGACCAAATAATGAGTGGAAAAGGTTTGTGTGAGGTAATGCTCCTGGTTTATTCACCACATTGCACCACTGTGCACTCACACATACTATAAGGCGCATGCTATCATTTCCCATGATCATTTTAACCTAAATCTTCTTTTGTTCCCCACAGGCTCTAATCAGCCAGTCATATACAATATCAAATGTTGCTGGAGGTCAGACCGTGAAAGGAACTTGTCCTTATGATGAATACTGGAATAATAAAGGATTCTGCTGTAATAAATGTCATCCAGGTACAGCAAATTTAAATACAGGATCTGTGTTATAGATTGTATATCCTTTCAATAAATGCTGTGACTGCTGTGTTTTTTGGTTAGAAGAACATTTATCGTATAATGGAGCAAAGCTGTTAACATTTAAAACAGTTAACTATAGATAATGGCTAATAACAGGGTGTGTGTTTTTTTCAAAGAAACCTTTTGTTCAGCTTTCATAGATGGTTTCGTTCTGTCTTTTGTCCTTCTGTTTTCTACTCTAGGGTTTAAATTGAAAGAGAAATGCCCTGAAAATAATACGAGGTCCGAATGTGTAAAATGTGAGAATGGAACCTTCCTAGAAAACTCAAACTATAATGACAACTGCTTCAGTTGCAGGAAGTGCAGCAAAGGTAATGTCATTTTACAACTTTGATGTTCATATTTCTTGTTATTGAAACCAAAAATGAACATTCTGTCATCATTTACATAACCGCTACATCGTTCCAAATCTGTATGACTTTCTTGCTTCTGCGGAACACAGTTTGGAAAAATGTCTCAAGAGTTTTTGTCTAAACAATGAAAGTAAGTGGGGTCAATTTATTTGACTTGAATTGTTTTGACAAAAAACACTGTCATTTTTTTTAAATATCTTCTTTTGTGTTCCATTGAAGAAGTAAATGATGTCAATTTTCATTTTGGGATGCAAGAATTCCTATGTGGATGATTGTAAAAAATTTCACACAACCAATTCATTTGACCTTTGCTCAGTTTTCATATGTATTTCATCCTTTAATCGCAGCCCATTCCAAAGAGATATTACCATGTACATTCAAAAGCAACAGGGTGTGTGGGTGTGAGACTGGGTACTACTTTAATAAATTAATCGAATCACAATGGGAATGTTCTCCCTGTAAGACGTGTGGTTCAGGGCAGCTGATAACTGGCGAATGTAAGTCCCTCAAGCTTAATAAAGATTCATAAATAAATGAAAGTTATATATTAATCTTGTTTTTACATTATAGGATACCCTTAGTTAATGTTTTCACTTTCGTCAGGTGCTGGGGACAAGAATACAAAGTGTCAATGCAAAGAAAACCATTATGCTGTCAAGAACAATAAACGCTGTGAGCCATGTGTTAAGTAAGTTACACTTCGGTACTCTTTAATATCCTGCTGGCACTTGTTCAGAGGTTATTCATCTTTTGTTTTTGAAAAGTCTACAAGTACAGACTTCCTTCCTTGCATTTATGTCTGCTGTCCTGAAAATGTTGTGTTAACGGTTAAGTGTGCTATTTTCTGTGTTGCAATACCTTACATCTCATACTAATGTGCATAGACATACTCTACAGAAGCACGCTTATAAATTTAGAAGCATTTAACTCAGTTTTGTGCATTGTTGAAATGCGTTTAACTGAAATGAATAACTCAATACAAGCACACATATTGGATATTATAGTCATTTTAAAATCTAAATTTTTTTTTTTCACTCTGTCATTGTTGGTTTTAGTTTAGTTTTTGTATTATTATTTTATTTATTATTATTATTTTACTCTTAGTATTTTAGGCATACTACAATTACGGTGCTAAATAGTATCATTTAAAAAAAAATTAACGCCATTAAATTGACAGTACAGTTTTGATCTAGAGGCAATTTCAGGTTGGAATCTATTTAAGTTTAGTTTCAGCTTTTCCCGGTTATGATTAATTTTTTAAGTTAAAAAATGTATTTAGTTGTAATTTTTGTAACAATAATCCATGCTGTCAGCGAATGAAAATCAATTTAGTCTTTTTTGTCAGTATGAAGAGAACCTTCCTGAGTTACATGCATGAAATATGCATTTAATGTTGTAATGGTGCTGGCCAAGCTCTCCTTCTCCTTTTGTGTTCATGTACTCTAGTCAACATTTGAAGTGGATCAAAAAACCTTTCATCAAAGTCCTAAAACCCAAAACCAAAATGCGTTTTTGTCTTATTGACAACGTTGATGAACTTTTTTTGATCCACTTCAAATGTTGACTACTATATACTTGCGTAAATGTCTGGCCCGCAGACAGAATGATTCACCTTTAAATTATTTGATAAATATTGAAAAGCTGAAGTGAGAATATCTACAAATGTTATTTTGCATGAACTGACGAACTAGCCTTTACAAAAACCTTTATACGGAACCTGTTTTTACCGCTCATCCACATACACTCCAGCACATACAAACCCCATCATTCACTGAAGTGTTCTGAATTAGCACATGAACATTGTTTTAATGAGTAATAAACAGACACATTTTTAGACATGGCAGACAAAATAATCAACATGTGTGTTCTTTATATCTTATAGATGTCAGGATGAGTGTCCACACTTGTGCAAATCCAGCACACCTCCCAACCAGGAGGTTTTCATCCCAACCAGTCCTCCAGGTGAGTACTGACCTGGGACATTTGCTCCGAGGAGGCAAGGGAGGCAGTGCCTCTTCAAAAAACTGGATGAGAAAATTATGCAAAATAGGAAAATAAAAATAAAATCACTATTGTTTTTAAGAAACAGTACAATAGTGATTACAGAAGGAAGCTGCATCTCTCTTGCCTCTCCTAAGCCTATTGAGTTGAGATCCCGTATGTGTGTGTGTGTGGGGGGGTTGTAAGGGGTACAGTAAATTGAGAATGAATGAGGGAATATCACATGAGGAGAGGCAATTTCTCCATCGTGCTGTGATTGGTTCATGCAATAATTACCACCTCCAGTTTTTGTATTTCTCACACGTTCGCTTATCAGTCTGAATGAACAAACTAATGACAACATTAATGGGAAGCCTAATTAAAATGTAAAAAGAACAGAAGTCACATCAAAATAAAACTTCAAATAGCCTGAAAACATGATCTGTGGGGTTTTTTTTAGTGAGCAATTTGCTTTTTTTTGTTTTGTTTGCCGAGCTTTGATGACTAATGATCTGAACAGTTGACTATTAATAAGAAAAGCTGATTAGTCATTATTACTGAATAGTTATCGTTTTGGAATGAGTGTAAAAAATGCTTAAAACAACTTGGTGAGATTTCTACTTGGTTTTAATAAATAGAACATTACTTACTTTACATTTTTTATAAAACAAAATAGAATTGGGTAACACTTTATTTTAAGGTGTCCTTGTTACCCGTTGCATATACTTACTAATACTTACCATATAGTAATTAACATTACTAAGTACTTACATGTATAATTACACTGTAACAAGAACACCTTAAAATAAAGTGTAACCTACTAGTACTTGTTTTTGGAGACTGTAAGTAATGTTTATTTAAGCAGGAAAGTGTGTAACTGAGACAAGAATTTACATTGATTTATTTGCTTTAAAAAATCACCACTGCATATCTCTGGTACTGATCAACATCCATCCAAAAATGTGTATCCTTCGGAAACGGAAAATATTGAACAAGTTGTTGATGTCTGTTGGTTTTCCTAATATTGCGGATGCCAGACAGGCGACTGTTGGCAAACAATGGCTTTAGAGTGTATCGATAAAGCATGAGTAATCTTGGGAAGTCCCCTCTTATGTTCCTTTGAATTTGTCTAGCCATGACTAATCAAAACGTCTCTGTTGTGGTTCAAAAACAACACGTGTCTTCAGGCGAGCGGTAATTTTAATCGTTTGTTTCTCATCTCATTAATGTTTCAGTCTCCACACCTCAAATACTGGTCCCTGTGTGTGCATGCATCACGGTTCTGGCACTGGGATTGTTCATGTCATACGAGGGCATCAGACTTTGGAAGAAAAAGAGGCATGCTTTGTCATCACAGAAATCATCAGCTGCTTCCAACGATCAGGTAAAATGCTTAATTGACCTGTGATGAACAATGACAAAGACACCACAACCATTCTTCTTCACAATGCAAGTGATTCACATTTGATGCCAAACACATAATTACTGTAGCTCAGTTTTCATAGAAGATGATTAGGCTTTTATCGTAAATACTAATACTAATATTCTTATAACAGGAACTCCCATCTGAACTCTCGACCTAAAATTAATGAATATTATTAGAATGAATATTAATTATATTATTATAATAGAATTCTATAATAGAATAGATAATGTTAATAGAATAGAATATTAATAGAATTGCTTTCAGAAATAAATGCTAATGTGGTGCTGTATGAATTGTTTTCTATTTTAATATATTTTTTAATATAATGTATTCCTGTGATTTTCAGCAGCCATTTCTCCAGGCAGCGTTTCTTCAGAAATGATTTAATATGCTGATTATTGTCATTGTTGAAAACACTTGTGCTCTTTAATATGTTTGTGAATACTTTTCAGTATTCTTTGATGAATAGAAAATAAAAAACAGCATTTATTTATTTATTTGTTGAAGACCCCTGATGTAGATTTTTTTAAAGAAATACTTCAATAATTATTAGTCCATTAAAGACCCCTGCAGTGGGAAGCCATGTTATGATCATGTGATGGTTTAGATATCCTATTTGACTGGTGTTGCTTTGATTATTGTATTGTTTATGAAGTAATTCATATATATTTTGAATGTTCTCCACAGACATTGATCATCACAGTGGTACCAGACACAGAACACAATGAGAGCGTTCCTCTCACAAACCAGCTGAGCAAAGCAGAACAAACTGGAAAACTCCCAGACTGCGTCCCAAGAGAGATCAAAAGTATGTCTGGTTATTTGTTTCTACACATAAATCCTTGGAGGCTTAAGTTGTGATGCTTAAAGATGATTCATGTCTGTTGTCGTTCTCTCTGACTTTCGCTTTCGTAGTTCACGAGTTCTTCTATTTTGTGCTGGACGAGGTGCCTATCGGAAGATTTAAAGAGCTTGTACGTCACCTTGGTGTTTCTGAGCAGAACATTGACAGGGCGGAACAAGACCACAGGAACTGCAAAGATGCCCACTACCAGATGCTGAAGGTTTGGAGTGACAGCGGCAGTGGAGGAGGGAACAATGTGTTGCCATGGCAACGCATCCAGATGTTAGTAGACACTCTGAAGGACATGTATTTGGTTAACTGTGCAGACAACATCGAGAGCAGGTTCCTTTCACAGGACACAAGCCCTTCACACTGAGGCCATTAGAGAAAGAAGAAAAGAGCATTAAAGAGAACTTCACCTTCCAACGATTCCCATTGGTTTCTTTTGATGCGTGTACAGCTATTTTGGCCATATTTCATATTTCCAGTTGTCTGAAGATTTCACACTAATTTTTTTAATGAATATGCATATGTTCTGTGTTATATGTTTGTATGCTATCCAGGCTTTTTTTTTTTTGACTGTTAAAGTAAATGTATCTGAATGAGGGTGGTGGGGTGGTTGGGGTTTGTGTTGTAATTTTTCAGAAATGTATTGGAGATTACATAATCATGCATATTCTCTCCAAGTGCTCCTTATCATGACACTCGTCTCACACATGTCCAGGTCACACAAACACACACATGCACACTGTTCGACATTTTAAGAAAGTTTTTTGTTCTGTTGGTTTTGTAAAGTAGTTTTATTTTGTAAATAATTTTGAAAGAAGATTGTTCACTAAGACTGCGTTTATTTGATCAAAAAATATTTTCCCGTGGTCAACCTTCTTGATAGGTTTTGTGAGAGGCCTTATTGACCCAATAATGCCTCCAACTGTATAGATGAATTTAATGCTGATAGCAGTGGTATGTGCATGTACAAAACAAACACAGTTTATGATTGCATTTGTATTTGAGTGGTATGTTATGCAGTTTTAGAGGTAATTTCTATTATTGCATTATTCCACAGGCTAATACGGGGCTTCAGCTAGAAACTAGCATTACAATTCAATACAAATGCAAATTATTAAGCTAATTAGACCACAAAAGGTTGTTGTTTTTTCTTATTGGAAAATCCCTATAAGAAAACTCATATATGCTGGAATAAAATGGTGCAGTATTTTTTGTAAAATGACCTTCAATAATTTCTGTCACTTTTTTTTTTTTACAGTGGGTAAATACAAATATAAAAAAGCCATGCAAATTAATTTTTCCCATATACATTTTTATATATTCTGTCTTTTTTCTTTTACATTTAATTGCAAACAAAATTTCAATCCACAAATAAACAGCTTATATATTTTAAATTCATGTGTAATTTGCTTTTCATTCTAATTTTAGATGAAACCTGGAATGCTTTGTAAAAGGCCTCACCAGCACTACATCTACAAGTGTTTTGTTAGCAGACCCATAACCATTAGAGAAGCACCAACCCAGCCGTGTCTCCTTTGATGAAGGCGCTTGTCCTGATGCGCATCTGTTATGATCTTGCGCAATGTTGCTTATCTTCATTCCTATCCCACTGAATGTATTCCTGTCTGATATTTGTCAGGCCCTCTCTCACTTCCTTTTTAAAAAATCAGCTGAGCTGCACGAGTTCACAGCTTGACCGTTACCACACAATCTGTACTATAGACATTAATGATTTTAACAGATGATAAAATGTTCAAAATCGGATTTACACTAAAGGAAGATCTTTAAATCTAGAGCCAAATCTAGGTGTACCTAAATATTACCATGGTATCATGTTGATGGGTTTTTCTTGGGTAAGCACCTGTCAAATCCTCCCAGCATTTTAATTTCCTGATTGGAGAGAAAATAACATCTACCTTCCTTATTTTGCATATTTGCTTGCATGTTTGTGTGTGTGTGTGTGTGTGTGTGTGTGTGTGTGTGTGTGTGCGTGCGTGCGTGCGTGCGTGCGTGCGTGTGTGTGTGTGTGTGTGTGCTTGTCTTTGTGGGACTAAACCACAAACCTATCATCCCTGTCTAAACAATTATAGCTTTACATGGTTGTCAATCACATCAGAAAGCACTAATGGCCAAGTCAGGTTTATCTTCTCAGGGTGCAGCCATGTATGAAATCTAATTTTGAAGAATCTGGTCTTGCTTGCTCAACCTGTTACTGAAGGAAGGGTTAAAGAAAAACTATATAGAAAGACACAGAGGACTCCGAAAGACAGATTCAGGAAGACAAGAGCGACAGAAAGAGACCTTAAAGATGTCTGTGTGAGGGAAATGGACACAGTTAAATCCAGGTATCTGTTGGGGAAGGCTTGCCTGAGGATTCAATTCAATTCAAGTTTATTTGTATAGCGCTTTTTATGATACAATCGTTGCAAAGCAGCTTTACAGGAAATTACGTTTCCACAATATATTTATATATTGTAGAAACTTTATATATTTAACTTATGGCAAAATTTTGTAATTCTGTATACTGTCTGAGGGTTGGCCTCCTGAGGATGTGTGTGTGTGTGTGTGTGTGTGTGTGTGTGTGTGTGTGTTTGTGGCAAAGGGGATTGTCTAAAGCTAGAATCACATCTAAAAAAAATTAAGAACTGAGATTATATTATGAAACTAGTTTCGCTTCAGACTTTGTGGGACTTGCTGATGTAAATTGCATTTACTTTTATATGTCTGATGCTGAATTTGTTTAAAAAAAATTATGTGTTATGGTTTTGTGTTTATGGCATATTCAATGTTATGCCTAAATGTGTAACTACAAATGTGCATTTGCAAACAGTATATGCATGTATATGGCTGTGTATGAGTGTTTGTTCGGGGTATTTTACCTTGAATTGATGACTGATGATAATGTTGACAGTCAAGGTGAGTCTAAGCGGAATTGGTTTATTGCTAAAAAGTGATGTCAAATGTGGGCAGATATTCAGATCTTTATCAGCATGTGTGAGACTCCTGAATCACACATCAGTGTGTTTTATGCCGTGAGATTCATGCATGACTGGGGAAAAGTGACACATGAATTACAGTGAATTATGAATCAGAGTTGGCGTATAAATATACGTGTGTTTATAAGCTTCAGCTTCCCTGGGCATGGACATGTATCTTGTATATGGAGTCGTGGCTTGTTTTGTGTGTGTGTGTGTGTGTGTGTGTGTGTGTGTGTGTGTGCGTGCGTGCGTGCGTGTGTGTGTATTTGACACTCTGTTTACTTTACAAATTATTCCTCTGAAGTGATCAAAACATTCCTTTGGGGATAAAAATACTTTTAAATGCACGGTTTTGAGACATAAAAGAACAAGTCATCCTAAAAATCTATCATTGCCAGAATTGTGATGCTTAAACTTTCAATGATTTTTCATAAACAAATTAGAGTGATTATGCTAATCCAGCAGAAAATGATTTAGTGGATATTTATTTATTTATTTTGTAAATTACAACAATTTTAAACTGCATATACAAAGTATATATATATATATAGGGTTAAAGGGGTCCAGAAGACCACCTAAGGATTGCAAAACCTCAGTTCACCTACAGGGAGATGAATATGAATGAATACAATGTAAAACATAAAATGAAAAATGAAAAATAATATAAAAAGGTTTGCGAGGGTTCAGATTGAAGGGGTAGAAGACATCAATTGCTCAATATAAAAACAAAATACGTCAATGGAAAATTATAGAAAACCCACCCTGATAGAAAAACACATGTGTGTGTGCAGCATGCTAGATCAGGTCATGACATGTGAAATGTTTTGAAATGTAAAGGTCACATCAGTGGGCTTCAAAAGTCTGCTATCAGTTCCTTCTAGTTACGGTTTACAGTTTTTGTGGGTTTTATCTTGTTAGGTATTATGCACAGCACAGTGATAAATGAAGCATAGCAGCTTTTTTTGTAATTACTCAATACTACTACTATTTCCTCTTCTACTTTCCCTGTTTATTGTTGCACTGTCTCTGATCTTATTTATGTGTTAGACTATTAATCCTCTTATTGTAATTCTATCTGTGTCTATTAGTAATCCATCAAAAGGACCGGAACTGAGCAATGTCATGGCCCCAGAGGAAACTGCCACCGGTGACAAGAGTGACAGACAGCGGGAGGAAGAGAAAGAGGCCGACACTGACTCTCCTGATGGATCCGTTGCAGTAACATCAGTCGCTCAGCGGAGGGCACAAGAGAAACACAAATTCAACTCTGTAGGCTACCAGGTACTGAATTCATCAGATTATATTCAGCACTGGAATTTGTTTGCATCATGCGGATGCTTTCATATAATCTGACTTTTAATGCATTTTAGATCAATAGCGTGACAATCCAAAATGGTCAAAGGTGTCAGAGAGTACTATAATAGTCAACATTTGAAGTGGATCAAAACCTTTCATCAAAGTTGTCCTAAAAAAAACAATGCCTGTTTTTGCCTTAGGACAACTTTGATGAACTTTTTTGATCCACTTCAGATGATGAGTACTGTATACGGTTCTGATACTTGTTTTTTTTCTTTGCTGAAATTGAATAGTAAGTTTTTCAAACATTATATGCATCTAAGATCCCTGGGAAATGATCCCCAAAGCCAGGACATTTGAGTTCCCTACTTCCAATTTGTATTTACAGGAACACCTCACACACAGATTCAGGCTTAGTTCTTTTGCACCAATTAAACACCAATTTCCTCTGCTTTCATTCTGCAACTCACATGTTCGGATGTCCAGACAGCAGGCACTGTATTATGTGTCTTCAAGTGATTTAACCGAATAGAACATGGAACAATGTCCTTTGTTGGTTCTGGAATAATATTAGTATCAATCACGCTATGAAGAATGCTTTTCCTGGACCAACAAAGGATGTTTTTGGGGGACCATGTTCTAGTTGGAGAAAACCTGTTGTGCTTTACAAGCAGTTACGGATTTAATCAGGATTAAGTTGATTGCTGTCAATTTAGCTTGTCACTCACATTTATCAATTTTCATTGTCAGAAAAAGAAGCAGAGGGCAGCTGTGGATTTTTATACAGTGAGCAAGGGAACATCTGCCGGGGGGAAGAGCAGAGGTGCATTAAAGCAGGCTCTTTTTAGCCAGGGAGTGACTGACAAAAATGGCACATTTGAGGTAGGCCATTATTAATTATTCTTTGCCTGAACTGGTTCATAGTTGGATACATAGACTGATTACATTATTCTTATTCCAATCTCTCTCTCTCAGGCACAATCAGGTGGTGTACAGGGGCAGATGAGTGCGCTGAAACAGGTTCTGGACTTATTCAGTATACCCGAGGACCTGAGGTGGACATGGGGGGAGGGAGGGACTGAAAAAGCACTGGAAAAGAGCTGGACAGACATAGTGGACTCCCATGAGGTAACAGGGTTAGGGCTAGATGTACACATACTCGTCTATTGGGCATGAGCACATCAATATAGTGCAATTTTTGTCACACTGTACAACAACAATTAATTAACATTTATATAAATAATAAATAACATCATATAAATTAATTAGAAATCATCACATTGTATAATAGTTTACATAGCATGTGATTAGTTATGTCTGCCGAAAGAGTAACACAGAATCATGTGTAATACCAGCAATGTGCAATAACTGTTTAAAAAATTTAAATCAATCAGATTGTATGTTATATGTTGGAGGAGTATTGATGACATTCTCTTGTCTCTATTTCTAGGGTATGTCAAAAACCCAGCGATACCAGCAGGAGGCGCTGTGGGAGCTTATTAATACTGAGCTAAATTACATAAACAAACTCACTATTGCCAAAGAAGTATGTCATAACATTGCAGTTTTTGTATTATTATTATTAAGGATGTATTACAGTTTATTTGATCAGATATAGACAAAACAAACATTTTAATCAACAAAAATTTGAATAATAACATGTTTATGCTACGGACATTTTTGAACTCATTGTTTCTCATTGTTTTAAAATGCATGCATTTTAAATGTATTATTTACACTCTTGCTAAAGCTTTGAGTAATGCACATCCTCTTTTCTGTACAGCTCGTGATGGCCGCACTGTCACACTGTCACAGACATGGATTCCTTCAAGAAGTATGTTCATCTCGTCTCATCTTTCATGTTTACATGGAACCTTTTTCTTAAGAATTGACCTTCTGGAGTTACATACTCAGCATATCTAAATGGCAGGCAGATTGTATGTGACGGCAGAAGTGCGGTCAAATAATGTGCAGCTCACTGTCATCTGTCTGAGATCACTCATTCTGTTCAGTTTATAATCTAGAGCATTACCAGTGATGTCAGAAATGGAAACATTTTGTACGGACAAGATGGAAAATAATTTTGCTCTGGTGTAGAGCGTGTGGGCGACACCACCTGTTTAAATTAATCTTTTTCCATTACTGTCTGTTCTTTCTTTCTTTCTTTCTTTCTTTCTTTCTTTCTTTCTTTCTTTCTTTCTTTCTTTCTTTCTTTCTTTCTTTCTTTCTTTCTTCAGATCAGCCCCACAATGCTCCTTTCCAATCTTCCTTCTATCCTTGATGCACATCGACTCTTTTGGCATGAAGTGATGTATCCAATGTTACAAGAGGGCCGTCTCACTGGAAAACCATTTGACCCTCTCAAACTTGAGGCAGGATGTTTGCAGGTATTATACAACAACAGTACACACAATTATCAGCAATAAAGCTAAAAATAGATCAACTTTTTACCTAATTATTAATCCGTTTCAGTTTCCTACCCGTTTTCCTGCATACTTTGAATATTGTTTGGAAGAGAAGAGAAATGTGGAGCATACACGCAGACAGCTTGACACAAACCCACACTTTCACACCTATCTTACGGTACGGAAAATCCCATTAATATGTTGAAAGCAAGGAATTATTCTATTGGAAACGTTTTCCAATTAAGAAACATTATCAAGAGTGAAGATGTTCTAAATATTAGCATGATTCGGCTGTGGACATGAGTCACAGTCATACTGAATATTAACCAACTTACATTTTAGAAGCAAAAGTTGAGAGAATTATTCAATGACTACCTCATTAAAACAGTCAATTGGTTTATTTCTGAATAAGTCAGCATTTTTTTAACAAATTGGTTGAATGGATGATTCAGATGACTGAACATCTTACCACCTTCAGGGTCACAGAAAAACGCCTCAATCTTTCAAACATATAATGCTATACAAAAAGGCAAAAAATCCCACTTCTGCTTCAGTCCAAAAATCAACACATTTTGAACACCACTAAACCGATGAAATTTTTGTTGTGTTCAATGTTAATATTTGCCGTCAAAAATGACCTGCCTTTTTAAAATTGCTGGTAAATTTACCAGTATTGTACAGTATATGATCACCAAATCTTGGATTGAGTTGTTTTGTCAACTTGTTTGCTTTCGTTTAGCACAGTGTTTTTATTTATTTTTGGAACTGATTGGTCGTACGCCTCGTTGACTGACCTTATGCAGTTTTTGAGTGAAAAATGCTATATTTGTGGACAATTTTGGCAATATTCACTGTGCATAACCGCAGATCAATGGGCCTATGACCAGTCAATTTCAAATTCAAAAAGAAATACACAACCTGTACACAACAAATGAAAGAAAAGAAGCTGTTCCAAACAAAAAAAATGGAATCCTATAGTTGGTAATTATGTAATGTAGTGAGACATTTATAATCAGTTATTTGTAGTCCGGTCATTTTTGACCAGGAATGCCACAAAAGTAACAACATGGAGGAAAAAATCCCCACAAAATGGAAAAAAAAAAGATTATTTGGAAGTTGTTCAACTAGCATTTTCGGAAAATCCTCTCCAGACATTAATGTGCAGAGCATATTTGAAAAGTTTTGAAAATGTTCTGAACTTTAAAAGTAACTTTGTTAGTAAAAAAAATGATGCTAAATTAAGGCTGGAAAAAATGGTCAAATATAGACATAAAAATGGGTAGCGAGGTGTGAATTTGTTTTCCACATTTCAGATGAACTCTTACCACACCAAGTTCCCCTGCCAATGTTTTTATTCACCAGTGGACAGTATGCAAAGTAAGCAGTATAGAAATGACTGTGAGATCGCCTGCTTTGGTGGTTTGACTGTAGTGGTAGGTTATGGGGGTGTGCTGTTTCCTGAAGGGTAGATAACTGCACAATAAGCCCTGAAATAGCTTAATTCAATTTATCTTTAATTGTCTAGCTGTACAGTAAAAATGAAAATAAAAAATAAAAATTTTACGTTGAAGTGTAATGTAATAATTTAAGCAAATAAGTTTAATTGATAAATGAGTTCAAATGCCCATTTCAAACCACAGATGAACATGAGCTATAGATTACATTTGAATATTTTGCATGAAGAAACATGCATGCAAGATTTTCCTGATTACCTTGATGTGATCTGTTCTGCAGTGGGTGGAGAATCATCCTCAGTGTGGACGAATGAGACTGGGCGATATGCAGGTCAATCCACACCAGAGAATCACCAAATACCCTCTTTTGCTGAAAGCTGTTCAGAAGACCACAGAAGACCTCCCCACCAAAAATGCACTTAAAAGAATGGTGAGACAATCATACACTGTACATTTCATTGTTCTATTTAAAACAAATAACAAATTGCATTATGAAAACGACATAAGGTGTTAAAAAAATTATCATTGGCCATTTTACTAAAGCAAAAGGACTTTATGAGATGGGAAATTGTATTAGTAAACGTAAAAAAAAAAAAAGTATTTCTTCGTGTAATTCCAGGTGGACTAAATGATGGTGAGATCAAAAAATAGTTTGAATCCATTTGTTGTTGTTGGACAAAATACTAACATCCTTTATGATTTAAGGATTTGAAGCATGATTATAATTAGATGAATAAAAAAGATTGGTCCCAATTTGTATTAGGTGGCCTTAACTATGTACTTACATTTAAATAAATAATTTGGTACAATCAAGTCAAGTCACCTTTATTTATATAGTGCTTTAAACAATACAAATTGTTACAAAGCAACTGCACAATATCAAAATAGGAAAATAGTGTCAATAATGTAAAATGACAAGATTTAACACTCAATTTTCAGTAGAAGGCTTCATTATTGAATTTAGTGATTTCATCGTCCAGCTCAGTTCAGTTTAAATATTATCTTTTCAATCAAGTCGACGATATTGCTGTAAATGAAGTGTCCCCAACTAAGCAAGCCAGAGGCGACAACGACAAGGAACCAAAACTCCATCGGTGACAGAATGGAGAAAAAACCTTGGGAGAAACCAGGCTCAGTCAGGGACCAGTTCTCCTCAAGCCAGACAAACCAGTAGTTTGTTCCAACTGCAGCAAAGTCAGATTGTAAGGGCTCCACTGGTTCCAGTCGTCTTTTCCCGATGGCTGTCTAGGTGACGAGGTCCTCACTGGGGATCTGTGTCTGGGGCTCATCTAGGTGTCTAGAAAAAGACTAATATTAGCGTAGATGTCAATCTTCTTATGATGTAACAAGTACATCGTGTTTTATCGTGTTCCCGGTTCGTTGACCTAATTAATGCAGCCTAACAATCTTTAACGGATTTGAATATTAGAAGTGTATTAGTGTGTTATGTACAGGTTAAAGAGATGGGTCTTTAATCTAGATTTAAACTGACAGAGTGTGTCTGCCTCCCGAACATTGTTAGGTAGATTGTTCCAGAGTTTGGGCGCTAAATAGAAAAGGATCTGCCGCCCTCAGTTGATTTTGATATTCTAGGTATTATCAAATGGCCAGAGTTTTGAGAATGCAGTGGGCGTGGAAGACTATAATGCGATAAGAGTTCGCTCAAGTACTGAGGAGCTTAGCCATTCAGCGCTTTATTAACAAGATATCTATATGATGTTTAATAGGGAGCCAGTGCAGTGTTGACAGAACCGGGCTAATGTGGTCATACTTCCTGGTTCATGCCAAACTCTAGCTGCTGCATTTTGGACCATCTGTAGTTTGTTTATTAAGCGTGCAGAACAACCACCTAATACAGCATTACAATAATCTAACCTTGAGGACATAAACGCATGAATTCACATTTCTGCATTTGACATTTAGAGCATAGGTCTCAGTTTAGATATATTTTTAAGATGAAAAAACGCAGTTTTACAAATGCTAGAAACGTGGCTGTCAAAGGAGAGATTGCTATCGAATAGTACACCTAGGTTCCTGACTGATGATGAAGAATCGTGAGAGCAGCCATCAAGTGTTAGACAGTGTTCTAGGTTATTGCTTGTGGGGTTTTAGGTCCGATAATTAACACCTCTGTTTTTTCAGAATTTAGTAGTAAGGAAATTATCGTCATCCAATTTTATATCGACTATGCATTCCATAAGTTTCTCAATTTGGTGTGTTTCACCGGGCCGTGAAGAAATATAGAGCTGAGTATCATCAGCATAACAGTGAAAGATAACCTCATGTTTCTTGATGATATTTCCCAAGGGTACTCCATACTGCTCCATACTGCACTTGTGATCGATATGAAATCATTTTTCTCTAAGAAGGAATATAATTGTGAGAATGCTACCTTTTCTAGTATCTTTGACAGAAAAGGGAGATTCGAGATCGGTCTGTAATTAACTAGATCTTTGGAGCCAAGTTGTGTTTTTTTAATGAGAGGCTTAATAACAGCCAATTTAAAGGTTTACAATGAACTTATTGTGTACATACATGTTTTTATATTGTACTTATATTTTTAAAAATACCTATATATAATTACATCTGTAATTCATTTCTGTATTTACATTTATAATTACACTGTTGGGCCATCCCTTCCACCTACCCATACCACCAAACCTGTCCCTAAGCTTACCCAAATTACACCTCAAAAGCAGCATTCGTGTTTTGCAATATATTATGAACACAGTACATTGCTTATTTTTTAATGTAAGAACATAGTAGTTAAGGCCACCTATTATAATGTGTGACCAAACGATGTATACTTTGCAAACACTTGTTAATGCAGTTAATGCAGCTTAAGTGCTGCTGTCATCAAAGCAAACACAGGGACAAATACAATGTTGAAGTATAAAAAGAAGAAGTATGAAATAGAAGAGAAATAGAGGCACTTTCACTACTAGTTGGTCTTAGTTACAGTAGTATTATATGTGAAATATCACACCATGAAATGATCATGTCAGACTAAAAAAATATAAGAAAAGTCAAACTCTTGAGCTGTATTGTCTTTGTTATCATCTTTGTAATCTCTGTCTCTCTATACACCTCTCACTCTCTCTCTCTTGAATATGAGCTGCTTGCACAGCCTTTATTCTATTAAAGCTAAAGATCTGCACTGTTTCTCACTCGCTGTTTCTTTCTCTCCTGCAGTTGTACAGTGTCAATAATTTTCTAGAATCTATCAATGGCTATTTGCAACTGAAAGAAGATACGCTGGCCCTCTCTGTTGCTGCTCAAAGAATAGAGGGATGCAAAATAGAAGGTCTAAGTGAAGAAATAGACAGGGTAAACAACAACAAAAAATCTTGAATAACCATAAATTGTTCATGCTTTGCTTATATAAATAAGGCTAATAGAAAGATCTCAACAACAGTATGTTCGTGAGTTCTGCTGCTTTGATTTGATGAGCCCGGTGAGGGTGGGACCAAATGTCATACGGAAGCAATTGATGGAAGAAACTTTGAAGGTCAGAAGGAGAAAGGACACCAAGGCAAGTGAAAAGACAAACAAGGTGCATGTGATATATTAAGGATTTTTGTATTGACCTCATAGTATTCGTTTCTGGTTATGTTAGGAACTTGTGGTCCTGCTCTTCACTGATGTGTTGTTGATGACCAAAACGCAGAAGAAATCAGACAAGCTGGAGGTAGTGCGCCCCCCTTTGTCTCTGGAGAGAATACACTGCATTGAGCTCAAAGATGGATGTGAGTGTGAACGATAACTGGGCTCCCAGCAGTAAGGGCAGTTATTATGTATGGGCCATATTTTCATGCCCTGCTCACAATATTTTTACTGAAATCTCTCTGAAATACATTCTGAAATCTTGCACCACATTTTTTGAAACAATAAATAAATAAAATCTGTAGAAACCTGGAAAACATACAGGTAATTTTCAATTTTCAGTTTACAAACCGCTTTTAACCCTAAAACACAACACAATGCAATGGGTGATTTAAAATGCTATCACTCAAATCAATTCCTTTATATTAACACAGTATGGGTCTTTTTTGCAGACCTTTGTGCTTACTACATACAATGTGGTCCAAAAGTCTGAGACCTGAAAATCTATGATTCATAGTCTCATTTAAACCAGGAAAAAGCATATTTACCATAAACAAGTTTTAGAATGATCAATTATTTTAGCTAAACTAACTAGCTAACTAAATATTTAGGAATTTCCAACTTTTTAGGTCACTAAATAAATAAGCAAATCTGTGACATTGATCATTCAAACTCCTACAAAAGTCATGTTTTTCTTTTCATTGAAGAACGAGATGTTTGAACAGTGTTAAATTATGCTGTTTTACTCCAACTTTATGCAGCTGTCACTATTAATCAAATAATAAGAAAGTGAATTCATATTAATATTTTAATGCAACTTTTCACTCAAATAGTTGTGCTAATATGTAATTTAATAAAATGTGTAAATCGATTTGTTTTAGTTTCTATAAACTGTAATGTAACAAAGGGAGTCTCAGAGAGCAAGGGTAGGATTCAATTGCAGTGTTTTTAATAAAGTGATAATCATGAAGACCATGGCACAAGACAGAACTACAACCTAAAATATACTGCAGCGAAAGCATAAAGACACAGAATGCACTACTTGCAACCAGTCAGTTTCCAAATGCACATTGATTTTCCACACGGAAAGAGCTTTCAAATTGCTTTATGTAATATAGCTTACTATTCTTAGCATGTCAGGGCACAGCATGGCATATTACTTGATAAGCTAGTTTCTGATTGGCTTTTTTGAGAATGACTCCACCTAAGGTGTGTCAAATACCTGCTCGTCCAAGTCCTGGTACATTGTCACAAAAGATGCATTATGGTCATGTAATAGTGTATTCAAACATGCACATTAACTGAATGTGGAATTTGTTGTCTGGTGCACAGTATTACCTCAAGAGAACTTAGAACAGAAATGTTTTTTTTCCTATAAATATTTATTAAATGAAGCTAGATTAATTCCACACTGTGTCTACTTCTGCCCTCTCTGCTCTGTCTGGTAGATTCGTTTGTGCTGGTGGAGGTTGGTGATCTAGGTTGTGCTGTCAGTGTGAACTTCCTGTCCACATCCAGTCCAGACAGACGCACGTCATGGGTGTCTGCTCTGCGTGAGACTCAGGTACTTGCATTCCTCTTGCAGCAAATACACTAGACACCAGTGCGACAGGATATACAAGCCCAACGCAGAAGAAATGTCATTTGTTTTTGCAAAAGTTTTCTTCTTTTGGCACTTTCCAGGAACAGGGAACAAAATAGGGTATGAAATGCTTAAAATAAGAAGTCACCCCATGATCTAAATAAGAACATTTTGATTGTTGGTCTTAAGAGCTGCTTAAACTCCATTATATCCAATGTATTTATTTACTTGAGTTTTAGTTTGCCATTTATTCTCCATTTTACAAAATATTTTCCAAATATTCTTTCAACCCTGTTACCACGGATCCTAGAAATTTCATGAATAATCATTGAATTAAAATATAAATGAAATAGAAAACATATATTAAATAATAATAATAATAATCTACACCAGAATGGGTAACATTTTTTAAAGTAACAGGGTTGTAAATGAACCTAAATTACGCTGTCACTCAGTAATGGCTAGTTAGACTTACAATATATTGATTTATAGTTACTGTCAAACTTCTATTTAATAAACTAAAGAAAAATATTAAAAAGATTTAACAATATTTTGAATGAGTTCTTGCAATTTTTTTCAACCTTGTTACCGCAGAAATTATATTAATAATCATTGAATTAAAATATAAATTAAATAGACAACATATAAGATGTAATAATAATATTAAACTACACCAGAATGGTAACAGGGTTGTAAATTTAGCATAAATTACTCTGTCACTCAGTAAGGCTAGTTAGACTTTTATTTTAAATGATGTTTTATAGTTGTTGTTAAACTTCTATTTAATAAACTAAAGAAAGATATTTATTGATAGTTTATTCTTATTAAGTTACGGAGTTGAAAGTAGCAGGGTTGCAGATTTTCCCTACGATTAAGCTGCTACTCATTAGGGACCTATAATGTTTTGTTGAATTTGAGAATATTGAATGATAATATTTACTTTTCTTCACTCCATGTTTTAAAAAGCGGACATTGTGCTGAAATATATGTGCACGCATCATGTGGCAAACAGGTATACACTGTATTGACATTTTAGTTATGTTTCTGATAATTAAAATTAGTTCATCATTTCTGATTTGTGCAGTTAATGCTTTATTAAAATTAATTGGAGTGGACACTAAATGTTACATGGAAAGAAACTTTATGTGATTGTGCAGTAATTCAATTTGTGAGCAGAATGGTCTCAGAACGTCAAAAATAGTTGAATAGTTTGTAACTATAAACTGGTTCTTGTTGATGATCCCAGGCGGCCTTAGAGACCTTGAGGACAAATGAGACCAACAAAACACTGAAGACAACAAGTACGACAGAGTTTGGTAGTTCAGAGAGACCTCCCATTCAGGACGAACTGCCTGACAAAGTCATAGGGGATCCTGATGGCCAATCAGTATCTGATCGATCTGACAGTGATTTTGACCCAGCTGAGTTGATGAGGCTATCTCCTTTCCATAGGCGCGAGTCTGAGGCAGACATGTTGATAGAAGAAAAACAAAGTCAAGTTCAGCAGCTGCCAAAGGATAGGAACTCTCCACTGATTGGACGATCGAATTATCAGAGCCAATCAGCTCATGAAGAAGTTGTGGCAAAGACTAATTCAGCTGGATTAAAAACTGAAGAAGCAAGAAAGCAGTTGGAAGTGGAAGAGTCCCCATCTAAAAAAAATATCAGAAAGGCGAGTTACATGGAATCATAGACGACGATCTTCTGTAAATACTAATGACATTACACAACAGGACTTACCTGTGAGAAACCAGTCGAATGGATCATACTTGTCGATGCCTGGTGGAGATGTGGAGAAAAATAGCACTTCTGTTAAATCCCTGCCAATCACTTTTGCATCTAACAAGCCTCTAATAACTACATCATCATATGGGGCAACTGCAGAAACAGGGGAACCAGTGCATCAGGATTCAGATGATGACTCTGATTTAGATGACAATGGGCTCCTCACAAAATCAGGGTGGTTCTCCAGGAAACTGAACTCTCCTCGCTTTGAGAAAACTTTCAAATAATTTGCAACCATCTATTCCTCAGATATTTCCGGGACAGATGTGAATGGATTGGAACTTACTCCCAATGCAAACTCAATGGAAACCAAAGAAGAGGATCCAACTCTGTGAACGGATTAGAACTTATCTCCAACGAAAGCTCCAGTGGAAATCAGATAAGATCATCCAACCCTTGCATTAAACCCCAGGATTGCCACAGAGTCCAAAAGCTGGGATTTCTAAAAAACATCCATGGAGCGTTATGGAATGTTCCTGAAAAAAGATTGTCACCAGACCCTCAGACGCACTCTGAATCTGAGCAGATGCATGATGGGAACGGTCAAATGAAACCAATCAAAGTGAAGACACAGCAGTGCCTCCATCCCAGAGATCAGCTCCTCTCAGAGTTCCCTTCCACCTTCTTACAGGCGTAGCCTCTCGCCCCCACCAGGCCTGGACCCCCAGCTTCACCCTTCTTCAATCCAGGACCTGCTGCAGAGGGCTGAGGAACGGAAAGAGAACGTGGACAGGGAAAAAGAGAGGGAAGAAAAATCTCCTACTGTTTCTGCCTCTCCATCACCATCGGTCATTGACAGAGAGAGAGGCAGAAAGACGAATCGGCAGTAGCCAGTATGATATCTGCTCATGGATGGAGAGAGGGGAACGTGGATGAAAGTGAGGATGAGATGAAAGAGAGGTGAGTCTACATTTTATCACCTCTTCTCTATCAGTCATTGCTAAATGTGAAAGCACAAAACAGTTCTTAACAGGGTTGCATCAGGAAGAATCATCTTCTGAGATGAAACAGTTTGTTGTACTTCAGATGGCGTCATGCAACAATTTTTTGAGGAACTGTTTTCTGTTCTGGCTACTTATTCTAAAAACGCACAAAAAAATTATATTCAGATACCAACCTAACATATTGTATGATGTTGTTGTTTTAACTTGACTAACAGTGATCACCTTGTCTTTAGCATAGATATAGATTTTGAATTTTAATAGTCAGTTATTTTGTGTTAAATGGAAAATGAGTAATATGGGAGTAATGATAAATGAGGGATGATAGGTGATTCTGTAATTTTCAGTTTATTTTCAGATACATGGCCCACTAAGGATAAAAGTAAGATTATATATAATTAAATTAATTTGTTGATTATAATAGAATTTGTGTCATTTTACTTTATATAATATACAATATCATTTATAGTTTACATAAAAGGAAGCACAGCAGCAAGAAAGGTTCAGAGATAGGATGGAGAATTATGAAAAATAAACTGTGTAGACTACAAGTATATTTTAATTATTTTGTAAATTTTTGAATGAATGAATGAATCATTTTTATATAGCGCTTTTATTGTGTATTGTTATACACACAAAGTGCTGTCCAGTCATGAGGGGGACCATCACCAGTAGGGATGTAACGGTATAAACATTTATAGTGTAATTATAATCATCACGATTATAGTGACCAAAACTATCACGGTTATCAGTATTATCACGGTATTGTTAAAATGTGCTGAAGATGTTCAAAAAGTACCGACATGTAAATCACTTCAAGTTTTGCATGAAAAAATCACCAAACAACAAATGAAATGACTTTGTTTGCATAATCACTAAAACAATAACATTAGCAATGATGTCCGGATTTTAAATGACTACTTGACTGACAACAGTTTCATAGCATGTTCAAATATCTCATGTAAATTTTCAAATAAAGCTTTGAAAAGATTCATAAAAGGTAAACCTCACATTGCAGCCTTTAAATAAAGAAAACCATGATAAAAAACAATAGATGCCCAATGCAAACCATTACAGGAATCCCAATGGTTTCCATTAAAATACCATTATAAACCATTAGCTTTTTCCAGTAAAACTATTAAAAAAAATTGTTTTAGTGTGTTTTGGACATTTTTCCAATAGGATTTAACATCCCCCCAATAGAATCCATCACATACCAGTAGACACCATTATAGTTTCCATTAAATCCAATACATTTCCCTTTAAAACCATTAAACCCATTACATTTTATATTGTGTTTTGGCCAGGGTTCTATTGTTTTTGTCAGCAGGGAAGGGTTGTCAAAATGATCACTTTTTAATAAATGATTTTATGTATTTTATCTGCTCCATAAATAATTCTAGATAACTTATCTGAATTGTTTAAATGTGTAGAATCCATATAAGTTTGTTTTTCCTCAACTGGTCAAAATGTACAGCTGGGCATGCAAATTCGGTCCGTTTTTGGCCAGACAGAAAGCGCACACAGGCAATATGAATCTGCATATCTGACACTAGGGGGCACTTTACATGGAGAATCTGAATTACAGCTGTTTCCCGTGAACTCCGAGTGCAAAGCAGTTTTGTAATTAAGAACACTTCTTTAGGTATTACATGGAAAGAATATGAAAACAACATGCCATCGAATCGTTTCTGAAGACAGTCAGAACCTTCAGAGGTACATTCATACAATTAATTAATTCATATATTAATTTGTATAATTCCTCAGCACTCTTAAAACCTCCCAGATTTTTCGTTCTATTTTCACTCCAAATGAAACTACTCTGCTGCTGTCGTAGACTGTTACTGAAAACTGTGCTTTATGCTGGACAGTATTTATTTATTGTGAGTTGTTCAAATCGTGGTAATCGAATATGGTTTTAATGATCATAAAAATTGAAACAGTATTAAGTCCGGAATTTTATCATGATTATCATCAAACCGGTAGGCCTAATGGTTACATCCCTAACAACCAGTGTGCAGTATCCACTTGGATGATACGACGGCTGCCACAGGAAAACAGTGCCAGTCACTCACCACACACCAGCTACAGGTGGAGAGGAGAGAGAGTCATAGAGCCAATCAAGTAGATGGGGATTATTAGGAGGCCATGATTGATAAGGACCAGTGGAGGGAATTTGGCCAGGACACAGGGGTTACACCCTACTCTACTTTACAAGAAGTGCCATGGGATTTTTAATGACCACAGAGAGTCAGGACCTCGGTTTAAAGTCTCATCCGAAAGGTGGTGCTTTCTGACAGTATTGTCCCCATCACTATCCTGGGGCATTAGGACCCCCACAGACACAGTAAGCACCCCCTGCTGGTCTCACTAACACCTCTTCCAGCAGCAACCTAGTTTTCCCAGGAGGTCTCCCATCCAGGTACTGACCAGCTCAACCCTGCTTAGCTTCAGTGGGTGACCGGTCTTGGGCTGCAGGGTGATATGGTTGTGGCATTATTATTATCATTATATATGAATCTCATTTATGCAAAATATGTGATAAATATATGCATAAATATGTGTCGTGACCCCTATAAAATCCTACAGCATCTGTCAAGTATAAAACACAACTTTTAATTTGTGTGTGTGTGTGTGTGTGTGTGTGTGTGTGTGTGTGTGTGTGTGTGTGTGTGTGTGTGTGTGTGAAAGCAAAATTGTTTTGCTTAAGATATAAATATTCTTTCTTTTAAATTAACCCTAAAAATAACCTTAACTGTCCAGTGGAAAATCAATCATTTCATTTTAAGTATATTTGTTCCATTTGTGAGATATGACTGTAGAGAGTCCTCACTGTGTTATGGAACTTGACAGTTTCATGTGCGTTATTTCTTCTCTCTGCCCACACGCACAATTCATCTGTGTACTGTTACATAAAATCATTTCTAAATTATTACATTCAAACCTTCCCTGGAAATTGTATTCAATTTTGACAACATCATTGTCCTAAAATTATATATTACCACTTGTTACTTATTTTGGATTATAGACAAGTTAGTTCTTCATTTGGACCATTAGGAGTCAGGCTTTCCCTGAAAATGATTGCATGCAATGATATTGCACTTAGAATATTTTTAATAACTCATCAAAAGCTATTTAATGCTCAGCACAGAAACAGATGAGTTAATGTAAATATAAGAAACACATGAATTAAAGTTGCATGACATTTCTGATTATTTGAATGTAGCTTGAGCTTTTATTTCATGGTTTAGGAGTCTGTGGACCACTGAGGGTACTTTTATGGTGGTCTATGGTAAAAAAAAAATCTTGACATTTCTAAATTTGCAACACTACTTCATAATCAATACTTAAATATTAAATATTATATTAAAGGTCTTTAACCTAAACCATGAATATAAAAGCTCAAGCTACATTCAAATAATCAGAAATGTCATGCAACTTTAATTCATGTGTTTATAATATTTACATTAGCTCATCTGTACTGAGCATTAAATAGCTTTTGATGAGTTATTAAAGAAAAGTGTAATTGTATGTAATCAATTTTATTCATATATATAATTTTTGTTAAACATAATCAAATGTATTTATTATTTTATTAATTATCACCCCTTTTTGCTAAAAATTACTGCACTGAAAAAAATGTTGTGGTGGATTTCCTTTGAAACAATTTTCTCTCACATATAATAATAACAACAAATAAACGCTAAATAACACAGAACTTAACATTGCATTTTTAAGGAAAAAGACTGAAATTGTATTTTCTTGTAAACATTGTTTGTTTTATTTACAACTTTGAAAAATCGTTTTCTACAGTGTAGAGAAGAAAGGATATTAACCTTTTCTTTTTTGAAGACATTTACCCATAACCCCCTGTTCTCTCCCTTGAAGCAATGATGTCCAAGAGGGCGTCAGTGTGGACTGGCCAGGCTGGTGTTTTGATGATGAGGAGGTTTTTTACTTTGAGGACTTTAAAGATGAAGACTGGTTTGACAAGAAGCTGACGATAACTGAGCCCCGGAGGTCAGAGACGAAACCATCGGAGAGGCAAGATGAAACAGAATGTAGTGAGGTGTAAAAAGTGTTTGGAGAAATATAATATATAAAGTTCTGTTGTGTTGTTTAATGATTATGTAGTATGACTGCTATAGTCAAATATATTTGAGTGACACATACAGCCTTCACATGTTTTTTTATGAAAGATCGATTAATATTGTGTCTATTGTTATTATAATATTTACTTAAATGTATCTGTGTACAGAATGTTTTCTCTGTATAGCAATATTAAGAACCCGTTTATAATATATTTAGTGTGCATAAGAAACAAAAATAAATTAAAACATGAGAAATACGTATGTTTTCCCTTTATTGCTTTATTTACATAGATTTGACACTCATATTTAAAAATATATTTGCACCAAAATTTGTTTTTACAAAATGTATACATTTATATGTCAGTGATATATTTACAGTTTAAATGGACTGCTACAATTGTCTGCATTTAAAACACATTCACACTCACATCTACAGAGGCATCTGTCATAACACACATATTTACACACACACTGTGTTGGGATTTCCGACACAAGCGTCAGCCATTTTAGACCTGCTCCTCTCTCTCTGCTCTCGTTCAGTGGCGGCCTGATGGACGATGGTTTCCATCGCAGGGTAAAGATGGACCATCTTCTTCTGTAAGGAGGAATAAATAGATGAATATGAGAGATGAGATACAAATAACCCACACTAAATCTATTTTAGAGAGCTGTCATTTGCAGCATTGAAATATCAGCATCAAGTAAGCATGAAGCAATGCATTATTACATCAAGACTTGAGGAGACTGAAACATACCCTGCGATAGTTTCTGTACATCTGGAACAAAACCAGGAATACCACCAAGAACAAAAACCCTAATCCCATCACCATAGCGGTTTTGTTGCCAGAACTTGAATTTTCGCTCTTTACAGCACCTGGAAAAAATGAACAAAACTAAGAATCAATCGAAATGTACTGCTTCTAATTCAAATGAGGCTAATTTATGTTTTTTAAATTAATTCACAGCATGCTACTTTTATTTATTGTTATGCAAATGCGTATGCAAAGACACTGTTATATAACTGCTCTACCTACCCATCACATGAAGCTCATAAGTCACGTTGCCCAGAACTCCTTGCTTCCGTAGTAGCGGCAAACCCATTCACCAGCATCTTTCCCATTCACTTCTTGAATCCTGAAGCTCTTTGTCTTTTGAACAGAGGTCACTGTTTGAGTGCCGTTTGGGCCGTAATTCACACGGAGCCACTCGTAGGAAGTGATCTGGCTGGAGTTGCTGAGATGGCAGGTCAGGGTGATGGGTCTGTTACCGCTGGATGATGAGGAGCTCAAAACTAAACGGAATACAAAGAGAAATTCAGCATTCAGAAAATTCGGAATATCACAAAACACAAAAGTTGATAGAAGATGAACACCATTTGGATGATTAAAAAAAGATTCTAAAATGATTTGAATGCTGATAACAGATTTATGATATATAAACCTTTTTGATTTAGTACTATTTAACATTGAATTATATTTACAATTTTATACATACATTATATATAATTTTATGTAGCCACAGTGATATATTATTCTACTCACCTCGAGCTACAACGAGTTCCATCCCTCTCCGTACTTTGTTACTCTCTCCATTCAATCCCTTCATCATTCCTGAGCATGTATACGTCCCTTCATCTCCATCCTCCACTCTCCGTACAGTAGCTGATGCTGAGGGCCCAGCAGACTTGGTGAAAGATGCAGGGAGAGGAAGAGGAGAGTATGATGTTGTGGAGGTTCTGTTCCACGTCACAGTGGGTGAGATCAGACCATCAGTAAAGATGCAGGGCAAGGAGACGGAGGAACCGACAGCAGCGTACACCACTGAAGAGTTATCCTGAGGGGTGACGATTCCTGGAAATCCAACGGATAAGGTGTATGAGCAACTCTTGCAGACGTAAGTTTAAAGAAGAAGCTTTTTTTTTTTACGGACGCTCACCTTTGACCTGTAGGGATGTGGTTGCCTCTACCACTACACCATTGTATGCAACCTGACAGGTCCAGCTTCCTCCATCTTTTTGAGACACGTTGGAGACACTGGTTCTCCTAGGTAATGGGCCGTTTTGTTTCCAGTTAATTTGTACAATCTGTGTCCCAGGACTGACATGGCACTTTGCCTCCATTCTTAAGCCCTCAACCACTATGGCAGGAGAAACTGACGCTGTGAAGAAAGATGAAATATTATCAAAAAGGCTTCCAGAACACAGCCAATGGCTTAAAGAAGAAGTGACAGTTCTTGGTTATTACCTCTTACAACTCTGAGATTGATTGCCATACGAATCTTTCCCTCAACTACACACATGTACTTTCCTCCATCTTCGAATGCCGTTTCAGCGATGTGAAGGCTGTAATCAGCCTTTCCGAAATTCGGGACGGGGCAGTTAGCACGTGGTGGGTCTCTAACCGGACGAAACTCTAACCCGCTCTTCTCTCGACGCCAAACTGTCTTCAGTACACTAGGATATTGAGTAAGAGAGTGAGACATTAAAATGCTGATTGTCAGGTTTTTGATAGTTGTGTTTATGGATGGATGGATGGTTATGTTTATGGATGGATGATGGATGGAAGGATGAAATGTTCTTACTTTCCAACTTTCCTGCTCCAGACGACGGCAGTAGGATGTGAGAGCGCAGATGTCTCGTCTATACATGGCAGCACTGCTACAGAACCTTGAGCTACAAACACTTCATGTTCCTGACACTGAGCACCTGCAGAACACAGAAAGACGGCACATTTAAATCTACAAGAAGATACAATTTAAAGCGAGGTGAGAGAGACAAAACAATATTTTACTCATTCACTATACTCTAAAATGACATGCTCACCTTCAAAAACCAGCGCTAACCCCAGAATCATCAGAAACGGTTTCTTATTCATGTTTAGCTCTTCCAAGCAGATGTTTCTTTTTCTTTTATCTTCTAGTTGCTTTCCCCTTGTGCGTTTAATCCCGTCTCTCAGTTCATGTGTGCCGTCTCTGGTCTTTGCTTTTGATTATATAGTGTTGTGGGTGGTTGCGTGGGTTGCCATGTGGTCAGGAGGAGTTGCTTGCTGTAAGGTAGTTTCTATTTCTTCTCTGCTTCTCAACATCACGTGACTTCTGAAGATGTAGTGTAGTGCATGTAGTGAAACTGTTGATGTGCGGTCTGACTGACGTACTTTGGAAAAAGTTAGAGAGAACGAGAGATGCTCAGAGAGTAATAGAACGAGGGAGAGGCAACTCTTGGGGTTTAGTTCTACCACGGATTCACCAGGTCTATCTTGAATTTTCTCTCACCACGTGAAAGAGTTTATCTGAAAGTATGTCAAACTTCAAAGAATGGAAACAAATGTGTTGATATAAAACAAAAAAGTAACATGGAAAATTTACACAAGTAAGAATGCCTGTGTTTATAAATAATTACGGTACTATATACGTCATTGTTTAAATATATTGAATCTGCATGGTATATATTATCTGCATGGCACTTTACACAATGCATATTGCTTCAAATCAGCTTTACAGAAAATGCATGCACTGTAAACTAGAGCAGAAAATTACAAGTACATATTCTGTTAAATTTACAGACATTTCCTTCAAACCTAAAACACCACACAATGCAATGTGTAATTCAAAATATGGGTAGAACACCTGTACAAAAAAAAAATCAATACACAAAATTACTTCACATTAACATATTAGGCTGCATTTTTATATAGTTTTTTTAGAGTATATATATATTAACATTAGCAGTACTATTTGATATTTCAATTTTATTTGCACATTTACATATGTGACCCAGTAGCACAAAACCAGTCATAAGTGTCAATTTTTCCAAATTGCGATTTATACGTCATCTGAAAGCTGAATAAATAATATTTGCATTGATGTATGGTTTTTTTGAGCTGAGATACAACTATTTAAAAATCTGGAAGCTGACGGTGCAAAACAATCTAAATATTGAGAAATTGCTTTAAAAGTTGTCCTAATTAAGTTCTTAGCAATGCATATTACTAATCAAAAATAAAGTTTTGATATGTTTACGGTAAGAACGGTAAGAAATTTACAAAATATCTTCATGGAACATGATCTCTCTATTAATATCCTAATGATTTTTGGTATAAAAGTAAAATCGATAATTTTAACCCTTACAATGTATTGTTGGCTATTGCTACAAATATACCCCAGACTTAAGACTGGTTTTGTGCGCCAGGGTCATGGGTCAAAATGTTCTATTGCATGCAAAGATAAAAAACATTTAAATTATTTAGCCAACATATAAATCATTTATGCTGTTTTAGCATGCAAAATAATTCATGCCTAATTTGAGGATATATAAAGAGGAATTAGGGAGAATCCATAAATTCTGAAGAATTGTAAATATAAAGAATGTAATCATACAATCAATAAAAGTAACTACGTAATTTAATATAATTCCACATATTTTTGGAATCTCATTATGTAATCAGTTACTACCACACACACATTGTCTGGCGAAAGTATTAATTTTTTCATGTTTTGTTATATTGCAGCCTTATGTTAAACTGCTTTAATCACCATAAAACATCTTTGCAAATGTATTAAAGATAAAAACTTTAATTATTCCATTGCATAAGTATTCATACCCTTATCTGGTATAGATGAAATTCAGCTCTGGGGCATTCATTTTGCTTGTAAATGTTACCACACTTTGAGTGAAGCTAACCTCGGCAAATTCAGTTGAATGGCTATGATTTCGTCTTAATAAAGGTCTAATACCTGAAAATGCGTGTGTGTGTGTGTATATATATATATATACATTTTGAAATGCCAAGACAGCATAAATAATTTATTTGTACTGAAACTAAAAAACACAGATGGCATGTGTAATTTTAGCCTGCACCATGGCATCATTGTTTGTTTATGTGGTTGTGTGAGTGTGCTTTCTGTTATCAGAGCTGAGCTTCGGAATGCATTTGATTCAGCCGTTGATATGCGGATGTGCGATCAGCATATTCTAAAACAGCACCACTTCCAGTAAAGGCAGAGAGACTGTGTGCGAGTGACATGAATATGGGGGCTGGAGTTGTTTTGATGAAGAAAAGAGTTTGTGTCTGACTCAATCGCTCCCCTCCCATTTTTGCTCTGTTTTTCACTCCTCCTATCTCTCACAATCCAGTTCAAGAAGTAGTATCTTTTGTAGTTTTTTGCATACAGTGTACGACTCTAATATCCGGAAGCATCTAAACATCCAATTTCCTTCCTTTTTGTAAAGTAACCCACAAAGAAGTTTGTGTTTAGACACTTAATTGAATTTAAATAAAGTGAATTTCATTAAATGATATACAAATTATTAAGCTAAGCAACTTATCCAAACAAATTATGATTTTCCCAGAACTAACTTCTGAGCAATTTTCGCACTGACTTTAACCAAATGATCTCAACGTGTTTCTTAATGGATTTGTGAAGTTCTCTCTGGTGTTCTACAGTAGTGTAATCATCACATCTTCTATAGGTTTGTTTTTATTAACATTTGGCAACCGGAAAGTGTCTTGATATCTATCTACATAATGCATCATTTTGTTTTATTTGATTGATTTCTGAGGTGCTCTACAACAGCTCAGAGGTAAAGTATGGGAGGATAACCGCAGATCTTCAGACTCTTTCATTCTTAGATTCTCATCATTTCCTTCCGTCTGTATCCTGTGAGTTATCATGCCTATTAAGCCCACACAAAAAATTTCAACCTTGATCGCCGCTGCTATGTAGGACATGTCATACACAGATATGTTTTCAGCTGCCTCTCTCTTCAGAACAGAGGGGTGATATGAGAGCGTGATGGGGTCTTTCCTATTTACTGGATGTGGCTGATACAGCTGATTTGAATAACATGAGAGCTGGGGAAGACCTTTGTGAGCCCCTGATGTGGAAAAAAGAGACTGTCATGAGTGGGAATATTATATGCATGCAGATAGCAGCGTGAATGGAACGTATTAACACTGATTACTTGGTGGAGGTATCATGACAGAGATATTACATATTTCTTCCCCACTGAACCCATCAGTCATTTTCTCAGAAGAACAGACACCAACGTTCTCCAACGTTTTCACTCTCAATACTTTGCTCTCTTGAACATGCTGATATAAATTATTATTTAGAATGATTTGAATAGGCTATTTTCTTTATTTCATTTGAACATACTTTAGCTATTGTTAAATGCATTTTTCACATGGAGAAATTAAATATGGAAATTTTTGTAACAGTAAGTGGCAAGTAGCACTAAAGTTGTCTCTTAGTATTGTAGTTATCTGTTTACGTGTCTCTCTGGACCACAAAACCAGTCATAAGGGTCAGTTTTCGAAATTGAGATATTTATATATCTGAAAGCTGAATAAATAAGATTTCCATTGATGTATGGTTTGTTATGACAGGACAATATTTGGTCGAGATACAACTATTTGAAAATCTGTAATCTGAGGGAGCAAAACAATCTAAATATTGAGAAAATCATCTTTAAAGTTGTCCAAATGAAGTTCTTAGCAATGCATGTTACTAATCAAAAATGAAGTTTTTATATATTTACAGTAGGAAATGTACAAAATATCTTCATGGAACATTATCTTAATAATCCTGATGATTTTTGGCATAAAATACAAATCTATAATTTTGACCCATTCAATGTATTTTTGGCTATCGCTACAAATATACCCCAGCGACTTAAGACTGGTTTTGTGCTCCAGGGTCACATATTTCGTTCTACTCCAAAACACAATGAATACGTAATTAAATTAATAATAATTTAATAACAGTAAAACAAATACATATGAAAAATGAAAAAAGTTGTAATTATTAAATATATAAAAAAGCAGTAGTGTCATTATATGCAATTTTATATTTTGGCTATTCAATTTGTAAATGTATGATTGCAAAATGTACTATTATATTTAAATTATATTCAAAATGTAAAAGAGTGCATTTAGAATGAAATGGGTTCAAGGCCTTGTGACACATTTTATTCAGAATGCCATGCAAAGTGTGGTTTGTCAGAATTTGAGTTATTTCATGTATTACAGCCTTTTTTAGTGGCCAAAGTTCCACGAAAGCCAACAATGGATCAAATTAGCTGTTTCATTCGACATTTTGAATCACACGGATCATTTCTCCATAGAACGGAGGTTTATAGAATAGATGAATAGATAATCATGACATACAAAGCATGAGTCTCTGAGCCGCCTGTCTGTCAGCAGATTTGTCTGCCACTTACTTACATCACGGCATAGAAGTGCTTCATCTAGAAAGTTGTCCTTATATAGAAAACCGACTTCAGTGTGATTTCTTAAAGGGCTTTTAGAGCTTGAGAACCTGCTTTTCAAGAGATTCAGATTACGTAATTTAAAACCATTTAGAAATAAAAGTTTGAAATGATCAATGAATATTCATTGTTAGTTATCATGATAACATCACATTGTGGCTGAAACTGCTCATAACTGCCTATTGAAATGTTTAATTTGTCCTCTATATACTGGAAATAACAACCACAGGTTTGCAGATCAAAGGCAGTCAGTTTCTGAAGCGTTCACCGGCCAAGCACTTCACATCTTTTTTGTTTCCACATACTTCTGCGGTCACATTCTCATCTAAATCGCACCGTTGTTCTTCTAGATGGTCATCCTAAAAATGTCAACAATCTTGTATTTTATTTGAGGGCATTACATTTTTCTATGCCTTTCTCTCAAAACCTCTGAAGAGATCTGCATTGACTGAATTAGTTTTACTCAAAACTGTATTTCATTTAAACTACAAAGTTAAAAAATTACAATTCTTGCATTTACTTTTTTGGCAAGCTGATTCCCATTGCAAGCCATAACAATAATGCCATGCAGTGCAACAAACTCTACTTCATCTAAAACTAATTTTCAATCAATTCTTCCTAGACCAGTTATTTTAGCTTTTGAAAATGTATTTTAATTACAAAAAAAAATAGCTGATTAAAATGGCACAAAACTTGCCAGATAAGATCATTTAAAAACGCTTTCTCAAGAATTGTGAGCCAAATTAGATATTTACCTTAATATCTCACTCGGAATCACTTCATAAATGTTTAACTGAATCTGCTTAGAGCTTGTTTTGTGCAAACGTACGTGCAAATTAAAATGGAAAATTCAAGGTTGAGTCAAGGTCTGCGCACCTTTCCTCTGACGTTAACTTCTTTTAACTTGACAATTAGAATTCTTAGTGATCTTTGAGTTAATTCTGAAACTGTATTGGAAACTATACGCACATGTACAGCTGTCAACAAAACATTTCATAATTAGGTTTGCTTTTTCCACCTGATGTGGTTAAGTCACAGTCATTTCAAGGCATCAGATACATGTAGGGTGTCAATTTCACAGTGAAGACGATTCAAAAAGGAAAAAAACTCTGCAGACTGCTGCAAAACACTAAGCTTTTTTGAACTGAGCATAAAATTAGATGAAGCAACTCCAAAAGATTGTTTTGGAATATTATCCAATCTTTATTTGCATTACAATATTACAAAGCATGAGTTCCTGCCTTTGGCGCATAGGGTCTAGAGAACAGAGAAACATGATCTAAAACTGCCACTGTACATCTCACGGCTTAACATAGAATATTGTTTCCTACATTAAAAATGCCTGTACACCTCTCTGTGGGGTTCCAGTAAAACAAGAGCTTAAAACAAAACCACCCTGAGCTTAGCTGAAAACAAAACCTCTTCATAGAAACAACAGGGTTTTAAGCTCAAATTTAAGACTTGCACAAATAAAATTAATACCATATGAGCGGGGCAGGGCAATGCCAATACCATATTAAACTGTAAAAAGCATCATTTACAGTTCAGATAAGTTTACAAAAACTTTTATAAAATTATAAACTTTACATTTCAGCCTTTAAGCCATTTTTAAGAAAAAGGATGCGTCGAAAATATTATTATATTTCAACAATCAATAAGTATCAATTAAATAAATTAGGGGTGTGCGATTTTGACAATTATCTCTATACATTTCTGGGATTTTATTGATAACTATAATTAGACCATATTAGCTGCGTTATTGTGCTGATATCCGATCTCTAATTGTGCCGACAGCCGACTCGGAGACATAATCTGTGTGGCCAGTTCACAGCAGTGATAGAAATTAATTATCTCCAACTATATTTATGGGCATTTTTACCTTTAAGCAATTTTTTCTAAAAATGTGCACCATCTTTTGAGTCAAATTCTTGCATTTGGGCTGTTACCAAGCAAATTAAATCAGGATCAACAAAATTGATCTTTGCAATGCAGGGGAAGCACAGAAGCTGTACCAGAAGTGACATTTCGATGTATTTACACTCCACTTAATGCAGCTCAGAGGGACATGGAATACTTTAACTTACAGTAACAAATGCTTAAATAATGTTTTGATATTTTAAAACAAAACATGTGGAACTTAAGTTTTAGATTTAAAAAATGAAAAGGTGCCTTAAATATGAAATGAAAACCACCAGGTGGCAGCAAGTCACTGTTAAGGGAGTCATTGTGATTGAACCAAATCATTTAAACGGTTGATTTATTCAGAGACCAAACAGTCATGTTGCTCAGAGACGCAAAACAGCATTGTGGCTGTTTGGAATGATTTTTGTTGGAGAAAGAGCAAAACAGGAAACATGGCATCTAACTGCAAGCCTCTTAACACTAACTTGTTTATTGAACTGTTGTATAAAATCAATATCACATGTTATCATGCTGACATTGAGAAAAAAACGGCACTCTTCATGTGATATTAATTATATGAAATTATATAAATACACATTTTCTGCCTCATATCTTGAATTGTGATCATTTTAAATGCATTTCAATAGACTGATTCATGCAGTGAAAGAACCAGACTGTTAAAAAAAACAACATTGACGTAGTGTCAGCGACGTCAACAATAAGTTTCTGAAGCTTAAAGTGGGCAGGGCCAGCCGTCGCCATCTTGGCAGCGCGTCACTCCCAGATAATCAAAAATTGGCAAAAAGGCAGGAGGTGGGTGGAGCTGGTTGCTGAAACCATAACAGACTGTACACGTGAGATACTCTAGTCTACACGATAGACTTTTGGACTGCTGTGTGTGTATTTGAGTGCTGAAAACTGAAGTGGAGCGTGCGCAAGAGTATATCCTCAAATAACATTTTAGTCCCGCCTCATCAACGATGACGCGGTGTATATTTCGCCATAGTTTTTATCATCAGATATTAGTTTTAGCTCATCAAGGTCTCGTCTTAGTCACAGAAATAAGGTTAGTTTACATTTTTCGTTGATGAAATTAACACTGGTCTGTAAGACTTCATGTAATAATAATTAATAATAGTTTGTTACATTTATATAGCGCTTTTCTAGACACTCAAAGCGCTTTACATAGTAAGGGGGCTATCTCCTCATCCACCACCAATGTGCAGCATCCACCTGGATGATGCGACGGCAGCCATATTGCGCCAGAACGCCCACCACACACCAGCTTACTGGTGGAGAGGAGACAGAGTGATAAAGCCAATCAGTGTATGGAGATGATTAGGAGGCCATGATGGTCAGAGGCCAGTGGGATAGTTTGGCCAGGATGCAGGGGTAAAACCCTACTCTTTTTCAAAGGACATCCCAGGATTTTTAATGACCACAGAGAGTCAGGACCTCGGTTTAACATCTCATCCGAAGGACGGTGCTTTTTCCAGTAAAGTGTCCCCTTCACTATACTGGGGCATTAGGACCCACACAGACCACAGGGTGAGCACCCCCTGCTGGTCTCACTAACACCTCTTCCAGCAGCAACCTAGTTTTCCCAGGAGGTCTCCCATCCAGGTACTGACCAGGCTCAACCCTGCTTAGCTTCAGTGTGCAACCGGTCTTAGGCTGCAGGGTGATATGGCTGCCGACTGTAATGTATGCGCACTCTTTGCTTTTCGCGATATACTCGTTACTACCAAATCGCAGAGTTAAAACAACAATTATGATATTATCGCAGACCATACATATCGCACACCCCTATATGATTTTGATTATGCGTTGTCTTCTTATCGAGTGACCAGTTCACATTTAAAACTCTGCGTGTTTGCAGGGTAAAAACATTATTAAAAAAAAAAAATTGCATTTCTCTGAACATTTTTTTTTATTGAAAATGCTTTTTCCATTCTCTGACAGCAGGAGAAACATTTGTTAGAAATAACATAACTGTTTCCCTGGTAACGGCAGAACACAAAGCAGTGCAGCACCGGACTTTGAACGTGGAGAGCTCATGTTTATGTCATGAAATCATAGCCTTTTGAAGTTTTATCACCACATTCAGCCATATCACAACTTAGAATTTCTTGTACAAATTAAGACTTTTTAAGGCCTTAAATTTGATAGAACTATTTTTTCTAAACTTTTTAAGACCCACAGAAACCCTGAACAATTAATTCGGGACACAAGCAGTAAAAAAAAATCCTGAGATGGTTATGAAGACCAATTTGAATGAACTGAATTTGTATCCTTGCTTTACGAACATGTACCTGACAACAGAACGGTGCCCTGTCCTCTAGGTGCAGTAAGTGCCAGCTGGTCAAAGGTCATGATCTGTCCACCAGCCTTCAAGATCCTGCTACGAGCACGGTCGGTTAACTTTAGGGCACACACCTGAGAGAAAACAGGAAAGAGAAATGATCATTTAGACATCGAGACAACCTCACATTCTGTGCTCTCATCGACAGGTGAAACACACCTAAAATACTTTGCAGCTGTCAACAGAGATAGACTTCAAAAATGTTTAAGCATAAAAAACATCAAGACTAAACAGCACCATTAAATACAATTATTAAAAATTAAAATGCAATTAAATAAAAAATATATATATATAACAGCACAGGCTTGTTTGTAGGGCTGCACAATCTGGCCAAACAATGTATACATAAATCACACATCATTTTGTGATTATGTCTCAAAAGGGCTATACAAATATAATACATTTATTAATGTTATTATTACCATTTCTCAAACAAATCAATTAAAGAAATTAAAACATGACAATTTAAATGTCTACATTTTCAATCATTAAATTGTGTTTTGTTTAATTAAGGCTTCTCATTACAAGTATGAAAAGATGGCTGGTCTATGTTGCATTCCCAAAAACAGTCAACATTTAAAAAAAGGAACAGAAACAATGTCAGAGCACATATGCCGTTTCAACTGCCCTTCAACTTATAACTTTTTTCCTGCATAAATGAATCAGATTGGACAAAACATGATGGAACGAGCACTGGGTCATGCTTGCATGAACTAGATCAAGCTGAAATACGAAACTAACCACAAACTGAAGACCAGAGCAGTTTTCATCTTAAAGTTCTCTAAAGAGTTCCATCAACTCATCGTTTCTCAACCAGCAGTTTGGATCACAATAGGGGGCTTCAGCAAACTTCCAAGGGCGACTTACACCCTATTTGTATGAAAACTGTTTCTCATGGGAACATCTGTAAAAATAAACCTGCATGGCTCCTCAGAGACAAAACTTGTGCGTTCGGATGGAGATAAATGCACTGTGGTGGTATGAGTTTCTCACATGTCACACTGCTTGGCCAACCCTTGCGACTAAATGTTCATATTTGCCAATGGCTAATAAATCAGGGCTCTAGAGTGCGACCTAATTTCTCAAGGGTGCGACTAGGGCGACCAGCCATTCGAGTAAAGAAAAAAAGTCTCCGCGAAATGTTTGAAAGTCTCTGTGACTCTGAAAGTCTCTCAACAATAGACACACATTAGGCTCATATCGTCTAAACCAATCAGAGATAGGGCGGACTGTTTGTGGGTCTATGGCCCAGATATTCCTGTGTGCCTGAAAATGCGTGTGCTGCTGCAGTCAGACAGAGAGAGACGGAGTAGTAGAGATGCGCAGTAGTGTTGCCATTTAGCTAGATTTAGGGACATTTAGGGGGTTTGAGAAGACTGCACTAGAGCATCCCTTCAGTCAGACACAGTGGAAGATCTGATAAGAATCAGAATCAGTAAGTCTGGAAGAGATGTTGATGCTAGAGAGTGTGGCAGCTGGTTTAGCCGAGGCCAAAGATCAAGAAGGCCAAACTACAGGAGTTAGCCATCCGAGGGGCATGTGACTGCAATGGAGGATAGTCCATAAGACATTGAGCCATGAGATGTTCAGTTTGACGCCCTTAAAACACTTAATTTAGATGTTCTTTTTATTTAATTTATCTTGAGATGTTTTAAGCTTAAATCTCAGCTCTTCAGTAAGTTACCTTTCTTGTAGAATTGTGCTTCAAATAAAGAACTTTATGTTGACCAGATTGTTAGTTAATCGTTTACTAGTCAATATTGCCTATATGAAAATTTGGGTGCACCTAACTTTTGTGCTGGTGCACCTAAGAAAAAAAGTTAGGCGCACCAGTGCAAAAAGTTAGTCTAGAGCCCTGTAAATTCTCAGATTTTATTCGCCAGTGTGTGAACTTGGAGGCCAAGTATAAGTTTAGCACAGATATATTCACTCGCAGAACACTGACTGAGCGCTTCAGAGTTTCTCTCTCTGTCAAGTGATCGGTGCTGTTTTTCAGTTCAACTCAATAGATGCGCAGCGGACCTGTATTTGACGTACCGTGAACTCTAGGCGCACGACTCGCCGTTGCTTCGGTGAGAGCAGAGAGTCTTACACACATGCAGAATTGATGCGCTACATGTAAACGATATTCTTTGATGTATTTTCCTGTCAAAATAACGTTCCTTTGGATTTTTTAAGAACTGCCTGGTTTTCCAGTAGTGGGCGGAACTAATGCGCAAACGGCAATCTCATTGGTTGGCGCTCACCTATTATCGACCCTGTTATTTTCGCAAATCAGAATTCGTATTATCATCATCTTATTAGGAGTATTTAGTTTTTTTTTACAGAAACAGAATAACCACAAAAAAAAGCACCACCACCAGTCCTAAATTCAGTTAAAATGTCTATGCATTCATACATGGTTACTAAGTTTTAATTCTAATTATCATAATGTCATATTATAATGCTTGACTAACTGATGTTAAGAGTGTACTTTCAGATATTTAAAAAGATATTACATAAACATATACAGTATATTACAGTGCATACATATATATTTCAGGGGTGTAACGATACGCGTATTCATATTGAACCGTTCGGTACAAGGCTTTCGGTTCGGTATGCATTACAAACCGAACGAGTCGCTGGACTAATCCTATTATGTTTGGAAAATAAAAGTGTAAAAACACTTAAAGTGTGTGAAATATCAGTGCCACTGCGCTCAACAATGCAGCCCGCTACAAAGCTTCTGCTCCATACAAAATTGCAGAGCCGCAGCACATTGTAGCAGGAGTCATTGCACTGATCATGTAAAGAGAGCCGCATTGTGCGAGCGGTTCGGGTGAAGAGCCTGGTTTATACTCGCCACGTCAGCGCGAACGCGAGGCAAAAATGATGCAAATATTGAGGAAATTATAGCAGATGGAGGATTTGGTTTTCACGCTAAAGTAAAGTAAAAGTCAGTTCTTAACACCAGAGAAGGTGTACATGTTGATATTCTTGTGGAAAAAATGACAGCACGGTCACAGACAGCCTTTCTGCTAGTTTTGCTTTTCTTTTAAAAAGCTTTTAAAATCTTTGCCGTTTACCTCACATTAAGGCTTCCTTTCTTTTATTTATTTGTATTCCTCAGTGTTTGCTTAACTTTCTGTAATGTATTAGTCCGTAATCCGTATATAATACTGTATGTGGTGTATGCCATGCCTCATCTTACTTGTTTTTGTTAATAAATTATGTAAGCTATGTCATTGTAGCCTGCTTTTTTATTGTTGTTTAGCTTTTTTTATTAAGAATAACAATGAATCCATCTTTTGTTTTAGTCTTAAAAAGTGAAAGTAAGAAAAACAGACAATTATATTTTCTTGTAAAACCTGACTAATGCGCAAGACGGATGTGCAGATGTGTGGACAGACAGACCTTGAACACAAAGGCTTTGTGACAGTAATGTTACATGTAATGTTACGTGACTTTCATTGTCTGGTCTCACCTTCAGTTTAGGAATTTTCAGAATCCTGACATCATCAGTAATAGTTCCCACAACAACAGCGGTCAGGTTTTCATGGCCTGGAAGCTTCATCTTACGGATCTAGAAGCAAAAAATACACGTTAAATAACTTTTCGAAGATAAAAGAATGTTTACTTAAGTGACAAGGCTCAAGAACAGGGTAAACGCAAATTAGAATACATATAGGGTAAAATTGGGGTTGAAACCCACCAGTCGGGACAAGGCCAGAGGGGGCCGGTTGGTCTTGCTCATGAAGAGTCTTCTCAGAATGACCTTGTTGAAGGGAGCATCAGAACGGCGAGACAGGAATCTGTACAACTACAATAAAATACATTGGTATACAATTAATGCAACAAACAGACAACTTATGCAATCAGCCATAAAAATGTACATTCACATCTTACGTTTTTTTGCTTATTTATGTCTTTATGGTTCTTACCTTGACCAAGAGCCTCAGGTAAATATCCTGACTTTTGGGCTCCTTCCTGTGAACCTTACGGTCCTTGTTGTGTCTGATGTCAACTCCCTTTTAGATCAAGCACAACAATATATTACACACAAATAAAAATAATCATTATAAAAAACGTGGAGCAGTGTCAGATTTAGCACGTTCTCAGTAGATTACACTAGCAAAGAACAAACATTGAACTAGCCACAGAGATGCATGATGGCTATAATAACTACAAACCCAACGTGAAATGAAGATAACGTCATAACACTCATTAATACATTAGTCTCAGATAACGTTACACTGTAACTCATGAGACTAGAGCCGCATACTGCCAGCACTAACAGTTAGCTTAGCCAACACGAGTTTGCTCTAGCACTTTTCCTTCTGTCTAGGAAACGAAATTAATTATCAGCAAATATGTTATGAATATCTGGATATACAAAATCTTAATGAGAGTGACACGTTGTCGTTAAGACATCTGAAACTATTTTAACACATGAATGGGAATCTCCGCTTCACGGCCCGATGTGCGCTAGCCGACATTTACTTACTAAATCCACACACAATCCACTACAATACACATATTATTTGACTTGTAGCACTATGTAATGCTTCTAAACATAATATGCAGCAAAATTTCGAGAGATACAGCTGAGGATGGAGGTAGATTTTGGACACTGGTACGTATCATAAGAAATCAAGCTACCTACCATCTTGAACTCAGGGTGAAAAGGGAAAAGGAAAGCTCGCGAGAGGACCTATAGCGAGATTACGGAACGCCAAGAGTCATGTGACTGTAAAGGTGAATCCGGATTGGTTCAGGCTTCCTGTCACTGAAAGATTGCGAGCTGTTGCTGCCGTGCTGATATGGGTGGTTACGACAAGAATACCGCGAGGGTTGTCTTGTTGTCATACATAACGCACTTAAATATTTTCAAGTACACTATTTTTTGAAAGTCATTCTAAAACGCGTTTAACAAACAAATAAATTAAATGTAAGGCAAATACTCACACTAGCGCGGTCTATCTTAGCTACATAAAGTCTAAACGAAGGTGACTGCAAGGAATGAATAGGTCTTTAGTGCAATAGGGTAACTAACCCCTAAAACTGAGTGAATGATCTGTAAGACTGTGTCTTTGTTAGTGCTGTGCATTGATTCGAGTAAATGTTTTGACATATGTTTATAAAGTGTTTTTATTCTACAACTATATAAGTGGCGAATCGAATAAAACAGTGATATGAAAAATAACTATTAGACCATAACTAGTTTATTATTGAAATGATTTTAGTGTTATGTACGTACTGTATTTTCTGTTTGTTTTATACATACTGTAATATTTGTTTGTTATTGCAATAAAAAACTGAAACGAAAAGGCCAAATTTGGTGTAGCTTATAAAAATACATAGGGCTACCATACAGGCCCATGTACAGGTAAACAGATGAACCCAGGCAGCGATAAATACCAAATAAACAAATAAAGACTAAATTCGATATACAGTTTGTTAATCAAATATAATATGTGGCAAGCAGCTGAGCCCAGAATACATATGCGAACATGCTAAACAACATGTTAAGCATTTTACTCCCATAGAAAACCGTTATAATGAAAACATTTAAAGTGTCTTAATGCATTAAGAAATACTATTCAAAGTCCAAACTCAGCAAACACCTTTCAGTGATACTGCACGAAAAAGGACAAATTCGGTATGCAGGTGTATACAATATGCACGATGTGAAGGATTTCCTCCCCTTTGCATTTCTTTTGTAGCTCGTCGTTCCGCTCCATCTCTCCGCTCGCGCTCAGAGCCGCCGAGTCACGTGACGGCATGACAGCGTAGCAGCGGCGGAGCAGCAGTGTTTGCATTGAAAAGAGCGGAATACACACCCACAGACATATCTGTTGTCTACACTTTGTTGTATATATTAAACAATGTATTAAGTATATAGGAGAAACAAATTACCTAAAGTATCGAGAGTTGGAATTGCGAGTATTGAAAACGATCTGGGCTGTGTTTCCCAAAGGCATCGTAAGCTTAAGTAACGTTACATCGTAGACCCATTGAAACCAATGGAGCTACGATCAGTTTAGGCTTACGATGCTTTTGGAAAACAGCCCAGGATAGCGTATATTAGCATGTAGTTAGCATAGCCATTTATATAGTTATTTAGATTATTTCGTGTAGCCTAGTTAGTTAATTAGCATGCAGTTGTTAGTGTAGTATTGTTAGTAGCATAGTATTGCATTAAGTTAGCATATATTTTTAGCATTAGCTTTATCTGTATGTAGTACAGTGGTTAGGATGGTACGGAGGTGTAGTGTTGCTGGTTGCAACAGCACTGCTGGACTGCACAGCTTTCCAGCAGACTTGAAAATTAGGCGCCAGTGGTTGCATGCAGTTGGCCTGGAAGACATTGAGTTCCCGCCTAGAGCTGGAGTGTGCAACCTGCATTTTACGCGGGATTGCTTCTCCAACGCAATCGAGGTGGAAATGGGCTTCTCCAAACAGCTCGCGCTGAAACGCGACGCACTGCCAAACGCTACTCCACCACCGCTGTGGCGTCTTCAGGTGAGTGAGCATATATATTTAATCACAGTTTATGTTCCTTCCTATTAAGCTAAAGTTAATTAACAAAATTATATTTTAGCCCAAGATGACCAGAGAAATTGGGTGCCAGACTGAACCAGTCAGCTCCAGATATGCAGGTGTGCAGGTTAACGTGAAGCCCATCAGGAGAAGCAAAGGTGATTTTGAATACTATGGAGCTTTTGTATGTCTCAAATAGCCAGGATGATATAATTTTGTTTTGTACTTTCGCTGCTTATTGATAACAAATCTATTATTAATTTGCGCAGCCACCCAGGCCAGAATGCGTAACAGGAGTGTGTCGTGTGACACAGGCACACCGATGGAGCCTTTCACAGAGTGTCCCGGGACAACCTCTACACCATTGAAGAGGAAAAGATGTGAGGTGTCCACTGATGACTCCAGCTATCATAAAGATGGAAGTGGGTGCACCATGAACTGTACAAGGTAATGCGTTTAGTCCTGTTAGGTTTTCAGTTATATTTGACTGTTCTAATTTAGTACTACTTGTTTTTAAATACATTTTATTGTTTGAAAAGTGAAGTTATTTCATTCTGAGACATACATATTATATAACCAAATTATGATTATTTATGCTTTTATTACATTTTTACTTTTACATAGCGTCTCCAATGAAGTATTACCCCACAAAGTGACTAAGTACATTGTTTATGAAGATAAACTGCTGGAGCTTTTTAGAAGATGCCCTGTCTGCACCCGGAGTTGTGTTGTTTCACAAACAACCATTGGGACACTTCTCTGTGTCACACAGCACTGTGCTCACTGTGGGTACTCCAGTGATTGGTCGAGCCAGCCAATGGTAAACAATATACCAGCGGGAAACCTACAGCTCTGTGCAGCTGTTCTGTTCACTGGCTCATCATTTTGTCAGATATCGAAGGTGAGAGATAATAATATATGGCGCTGTCATGTTTGCACACCCTCAGGTCATTATATGAAGATGTATTTTTCTTTAGTTCTTGGATGCCTTCAAAATCCAGGGGATCTCTGAGCAGTGCTTCCACAAGCATCAGGCCAAGCTCCTTATTCCCACCATAAACTGGCAGTGGAAGATTGAGCAGGATGACATTATTGAAAATACCATTACTGATGGGGCTGTGACTCTTGGTGGGGACATGAGAGCTGATTCACCTGGTAATAAATAACTCATTAAGTATATATATACACTCACCGGTCACTTTATTAGGTACACCTATTCAATTGCTTGGTAACACAAATTGCTAATCAGCCAATCACATGACAGCAACTCAATGTATTTAGGCATCTAGATGTGGTGAAGACGACTTGCTGAAGTTCAAACCGAGCATCAGAATGGGGAAGAAATGGGATTTAAGTGACTTTGAACGTGGAATGGTTGTTGGTGCCAGACGGGCTGGTCTGAGTATTTCAAAAACTGCTGATCTACTGGGATTTTCACGCACAACCATCTCTAGGGTTTACAGAGAATGGTCCGAAAAATATAAAATATCCAGTGAGCGGCAGTTGTGTGGACGAAAATGCCTTGTTGATGTCAGAGGTCAGAGGAGAATGGGCAGATTGGTTAGAGATGATAGAAAGGCAACAGTAACTCAAATAACCACTCGTTACAATCAAGGTATGCAGAACACCATCTTTGAACGCACAACACATTGAACCCTGAAGCAGATGGGCTACAGCAGCAGAAGACCACACCGGGTGCCGCTCTTGTCAGCTAAGAACAAGAAATGGAGGCTACAATTCACACAGGCTCACCAAAATTGGACAATAGAAGATTGGAAATACGTTGCCTGGTCTGATGAGTCTCGATTTCTGCAGTGACATTCAGATGGTAGGGTCAGAATTTGGCATAAAGAACATGAAAGCATGGATCCATCCTGCCTTGTCTCAAAGGTTCAGGCTGCTGGTGGCGGTGTAATGGTTTGGGGGAAATTTTTGGACACTTTGGGCCCCTTAGTACCAATTGAGCATCGTTTAAATGCCACTGCCTACCTGAGTATTGTTGCTGACCATGTCCATCCCTTTATGACTACAGTGTACACATCTTCTGATGGCTACTTCCAGCAGGATAATGCACCACGTCACAAAGCTCAAATCATCTCAGACTGGTTTCTTGAACATGACTATGAGTTCACTTTACTCAAATGGCCTCCACAGTCACCAGATCTCAATCCAATAAAGCACCTTTGGGATGTGGTGGAACGGGAGATTCACATCATGGATGTGCAGCCGACAAATCTGCAGCAACTGCGTGACGCTATCATGTCAATATGGACCAAAATCTCTGAGGAATGTTTACAACACCTTGTTGAATCTATGCCACGAAGAATTAAGGCAGTTCTGAAGGCAAAAGGGGGTCCAACCCGGTACTAGCAAGGTGTACCCAATAAAGTGGCCAGTGAGTGCAGACTGCTGTCAGGCTTTGTTGACTAAATTGCAAATAACACCATTGTAGGACATTCAGCAAAATATGGCAGCTACACCATGATGGACCTCAAAGCCAATAGGGTCATAGACATCCAACTAGTCCAGGTAAACAACTACACAATGAAAAAATGTTATGTGAATTATTATACTGAACAAAATTTAAACACAACACTTTTGTTTTTGCTCCCATTTTTCATGAGCTGAACTCAAAGATCTAAGACTTTTTCTATGTGCACAAAAGGCCCATTTCTCTCATATACTGTTCACAAATCTGTCTAAATCTTTGTGCAGTTTTACAATAGTACATTTAAGAGTGGCCTTTTATTGTGGTCAGCCTAAGGAACACCTGTGCAATAATCATTCTGTCTAATCAGCATCTTGATATGCCACACCTGTGAGGTGGATGGATTATCTCGGCAAAGGAGAAGTGCTCACTAACACAGATTTAGACAGATTTGTGAACAATATTTGAGAGAAATAGGCATTTTGTGTACATAGAAAGTCTTAGATCTTTGAGTTCAGCTCATGAAAAATGGGGGCAAAAACAAAAGTGTTGCGTTTATAATTTTGTTCAGTGTATATACTGTGCACTGTTCTAAAGTAAGTTTTTGTGTTTGCAGAGCAATGAAGTTGGAAACAGCCAACGGATGGAGAAGGAGGGATTTGAAAGAAGCCTGTCTCTTCTTGAGCAAAGAGGTGTTGTGGTCCAGTCTTTGGTGACTGGCCGTCATACAGTGGTACAGAAGTTTATGAGTGAGCAAAAAAAGGACATTAGACACTTCTTCGACCCTTGGCATATGGGAAAATGTTAGTATTTTGAATAGACCGAATATTTACAAGCATTTCTAATAGAAAAATTGACAGTTAAAGTGGTAGACAATTTTATGGGAAGATTGCACAAATTCATGTTATTAATACACTGTGCTTATATTCTGTAAACGCCTCAAATATTTAACCTACATTAACTTTTTAAGATGCTCCAATAAGGTTAATTTATCACATAAACTGATTTTTATCATATAGCCTATAATAAATGTTAGCACACCACCTTGCCCTATACAGTGCTGCGGGAAACACTGATTACAGTAATTGTTTTTATTATTCTTTATGTGCTCAGGGCTTGGTAAAAAAATGGATGCCCTTAGTAAGGGTAAGGGACTGCAGGACGTGGGGCTGTGGAGAAATAGTGTGGTCAATCACCTTTATTGGTCAGCGTCCACATCAACATCTGGGGAGGAGGTAGTGGCCAAGTGGAGCTCTGTAGCAAACCACATTCAGAACATCCACAGCCACGAAAATGCACTGTTTCCTGCTTGTCTCCATGAGCCTCTGGTTGGTGAACAGGCAAGACACTGGCTCAAACCAAGTAAGTACAGATGTACTTTTGTAGTCACGTCACTCTAAAGATTTATATTGAACTATCTCCAGTGCTACAAGTCAAACTTAATTTGAATTATAAAACTGTATTGACAAATATATTCTGGTAACGTGATATAATTTAAATCTTACCTGACACACTGCCATCTGCTGTTGCATTAACATTTAATCACTTAGCAGCTTAATCATTAACAACTTTGCATCTTTTGTTTAGGCACAGCAGCATGTGAGAAATTAACGGCAATTTTGTTGTCATCACGTCTTGTTAAAGACATGCACAAAATTAGTCCAGAATACCAACACCGCTGGAATCGAGTGTTTCCACAGCCTCATTCTGAAGTTCTCACCCAAAGATGTGGTGTTCCCCTTAAAAGGAATGTTGTGCAGGTAAACAGGATAATGGATTACACATTTAGCGCTGCTTACTAAATGCACTACAATGTTGTAACCTGTAAAAACACATTTGTAATTTATTGAAGTTATCTTAAGTCATGTTAGAGATTATTGTTTAGTGATTAATGTATATTTTTACTCTCAGAATACAGCTTGCTGCGATGCATTATAATGAAAATGCAGGCAGATCACAGGCATCTACTGCAGCTGGTGATCTGCGATACGCAATTGTTTTCCCAAAGTTTAAGCATGGCGATTTCACAGTGAGAGCTCTGAAGAGCAATCCTACCACAGGTAACTTATACTTGCCTTATCTCAGTTATCTCAGATTTTTTTTTTATAATAATTGTCTTTCTGAAGGCTACATTGACAAATTAATGGAGCTGCTGTTCCACCATGTGGTGAAAGACCCTCAGCCGTACCTGGACTTCTCTGGACAAATGGCTGTGCCAGAAAAACTGTGCTCAGTTTATTCGGCCCGACAAGGAGGAGACATGGGTCACGGTTCTTTAAGAACACATGAGGTGTGTGATAATCTCTTATGTTATTGTCATTAAAATTATGTCTAATCTAAGAAATAAGTGTGTGTGTGTGTGTGTGTGTGTATATATATATATATATATTTATGTTTTTCAGAAGGACATGGTTTCTGTTCCTGCGTCGCTTTAAAGATACTTCATCCTCACCCTTAAGTTTGCTGCTATATATCATCTCCTCGGTTCTGTCTTTCAAAACAGCTTCACTTTGCTTCAACAGCTCCAATTAGCACTATAGGTTCTGAGACTTTGCTTTGAAGTACTTGCTGACCAAATGTTTTAGACACTATAGTACTACGCTGTTCAATGCAGTCAATATACTATAATCTTTCGAAACAGAGCATGAAGTTATCACTCTAGGTATCCCCCACCTAGCAAAATCTCTTATTTATGGAATCAGCTTGTTTAACACTGGCTCTTGCATTTCAACACTGTAGCTACCAATATGTTCAATAGACAGCTTCCAACAAACACAAGGTAAAGAGCTACTTAAAGCCTGGTATGGATGTTTACTCACTCTGCCAGCTTGGACACATCTGTCTGTCATCTACAACATTCAACAAAATGGTTTTCACTTGAAAAGGCCTTTTAACTTTTAATTATGTATTATAATGGTTTTATGGGTGGAGAATGTCTAGAATCTGGCCCATGCATGTTTGATTTTGCATTAAAATGCATTCTGTTGTATTTTTGTATAAGTTACAACTCTACATGCTTCTATTATAAATGATCTTTCAGGATTTTTTGGGGGGTGGTAGTCCAGGGTGTAAGCGCTACTGCTTCAAATGAAGACTAAAGAGGGCATTTTGAATGTTATAGCTGTGTGTGTAACTCCAGGTATAAATGCTTTATAAATCTTTTTTTATATATATAAAATATATTCAAAAATCCAGTGGGGGAAGGAAACCTCTGTATGTATGTATGGTCCTTCTTCAGGAAACTGTTCCCTGATCCTGGTCACAGCACATGAAGGTATGACCACCCTTACATGTTGGCCAAGGTACCTCCAACACCAACATTGTGATATGCAAGGTGTCAATAACCACTGAAAGATAGGTGGTGCACATGTATATTGAAGTGGGGGTAAAACAATGTAATAAATTATTTATAAAAACATTGATCTTTCTTCCTGGAACTAACCTGTTTCAAGTGTCTCTTACATTTCACCAAATAACTGGAGATAAGTGCCATATACTGCTTGTAACTCGGGGGTTTAGTGCTACTGGCTCAAAGCCTGGATGGACTGTTATACAGCCCACTCCACCAATCTGGTCTCACCTGTGTACTACCTACAACATGAGACTGTTTATTACTACTTTCTTAGAATTATTTATTTATTATTTGGTATGTGGGCGTTTGTGTATAGTAATTATTAAATTAACTGGTTTTAACACCCTGGTCTTGTCATATTTCATAGCTATACTTTGGGTATCTCCCTACACAACAGACACTCTACCAGGGACATTGAGCTGCAGTGCCCACATGTGCACCTGTTGAGACACAATAATTTGCAACTAGAGGGAAACGTGAAATCTCTGTTTTTTGCTTAATTATTAACTAAATCATACCATAATTAACCTAAATGCATGGGTTTGAAATACTTGTAAATTCGTTAGCATTTGCTATGAGCATTAGCCATAATGCTAATGTTTTACCATTCAGACACTGGCCCCATTCTCTCTTGCGCTGCTGCTTCGCTAGCACTTCAAGCCTGATGATTTTGACAGGACGGGTCAGATTTTAGTCTTCAACTTCCCATGTCATCTCCAAGAGTAGGTGTATTTTTACTCTACATGCTAACAGAGATGTCTATGATTAATATGTAAAACAAAAGTTAATATCACACTTTGCTAAACATGTTTTTACCGTTGTTTCTGCATGTTTAGGAATTAGTGATGCATTGTGTATTACAGTACACTGTGGGATACCAAAACCTTTTCAAGTGTTTTTAATGAAGTTGTTTTTAATTATTATGTTTCTTATATTTTAGCCTGTTGTGACTAGGAACACAAAAACTTCAAGGAAAACCAGAAGAGAGCCTACCAGTGGACCTTTCTCAGCATTTCCCTGAAAGTGAACCTCAGCCCAATGATGTGAGTATTTGTAGGTTATTTGATATGTCCCATGCAGCTGTGAGCATCATGGCTCTGGTCATATCAAAATCTCTCCCTCGCTTTCTGCAACTCTCATACTCACATATACACTTTTTATATGTTATAAATAAATAAATACACACGTGAACACATACACACCCTCTTTCACTGAGACTCTCTCTCTCTCTCACACACACACACACACACACACACACACACACCCTTTCTCTCTTTCCCATACTCATGGTGCTGGCAGTGATATTACGGGTAAGAAATTAAGAATGTGTGCCTGCACATATGCAGTGCTATGCACCAAAACAACTGTGAGTGGTATGATATAAACATCACTGAAAATATTTTCATCCTTCTTTCTACTAGGACCACTCATATTCATTGCCCAATTCTCCTATTCGTCTAAAGGCCAGACTCAGTGAAGCTTTGGCTAGAGTGGAGAGTCTAGAGCGGGAGAAGCAAAATGCAAAGGAGACGGAGAGCAAAGAAAACCGTAAAGAGTCTTCTGGAAGATCTGAAGGAAAAGAACCTTGTGTGTGTGTGTGAGAGAGAGAGAGAGAGAGAGTGTGTGTGTGTGTGTGTGTGTGTGTGTGTGTGTGTGTGTGTGTGTGTGTGTGTGTGTGAGTGAGTGTGAGTGAGTGAGAGAAATAAATTCAAATAAACAAAATCAAACTTGTTCCTTTATTAAAATATAAAATTAATTAATTTATATATTTATCAATATGCTATAGCCTACCATATGTCTTTGTTAAAGAGCATAATACAAAGTATTTTAGCATGAAAGCACGTATTTTTCAATGTGTGACAGCGTCCTGTATCATAACTAAATCTCTGCCGTTTGTAACAAACCAAACCGTGTGAAAATTCGGGGAGTTATGATTATTGTAGTTGGGGATACACCTTCCTCAGTAGAAATAAATGAAGGGGGCGCATTGGGGACCCATCCAAGATGGCGGCCGCGCAGCGTCAGTCCATGGGGCGTCTACCTATATATGTCTAGTCCATGGGGCGTCTACCTATATATGTCTATGCTCGCACCCGCAGTCCCGCGCTGTTCAACATTCATAGAGGTCGCGATGAGTTCAAAGCGGCAAAAAAAACTCTTCACTCATTTTATACGAAAAAGTCAAGCAGCGTAAGTTGGGATGTGGTATCCGAATAGTGTTGCACAATGTTGAGTGACTCTGTCTATTGCTCTTGTTGAATAATTAGCAGGTTTTGATGTTAATTATATGGAGATAAAAAAAGCTGTGTTTTTATGTTTTCAAGAATGAACAAGAAACACAGTCTAGTTTTGTCTGGGCAGAATCAGGATGATAAACTTCACAGGTGAGAACAGATAGAGGGGCTTTTAACACCTGTAACGTTACATCGTATAAAATCTATTAATACCAAAGTGTAGGATTATATATTATATATGCACCAATCATAAAAACAACACATAATTAGCAAAATATAGGGGGAAAATGTAACATTAGTACGATAAACAACTTGGTATGGTATTCTTCATGACCATATTTTGCATCCCATAATCATACCTAATACCTAAATTAACAACTACAACTACTACCTTACAAGCTATTAATAAGCAGTAAATGAAGAGTTTTTTGAGGCAAAAGTCATAGTTAATAGTGAATGTGTTCCCCATACTAAAATGTTAAAAAATCATTTAGGATACAAATGATTAGTTATTGTCCAGCAGTGCACTTAATTTATGTTCTTCTGTATGTCACTATTCCCTGGACATATGTACATGCTTCAAACATTACTTTATTTAGACAGAGGCAGAAGTGAATTCAGAGTTGAGAGTGAGTGAAGCAGAAAGTTTCAATGAGTCACAGATTATTTACAGCATTGTCTATGATAAGATATTTCTTATACCATTTAACATAGACTAATTTGTACTTTTTTATACTTCATTTTTAAGTAGCTTTATATATTGCGATATATATTATCTTTAATACTGTGTCAAAAAGCTACTACTTTTAAACTAACCAGCCAAAAAGCTTAAAGGAAATGTCACTAAATGTTTATTTCATCTCGTTGTTTAATTGATATAGGGTCTACATACCTTGACATGTTTGTCAGTTGAGCTCAATAAATAGTTTCTTTGCAATAGTTTGTTTTGAATTACTTTTTTAATTTAATTCCTGAAACATGGACTGTATAATATAACAGAACAGAATAAAGTAGTATGTGAATGTGCAAGTATCCATTACTGTGTGCCATATACTGTACATACAACATACACAAAATGCAATGTGAAATATGTAAACAATAGTACCTTTATAAAACATATTTGTAACTTATACTCATAAAGGTGCACATTAGTACCTTAGAGCACCAATATGTACCTTAATGTACAACTATGACATTTTTTTGGGGTAAATAAGGTACAAAGATGTCCTTTTAAGGGTACTATCCCAGTGACAAGCTGTTGTATTTCCTTCCTTCTTTCTTTCTTTCTCTTTCTTTCTTTCTGTTTTATAATATATAATAATATAATCATAAAGCATATTAAGCAAAAAGGTATGATTAAAAATAAAACCTGTCAATTAGACAAGGGTTAACTAAACAAAACAGGTATAACACTAGACATTCCGTCCCCCCCCCCCACACACACACTTTTGAAATGATGGCTACACCCCTGATATTGCATATGTTGATTAAAGACCAGTGCAGGCTAAACTCAAAGCCAGTAAAGTAAAGTAAAGCCTAAGTCAGGAAGTCACTTCTGATGCTTGAAATGACACAAGAAGACAGTCCAGACAAGAGCAACTCCTCCAACAAAAACAGTACGAGCCACTGGCGGGATCAGCGAGAAGTTCACAGCCTGAGACATGAAGAATATCATTTAGGGAGAAAACGAGGAAACTTAGAAAGAGATGCACAGAAGGATGAACAAATAGATGGACTATAGTACCTGCATTGTTGACCAATACACTACTCCTGTCTACCAGAGAGAGATAACAAAATAAATCAGTGTATCGGAATTGATTCTGAACCTTTAATATTTACATTTATGTTGAATAGTTCTTGTGTTCTTCCTGTGTTCCTTGTGGTTACCTTATATGAGGTCCAAAATTTAGATCGCCAGTCTTCAAGGGGATCTTCTGCGCCCTCCAGTGTGCTCAGCCCTTTAGAAGTGTAATAAAAGCTTTAGTAAAACATTTCCAACTATGAATTCATATGCACAGATATTCATGTATTAATTAAATTAAATTATGGAAGTAGAAGTGGAAGTATGATGAAAAGCCCTTGGTTCTCACCAATGTAGAAAGCACTTATTGTCATAGGAGCTGCAAATAGCTGGTCCAGAAATACTTTAAGTGACACTCTTCTGATCCCTCCTCCTGGAAACATCCTCTCCAGTCCACGTAGCCAATGGTAATTGAAGTTGGCATGAAAGCAGAACCCAACCAGTGCCACCCGAGCAGTCTGAGCCCAGTTGATGCTGTGAAGCTGTGGATCATGTTGTACTGGAACTGATGTTTTATTTATTTCAAAAGCTTTTTTATTTCCTTCCGAGTCCCTTATTTTGCTTTCGTAATCTGTTTTTGCTTCTCCAGCCACAGTAAATTCCTCAATGGAAGTGTTGGAGGTATCTTGTCCCACTCGATCCGGTTTGTGAACTGTACCTTTGTCCGGAGCTTTTCCCATCATGCTTTGCTGAATGAGGTCTGCTGTGGCAAAAAGCGTTGTGTATCCCATCACATTGGAGATGCATGGATGGGATTTAAACAAAGCCCATGCTCTGTTCATGATGACCACTAGACAAGGATAGTAAATATTTTATTACACTAAAATATGCACATTGGTTTGGCCTGATCTAAAAGCCATTGCATCTGAATTTGAGTTTTTTTTTATGACAATGGAAGACAGAAAGACAGACAGATAGATAGATAGATAGACAGACAGACAGACAGACAGACAGACAGACAGACAGACAGATAGATTCATAATGGTTTTTAAGAGTGCAAAAACACTGCTTACAGTAACTCACCATGTAGCTGCCCTGTTTCAGAATGAATGACAAATCACAAGGTTCTCTTTGTTGGATCCCTCTGACTGATTCTAGTAAACCAAGTAGGCTGACTAGTCAAACACAGACCAATCTGACCTGTTTGTTCTGTGGTACAAAGTTCTAGTAGCAAGAATGAGTGTTTGTGATAACGTTTATCAGTCAGTGAAAGAATGTGAGAAAAGAACACATGGTGAGAACCAGGGAATGTAAGTTAGAAAAGGGAAAGACATTAAGCGAATAATCGGTATACAATTTTTGCTAATGCATGATAATCATACAAAATGAAATGCCGATATCAGATGCACAATATGAAGTATGAAGCTCACCAATGTTAAACTTGAGAGAAGGACATTGTAACACCAGGCTGAAAGCTGAGGTTCTTCAAAACTGAGAGAGAACATGAGCTGCAATGACAGCAGGGGCATGTGTGTGCATGTGTGTGTGTGTGTGTGTGTGTGTGTGTGTGTGTGTGTGTGTGTGTGTGTGTGTGTGTGTGTGTGTGTGTGTGTGTGTGTGTGTGTGTGTGTGTGTGTATGTGTGTGTGTGTAGCTGTACTATATATAGTGAAGAATCTCCTGTCCACAGACCCCTGCAAATGTTACCATAGTGCTGAATGATAATGGACCAATAATAATTAATATAACTACATTCAAACAAAATGCTTACCAATTTAACATCTCGGTGTTGTTAACTAAAACTACTGAAAATGTTTTATTATTTCAAATAAAGCAGAAATGCATTAGAGGAAAAACTTAGAAATGTAAATACATTTTAGAAATGCTGCCTTATTAACTGACTGAAATAAAACAAGCTGAAGAACTAAAATTACTATAACTTTAAAAAGAAAATTAAAGCTTATTAGAAATATTGAGCAAACTAAAAATTACATTAAACACAACTATTAACTTTGACTTAAATATAAATTAAAGCGAAAACTGAAAATAGAATAAAAACTAATTTAAAATGTGAGTAAATATATATATAAATAAACATTGAGCTTGGTGTTTCTTAAACTATTGTGTTATGGGTGTTCATCTTTATTAAAATGAACAGAATTTTGTGACTTCTTTTTTTGTTATATAAAGGTATTTTGTGTGAAGGAAACAGGAAAATCAAGGAAATTAATATAATAGTAATATATGCTATCATTATGCTTTTTTCAATAAAGCTGTGATTTTGTCAAATAACGCAGATGTGAAAATATTGTTTAATTGTGTGTATAGATACTGTTTCCACAACTAAATGCTATCAAACATATACACAATTTCAGATGTGATTAAAACTACTGGCACACCTGTTTTGGGTTTTGTTTCATGTTCATGTTTTCGTGTCTTATTTTGTAGTTTAGTCATGTTCCTGTCTAGTCATGTGATTCCCTTGCCCTCCCATTATCTTAGGTGCGTTTGACTTGAAGCGGCACTGCACAGTGTACAGAATGACATCAAAGTACCGCGAGAGCAATAAGAGAGCAGGTGGACCCTATGCATTCGAATCGCTCTTGCGATACTTTGATGTCATATCTGATCATTCTGCGCAATCATGTGTCATGCTCTCATTGGTTGTCTTAGTCATGTGTCTTGTCTCTCATTGGTTGGTTCTTGTTATGTGACCTGCTTTGTTTGATATAAATAGCCCTCATGTTGCCTATGTCGTTTGTTGAGTATTGTCCCTGTACCTCTGTTGGTGTTTTCGTTTATGTCAAGTCAAGTCTTTATTTGCTTTATAAAGCTGCACTTGGGTTCTTCAATTTGCCTTCAGTGGACTCTCATTAAAGAATACTCTACTCAACCATGAACCCAGCAGCTTGATTATTACGCCTTCAACAAGGCAACCGGGCCATTGAGGACTATGTGGCAGACTTTTGGGAGCTGTGACCAGGTGGGTTTCAATGATATTGCTCTTAAAGGAATAGTTCACCCAAAAATGAAAATTTTGTCATCATTTACTCACCCTCAAGTAGTTCCAAACCTGTGTGAATTTCTTTATTCTGCTGAACACATAGGAAGATATTCTGAAGAAAGTTTGTAACCAGGCTGTTTTGGGGCACCATTGACTTCCATAGTAGGAAAAAAAACATTATGGAATTCAATGGTGCCCCAGAACCGCTCTGTTACCCACATTCTTAAGATTATCTTCCTCTGTGTTCAGCAGAACAAAGACATTCACACAGGTTTGGAACTACTTGAGGGTGAGTAAATGATGACAGAATTTAAATTTTTGGGTGAACTATCCCTTTAAGGAAATTTTTCGTTTTGGATTGACAAAAGAACTATGATGTTTAATATGCCACCACATATCCCCCACTGCTCACTACAGCAATATATTGATTTTGCACTCCAGTTGAGTGGCTCTGCATTTACTGATGGGATGGCTGATGAGGAGCACTGCAATTTTGCAGTATCTGCACCAAAGCACTTTCACGTCCCAACTGTTATGTCTGGATTTGTTCACGTCATGCCTGTTACTCCAAAGCCCGCTCACGTCATGCCTGCCAAGCCAGGGCCTGTTCACGTCATGTCAGCCACACAAGAGTCTCTTCGCAAGATGGCCGCCACGCCTGAGTCCCCGGCTAAGATGGCTGCCACGCCTGAGTCCTCGGACAAGATGGCTGCCACGCCTGAGTCTTCGGACAAGATGGCTGCCACGCCTGAGTCCTCGGACAAGATGGCTGCCACGCCTGAGTCTTCGGACAAGATGGCCGCCACGACTGAGTCCCCGGCTAAGATGGCTGCCATGCCTGAGTCCTCGGAAAAGATGGCCTCCACGACTGAGCCTCACCACACCACGGCCGTCATGTCAGAACCTCATCATGACACAGCTGCTATTGGTTCTTTGGTTCATATGTCAAATCTCTCATTGGTTGTTTATTGTCATTTGATCTGCTTTGTTTAATATAACTAGCCCTTATGTCCTTTGTCGAGTATTGTCCCTGTACCTCTGTTGGTGAGTTCTTGTTTTTGTCACATCTGTCCATGCCATGTCAAGTCTTTATTTGTTTGTATTTTGGATATCACTTTTGTTTAATAAAGCTGCACTTGGGTTCTTAAACTCTCTTTCAGTGGACTCTTTTTACAACTACACTGTGGTGTCCTCATGACTTTTCAAAAAAAAAAAAAAATCCATAGAAGAAACGTCTCTTCCAAACAGGTTTGGAACATAATGGTGTGTAAATGATGACAAAATTGTCATTTTTAGGGGTAAACTATCCCATTTTTCACTATGGACATATTTGACACTAATTTGTCTATTAACAACTGTCCAACAGAGAACATACATACATCCCAACAGAATTATTTCCTTTTAAATGAACTTAAAAAAAATATCTAATTTAAAATATAAATGTAATGTTTCATTTATATATCATATATACTGTATCATTTTCTTTGGAGTTATAAATTTAGCATGCACAGTTAAAATTAATATGCATCTGCTGCTATGAATCATGTTGAAAGCCCCCATAGATATGTAAAAATTACATTTTGTCTGGGGGCTGAAAAGTGAAGGCAATTTGTCTGTGGCAACCAGCAGAGCTCTCAGACAGGAGAATGTGTTAATGAGGATCCAAGATTAAAGAGATCAATTAAAGGCCCGTTAAGCGCTTAACCGGTGCGCTGTGTTTGCTAACACTTAACAAGCGCTGTTTTTGACAATGTTTAAGGAGAGCACACGGCCCGAACCAGTTGACTTCTAGGTAATTGCTTTTCTTTTCATTTTGCTGCACTTCTCTGTCCTCTTTAATGATGCTGTCTTGCCATCCTTTATCTAAGCAGACAAAGAATCGCTCATTCTGTGGCATCATCAATGAATCGATGCCACCCTCCCCTCATCATTCTCTCTCTCTCTGTCTCTCTCTGTCTCTCTGATTCTTGGTCAGTCAGGGTACATGACCTGTGCAAAGCCTTTTGCTTCTCTGTGTGCTTCATTTCAAAGTGGACTCTTACTAAGTAACCCAAGGTAAGTTGGACTTTCATATAAATCGATTTAATTTGGATACCATCAGGTTTTAGAGACCTAAATCTGGTTTTAATGCAGTGTTGAAGTAGTTCTGCTCCTTTAGTTTTTGTGGTACATGACTGCAAAAAGAAATGTTGAAATACGGAGCATGAGCTATTTTGACAGTCTTTGACAATTTAGAAAAGTTACTGAATCAGATGTTGAATATGACTTTCTTTTATCGCTCTCTCTTGCTTATATTTGATCCTCATTGTATTTCCAAAGCTATGCGTCCATCCAGTATTTTGACCTTTGAACCGGGGTTGGAGTCTGGAGTGCCATGGGGCCGTGATCTTTTTACTTTTGTGACTTCAGCAGCTGGTCACATGATGAGGACTTTGCAAAGACCACGTAAAAACAAGCCGTCAAAACGACAAGTCAATCATCGCAGGTTTCTGCACAACATGATACAGAGGTATGTTATACTGGATATATTCATATTGTTCAGAGATCAGTACCTTTTTATGTTTTAAGCTTATGCTCATCGAGGCTGCTTTTGTTTGATCAAAAATATATAACTATATAGTAGTTATAGAATTAAATATAGTAGAAAAATATTGTGAAATATTTTTACAATTTTAAATAAGCTGAATTTTCAGCATCATTACTATCAATGTTGAATACAGTTACTTATATATATATATATATATATATATAAATACAGGATTATTTTTTAAAGGTCTTTACTGTCATTTTTGATTTATTGAATGCGGTCTTGTTGAATGAAAGTATATTTTTTTTCAAAGGAACTCTAACTGACCCCTGAATTTGTATAATATATATATATATTTCTATAAATGTATCTAATATTTTATAAGTGCATAATTATACAAATATTTTAAATAAGTGTAATTAATATTCAATTTGCCTCTACACAGAAAATTTGCTGAAATAGAGGCAGCGAACCATCAGCTGGCGACTGCTTTATTTTCAACCGATAACCCCCCCGATCATCTACCTCCCAGACTATCTCACATTGTAACAGAAGTCACAGACCAATCACCCAAACCTTCAAAAGAAGGTAAAATACCCGTCCTTTTTTATTTAAAAAAACCTGTTTGTTCTGGTTTGGTATAAGTTTGATGACTCCTTGTTCTGTTTTCTAAGCTATTGAAACTTTTATAAATGCTGACAAAACCGAAGCGCTTCCTGAACAACAAGAGGATGTGTGTGACCTCTGGACATTGGACAGTCTTTTGGACACCCATGCGGCTGATAAAAGTTTCTCACCTCACAAGTTCTCCAACAGTAGAGGAACAAATCCGAGAACTGAGAAAGATGGTAAAGCTTTGGAAAACAACCCTGCAAGCTCAGTGGAGAAGGACATTGACTTCAGCCTCAGCTTTGAAAGGCAGCCAGCATCTACTGATTTAGAAAGCTTGACACAAATGAACAACAGTCTCCTAGAGGACAGCATGTCCTCCTGGTTTGGGTCCATTGAAAGAACAAGAACATATTCGAAACCACGTCTCACCAAGCACCATGACGTAAAGTTGCTCCCCACAGATGTTGATGTTCCAGACCTGTCACCTCCTTCTCCAGTGATTTCACTTTTGTCTTTGGATTCATGTGATCTGGAGGTTCATATGCTCATAGATGCAGAGCACAATGTGAACCAAATGCAAGATGCCACCATCATAGAAAGTCTCCAAACTGATGTGGTGGACGACCTTGACCTACTGGATTGTTCTGGCACTCATGAAGATCTGGATAAAATGGCTGAGTGGATGGATCACAGTGAAGAGGATGGACGATGTTTACAGGAAACATGTTCGTTTCCAAGCTCTCTGGATTCAGATCTAGAGAACCTAACAGGTTCTGGTGGTGGGGCCACCAACTCCATGTCCAATTTGGGCCAAACGGGTCATGAATGTTTTGCTAATGTTCTCTGTAGTCAAGAGCCACATAGACATATTTTCCACCATGATCAAATAAACTATGATATGAACCATAATAACATTCTAGAAGACTGTTTTGGTCTGGTTGAACCTTGCATGAAGACGAATGGAAAGGAGGACGGTTATTTAGATACAGATTTTTCTGTCATTGATGGTAATGTTTCAAAGAACCACATGTTCCCAGGATTTGAGAGACAGTTGGACCAATCCAAAAGGATTCTGTATGACAACTGGGAACAACAACCACTAAAAAGCTCATACAAGGACTATACAAGTGCAGATCAGATTATGTTACAAGGCACTGATAACAGAAATATTGAAAACAACATTGTACATGTTGAGAACCTCAACCAGACTTTATCAGGCCCCCAATGCCCGATAATGTGCTGCCTCGAAGGCTTTTGTTATCATGAAGAAGACTCGTGTTTTTACACGAAATTCAGAGGCAGTCACAACTTTGAGGGCGTGGCTAGATCTTTCCCAGCCACATTGCATAAGCTCCACCCCACTCCAATCCCGACTCCGCCTCTAGATGATGATTGGTTGTTCAGTAATATTGTGGCAGATGAAGAGATAAATAGCATGAATAATACATTTGGAAAGTATTGATCAGTGGACAGTGATTGTATGAACTGTATTAATGAATTTCATTGTACCTAGGGATGTTTGATTATTACACTTTTGTGATTTTATGATCCGTTCTGTAAAATGTTCTTGTCTGTGGTGTGAAAATGTTTAATATTCTGTAATAAAACTGTATGAATTAAGTTTTAAATATATTTTTATTCATTTGATAAGTGATTTATTGATTAGTTTATTTTATTGTTAGCTATAACCATGTTTTTAAATGTCTAATAATTTGTCAAATTCAACTGTGAATTCTATTTTTGGTTAATAAACTGAATTGTTTTTACGTGTATTTTATTCCGTCATTGTAATTTTATAATGGCGATATGATGAATATATAATATATAATAATATATATGGTGAATAATATAGTGGTGAATCGATGTGTTACTGTGAAAATAAACCACACTGTTTTTAAAACCAATGCTATATTAAAATTCACCCCAGTCTCATTTTATAATTATAGCAAAATAAAACAAAAGATCAAATAAACAACATGGTTGAAACTTCAAGTTCCACAAATGCAAAAAAGCACACAGTCCTCTTCAGAAACTCTTGTATCTCCAACATGTATCTCCGCTGGAGTTTTAATTATTTTCATACATATGCTCTGCCATTGTCCACTCATCTCACACAAGTTCAAAGCTGCATTATAAAGCACAGGTTCAGTATACAAGGCTCCTTTATTAAACAAGAATTTAGGATTCAGAGAATTACGACTTTGAATTCGAATGCTCTCCAAATGGATTTTTGGAGTTTGAACAGCTCTGCAAATCTGTCCGCTAAATGTACAAATCAATTAAAATGACTCGTACATTTGTCAGTGGCAAACCGCATTTTTAGCAGCAATATTGAGTTGCTTGAAAGGCAAACAGTCAGACTATATGCAGATGCAACATGGACAAATAAGCAGAATAAAAACAATCTGTTGTACAAGGCTTGAGTCTTTTGGCTTGTGTGTGCGATTCTACCTTTTGTCTTAACAGCGTGGTTTCCTACCTTTCAGTCAACATTTTACAACTGAATACAATTCCATCTTGATTCTAGAGATCAGAATTTATAAATACATTAAATGAAATATTATTGGGGCAAATAAAACAAGTCAAGTATCAAAATGATCTATATAACCTATTACAGACACAGAGATGATCCAATATGAAAAGCCTGCTTTCTGATTTACAGGACAGATACTGTTGCAGAACCACACAGGTAGTAAATACTGCGGTAATAACAGTGTAATAAACTCTTCAGTGCATCAGGGCGTCAAATTGTAATTTCACAGGCTGAACAATCTTAAATATGTTCTAATACTTAATAGTGACGAACAGTTATTATTCACAGTTTAACACTGTTATCGTTTGAAAAACTAGCATGTGTAAGTCAGGAGCGGTGCATTAAAATGCTCATCACCATACAATATCTATGAATGACAATATTAGAGCCTTATGTCTAGTGAAGGTTAAGGAAACTTTCATTTGTCATGAATTCATCAATAAAAAACATTTCAGAACCAATCAACTACTGTAATCTAAAAAGTATCTATGTAAAAGTATCTAGATTCTTGTTCAGGGAGACCTAATATTGCAAGTTAGTTATCAAATTCCAGACCTCGTTCTTATTATTTCACTGATTTTCAATGGACTCTGTTTAGTATTTCCTGCAGATACTACAGGCACTGATGACATGCATACAGTATAATAATGTCCCTTTAGTCATCCATATGCCCCAGATTGTGTGTAACAAACGCTCTGATCCATAAATATTTACCACATTCAAAAATGAACAAACAAACACTCAAACAAAAATACAATATGTCCTTTAGATTAAAAAAAATACATTGGTATAATGAGATAAGTAATACCTAGCAGCCTTCGACCCCTGGGAAAAACAAGCAAGATATTATATGTTTATATCTTCCAAGTTCACACCGTGACATAGAAACTCTCAGACATCCTGATAACAGACTTCTCACTCTTGCCCAGCGTCAAAACCATATTGACGGATGTGTTATTTGAGTTTGATGTGTTCTATTCTTTGAGGTCCACTGCAGCTTATTTAGTGAAAATGTATTTTTATTCTGTCCAGTGTTACTGACTGATACCCTGCAAGTGTAAACCCATCCTTACCCTCAAATTCGCGTTCATTTCGCCTTGTTTTCACTTAAGATTGCAAACTGTACAACAACCATGACATGTCTATGTGCAGACAAAAATTAATACAAAACGAAATAAATAGACTGCATACTGGAATTCTCTTACTTGATAAAAATTACAACAAGTCCGTAGTCTGAACCTGGAGGTGATCTGTTAAGACATAAATTAAGAAATCAACTACCTTTGACCCTACTAACAAAAGCATCCATTTAGAGCTACCTAACCGTCTACATACAGTATCTAAGAGGGTTCGAACTGAAGTGAAGTTGAACTGAATACTAAAGTTTGAATGAGATTAAAAGCAGGTATATTTCATATATCTAAGAATCGTTACTGTTAAATCTACATGGAGGTGAAATCTGTCAGCTTTGGCTGCTTTTCTTTTGTTTTCTGCTATAAGTCCAGTATCTGTTTGACCTTTTATGTATTTTTTATTTTCTGTATCCTCATTTTTTTTTCTTATGGTCAGGTTATGGCTAAGATGTAAAAGCTATAATGGACGGCTCAAATTTTTAGCATATTAATTTAATAGATAAGCATTTTTCTCTTTCTCACTTGTCTGTGTTTGTTTTATACAATCATAGCTTTGTGCATGTGAATTGCCATCTATGGAAGCCCCTTTCACCTCAGATTAAAAAATCTAAAAAGATAACTGTGACAAAGTTTAAAATAAGAAATAAAGTCACACGGTGAGATAAAAGTCACAATTACGAGATATAGGGCTAGATTTACTATCAGCTTGCGCCAGCGCAAACCCTCACTTGGTGTTAAAACGACTGTCAGGATTTACTAAAGACACGCAGTGGGAAATTAGCGCTGAAAAGGCCTGGACACAGTTATTTTTGAGACTCATCTTATTTAATATGCATTTGTAGGAGTTTCGCTTTCAATCGGTAGATTTATGGAAGGTAAGTATTTAAAAGAATCACGCAACGCGATTTACTACGACTTGTGCTTGTCAATTCATTGATATTTGCGCCATTATTTAACGCCCCAAAAAAGCATTTCTTGAAGCAGGCAGTAATTTGTGCTGCTCTTGGTAGATTGCACTCGTCATTATGGAAATGAGATGTTGCATCTGTGTTCTTTAATGTGCACCTTGTCAGTAAATCACCCGCAGAATTGTCCCCTCCCATCTGCGCTTTTATGGAAATGCGGTCTAATGCTAATTTGCCCTGTTTAGTAAATCTGGCCCATAAAGTCATACTGAAAGACATTAGGTCAAATTTTAAGTTAGAAAGTTACAATCAGTGGAAACAAATTTCGCAATTGCGAAATATGAAGTCACACCGTGAGTCATTTTTAGATTTAAGACCACAATGTGACATAAAATTGCAATTGTAAAAAACAAACTTGTTTGTGAGAAGTAAAGTGACAATATTTAAAAATAATTTTGAAATCGCAAGATATGAATTCACACTGAGATATGAAGTCACATTTTAAGATATGCCACATTGTGAGCTATTACGTCGCAATTGAGTGAAACAAACTCCCAATTGCTACATATACAATCACAATATTGAGAAAGATTGTTGCAATTGTGAGATTTAGTCATATTGTGAGCTATAAAGTCACAATTACAAGAATCAAAATGGCAGTAGTGACAAGTTTACTGGGGTGGAAATGGGCTTCCATAATCATCATCTCTGCCTAATTATGTACAGCAAAAGCATTGTTGTCTATTTATCTGAAGTAGAGCTATCATTTTAAAATTTAAACACACAGAGATATTCTAAAATACCAAAGAGCCATCCTTGATCCTGTTCAACTTTCAATTTCTTAAAACATTACATTATTTTAGGAGTGAGAGAGAGAAAGTTTCTCAGTGCTTGTTCAAGCACAGATGATGCAATTTAGCCTGATCGTGGATCATCTGTGAAATACCTGATGGCCTTTGATTGCCATCAACATGCACATTTCCCCTAAACACATGGCTTTTGATTGATTGAGAGAGAGCTTGAGGTGGCTGTCATAATTTTGCCACAACAAGCCTGATATACAGTTTCGATATACAGTTCTTGTATTTCTCAAGGAATGCTGGGAAATGTTGTTTTCTTTTCACCCCAACTTAAAAACTGCAGTCTTTACTCACTGCTTGCTTGGTTTAAATAGTACTATAATAGTACTACATTAGTCTTTCTCCATCTTGCATGCTAATCTGTTCATTTAAAATCAATAAATCACATGAACTAGTTTCAAGTTATGTGTGACAGCGCAGATGTTCTTTTATGTGTACGATGGTAAAAGCTATGCAAGTTAAACCAGTAAAACTGTCCATCTATCACACTCTCCCCTTCTTATTCAGCGTCTGTAAGGCTGTATGGAGGAGGGGGGCCCAGGGCACTGTCTGAGGGTGTGGGGGTACTCGGCGGGCCGCTGGACGGGGTGGGAGAAACACCTGGATCCTCAGAATCAGAGTTCTCCTGAGAAAGGTCATCCACCAGAGCCCTGCGGCCAGCACGCATGGAGATAGGGAGCGGAGCTCGCCTGAGACAGAAACACAGAAATAGAGAATAAACTGCAATTCATGCACAAAATATAATATACATATACAGTGTCCCCAAAACATTATATATGCATTAGACAAAAAATATCAATATGTTAAGGCAAATCATATTTTGCCTTAACATATTTTATCCTACAAACAAAAAAACACAAGCCAAAATAGCCTATTGCTTTAAGATGTTTTGTCCAATAAACAAAAAAAAAATTTGAATAAAAAAAAAAAATTCCGGTGTTTTGCTTTATCACATTTTGTCCTAAAAACACCAGAAAAAAAAACTAATTAGTGTAATAACTTTTTTTGGTCATATATTTAGCTTTAAAACATGCTATCCATAAACAAAACAAAGCAAATAAATAAATAACAACTTGTTTTGGTATTTTTGCCCAATACAAAGATATATGCATTTTGAGTTGTGACTTAAGTGTCCAAATAATTTTTGGGGTCACTGTTTATGAACTGGAAGAAAGAAAGGAAAAAATAGGAAGCGGAAAGTGTGAAACTGAGTCCATGATTGGTGGAAGAGAGAATCTGTGATTCATCATCATTTATAAACAGGAAGTGACCCACAATTCAATGTAGACTACACCATCGTTATATGCCTCTGAATAAATCAGTTAAAAAGGACTAAAAAAGGGCACCTCTACACCCCTATACAGTCTCAACAGGGCACCTCTAGACACCACTAGAATCAAGAGGAGAGAGGAATAATTGCTCAGAGAGGAACATAAAGCACATTGGTCACACATGAAAACCTACTGTTCTGACTTCTGCCGTTCTGTGACGCTGAGTGGGTGTAGGAGACAAACACACAAATATAGATGGACACACAATCAGACACATTAGAAGGGTCAATGAGTGAATGATACATACACATACAGTGAAGAAATGCTTTGATGACATGCACATATATTTATGTATGAACAACAGAATGACTGGATCTTTCACTGTCCTATAAGCACGAAATGTAGCAAGTTTACAATTTTGTTTGTTCACTCTGAATACAAACTGCTGCCAAACGTGACAGTCACAGCCAATTAGAGGAGATGCTTGAAAAAATTATACCACCTGACTGGTCTTGTCATGGTCTGACCTGCTTGATGCTTGTTTGTTGTCTGGTTAGGACACGGTGTTGCTCTCTTTGAATTTTATACATAAAATAACACTGTCATAACCATCCTAATCTTTACCTGAGTTGGGAGCGGAGAATGTTGAGCTCACGGTTCATGCCCTGCATGCTGTCGCTCATTTCCTCCAGCTCTCTCTGTAGTTTCCTGCGCTGAGCATTGGAGCGAGAGTTCTCTTCCTCCACCTCCTCTAACTGCCGCTTCAGCTGACGGAGACGTCCCATAGACTTATCCAACTACAAAAAGGGAGATTTTAGAACGGTACAATTCCATGTGTACCCTTACAACCCATAACCCTATGCATCCTCCAAATCATGTGATGAGTTTATGTAAGTTAATGAAGGCTGGCAAGGTAGCATTAGCTACTTATGTTGTGTAATATAAGCTGTTGTAGAGTTGAGCAATTATGTTTCTGATAAGAAAATGTATTTAAAAGAAGAAATACAGACTGAATTAATAATTAGCAATGCTTTGTGGGATGAGTTCATTCATTCCCACGAGCAACACAGTATTTTACCTTTTAACTTTTTTCCCTTCATTTTGCCAGTTAATTTCCTAAATATTTTGGACTGTTGAGACTGATGTATCTCAAGCTGACTGATTTGGCTGAAAGTTTAGAACTCTTTAGAATGCTTTAAAGAAGGCCTAAATTCTACACAGTTCTCCAGTCTGAGAAGCACTGATATTGTTTTAAGGAGTACCTGTTCTCTATACTGATCCGCATGTCTTCTTTCATCTTCCACCTGTATCAGAACTTCTTTCAGTTTCTTCTCTGTTTTTCTCACAAGCTTATTGGCCATGGTTCGCTCCCTTGGAGGGTAGAAAACGGAGAGAAGACACACAAAAGAGTCACATTGCTGGTTTGATCTTTACAGTAAATTTAAAGTAAATCTGTCATCATTTTCTTGCTTTTTAAAGAAACTGTATGCTCCTGTAGATTCAATAAAATGTAATAGCTATCAAGCTTGATTTTTACTGAATAATTTTAGTTTGTCACACAAAGCTATAAAATGGATTCCAAGCATATGGAGTATTACATGTATGTCGTATAGACCACTTTTATTATATTTTTATGAAACCTTTTGTCTCCTTTAGATCTCTACCTGGACTGTAAGTAAAAGAACAGTTTTGACATTATCCTAACTTCTTGTTTTTATGTTTTCTTTCATTGAATAAGGGGTTTAAAAGACCTCATTCAATTATATTCAATGAAATGACTGATTTAACTGTACTGACACTATCAGATGAGAACATCATTTCGACATCGTCACTGTCATTGAACTGAACTGAATCAACACTGAACTTACTCGAGTTGAATAATGAAACTTTTGCCTTCTGTAGAGCTGCTTATAGCTGAATTTAATTTGCTTTATAATTTATGCACTTTGCAACACGGACAGTTACTGAACCGAATTGAAACAACTTTGAACTAAATTGAGCTATTGACACTATTATCTTCTGCAGAGCTGTTTTACAGTTGAAATTCATGAATAATTTCATAACTGAACAATTTTATATTCCTGTTTATTAATGTGAAGCAGCTTTGAAGCAATCTGCATTGTATAAAATACTATAATCATATTTGACTTGACTTGAATAAGAAACCATACTGTTTTGGAAAGACATCTTTCCATTCGACTTTGGCACCCCCACTGTTTCTTACTGTCTCTCCTGCTCCAGTTGTTCCTCCACAGATTCTATCTTGGCCTCCAGGGCGACGACACTGAGGCGATGTTTTCCCTTCACAGCCCCCTCCATCTCACTGAGACGAGATTTCAGCTCTTTATTATGCCTCTCCAGGATCTCTCGTGCGCTCTCGCTCTTCTGTGCCAATGTCCTCTCTCCAGATAACTGGACAGTAAGTGTCTCAACCTAACATCAACAGAGAGAAGAGCTCTGTCTCTGTGTGTTTGTCTGGTAGTATAGTGTTTGTTTGTGTGTTTCTTTGTCTACCTGTAAGGTATTCTTCCTCTGCCTCTCAGCTAGTAGCTCAGCATTACTTTGTTCCTCCTCGAACTCTTCCTCCAGCTGACTGATTCTGGCCTCAAGTCGCCTCTTCTCTTCCAACATTGCAGATCTGCAACAAAGTTTCACAACATGAGTCCTATTTTATTTTTTAATGAACAGGCCTGGTGTTAAATAACTTGGACCTATGTATTGTGCACAATAAGACAAGGAATATGTAAGTAGAAAGGGGACATTTTAATTTCATCATCGCTGGACCTCAACACAAGCACAGATACTGACTTTCCAGTTGTACTGTTGACATTTCATCAGCCAGTTCGTCTCTCTCCTGTTGGGCCACTCTCCGCTGCTTCTCAGAAACAGCCAGCTCCTGAGAGAATGTCAAAAGAAGAGCAAACAAAAAAATGAATAAGAGACTCAAAACAGTTGACATATCTTCTGGGTTAAACAGGCAGAGTAACACACCTCTGTCAGCTGTAATAGTTCTGCTTCCAGCATCTGCAGGCGTTTCTCGCTGTCCTTTGACTGGACAACAATCTCGTCTCGAGCCAACTTGGTCTCATCAAGCTCACGAATAAGCTCCTTCATCTGAATCTGAAAAACACACAGGAACACACTGAATATTCACTTCAGGGCTCTTCAGCTGTCAGCCTGCAGGTCAAATTAGATTCATCAATTTGATATGACTACTTTGGTTTATTTTAATGAAATCTGGCCTTTTGGTTTACAATAAATATTCCAAACATAATTTCTGATACACAACTAGTTATAATCCCAACTCGCAGCAACCCATTTTTCTCATTTATTGTGGTTTATTTAACGATTAATTAAACTGACGAACCTGGAGACGTTTCATCTGTCTAAGTGCTTCCTCTTTGCCCCGATTGGCTGTTTCCACCTGAGCCTCCGCCTCCAGCAGCTCGGTCTCCAGTTGTTTTTTGACAGTCAAAGCCTGAGCTCTCTGAGTCTTCTCCTCCTCAAGCATTGTTTCAAGTTCTCGCACCTGAACAAATGATAGAAGAAACAAACATAGGGCAGGAGAGAAAAGGAGGTCAAGATCAATCATTTTCAAATGTTACCTCATCTCTTTACTTCTTTGTTCTGCTGAAGACAGTTACCTGTTTGTTGAGTGCTCTCCTCTTTTCTTCCCCTTTCTCCTCTTTAGTGCTGATCTCTCTCTCAAACTGAGCTCTAAGAGCCTGAAGGGTGACTTCCAGTCTGAGGCGAGCGTTCTCGGCCTCTGTCAGCTCATCCTCTAGCTCCTGGGTCTGTTCTTTCAGAGACTGGGCTTCTGTTTCCAAAGCCCGTCGAGAACGTTCTAGCTCATGAACCTAAGGAGGCATGACAAAGAGAAACGGTCAAAAAGAACGAAAAACATAATTATCTTGGAACAGAATAAGCTCTTGTTATTACTACGCTATTAATAAATATGAATAAATATTATATAAGTTCATTGGTAAAAAGCAAGCTGTACATTTTTGCCCACGTCATCCTGGGCATTGACAAGCTGCTCCATGTCCAGGCGGAGCTGCTTATTGGTTCTCTCCAGCTCATCTTTCTGCTCTGTTGCTTCCTGCAATGCCCTTGAGAGAGACAGGAAACGCGTATCCTTCTCTCGACTCTCTGCTTCTGCGCGGTCCCGTTCCTCCAGCAGCCGAGCACTAACTGCTTTCTCCTCTGCCAAACACTGAAGGTTAAAGGTCATAGGGTGATGATTGTCTAGAGCTGCACTTCTCATTTTCAAGGCTTTTTACTTTTAACCACAGTCAATCCAACCACCTAACCATCGGCATCAACCAGCCAATCTATCTATCCATCCATCCATCCATCCATCTATCCATCCATCCATCCTTCCACCAGTCAATCCATTCATCTATCTATCCACTATCCTTCCATTTATCATCCATCCACCAGTTAATCTATCCATCCATCCTTCCATTTATCATCCATCCACCAGTCAATCTATCCATCCATCCTTCCATTTATCATCCATCCATCCATCCACCAGCTAATATATCCATCCATCCTTCCATTTATCATCCATCCACCAGTCAATCTATCCATCCATCCTTCCATTTATCATCCATCCATCCATCCATCCATCCATCCACCAGCTAATCTATCCATCCATCCTTCCATTTATCATCCATCCATCTTTCAATCCACCAGTTAATCCATCCATCCATATTTCCATTAATCATCCATCCATCCATTCACCAGTCATTCTATCCATCATTCCATCCATCCATCCACCAGTCAATCCATCCATCCATTAATCATCCATCCATCTATCCACCATTCAATCCATCCATCATTTTATCCATTTACCACCCATCCATCAATCAATCTATCCATCCATCCATCCATCCGTCTATCATCCATCCACCAATAAATCTATCCATCCATCCATCCATCCATCCACCCATCCATCCATTTATCATGCATCCATCCACCAGTCAATCTATATAACATTAATCCATCCATCTCTCCAGCCATCCAAGTGAATCCATTCATGCGTCCATTCATCAAGTCAAACCATCCATCCCTCCACCATCCCATCAGTTAATCTTTCCATCCACCAGTCAGTCAATCAATCCATCATTCCATCCACCACTCAATCCATTCATTATTCCATCCATCTCTTTATGCATTCATTCATTCAGTTGAACCATCCACCCATCCATACTTCCATCCATCCATCCAAAGTTTCGATCCACCAGTCAGTCCATCTATTTATCCAGTCAATCCTTCTTTCCAACCACCCAGTCATTCCAAGATCTATCCATCCAGGCATTCAATCCATCCCTCCCTCCTTTTCTGTGTTTCCTACTGTACCTGATCAAATTTCTTCTGTCGTTTCTCCAGACCGGTGCAGTTCTGTCTTTCTCTCTGCAAAGCAACTGTCATGTCCTCTATCTCTTCTCTTAGCCGTTCTTTCTGTCTCTCTATGCGTTCTTTCTCTTCTTCTTTGGCTCTCTCTCTCTGTGTGGCATTCTCCAGCTCTCTCTGCATCTTCCTCCTGGCCTCCTCTCCGGCCTCCACCGCTGAATTCACTTCCTCTGTCTGCCTCTTTAGATCAGACAGCTGCATGGATACATAAACATAATATCATAAAACAGAGTAAAGATACAACAACAGCTTTTTAGTTGGGTGAAAAATGGATGTGTACCTGTTGTGTGTGGTTCTGAATCTGGCGTGTAAGTTCTCTGGTCTTCTCCTCCTCCTCCTCTAGTCTCTCCATCAATCCAGCTTTCTCTTCCTCTAGAGCACGTACACGTGAGCCCAGCGCCAACTTCTGCCGTGTCTCTTCCTGCAGTAGCTCCTAAAAAATAGCACACACACAAGCACACACACACATTAAGCATGCTTAAGAGGCCATCATATTCACAGTCGCAGAGACATCACAGTCTCTAAGATCTGCGTTAAAATAGAACAACAATCAGACTGTGCGGAGGACCTCTGGAGGATTTAATTTCCTATTCATCCATCCAACCATCTTACAATGTGTTTCTTCAAAAGCAGTTCAGTTAAGTCCCATGAGTTTATTAATATGTAGCGGAAGAGAGCAAAAACACACACACAAGTTACCTGCACATCATGTAGTTGGCTCTCCAGACTGCTGGCATCCTTACTTAGGCGGTGAGATTTGGACTCAGATGAGGATAGGCAACTGGACAGAGACTCGAGCTCCGACTGAGAGAGAGAGAATTCAAAGTTTGGATGTTTTTAAAACTGGTTTGATTTATTGGTTCGCTTGTAACATTGTGGTTGGTAAACCAGCCTAATTACCAGCTTGAACCAGCTAATATCCAGTTTGAAACAACTACAGTAGACACCTGATACCATGTAACAAAACAGCTACCAGCTTAAGCTAGATATTCCAGAAGGGGAAAGCTTTCTGTTAAATTTTGTGGGCAAAAAAGCTTTTTTGCTATTGTCTACTGTCAACAGTGTAGAAATGTACTGTATGAAGAATAGCTCACAGAGAACTCACTTTCAAACAAAGTAGTTTTCCATTGATCAAGAAAGCTAATTCACTTAACCAATGTGAACCCAATGCAAATTCTGCAAGGGGAAATATTTTGCCCTCATGCAAAACTACCAATTGCATAGAATCCCATTGAAACAGAATTAGACTAACATGAGGTGTTGTTCCCTGCTGCCCACCAGAAACCGGAAAGCCGTTTGTTTTCCATAAACCAAGATATTGAACTCTGATGTTAAATAGCTTTGGCTAAACACTATGAAAGTAGTGGCCTTAGTCGAAAGGCCCATTTCAACCTGGAGTTTACTGAGTCGCTCATCTCGCTCCACTCTTTCTCTTTCAGCCTGTGCGAGGCGTGCGTTGAGTTCCTGTAACTGTCCCTCTGCTCGCTTTCTGCCTCTCTCGCTCTCCATCTTCCCTCCCTGTAAAGTCTTCAGCTCAGCACTCAGGTTCATGCGCTCCTCATCCAGAACGGTCTTCGCCTTCTCCAGAGACTGACGGGACTGTGAACATACACGCACATCAAAGGTTAGCAACTCACAAATACAAACTTGACTTCCCAGTGTAAAAATAGCTCGTAAACATGTTGAATTTGACGTAAAAGCCAAGACGCACTCTCTTGGCATTGTCCAGCTGCTCCTGTAGGGAGTCTATAGCAGCGGTGTGTTTGATGCGGAGCTCTGACAGCTGGGCTTCATGACGACGGGTCTCCTCCTCTAAACATCTCTGAAGCTCTCCTAATTCAGCCTCACGGCGAGACCTAAACAAAACATATGCTTAAAATCTGGATAAATAAAGCTGTTCAAAATGCCGGTGTTTAAATATAGTCTACCCTTCTGATAATTTTAATGAATGTGCACTTGAAGTGCACTTCAAATCTTAATATACTTTATACACATTTTTTAATTTAACTTGTTGGTAAAATAATATTAATCAAATAAAAGGCCACTTAAGTGTGTATCATGAAACTACACTTTCTTTAAGAACACTTAAGTACACTTTTAAAATTTTTACAATTAAAAGTTTTAAAGTACAAATCATTGTTTTGATATTTTGTTGTGTTTTAAAGTATACGTATGTTGATTTGTTGCACAACATACTAAAGCATATGTAAAGTACTTAGCAGTGTGTTGAGTAAAGTAACTGTAGTGTGTTATTCAATATTATATTTGAAGTAATATGTTAAATTTAAGTATATTTAAATGTACTAAATTGTAGCTTTATTATAAACAATTTGTAATTACACATACATTGAAATACAAGCTTCATTAAAAATGAGAAGAAAGTGTATTGCGGTTTACCATAAATGCTTGTCACTACATTTGGCAGTACACTTAATCACATTTTAGACAGTAGAAGTGATTAATACATTATATATGAAAATATAAATTACATATAAAAGTGTACTTATGTCCTGTTAAAGTGGGACAAAACAGCATACTGAAGTTAATTACACTTAAACTGAAAAAAAAAATATTATACTAGTGCTGTCAAATGATTAATCGCGATTAATCGCATCCAAAATAAAAGGTTTTGTTTATATAATATATGTGTGTGCTGTCTATATTTGTTATGTACATATAAAAACACACACATGCATGTATATATTTAATAAAAATATGTTACGTTTATAGATATATTAATATATTATATAATTTATATGAATATAAATATATACATGCAAATACATGTTAATATTTTCAAAATATATGCTGTATGTGTCTGTATGAGTTCCAGTTTTGCCATATTTGGTTGTTCCTGTCCCCATTGTGTTCGATTGTTCCCAGGTGTGTTAATTGTTCTATAGTTTCAGGAGTGTCTGATTAATTCCCTCATTTAGTTCCCTTCTTAAGCTCTGTTCTGCTGAGTGTCCCTCGTCCAGTGTTATTTGTCTATTCAGTGTGCTGTGAGTGTGTTTCCCCGTATCTTGGGTTATTAAATACTGTTCTGTTTGATATCTCCTATGTCTCCGAGCTCCTTTCGCTCCTACACTACAGACACGGTGACAGTATGTAGGTGTCTTTATACATACATAATAACACAGTACACACACACACATATATTATGTAAATTAAAGTTTTATTTTGGATGCTATTAATCGCGATTAATCATTTGACAGCACTAATTTACACAGTTTTATATATATTTTTTGAATTGTATACATTTAAACTATCATGCATCTTATTTATTTGCAATTAACATTACGCTGAGTTCTTCTGTACACATTTTAAAAGTATAACATCTCTGTATTAAGTATTATTTTCTAGTAAGTATTTAATAGTGATTTTCTCACTAGTTGACTGTTTCGTGACTATTTAAAATCGAAATGTATCTTTTAGATCTATAGTTTATGCATTTTTTCAGTAAGATTTTAAAGATTCTTGCTAAATATTATTTAAAACAGCACACAGACACAGACACACAGACACACGCACACACACACACACACACACACACACACACACACACACACACACACACACACACACACACACACACCTGAGCTCTTGCTGAGCAGCTGTAGTGTCCAATGTATCTTCTAGTTCAGTTCTCAAAGCCTCTAACTCCTCTCCCAGATCTCTCCTCTGTTTCTCAGCTCTCTCCCTCATTCCTTTTTCATTGTCCACCTCCTCTTTGAGCTCAGAGACCTGAGACATGGCCTCTCTCAGGGCTCTCTGAGCCTCTGCACGACGTGCCGCCTCTTCTTCCAGCCTGAGCGAGAGAGAATGTGAGAGATGTCATTGTTAAGGAGTATTACTTCTTAAAGTGGCTGTGCTACAAGGATTCGCTATAAGGTAGACTTATGTTTGTGCATGTACCGTGTCTGTAGAGTGGTGATCTCTTTCTCTCTTTGGCTCACGCTGCCTCTCAGCTCAGTGACGAGTAAGCTCAGGTCAGACAGCTGCTCTTGGGCCTCCAATGCCTCTCCTTCCATCCGCCTCTTCCACTTCTCCTGTTCCAGACGGCCCTGCTCTTCCCTCTTCAGACGCTCTGAGGGAAAGGAAGAGACATTTTTGTACCTGTTTGTGTTTTTTAAAGGAATAATCCACCTCAATATATATATATATATTTTTTACATTTATTTACATAATGCTATTCCAACTCCAACAATCCCAGTATTTTTATATGGAAGACAAAAGGAAAAAAAATTACGAATCTCTATGCAGTCCTTTTGCATACCAAGACGTTCATATTGAGCATGAAAGACAAGGTAAAAAAAAAACAAGCACCATAAGAGTCATGTGATTTGTGTGCTATTTAAAAGTCTGTTTAAACTAATCTTATGGTGCTTTTAGTGTTTTTTTGTTCTCCACTGTTGTTGTAAGGAAAATATATATTCATCAAAAACCCCTCTTTTTGTGTTTAATGCAGAAAAAATATATATTCTGTATATATGGGACATGAGATACACTATCATTCAAAATGTGTGTGTAAGATTGTGTGTGTACGATTTTTGAAAGAAGTCTCTCCAAGGATGCATTTATTTAATTAAAATACAGTAAACAACAATATCGTGAAATATTTGTACAATTTAAAATAACTGTTTTCCGTTTTAATATATTTTAAAATACAATTTATTCCTGTATGACAAAGTTGAATTTTCAGCAGCCATTATTCAAGGCTTTAGTATCACACGGTCATTCAGAAATCTGTTTCTCTAATCTGTTGCTCAAGAAGCATTTCTAATTATTATCAATGTTGAATACAATTTTGCTAATATTATTGTGGAAACTATCATTTCCTTTTTTTTAGGATTCTTTGATGAATAGAAAGTGTTAGTTGCATCTGGAATATAATTTTTTTGTAACAACCAAGTCACCTTTGATCAATTTAATGTGTCCTTGCTAAACAAAATAATTAAATTCTTAAAAAAAAAAACGTAATGACCCCAAACGGTAATGTAAACAATGAATTCCATAATTGCATTTCTGCAAGATATAATACATGCAGATTTGAAATCAAAGCATAATTAACACAAGGACTGTTACCTTCTAAATCAGCGATGACAGCTTCCTGTTTGTTTTTCAGCTTGTTAAGACTCTTCACCTTCTCCTCTTCTTCTGTGAGTTGATCTGCGACTTCATTCAGTCTCTCTTCTAGCTGTTTTTTCTCCTGAGAGAGTGAAAGACAGAAAAATGAATGAACCAATGTACCATTGAAGTTGCATTCAAACAACAATCTTCTTCTCGTTAACTACCTTGCTGAATCTGTCTCTCTGCTCTCCCACAGTCAGCGTCTCAGCCTCCAGACTCTTCAGCTTGCTCTCCAGAGTGACTTTCTCCAGCTGGAGGCGCTGACGTGTTCCCTCTTCCTCCTCTAGCTGTTCCTCTAGATCCTGAGAGAAAGAGACAGTGATGTTGACAGAAGATGTTCAATAGTGGACATCAGACACAGACATGAACACCCATCCTCCTCACCTGCACATGTTGCTGCACTCGCTTCTTCTCATTGGTCTGCTGAAGGGTCCTCTCCTCTTCCTCCTCCAATCGGCTCTCAAGCTCCCCCAACACATCTTCAAGCTCCTGTTTGCGACTGGCCAGCCGTGCTCTGATTTCCTCTGCCTCTGCGAATAACTCCGCCTCCGCCTGCAGCTGGTCAGTCAGCACTGACTTCTCCTCCATCAGCTATCAAAGAGGACATCAAGATGAATGTGGAAATCAAACAAATAAACACGGTTTCCTAACTTGCTCAACAAAAATGAGCGAAGCAAGGAAATAAAGTGACCTGTTGGTTTTTTCTGTCCAGTTCAGAAAAGTCTTGCTCTAGTTTACTCATGTTGTCTTTGGCTTTCTGAAGCTGTGCTTCCCGAGCTTGAACCTCTTCATCCTGGCGGGTCACCTGCAGCAAGGGCTTTACCTGGACAAGAGGTCAAAGGTCACAAAGCAAATAAACACAAAAGACACCCATTCCAAATCTCATATTCTACAGCACAGTAAAAAGTGGATATCTGCAAGGGTTAAGTGTATTTATTTATTTATTTTGGTGTGTGTATTTCAAACTAATTTATGTAGGCTGATCCAGTTATGTTAAATATCACTGAAATATTTTAAAATAATATTTAACATTATTATTTAAATAATTATTAATTTATGTTTTCACATGAAGTACATTATTTAGGTTAATGCAATGTGATTTTGTTATACAAAATTTATATTTTATTATGAATAAAATGTATATTTTATTCATAAAATAACAATAAATATGAATAGTTGTTATATATTTTTTAATTATAATACTTTTATAATAATTCATATTTAGCTTCTATAATTATTTTTATTTAACTTTATTAAATTAATAAACAGTGATGTTTCATAATAATACAAATTTTAATAATAATAATTTGTTAATTATTACAAAGAACATCAAATAAACATTATTTTAAACTTTCAATTTAGCAAAGAATCCTGAAAAAAGTATCAGTTTCCATGAAAATATTAAACAAAACCACCATCTTCAACTGTGATAATACGAAATGTTTCTTGTGCATCAAATCAGTATATTAAAATGATTTCTATAGGATCATATGACACTGTAGACTGGAGTAATGGCTGCTGAGAATTTTATGATATAAAGATTTATCAGCTTTTAACACAAAACAAATTGAAATATATATTAAATAGAAAACAGTTACTTTAATTATAATAATATTTCACACTATGACAGTTTTTACTGTCTTTGATCAAATAAATGCAGCCTTTGAGTACATAAGAGACTTGCTTCAAAAACTTAAAAATCCTATCGATGTCAAATCTTTGAATGTGTAAGAGATTATATTACTACTTTATTACATTACATATTGATACACAATTTCCATACTATTTGTGTTCGTATGTTAGGTTTAACTACATTTTAACTCAAACGCATTACCTTAAAGTTCATTATTATCCTTACTTAATTTTTTTTTATATAAAATGATTATCTAGTGCTGTGTGTTACCTTGGTGAAGAGTCTCCACCACTGCCAGTTTCTGAGCTTCAGGTACGCAGCACAGTTCCTCTGCATCACACGCAGAGCGCTGAGCTGCTGCTGCTTCTTATGGAACGCCCTGAAAGAACAGGTCAGTTAATACGCATGCATACACATTACATACCACCAACCTACCCCAAACACACACACACTAGAGCCCTGCAAGCCCATCGGGACCCGACGGGGCCTGACACGCTGAGTCCATTCGGGCCGGGTTCGGGATGTTTTGTTTTTTGACAGATCGGGCTCAGGCTCATTTAGCTTCTCGTCTTTTATTATGCCCAAATACGCGCACACCACACATGTACTGTATGAAATATTGTTATAATAATTATATTATAAATATTATACATCGCCTATGTAATAGGCAAGTACGCCATGCATATGCGCACGCATTAGCATACAGGTGACAGTTGAGCATGCAGAGCATCAGGGAGAAGTTGGAGCGTGGGGAGTTACTAAAAGTTCCCAATGCTTCAGGAAAAGCTGCATTTTGGCAGAGTTTTGTCTGTATTGATATTTGTGGGCATGATTGTCGGTGGTGGTAGTTATGTTTGAGGCCTATAACAAAAGTTTCCCTCTTAGTAGCGTGTGTGTGCGTTTGTGTAAAGCAGAGACAGCGCACGTCAGAGAGCTTAATGTGATATTGATGTTGGTCTTGGGTCGGCATGAATGTGTTCGGGGGAAATGTTATATTAATATTAATAAACTAGTGTTTTCTAAGTCAGTGGATGAAGTTGCAGATACCGACTTGCCATCGCATTTAATAAATGCATCTACAGATTATGATTATAATGAAAGCGTTTTTGTTTTCTACATACTTACATTTAACGAATAAAAAAAATTATCCAAATGTTTTTCTTAATTACCTTAAGAAAATAAAGAAACGAAATACAACCACTTTGCCATTTCATACAAAACTGAAGTAGTCTAATTGCTGAAACAGTATAGTATAAGCTGTTTTGGGAGAAGGGAAAAAGAAATACGGGCTCGGGTCGGACTCGGGCTGGTAACTCTGATAAGCTGTCGGACACGGGCCGGGCTAGGGCCTATATTTTAGGCCCGTGAAGGGCTCTAACACACACACACACAGATGATTACCTCCTTGCAAGATATCCACGGGCCACGCTTTGGAAGTGGATGATAGTGTCAGTAATCTTCAAGTCTCGCTCTTCCTCCAGGTGAGCCAAAACTCCAGCCCGGAAGAACACCTTACTCTGTCCCACCCGGAAAAGGTTCTTGTCCAGCTCCAAAGCACTGATCTGTAAGTACAGTAACAATGCATAATCAATAACATGCACTGACTAAACTACAGAATACAAATCAGAGATCTGAATAAAACACTTTAACACCATTGATCCTAAAACATTTTTGCTGTTCACATGTATTGATCAGAAAGTCTAGCGTATAATATCCTTTATCAAATCAATATTGTGAACTCAGAAAAGTTTTAAGTTTGAATGGTATCACTTACCATTTGCTCACATGCCTGTTTGCCATCCATAAAGGTTCGAGGAATAGCATTTGGAGTCAAGATCTCATACCTGAGACAGAAGAACAATATAAGATTTTGTATTTATGCAAGCTATACCTATATACACACATAACTTGCTTTACTAATGTAAATGGAGACATTCTATAGACTTCTATTGTTTTTACATACAGCTAGTTATGAATAACCTAACCCGCACCGTAACCATAACAGAAAACTGAACTATATGATTTAAATAAGTTTATTGTTCTTAATTTTTATACTGCTTTAACAAATAAGGGTGTCCCCAAAAGGAGGTTTTGACTGATTTAGCTCACACACCTCTGTCTGAACTCCTGGAATGGTATGCGGTTCGGGAAGCCCTGTCTGCAGATCCTGATTCCCTCCAGCACCCCATTACACTTTAGCTGATCCAGAACCAAATAAGCACTCAACTTCCCTGCCTATGACAATTTAAAGAACAAAAAATTGCACAATATTAAAACATTGAAATGTCCAATATTAAATTCAATAAAAGTTTATGGTCTAAAAAATAAAAAATAAATATTTTAAATACTGCACAATGTATAACGAGATTTGCTAAAAAAATACGACATTACAGAAAGAATGCGTTCACAAATGCAGCCTATGTTGATCCAAATATGGAAAGCATTTTCAAATGTAATAATCTGATGTTCTCTCCAGAGATGTTTTGCCACATTTCTGTAATTAAGGATGATTGCAGCATAGTAGCCTATGGGTGTTTCTTTTTTGCCTGAACATCTTCAAGTGAGTGGCGGGGCAAACCGAATGTTGATGCCAAAAGTCCAGCACTCTCTTTACTGCTGATGCTGCGAATAATCTTGTTTGAATGCGTTCCTTCGCTGGTATTTTCCACATTTAATTTTCTCCCTTAACAAATTTGTCCATTCTGATGATCAATTTTACAGAACTAATAGCTGCTGATGACTATTTGAATTTAACTTTTCAAAAGTGCACGCTTGTAAGTGTTCATTAAATGCGTAACATTAATTACGTGAGTACATATGTCTGCTCATATATGAAAATAATATATGAAAAAGAAAATTGTTTTACATAACAAAAACTTTATAGCTTATATTTGTTTAGTACATTTTTTAATTAATGTAAAAACTAAAATGAATTGTAAAACTGAAAGTTATTTTTAAATTATGTTCAGCATGGTGGGGCGCATTTGGATTCATGATGGGCCGCATGCGGCCCGCAGGTGGAGAACCACTGGTTTAGAGCAAATGCTGAGGTAGAAATGTATCCCTAAGAAAATTTTTATTGTAACTGAATTAATTTAAAGAAAAAGCTATTTGTTCAGTAAACCATTGTTTAATTACATATACACATATATATATATATATATATATATATATATACACACACTATCTCACAGAAGTGAGTACACCCCTCACATTTTTGTAAATATTTTATTATATCTTTTCATGTGACAACAACGAAGAAATTACACTTGGCTACAATGTAAAGTAGTGAGTAAATGTGCTGCCCCCTCAAAATAACTCAACACACAGCCATTAATGTCTAAACCGCTGGCCACAAATGTGAGTACACCATTAAGTGAAAATTTACATTTATGCATTTAGCAAACGCTTTTATCCAAAGCGACTTACAGTGCATTCAGGCTATACATTTGTATTGTCAGTATATGTGTTCCCTGGGAATCGAACCCATAACTTTTGAGCTGCTAACGCAATGCTCTAACCACTGAGCCACAGGAACACCAAATTGGTGAACACCAAAATGTCCAAATTGGGCCCAATTATCAATTTTCTCTCCCCGCTGTCATGTGACTTGTTAGTGTTAAAAGGTCTCAGGTGTGAATGGGAAGCAGGTGTGTTAAATTTGGTGTTATCGCTCTCACTCTCTCATACTGGTCACTGGAAGTTCAACATGGCACCTCATGGCAAAGAGCTCTCTGAGGATCTGATTTTTTTTTTTTGCTGTACATAAAGATGGCGTAGGCAATAAAAAGTTTGCCAAGACCCTGAAACCGAGCTGCAGCATGGTGGCCAAGACCATACAGCTGTTTAACAGGTTCCACTCAGAACAGGCCTCACCATGGTCAACCAAAGAAATTGAGTGCACGTGCTCAGCGTCATATCCAGAGGTTGTGTTTGGGAAATAGACTTATGAGTGCTGCCAGCATTGCTGCAGAGGTTGAAGGGGTGGGGTTCAGCCTGTCAGTGCTCAGACCATACGCCGCACACTGCATCAAATTGGTCTGCATGGATGTCGTCCCAGAAGGAAGCCGCTTCTAAAGATGATGCACAAGAAAGCCCGCAAACAGTTTGCTGAAGACAAGCAGACTAAGGACATGGATTACTGGAACCATGTCCTGTGATCTGATGAGACCAAGATAAACTTATTTGTTTCAGATGGTGTCAAGCGTTTGTGGTGGCAACCAGGTGAGGAATACAAAGACAAGTGTGTCTTGCCTACAGTCAAGCATGGTTGGTGGTAGTGTCATGGTCTGGGGCTGCATGAGTGCTACCAGCACTGGGGAGCTACAGCTCATTGAGGGAACCATGAATACCAACATGTACTGTGACATACTTAAGCAGAGCATGATCCCCTCCCTTCGTAGACTGGGCCGCAGGGCAGTATTCCAACATGACAACGACCACTGCCTCGCTAAAGAAGCTGAGGGTAAAGGTGATGGACTGGTCAAGCATGTCTCCAGACCTAAACCCTAATGAGCATCTGTGGGGCATCAAACATAATGTGGAGGAGTGCAAGGTTTCTAACATCCACCAGCTCCGTGAAGTTGTCATGATGTTGTCAACATCACGTGTCCACCGTGTATTTGAGAAAAACATTTATGTCATTATGATATTTGCCCCCATTTAAAATTCTTATTATCCAATGAAAGGCTAGATTTTTTTAAATAAAAGATCAAAAAGGATTAACAATGCAGATTAATTTTCACAACCTTCTTTGATCATATTTACCAAGGGTGCTTATATGTTTGCCCATGACTGTATATATCTATTTAGTTTTGTTCCACCTGCTGTACCAAAACCATATGTTACACCCCTAACGATATGTTAAACTCTCAAAAAGAAACTTAAAAAAATGAAAATGTTAAGAAGTTAAGTTCTTATTAAAGATAAAGATAAAGATAAAGTAAAGATAATTACCATGGCAATTTTTCCATTTCTATTAAGTTTCTATAAAAATCTTTGCATTTTTCATACCCTTTTCTCATGGTTAGGGATGATGCAGCGCAGGAAGTTGGGGTTGGTGTTGCGGAGGGTGGCCATCAGTTTAGTGAGGGACTCTTTGTAGAGCTGTCCCACCGTGCGAAACATACCCTTCTTCGTCTTCAGCCCAGCGGCCCCAAAACTCACCGGTCCACTGCTTTCTCCAGATGACCCCTGATCCAGACCTACAATCCTCTCCACTGACAAGCACAAAACAGAGATGTTATTATATAAAATTAACAGGTGTTGTTCAGACAGCAATGTGGCTCTATATTAGTGCTATTAAAACATACATACTGTACTGTACAAGAATTAAAAATTCTGTTCTGGTAGAAGTCTTAGTATGAATTTGTTGTTCTGAGATTTTTTAAATGTTCCAAACAGAAAAAAAACATTTCTACATGTAAAGAACATTAAGAAAGATACTTTATGAAGAATAAACTAGAGACAAGCAGATCACAACCATCTAGTGTTAAACTAAACTAACTAGAACAAGCTCTATAGCAACCCATGAAAAACAAACAACACATTCTACTAAACTACAGTGCAAAACAGCAACCCACACATCACATCACAATCTGATGCTATGAAAGAGAGATGAAAGAAAGAAGGAAATGTCAATCAACAGTTAGATGAACTGATGGAGAGATTAAAAGAAGAACAGCAGAAAAACCTACTGCTGTCAGTGCCATTGGTTTGCATTGTGGCATAAGAGTCAAAAAAGTACACGCGAGGAAGAGTTTGAATATCTGAGAGAAGAGAAGAGAAGAGAAGAGAAGAGAAGAGAAGAGAAGAGAAGAGAAGAGAAGAGAAGAGAAGAGAAGAGCAAAGCGTTAGTCTACTGTAGATTACAATATGAAATATTAGCAATAGAATGAAAACTGAATTATTAATACTGCATTATCAAACATTTATTAATAAAACAATAATATATATTATACCTTTGATTGAACTGAAAATGCCGTTTTACAGTTTGGGTAACACTTTATATTAAGGTGTCCTTGTTACACGTTACATGTACTTACTATTATAATAACAATTAATTATAGTAGAATTACACTGTAACAAGGACACCTTAAAATAAAGTGTAATCGTACCAGTTTGCAATTGGATCAAGCAATTAATTTATTTAATGTTGTTGTTAATATTAATAATAATAACACTTATACTTATTTGTTATTTATTTAAACAAACAAATGATTACTATTATTATGAGTAGCAGTAGTTTTCCTGCTTCTGAATGTGAAATTTTGGGAAATAGTAGTAAGAATAATAATAATAATTATTATTATTATTATTATCATTATTAATTATTTATTTACTTCTGACATTTAGGGAAATTAATAATAATACCAACAACAAGTTATTATTTGTTTATTTGTTTGTTTCTGCTTTAACGCAGATATATATCATAATTTAGATTGTACTAAAAACTTTAAGGCTGTAATTAAGCCGCTTAAAGGTTTGTATTGTTTGTACCAATTTGTAATTGTATGAAGCAATTAATGAATGTATTGTTGTTGATGTTAATAATAATAATATATATTGGTTATTCATTTAAATACTAATTTTTTTTTTTTTTTACTCACCCTCCCTCCACAGCTCAGAGATGAAGGGATCAGATGACTGATGCAGGAGAGATGCAACGTTATCATTCAATGGATCCATGTTCTTTATCAGCCACTCATCTGCTTTATAGTCAACCTGGCAGAGTAAGAAAGTATTATAACTTCAAGTTGACTAGAAAACCGAGAAATGGAGAATACACTGTGGTAAAAAATAAATAAATCTGACCTTGCCAGCATAGTGTACAATGGAGAAATCGGCCTCTACTTTAAGCTGCCGCGGCCGCATGAACTTTGGGTGTGAACCCTGCTCAGCTGACAGCTTGTCCACAAATGAGCGATCAGTTGCTCTTGGAAACCAACACTCCTCATCCAACAATGCCAGGACGCCTGGAGGATGAGCCTGTGGAGCAAACCAGTCAAAAACACTATAAAGACACTGCATGTCAAATCAGGTGGCATGTCAGATGGTTATTTATGATGTGAATTGAGATCTACACATACACACACACACACACACACACACACACACACATGCAACGCGCACACACACTGACCGGTCTCTCAATGAGGTCGATACAGGGCTGAAGATCCAGACCGAAGTCAATGAATTTCCACTCTATGCCCTCTCGCTGGTACTCCTCTTGCTCCAGTACAAACATGGTGTGATTGAACAGCTGCTGTAGTTTCTCATTAGTGTAGTTGATACATAACTGCTCGAATGAGTTCAGCTGTTGAAAGAGAGAGGCAAAGAGAGAGAGTAATATTTATCAGCTGAGTAATAAACAATCATTAAGACACTCAGAACCCGCTCACCTGGAAGATCTCAAATCCAGCGATGTCCAGGATCCCGATGAACGAGGCCCCCTGGCGCTGTCTGCGGTCCAGGGCTCTGTTGATCCGGTGCACCAGCCAGCGGAACAGACGCTCATATGTGGCCTTCGCCAAAGCCTCCACTGCAAAATCAGCCTAAACATGCACACAGAATGAACAAAAACATAAAAATGAATGTTTCTATTACTGTATTGTTGAAGTAAAATTAATAGTATTTGTCCTGCAATGTCACAAAAAGCCAATCAGAATACACTAACTGAACATGAAAAAGCATTTTACTAATGTGGCAAATTTCAGAGTGGAACAGGATATTCACTGAGGGGAAAAAAGGTAGAGTGGGACTTTATTCATCTGGAATCGAATCGATAGTGAAAAGTGATCTCTTTATCACGTCTGTGTGAAGGTTGAAAAAAATGTGATGTAGAAAAGTAATTGTGATGAGGAAAGTAGTTTCACATTTGGAGCAATTAATTACACTACCGTTCACAAGTTTTTGGTCACTAACTCTTTTAATTGCTTTTGTAAAAAGGACCTTATTTTCACCAAGGCTGCATTTCTTTGATTTATTATTTAAAAAGTTATTTATTCCTTTGATGGCAAAGCTGAATTTTTGGCATTACTCCAGTCTTCACAGACACATGATCCTTCAGAAATCATTCTAATATGCTGATTTGCTTCTCAAGAAACATTTCTAATCATTATCAATGTTTAAAATGGTTGTGCTGCTTAATATTGTCACGCTCACTTGGACTTTAAGTCTGTTTTCATTCATCCCATGTGTCCCTTGACCTAGTTTCTGTCTCTCCTTGATTGTGTCATTCTGTTCACCTGTGTCTAGTTAATTATCTTCGTTTGGTATGTGTATTTTAGTTCCTGTCTGTTCAGTTTCTAGTTTGTCTGGTCTCATCGATGTGTATGTGTTTTCAATCCTTCCTTGTGTGGATTACCTTTATGTGGATTTATTAAAGACTGTTTGCCATAATTTATATCTCTGTGCATGTTCTTTCAACACAACACGTGACATATATTTATGTAACTCGTGGTTAAAAATGTTCAGGGATCTTTGATGAAAAGAAAGTAAAAAAAAGCAGCATTTATTCAAAACAGAAATCTTTTGTTACATTATAAATGTTTTTACTGTCACTTTCGATCAATCTGATGCATCCTTACTGAAAAAAATATTAATGTATAAAAAGAAAAATCTTACTGACACCAAACTTTGGATCAATTAGATTTCAATTAGAGCTGTAACTATCAAATTGTCTCGATGTGTGATGCTGTTCACAGCTGCTTCAGATCAAAATAATACACATTTTGCTTGATGCTTTGACACCTTCTATGTTAACATTGCATTAAATGTGCGGAAATAACGCTGCAGTGTGATAAAAAAGGTTCCTTTCTGTATTTGTAGTTGAAATTTACATCTGTGGTATTGCACTTCGTAAAGCCACACACCTGCTGCTTGGTCTGGGCCTTCTGGACGTACTCGCGGCCCACTTTAATGCGTGGAGTGAGAATGGCTCGGCTGAACTCCAGTACACTGATGCCCAGCAGGTGGCAGATTTTCTGCGCTGCTGTGTCATCCGGCATTGAGGCCTGATCTGTGTTCTTCTCTTTGTGAAACGTGATGTTCCCAAACTGCAGGACTGCAGAGATCACCTTTAACATAGCTGAAAATGGACAGAAGAATGGAAAATCACTTATTTTTGTTCAGTGGTCAAGTACGTGTTATATGAAATCATGTTGATGTTTTCTTCTCCATCTATTTGAGAAGCTCCTCTCTTACATGTGGATTCTTCCTGAGTGAAGCCCATGATAGTCACTGAGTCCATTGTCTGAGTAAAGTTTTCTGAATCACTCTGACCCGGAACAGGAAGTGACCCCCCGCAGAGGAAGCGGTACTGATCCGCACTACCCAAAAGAATCTCCTCTACAGAGACAGTGAATAAATAATGACAATGATAATACAAACTTTTATATTGTGAAGCTGTGCTATGTGTGTGTGTTTGTGATATACTGACTTCTCATGGCCTCAGAAGCTCCAGAGAGGAGCTGGTAGAAGATATGGAAGGTTCGCTCATCTTTAGCCTGACGAATGGCTCGAGACTTCTCCAGTAAATCTGATACACATGCGGGTTAAAGAAAAATGCACCAATAGAAACCTTTTTTATATACTGTACATTATAGTCTATCATTTATTGAATGAGGTAAAGCAGCCAAAATTTCTGAATGTCATTGCATAACATAAAATATAAAGCAGTATCTGCAATCAAATATTCTATAACTTTACATTACTATTCTGAGGAATTTTGATTAAATTATCAACTGGTGTTAAGGTGATTTTTAGTGGATGTATGAAGGATACAGGCCTCAATATTAGCACCAACAATATATCCAGCAACATCAAAATTAATTCTGATGAATTTGCCCTAAAACAAATATAAAAACATTTTAGAACAGTTTAAAACATCAAGATTAATATCTAAGTTCAATTGATGATGGTTGGATGTGCCGTTGCAAGGCTTACAAATCTGGAAGAGTTGTCATTTTTGACGGTTTTGGCATTGCCGAAGGCCTCAAGAATGGGGTTTGCTTGCAGTAACTGTCTCTCCAGTTCCCCCTAGACACAGGACAGGAAGAATAGCATGTCAGTGCAGGAATATTACCAACATTACAGCAAAAATCCCACAGGAATGCAGAGACCCCGCAGCATTAGAATATGACTGCAGCCAAACAACTCTCACACAAACAAACATACGTTTACTTTACTAAATGGAGACTTGGCACAGAATTCTACTATTTTTAAATAAAGCAAATTATAATTACTATAGACTCCAACCATTAACTCAGTGATTATCAAGATGAGGGGTGTTCCCCCCCCAAAAAAGGAGTGCAGATTTATTGTAAGGCGACATTACGAGGCGTTCTCAAATCTTGTTTGTGTCAAATTACTACTGTATGATAATGCAGAAAAAGTACAAATTAAAAAAAAATATTTACTTTTTTATATCAAATTAAATATATAAATGTAAAAAGTAAATCTATAACTTATTATTTAGGAAAATAAAAGAACAATCTAGGCATTTTTGACAGAAAGTGAATCAAAATGTTTAATTAAACAGTGCAATTTGAAATGTCTTTTTTACTAAAAGTGATATGAAGAAAATTGCATAAAACATATTTCAGAAATTAAAATAAACAATGCACGCACGCACACGCACACACACACACACACACACACACACACACACACACACACACACACACACACACACACACACACACACACACACACACACACACACACAGCTGAAAGTGTGAACTCATACAATTGCAGCTCAGCCACAGCCAGATGAAAACAAAACTTATGTAAAACTATGTACAGGCTAGATAATCTCTGTTTTGGCTCTGAGTTTTCGCTCTTACCCATATAGAACAATATGGTCTATATAGGTCAAAAGATAACATAGCAAAGCTTTAATATGCATACATTGCCCCCTACAGGTCCATAGTGGAAGCATTAGAGCAACCATACTCACATACTGCACAATCTGTTAGAGTCCACAAAAAGAGAGAGATGGGGTGGTAGAACAAGTGAACAGGACAAACAGGGGACAAAAATATAACATATTGATGAGCAAAAACATAAAAACATGGTTAAAAAACAAAAACAAATAAATCCACACACATTACTTAGACATATCACACATTATGAGGTTAAAGTGGCAGGACATGAATTAGAATGGCTGTAGTCTGAACTTCCTGTTAGCCGGATGCGTCAGTCATGAAGAGAAAAGCCCCAACTCACCCTGTTCACAGCGCTACTGCCACGACCAGAGAGCGAGTACCATCCATCTTCAGCACAGAGCAGAGGACAAAGAGAAAGAGAAAAGAAAAGCAGAAAGAAACAGCAGGACCCAGGAAAGAGAGGAGACCCAAGAAGAGCGAAAATTGAAATATTAGAGAAAAGCTGCACATAGCCAACAGATACACCAGCATTTACAGCTTTATAACACTGGATCTGCAAAATATTTTGTAATATTTTTACAATTTTTATTGTATTATTGCATTACGTATAATTTATTCTTATTGCTGAACAGAGTTTTTGGAGAACTAGGCAGCAGAAAAATGAATAAACAATAAAAATCGGAAGACAAGCATGTGCTGACTTGTTCGAAAAGTAGAAATAGCTGCTTTATCTCTTCCCATCTTTACCTGTAGGGTGCTGTCTTTGGGACGTCCCAGAGTGCCAGACTTGTGTGAGGACGCCACATGTGCCAGATACTGAATCACTTTTTTTGTGTTCTCAGTCTTTCCTGCACCCGATTCCCCTCTGAACACACACACACACACACACACACACACACACACACACACACACACACACACACACACACACACACACACACACACACACACACACACGTTTATATATAAACAGAACAAATAAACCACCTTCTGCTGTAAAATAGATTTAGACTATTTTCAGAGTTATTCAAACAAATACTAGCAGATGACTTGTTTTAACAAGATACAAAACATGTATGCTGAAACAAAATTAGCAACACACGCCATTAAATGGAAAGAAAATATTGATGGAAAAAACATGTCTGTCTAAATTAAGTTCATATGCATAATACCAGATCTGAGGGAACAAACAAAGCAAAATCCTCTGGTAACTTTGTCTTTTTGCAGCCAACATGCTTCTGCTGGGTCAAATAGCTACATCTCTCCTTATGCTGTAAAACTGTCCAACTTCCTCACACTAAATGTTCAGTTAAGAGTGGATAGATTTCCAATCATTGGAAGTCATTTGTTTTAATGGTCTGAAAAAGCATATTTTCTGAACTGTCCACTGAAATATGTAGTCAAAGTCAAATATGCAGCGGTGACAGCCAGTGGAAACTCACGTGCACAGGATGGACTGATCTTCTCTGTCTGTGTGAGGAAAACAACACACATGAAGAGGGACATTAGCATAACAAAGCAACAATTACAGTGACTTTGAATTATGGGCATTTTGTAACTGTGAATATGAAAAATGTGTTATATTTGAGAAGAAACATATGAACTTATGTAATGAACATGCTCAGAAATAATAACTTAATTATAAGGATTCTAAGGTAGTACACTGAACGTAACTCTAAATGACACAGCTAGACAAATATAATAATATTGAGAGCATCTACTTAATAGAGCATCAACGTAATAGACAATGGCGACACAACACATTTTATTTGTTTATTTATTTATTATTGTTGTAAACTAAAACTATTAAACATGTTGGAAATTGAAATAAATCTAAAATACAATAATACAAATACATATGTATATATTAGATAAAGAAACTTAGAAATGAAGTACTAGAAATTGAAATACTACAATTACTAATACTAAAACTGAATAGAAAAAGCTAAATAGAAATATAAAAAACTAATACAAATGACAAAAGCAAATAATAAAACTACCAAAACCTAAAAATTTAAACTTAAAATATTACAAATATAAATAAATAGAGTGAAATATATAAATAATACTAAAATAACAGTATCAAAACTGTTCATGATAACAAGCACAAGGCTAAACCGTTTTTTAGCAGAACAGACCTACAGCGCACCAGTTCTACATCAAACTTGTACCTTCAAGACTAGTTCATTGATTAATTAACAAATTAAATGGATAATTAATGTTTATAAATGGTCTTCCGGTTGTATTTTCTGTATATTCGGGAGGTAAACTGCATGTTTTCTATCTCAAAGTGTTTACCAAAGATTGAAAAGGAAATCAGAACAGTTAAACTTTCTGAGAGTTAAAAAAACTAAATTAAAGGGACAGTTCACCCAAAAATGAAAATGATGTCATGAATTACTCCCCCTCGTGTCATTCCAAACTCATAAGACCTTCATTCATCTTCGGAACACAAAATAAATATTTTGATGAATTCTGAGAGCTCTCTGACCCTCCCATAGCCTGCAAGGATACTACCTCGATCAGGGCTCAGAAATGTAGCAAAGACATCAGTAAAATAATCCATGATCCATTTAATCAATAATTAAATAAAAGTTTTCAATACAAATTAGCACAAGTCAAGCTGCAATACCAAACAGGAACACAGGGAGATAAAGACCACTAACGCCTGCCTTTAATAAACGGTTCCAGAATCACTAATCTCTATCACCACATAATCAGCGTCATTATAAAACACTCGTGCTGCCAAATACATGCTGAAAATAATATTTTACTGACATCTGGACCAAGTCACTATTCTCTCTTTGTAATCGCTGATGAAATCGGCATGTTTTCTCTGCATTAGCTGTTTTGAGCTTACAGTTTGAGTCATATCCTTACTTTCCAGGAGTTTAATTTAAATGATGTGATTACAAAAGCCTGCTTCTTTTCATTTTAAGATAATTAAAGTACTGATTCAATTAGTAATCAATAATGAATTATTATTCTATAGTTGACATGCTCACGCAACACAATGAAGTAGATACTGCTTGCGTTCATTCACATGGTCAAGATGAGAGGTGATCCGCCTGGGTAGTAACATAGTTTTATATATTTAATGATATATGGGATCACCCAGACCCTGACGATTTACTCTGAGTACCGGCAACATGTCAGAAGTGTATTTATAAAAACACTTATAGGCATATATAAAAATAGGCTAAAATATAGAAGTGTATGACAGCGATCGCTCACTTCAACAAGGGTGAGTAATTACACTTGTAACTATTCCTTTAATATGTCATTTATTAGAAATGAGTTCCCATGGTATAATCGGCATGGCTCTTATTCCTGAAAACACACATATCACGGTCGGGCCAGTTTATTAACCACAGACACACCCTGAAGAGCAGTATGAGAATAAATCTTAGTGTCTCAGTCATGCCTGGGGTTTCCCACTGTTATGACTATAAGTAAAGAATTCAATCTTCATGCATGAAACTATTCTTCTGTCTAAATATTGTGATGCAGAGGTGTATGAATAAATTCACATAAAGTGAAGCAGGTTAGCGGTTGCCATGGTACCTTGCAGCATGCTTGTAGGCCGCCTCGATATGGCGAGATATGTGGAGGCATCTCGTGCTTCTTCCCACATCTCTATGATGGATTCTGTATACGGCAGGTTCTTATAGGGGATCACCACACAAAACAGGCGGAGTATGTCTGTCGGCCACACACAAACACAAGAACTCAGACAGATGGAAATATATGTAGAAACAATAGCAGACTATTTGACCACCACAGACTGTCCACAATCTGTTGACTGAATGCCTGATGGACACCGCACACAAAACTAGCAGTTACAGTACTTGCAAAAATCAGAAGCTCAGATCTGATTGGCTGCCTTCACCCAGCTTCCCAAAGTCAGGTTTTTATCAGGCCAAAGCACATCTTGAGTAGATTGGTACAATAAACGATTTTAAGGAAGAATTATGAGGTGGCAAGATTTTTTTAAGAGCTTTATTTGTAGGGTTTTGTACATTTAATGTTTGTAGTGTTAATAAATTTTGTGATTATAAATCAATGTGACGATTGTTATCATTATTATTATTATTAAATTAAATATTAAACAAAATGGTTGCACAATTTACGCAAAAATATTTGATTATAAATCAATGTGACGATTGTTATTCTTACACTTTAAAAAAGGGTTAGGTAGGGTTTAAGAAAATAATAATAATAATTAATTACAATACAACTGTAAAATTACAATAATATTTGTGTCTTCATTTTCTTATTTTAAGCTTTGATTGATCTTTTATTTTGATGGAAAATCAAAGGGTTAAAGCTTCTCCTTTGCTGGCAAACATATTTATTTATTTAAATAAATACATTTTGATAATTAAACAAGGCCATATCATGGTTTGGATTTTATTTAGATTTATTGTTCAGTCCTAGTTTTTTTTGAGGCACTTAGTTGCAAGTAAATTATATGTTCATAAGCAGAACCTATTTATACAGTTATGTCACTAAAATAATAATAATAACAATAATACTAATACATTTACCATATCGTTTTAGTAAATTTGACTAAAACATATAATTTTTAAACTCTATAATTTTAGAGACAACATTTTAGTTGACATTATAGAAAAAACGGAATCAAATATATACAAATGTTTATATATTAATTGTACAGTATTTACTAACATTTAACAAAAACAGCATGTCAAACTGTCCTTGCTCATCCAAACATGGAAACTTTTATGCAACTTTTATAGTTTATACACATATTGATTACTTCATTACATTTTAGCGCAAATTTAAAAACATAAAATAGTTGGAAGTAAATACAACAACATTTTGATAATACAAGTGGACCAGACTTTATGCTGATAGAAAAGATTAATGTTTGCTACTGTTCACGATGATGAAATATGATGCCTGTTCTGAATATTATACATCCACAAACACTAAATGTGAAATTTCAAATCCATGATCTTATGCACTTATTTACACATGTAAGTTGGGTGAAGAAACACTGAGCTCAAGTGACTCTTTTGACAGATGCGTTGAATAAGGGTCCTTGATCTTGTGTGTGCCAGTGCATGTGTGTTGTTTTCTTGGCTTTCAGCATGAAACCTGAGCAGAAATTTGAACTGTGAGCCTGTCAAACACACGCGCGTGTATCTGTGTGTAACACTATCTTCGCTTACTAGAGAAAACATACACATGCCCACACACACTCATGTGATGGCAGGGCACAGTGGCAGCATGTGTCAGGACTGAATGACTAAACACACGTGAACAGTTCTGACTAAAGGAAACACTCACATATGAGTCCTGAATAGTATCTGTTGTGTAAGACAGAGGCCTCATTGAGGCACGTGAGATCGGCTGCTCACACTGAACCGGGGCGGGTTCATCCGCTGGAGCTCAAAGCGTGCTTCTTAGTCTGACCTCACCTGTCAGTGGATTGCAGACTGACCAAAACACAGGCAGAAAATAAAGGCTGATGAGACTACGTGAATGTCTTTTGTAAATGTCCTTCATGGAACATGTGTTATCAATCATTTGGATGATGTCATTGTGTCACTGTCCTTTATTAAGTCATGATCACTGATAAATGTCTGTTGGCTTACAAATGTCACATATATTTCACAGAACAAACAGATATTTGAGATAACCACATTTATGAATCAGTAAAATAGATAACAAATTCAAAAGCATAAAATAAATGAAGTACAACATGATACTATAATATTAATTTACAAATGTTATTTAAATGTAAATAATATATGAATATATACTGTTTTATTGTATAGAAAATGTTACGGACTAATTATGAAAACAAACATGTTTTATAAATGATATATATATATATATATATATATATATTGAATATATTAAATGACATTATTTCACACAAGTAAGCATATTTATGTTCTGACTTTAATGCAATAAATAAATAAATAAATAAAAAATAAAAAAATAATAGATATTTATTTAAAAAAATACTAATATAGATAATAAAATATATATATAATATATAAATATATATATATTATTGTTGTTGTTGAATGATTAATCATATCTATGGTTATCGATTAATCACATCCAAACAAAAGTTTTTGTTTACATAATGTGTGTTATACTGTATATTTATTATGCATATAAAACACAATTTATGTTTTCATATTAGTCTATTTTATCATTCTTATATACAGAAATAGATTATTATATTATTAAACACATATTTCTTTAAATTACAAAAACATACTTAACAGCCAAAAATGTTAAAGAAGTGGGACTTTATGGTTTATTCAAACAACATTGGGAGATAAACACTTTCATGCAGATTGATAATGATGAATACTCAGACTGACTTTCTAACACAGGCATAATTTGTAGGAAACAGAAATACATGTTTGATGGAGATAAATAACAGTCTGAGGGGAGTGTCAGATTGAGAAACAGAAATAGATATACTGACATAGATAGAAATATAGAGATCCGCCTTCATGATAACAGGAAGTGCTGAGATCTCCTCTCTGTTCTCTTCAGTCACATTCTCATCATGGGACTCATTTTGAATTGGGGTGACGAGCAACCACTGGCTCAACAAGTATGCATTCATGGTGTCCTATCAAAGCGCTAAAGCCCTGATTCAAACACGTTTGGTGGGTCACAGAAGATAGCTCAGATCGAAACTTTAACTAGACAGAACAACATAAACAAGGTCAAAGTTGAGCAGCAGATTAAGCTTCGGGCTTCTCAACAGCTTGATCATTTACCACCGTTATTATGTTTTAAATGCTAATGATGCCTGTTCAGCGGAACTGAAATGTTGAACATATAACTCAATCTGTGGTCACAGACATGAGAATAAAACAGTAAAATGCAAATGAGAAAAAGTGGTGGAGTTTTCAAGATTAACAACCTTAAAAGAAATTAATAAATCCATAAAGAATTGAAATCCATTATTGTGTTATATGCTAAAAGATATAGATAGATAGATAGATAGATGGATAGATAGATGGATATATGGATGGATGGATGGATGTGACGGACGGACGGACGGACACAGACAAACAGATAGAGAGACAGACAGATAGACAGATAGACAGATAGAGAGACAGACAGATAGACAGATAGATAGATAGATAGATAGATAGATAGATAGACAGATAGACAGATGATAGATAGAATAAGAATTTAACAATTAAAACAGAGGGCACAATTTAGTATTTATCCACAAAAGATTTAAAAGAATGTAAATCCATTATTGTGTTATATGCTAAAACAGATATAGATAAGGACAAAAGCATTTATTAAAACAGAAACCATCAATTAATTAGTTTCATTAATATGGCCCTGAATTAACAGAAACAGAAATTGTCAATGAAACAGACAGTAGAAATTAAAACTGCCAGTAGGTGGCAGTAAATGAAGGAATAAGATAATGAGCATTAATTTACATTCACAGAAAATAAGTAATTGACAGAAACAGAATCATTGGACGGACACAAAAGTGACATTCAGAAACTGTGCGTCTGGAGGCACAAACAGCAGTATGGCTTTAATAGGAATAACAAAACTGACGAAACAGACAATACATCATAGATATTAACAGACAAAAAGTCATTACTGAACTCTGATAAAATCAACATCAAAGCACGAGACAAAAACAGACAGTGAGACGGAAAGCAATAGCAACAGATGCGTCATTTGACAGGTTTCATTATACAGCGATAATATTTGCAGACCTTAAAAAATTATATGATGATTCGATGGAGTATATCAATCGATATATCGATATTATATACCTATTTTAAACAACCATCTACATTTTTATTAACTCACAAATGCAACCAAAATATATACATGAAATTAAATCTAAAATGCTACTATGGGCTCAAGAACATCTTTTCTGCAGATAACCAAATACAAGCAATAGCAGAAAATAAATACAATAGAAGAAAGACACAAGTTCAATAAACAGTGCTTTTCAGGTTTTTCAGCTCAGTTTAAAACACGTTTTCAGGTACGCTACATAAATGTAATAATCAAATGTAAAATAACTGCATAGTCTTCGCTGTATAAATTAAACAGCCTGTAAATGAATAATTTTTGATGTTACAAAGGTAATTTAGTCAGGAGCAGTGAGCACTTGTATTTTTCTTTGACAGCATTATATATATTATTAGTTATCTTTCACTTTAAGAATGAAAGCACAGATTTAATATACTGATACCCATGCCTTTTTTCTCCAGTGTTTACATTAAGACATATGCTTTTCTTAACCTACTGTTTACAAGGATATTAGCCAAAACAAGCATTTTGATGTAGTTTTGTCTGTATTTATTCATCCATGCTCAAAAGCAGAGGAGAGCTCAATTAGTATTCGCAGAGTTGACGCTGGCTGTCTGTGTGCGCGCTTCAGATGTGTGTGCGTAGCGCTTTCAGCATGCGACTGTTACTCCAACAATCCCAAGCCTTTTATGTTTGAGCCTTCAGTCTTAATCGAGTCCTGATACGAGATTGAACGAGAATGCGCTGGTAGTAATGCATAGACAGACATTATATGAAAATGTGGACAGTGCCAAAATAAAGGTGCCTTTTTATCGACAGATATCGATATTTTAGTGGCATCGATCGCATCGCCATACATTGTATCGACATATCGATCCATATCGATGAATCGTTACACCCTATTGCTTAACTATATAATAAGATATAAATATAAGACAAAATCTCATACAGGGCATTTTCCCAATCTCTTGAACTCTAGGGTATTTAACTGCACTCTTTAGGCTTCATCAAACAGTGAGTTGTAACTTTTGCACCTGTGTGTTCAGCTGTACTGATGTGTTCGACTAAGCGGCACTGAACGCTGGTGTAATGATTTCTGAACTTGTCCACATAATGTCCATAATACTCTCGATCGTCAATAGATTTAAAAGACACACTGCTCAACCAGACTTTCATGATCAATCTTACCTCAAACCCATGTTTCTCTGAAGGCACCCACACGAGTCTCTTAGCTCATTGTCTGGAGGCGGAGAACACTGAGGTTGATGCCTCAGGCTGCTTGACAGGAAGTGGGTAACATCATTAACACTGCCTCCGCTGGCCTGGACATGGTTGTAGCACTGTGTGGAGAAAGAAAGAGTGAGTTGTCCTTTTTATGGAGGAAAACACAGCAGAGACCGATCATTACCCTTAATAGAATTATCCCATCATCATTATGATGCCACTGAGGCAATCAAGCATCAATCACAAAGAACAGATAAGGCAACAGAGAGGGTCACAGAGAGCAAACCAACAAACAAAGAGTGCTAGAGAGAAACAGAAAGAGGATTACAGTATTGTGACATTTAATATTGAGTTATACTGAAGGACAGTCTGATTGAGTTTCAGTACCAGTATGCAAATGAAAATATGAGTGTGACTGTGCTGTACAAATCTGATTGTGAAAATGCACACCAACCCATACATTTGTTTGTCTTTGCTGAATATCTGCATTTAATGACATTTATGCATTTAGAACAATTTTCATCAAAGATGGAACAGGAACAAAAGCAATTTTCAGAGCCACCAATATTTGTAATATAAAATGGCAGCTTTATTAGATAACTAGATTAGATTCTGCACCACAGCATTCAAGAACATTTAACATATAGTTTACTGAACATTTACCTTTTGTTTGTGTTTATCCATTTGTTGAGCCAAAATAGTTTTGTCAGGCTGTTTGGGATGCTCAAAGATGAAGATAGCTATCCATTAGTATTCCTATTCATTTTAATGGCATTGGTTGACGAGGCGAACACAATAGCCATCATTCATGTGTTCTCAGTTCAACTAGATGTTTTGAGCCCATCACATGAGATATGAATGAATAATGCTAATACTACTCCATGGATGCACATCACGATGATGCTAATGACTGTGAAAAACATTTCAAAAGTTTGGGGTGTAAGATTTTACTGTTTTTGAAAGAAGTCTATTATGCTCACTATGTTACTTTTTTATTTTTTACATTATAATTTAAATACAAAAATCCTTATTTTAAAACATTTTTTTTTGTGATTTTTGATTAAAAAGTTTAATTTTCTTACTCATCAAGATTTTACAGTGACCAATATATTACAACAGATTTGTTACATACTAACAAGAAAAAAATATGCAATGATTTTGGTTAACAAGGAGCTGTTGATATATGATACTTGTGAATAATTTTCTTGCAATTAAAACAAAACATATTTTGACATCTGCAGAACAGCTAGGTTACTGTTGCAGTGTTGAGAACACATGATTTTCAGAATGTTTTATTAAAAGCTTTATTTTTCTGTACGCCAGGTGACAAGACTGCATTTAAATGATTTATTACAAAACATATTGATATTTTTAACTTAAATTTATTTTTATATATTTTAAATGTAATTAATTCATGTGTGTGTGTGTGTGTAATTTGTGTGTTGTGTGTAAAAAAATAATATTTTACTAAACAAATAATTCATTTGTTTTTTGTGCAAAAATGGGTCTGTTGAGTTCATAACAAGTTAATATGATATTTGCAGAATAAACCTATCAAAAACACATATAAATTATCATGTGCTTTTTTAAGATGTAATTACAATAACATCATAGCAGAAATATAATAGCTAAAGTTGTCTCAAAATCAGAGCAATGTTTTATACACATGTTTGACTTACAAAATAACAAAAAGAACATTATAATTATCTTTATGTTAAATGATAGGACTAGAAAGTATTGTCACAGAAAATAAGCTATTGGTTTTTTCATCTGTGTTTGATTGCTGTTCCTTTGTGTGTGTGTGTTGTTTTGTGTTTTTTGTGTTTGTGTGTGTTTATGCATTACTGAGTACAGAGAATTAAAATTCTGAATTTATGGATCATGCAAAATATAGAAAACAAAAGATAATGATTCAAACACAGGATAAAACCATTCAGAACAATCCAATCCATGAGTATACTATAAACAGATTCTACATCATTGCATTTTATAACCAGTATTAGGTGCTGGGCTACATCTTAAAGAGTACATAATAATAATATAAACATATAGCTGTATCAGAATGTACCCATTTTTTACAACACAGAAATTAAGTTTTCTGCTCTTTTATTAAAAAATGATAAGTAGATGTACTCCATAATTGCTATTGATTGTTCATTTTGATAACGCTCTTTGATTTTCAATTAAACAATATTGAATTACACCTCATTTAAGGTGTTGTTTTACAGTAATTATACAACAACTGACAATAGTAATTTGATCCCTATAGATTGTGGATTAGTTTTTTTATGTTTTGTCATTGCATGACCTCACGAAACAGGTCTCACATTACGCACGAGTAACAAGGAACTCAACAGTCTGACCCATTGTTAGATCCATATCAGATGATTTATGTGACACCCTGTATGTCTTACACTCTTGTTTATATAATTAGACAGGTATTAGTGACAGGACTGTTTTTTACTCTGCTTTGATGACTTAAATGATAAACAACATATTTTCAAGGATAGTATTTTGACTGTAATAAAAATATAAATAAACTCAATATTAGTTCAATAAAGTTTTTGTTTTGACAATAAAAAACAATATCAGTATATCTGTGATAAAGTGCATTTTTACAAAGAGTGTTACATAAAATATAAAACATCACAAAATTAGAGAAAAGAAGACTTTGTGTACTTAGTGTTTAAACAGACAAAAGTAAAATAATTTTAATCTGTGACTTTTCTCATCATTTTTATTTTAATAGTTACATTTAAGTGTTGTTTGTGTTCATACATGAAGAAAAAAATATAATACAACATATAGTAAAAATTAAAAATTTGGTAGATTATAGTCAGTAAGAATTGAATTCAACACAGAGGTATTGCAGTTCAAAAAATGTTGTGACAGTGATTACAGAACCATTCTGTTTCAGTATCACTAAACGGTCTATGTTAAAAGAGTATATATATAGAACAGACATAAAATAATTAACATGAGGTGTCCACATAAATACCTGTGGGCAATACAGCTGCTTGATACAATGTACACGATACGGTAACTTTAAGGGCTTCTAATTAAAACATATTTTCTGACTGTTGTGCACACAAAGAGAAACTATTGCTCTGTATGGTATTCTCTTGATAGCGGAGCTAGATCTGTTCATACAAAGATGATCTTTCTATATAATATTATTTAGACACAATGGACAAATGCACCACCTGATGAATGCTTATTATCTGCACACCCACAGACTGTAACATGAAGATGAAACTATTGTCTCTGAATGCGTTTGAATTATTTATATCCTATAAATATATTTGAATAGAATAATACATAATAATAAAACGTTTTGATACTGCAAATGTTAATCTTACCTGATGTGTTATAATGCATTTTATATGAGGATCTTCGTGCTCTGAGCACAATATACAGGAGTTCATGATACACGGCACCATAATACAAGACAACGCGAGTCTGTGTTAATCACACTCAGGATATGACTAGAGAAAAAAAAAGAGCTCTCGTGTTTTTTTTCAAACATGCACAGGATTTTCGCTGTGAAGCCGCAAACTCATTCACACTGAGAAATGGCAGTAAAGCGAATCCCGCCCTCCAGAAAAAGTAGAAGAAGCTTAATCTAATTAAAGCCCTTACTATCCCTTTAAACCCGCCTCGTGAAATAGGACAGAGCGGTCACGCCTTTGTACTCGCTCGACGGATAGATTGACAGGAATGATCGACCAATGAGTGGCGTGGAATGAGTGAGGCTTGTCTAGATTGACGTGGCAGCAGGCCAATGACAGAAGAGCAGCAGGTGCCGCTGCAGGACTGTCGCGCGGTGGGGTAGAGATTTGCGTGCTCTTTGTTGACAGCAGCGCAGTGTGTCTGTCTGTCTGACGCGAGAAGGATCCGTGAAGCTGGACGCCCCAGATTCCGCATTAATGTCGAGGAATCTGAGGATCGAGGTCTGGAGATGGCCGCGCCAAACAATTATAGTCAGAAGTCAGAAATGGAAAAAAATTTGAGGTGACTGACTACAGCTGTTTAAATTCAGCACAAATACACCATTTCTACAATATACAAAATAAAATGACCATTTAGCATATTATTATTATTTTAGACAATAGTTATATATAAACGTGACAAATGGACATATGACAATCAAGCATAACTATGATGATGATTCTTATTTAATATCATACAACAATAATTACACAAATCAGAAACATTGTAGATATTATACAGCTGTTTAAATTGAGCATAAACACACAATTTTTACAACTGATAAACACATTTACCATTTATATTATTATTATTTGCATTATTATTCATTTAATTCAATAATTTACATACATGTTGTTATTATTAATAGGTAATGCTGACATTATCCCAATTATTAGGCTACTATTCAGAAGTTCTTCCTTATAAAAATGTGTACGTTTCTTTAAGCACATTAGGATAAAAAATTGGAATATGAATAGAAATGTAGGAGATGAGTCAATAAATCATGTTGTTTTTTTACCATGAAGCACATTCTGTCTTACAAAGTAATGTGAATGGTATCAAAGGAACAGCACAGAGGCCTGGACACCGATTGACCAATAACATAACTGCATTTAGAAAATAAATAAAAATAGAACATGAGCCACTGGATGCCGTGGTGAACTCAGGTCATCTGATAATTTGTCATGGTGATGGTTTTTCTTTAGTATTTAGAAATTTAGAAAACAAAAATGAGGTCAAAGTGCAAGTGATAGGTCCAGTAAGATGTCAAACCAGGGTTACCGGACTGACAGACAAGCACTCACTCACACACACACACACACACACACACACACACACACACACACACACACACACACACACACACACACACACACACACACACACACACACACAGACACAGACACACACATGTTGGTTTTTATGGTTTACGGGGACTTTCCATAGGCGTAATGGTTTTTATACTGTACAAGCTGTATGTGCTATTGCCCTACACCTACCCTACACCTAAACTTAAAATTATGGGGACACTGAAAATGTCCTCATAAATCACCTTCTCCTTGTAATACCTATGTCATACCCATGTCATTATACAAATTTGTGTCCTCATAAACCACATAAACATGCCCCCACACACACACACACACACACACACACACACACACACACACACACACACACACACACACACACACACACACACACACACACACACTAACAACAGTACTCACACAGGCCTATTAATAGAATGTTGTGGTCATGAAGACTAATGATAAACAAGCAAGCTTACAAGCAGAGAAACAGAAAAATGACAAATTTGAGGACAATTTCAAATAAGTGGATACATTTTCTATTCAAATAGAGGGCTACATGTCTACGATTCTCCTAATATAACAACTGTACATAGCCCTAAGTTTAAGTGTATGTATATTTTAGTCCACACTTAAAACTACACAGTGGAGAGAAACAACTTGAGAGACAGAGACAATTTTATCTTCTGTCTACAATGAATATGAATTTGTATGACTTAATTTGGCCATATATCCACAACATTGTCTGTGATAGTAATGCTATGCAATCATATATTTAAGCATAATTACACATTACAGTACATTACAGGTATAATGTACACTAATGTTCAAAAGTTTGGGGCTTTGGGGTTTGGGTTCAAAAATTAATAGTTTATTCAGTAAGGACGCATTAAATTGACAGTAAACATTAAAGACATTTACAGTGTTACAAAATATTTATATTTAAATGAAATGCTGTTCTTTTGAAATGTATTTGTATTCAAAGAAACTTGGGGGGAAATATATAATATAAAAATATTGATCAGCACAACTGTTTTCCAACTGTGATAATAATAAGAGATGTTACTACACCAAATCAGCATATTAGAATGATTTCTGAAAAAAGAAATGGCTTGGTATATCAGATTTTTATTTTATATTGTAATAATATATTACTTTTTTACTGTATTTTTAATCAAATAAATGCAGCCTTGCTGACTATAAGAGGCTTTGTTTATTAACACTGCATTCAAAAACATCTACAACTCCTAATCTTTGCATATTAGTTTTATAAATATATTGTTTAATATGATTATGCATGCAGAATAACTGTAGCCAAGTTTTCTTCCACTTTTTGCACCATTTATTGTTAAAATGCATTTAAAAACTGCTGTCTCCAGCCTGTTTCCTTCCAGTTGACCTTATTAATGATGAATCAGTTGCATAAGGTAAATAAGTAAATACATATTTATAATAAATCGTCAGTTATGCAACGAGGCAATTTCGATGTCGATAAATCTTTTTTAGCAAAAATACCTGGACGAAAACTTGGCAAGTGTCTCAGCTCTATTTAACACATTTTACTATATTCATATATAGACTTAAATAGATTTTTCTAAAAATAAATCAGCATAGAAAATGTGTAAAATGTCTACAGGTTCCATCTGTGCCTGTAACATCAGCATAATACAACCTACATTTCTCCATTACATGTTTAAAGGCACACCGCCGGCAAACTAATTACAAAAACACACAAGAAAAAACCTGTCCAGCAACATACTTTAGGTCAGAATGTTTGTGTGATCGTTTAAGAATGATTGGAAGACAGGAAAAAAAACGTTAAAAGCCCCAGTCATTACATAACAATACTACAGACTGTAATAAGTCATTTACAATATGTACTACACAATTATGAAACACTGAGAGAAAAAAAATGAAAGTTAACAATCCAAACAGTGGCTGATGACAGATGCATGTGCTGTCCAATGAGTAATTATATAATATATATAAATATATCCATACATACAAATAGAAAAATCTTGTTTTTTTTTTGGTCTGTGCAATTGTGACAAATATGGTGTAACATTATTAGAAATTATATTGAAAGTGCTTCACATAATCTGCTATGTGTATCATGATACAAAAATGCATTCACTTGAATAAATAGAAAATAAAAATACAGTACATAAGAGAAAACTTGAAAATGCTGCAAATTTTCAGTAGTTTCCTATTTTGCAGTGAAGCAGGCGTTTCCCACATTCAATACAAGACACAAAAGTTCTCAACAAGTAATTTGATTTTGAGAGATTATTTTCTATTTCTTAGGTGTGTATGATAATTGTCATAAGAAGTTATGTGCAATATGTATTTCCTTCCAATTTGTAAATTGTAAAATCGCTCATACTGGTTGCGGCCCCTAGGGGCCACTGTTGTGTCTTAATCAGGTACACATGCTGGAGCCACTGCCTCTCGTGTTGATTCTAAAAGATCGCCAGGTTCAATCAGCCCACTGGGTCGGTGTTGCAGCTCTCCTCGTGTCAAAATGACCTTCTCCGTCAATCCCTCTATATCTCCCCCACTCTTTAATTTCACTTCGCAGTTCGATCTGTTTTTGGTCATTAAGTATTTGACCTTATTTCAGTGTGATTGACCTGTGTTACTATGTTCCTCTGCACTCTGACTTAAACATTACCTTCCTCCTTTTCTGAAACCCATCTGAATGCTTTTTTTCTACAAAGCTCCTACTTTTTGGCAGGAATTCATGAAAAATGAATGAAGTGTCAATGAGTTCATTTAAAAACGGTACACCGCTAAACCAGTTAAGATTGCAACAGAGACAGGCCACTCGTATTACAGTGGCCTGTAATACTCACATACTCGTCTGCCGCTTTAAATTCTCAAGCTCGTTATAGCAGGATGGATTCTGATTGGGTGTCAAAGTGTTTATAGTTCATCAAATGGGAAAAAATCGTTCTGAAAGTGATTCCAACGATATTGTTTCTCTGTACCTTTATCGTTATAGCTGTGGTGTGGATTCTGCTATTCTTTAATTATTGAGAACGATTTTATCATTATCTTTATAGCTATTGTCCTTGGTGTAAACGGGCATTAAGACCATCATGCATCTTCTGTATACAAATTAAGATATTTAGCTTTCTGACCCTGCTTAGACAGCAGTACAACTGACACGTTCAAGTAGTGTTCCAATCGGTACTAGGGGTTGAACAACTTCTGATTTTTTAAAGTCGACTTTTTTGTGATGAAAGTCAAGTTGAAGTCGACTAGTCGCTGATGATGTCATTAATGAACAAATAAGTCTGGAGCTGTGACAAACACCTTGTGCACAGCTATGAAATATGACAGCGCTGCCCACATGACTATTGCAGCTGTAACAGCTTATTTTTATTAGTTCTTTAGTCTTTGGGTCGTTATATTTCTCACAGATTCCTGCTCGTTCTAAATCAGATACAGATAAGTAGTACAGTAAAGATTGCATTCATATGAATTAATGCATTAGTGAGAGCGGTTGCGTGTGTGAATTAATTCTACCTGGCAGCGTCTCTCTACTAGTAGTGAAGCTGTGGGATTCAGTTATTAAGAAATATATTCTTGAACTTTTCAGTTTCTGAGCTATTTTACCGAGAAATCACAGAACAGTGTTGACAATACATTTCGTCTGAAACCCATCTGAATGCTTTTTCTCTACAAAGCTCCTACTTTTGGCGGGAATTCATGAAAAAGGAAGGAAGTGTCAATGAGTTCATTTAAAACGGTACACCGCTAAACCAGTTAAGATTGCAACAGAGACAGTCCACTGTATTACAGTGGCCTGTAATACCGCATACTGCTCGTCGCATTAAATTCTCAAGCTTGTTATAGGCGGATGGATTCTGATTGGGTGTCAAAGTGTTTATAGTTCATCAGATGGGAAAAAATTGTTCTGAAAGTGATTCCAACGATATTGTTTCTCTGTACCTTTATCGTTATAGCTGTGGTGTGGATTCTGCTATTCTTTAATATTGAGAACGATTTTATCGTTATCTTTATAGCTATTGTCCTTGGTGTGAATGGGCATTAAGACCTTCATGCATCTTGAATACAAATTAAGATATTTAGCTTTCTTAGCTACTGTCTGAAGCCTATATGTGCGTTACAGTGCAGCCGCATTAGATTAGAACGTGATTAACTTACCTATCGGTTAGGTACATTTATTGTACATAAGCGGTAAAACCTGCATTCTGCCATTCAATTTCGAGCATCCAGTAATATAATCACACATGTCTTGTGGAGCGATTCAGAGTATGAATTAGTTTGTAATTTGAACTGTTTGGAAACGGAGCATAAATCTGGATTTATTATCATATTGCGCCCTCTATAGGACCAGCGACTAGTCGACATCAAGCTTAAAGCATCACGGCAGAGCACTGAAATTCAAGCCCCAGAAAGGTAGTAAGGACGTCGATAAAATAGTTAATGTGGCATCGGTGGTTCAAATGTAATTTTTATGAAGCTGCGAGAACAATTTTGTGCACACAGAAAACAAAAAATAAAGACTTTATTCAACAAAGAATGTAGCAGTTATGCTGTTGTCTATGCAGGCTCAAAAAGCTCTCGGATTTGCCCTCTTGCAAACTATTCTCAAACTTTCTCAATTTTAAGTTTGAGTTGTTCGTTGACATTGAAGTCATACGACCGTGGTGTACTTTTATAGCATACGTTTAGCTTTTCACTCCTGGCGATTGTATTTACGCTTCATAGTTGTGGACATTCATAGTTGTTTTCATCTAAAAGGTTTTTATGGTGAACAAAACATGTAAGAAGCATAAACTTTTGTTGGGTTGGTCACAGAGCTTATTTTCTGAAATAATGGAAAATTCTGTTGGCTTTTTTTAAGGGAACTAGAGTGATGCTAACTTTGAGTTTGGCCTTTAAAAATATATAAATCCTAAAGTGCTCTTTTAGCTGTACCAACCTAAAATATAGTTTTTTATTAATATACTATATGTTTATGATATCATTCTTGTCAGAATATATTGCTGATTTTAAAATGTTATTGAATTGAGAGACTTCAGTGTTCCCCTACCCAATTTGATAAGACCAATTTGATAAGACTAAAAATAGCTGTGCTTCCAAAATGGCCGCCTGAATTGACTTGCTTTGAAAGAATCTTTGATAGCATCTGATAAAACAGGTTTATAGTGAAGAAGACTCGTAGAAATACTGCACTAGTGCAACTGATTAGTGAATTCACCCCACTGTCTTGCTATCTTGCTCTTTCATTCTCTTCTCCCAGGCTGTGAGAGGCCCCTTTCCCTCTTCTGTTCTCCATCTTTTGTGCATTCTGTCTTCTCTCAGCCCATCTTAAGCATGACCTATTGTCATTAATCAGTCCTACATTGTCCCTTTATGGTCCTCTTTGCCTTAGTCCCCTGTCCAAGTCTGTCTTTCCAGCCCTTCTCTTTCTCCCGACCCCTGGTTCCAACTCCTCCCTCCATCCTGACCCTTTCCCTTTCTTTCTCTATCCATCTCCCTTTCTTTTTTTGACCGCTGCTTTCCCCTGTGCCCTTTCATCCCAGCCGCATGGCTCAGTGTATGTGTGGGTTCTCACTGCAGGAGTCTTGTCGAGATAGTGGTGCGGGCTGAACGAAAGAGGGCGAGGGCGATGGGGAAGAACAGGGGGATGGAGAGAACTGGCCAGGGCAGGGAGGGACAGAGGGGGAGAGCTGCAAAGCCACCTCGTTCTCGTAACAGAAGGAGGAACGGGAGCCCAAGATGTACTTTTTCTCGGCTAACTCTTTAGCGCTGCAGGTGGGCGTGTCTGGGACCTTGTAAGTCCTGTTGAAGTATGAGTAGTCCACCTAGAGGTGGGGAGGACACATGACAAGTACATCATTTTAATTTGAATTCTTATGGAAAATGGCCAATTACTTTAAAATGATGCATTTTGAATTTAATTTTGCCTGAGTATGTGAACAGAATCAGAATATCACAATGTAATTGCTGTTGGTTAGAACTTAAATGGCAATAATTCTATTAGTCAATAGTTTTGTTGTTGGATGGATTGATGGATTGTGTTAAGTTACATGGAGCTGAATTACATAGGTCCTTAATGTCAGGTGGTTTGAAACAAATTCTAACCAGAATGTTTGAGAAATATCAATACAATGTAGCCTTACAAACACTTTACATTTACAACCACTCAATTTCCTTTCAACTCTGTCACTTTCCACCCTCCATGTTTTTATTCTCTGTCTCACCTGGTAGCATTTCTTCCTTTCATAGAGCACAGGTTCAAAGCGGTGACCCCAGAGGATCTCAGAGGTCAGGTATGAAGACCGGCATTGGGTTGTCATGGCAGTGGCCTCCACCATGCCCTCCAGAATCACCACCACTTCCATATATTTGTCTCCCTCTAGTGTATGTTTGTCCACCTCAAAGAAAGGGCTCTCCTCATTAATTTCGTGCACAATTGTCACAGGTGGCACCAAAAAGATGCGATCTGTTCCTGTGTCAAAGCCGACATTGAGGTCTGCATTGTCCAATGGCAGGAACTCACCCTCAGTGGTCACCCGAGGCTGCAGGAAAGGTCAAAAGCACTGTTAAGTTTTACATACAGTAGATCAACGTTTTAGTCATTTGTATTGTTTGACATAAATGTCCTTTAGCATATTTAGATTAGTTAATACCTCATTAAATATGATTAATTATAGTCCTTTTATACAGACTGAAATGGCACAATTTTTGTCAGTGAAAATGTTTTAGCTGATGATATGCAAAATGGTGAAAACGTGTCTGTAACATACCAAACTTGAACTAAATCTTCCAAAATTTTGAACAAGTCATAAATATGTTTTTACACATTTCATAGATGACAAACTTTCAGCCAGTAATTTTGACCACCAACTTGATGTGATGATAGCAGCATTGTCGTAATCATTTACATGTATGTATTTAGCAGACACTTTTATCCAAAGCAACTTACATTCAGGCTATACATTTTTTTCAGTATGTGTGTTCCCTGGGAATCGAACCCACAAGCTTTGCACTGCTAACGCAATGCTCTACCACTGAGCCACAGGAACACATTAGTCAGATAAGTCAAATTAATCAGACATGTTATATGATAAAAAGGCGATAAACGCTGCCTTCCACGGACAAATCCAATCTGTGTTTTGTAGTGTTGCTATGAGTGATAGATTTTGTTGGTTGCTTGGTTTCTGTTTTGTCACACAAAGAGGTCCCATGGACACTGAAATCTCATTGGACATAAAATAGTTTCTGATGGGCTGTGATTGTGCTTCATCAAACAACATTTTTGCTTTCATTGTTGACAAATTACAACAACAAAAAAAATCTGTACACAGCAGAACAATATAATTCAAGAAAATATTACAAAATGAAAACGATTGTATGTAGCCTATTTGCATACTATTTTCAGTCATCTATTTTATTCCAGTCAGTTTAGGCAATAACATACTGTCTGAACTATAAGAATTTATTGTCTGATCTCAATGTTCAAATATCTGACCATCTGACCTCAAACATCAGGATGTGTTGGAAACATTAGTATCGCATGTGGATATAAACACAATAAAAGACAAATATAAACATGATCCTCACAGACATCCACACACCTACACATTTGAATACATGTTTACGACAATAAGATTTCATTCACTCTTAAACAAGAGCATACAGACACAAATAAATTAATCGGGCCGTTAAATTAAGTCACACACACGGGGCAGATATGCAAGACAATGGTTTGCTCTGGTAAAATTAATCCCCTCTGCAAATCTTATAAACCTCCGGTATGAGCTTGAACAAAACAAGCTCATTAACCACACCAACTGTCCAGATGTCAATCTCTCATTCTTTTTCTCTTTCATTTACTCATATCGTCATGTGTTCATACCTTCATGCAAGGTATTTTTTTCTTATATATGCCAGACTACCCTTAAAAGTTTGGTAAAATTTTTAAGTATAATTTATTGAAAGATGTCTCTTATGCTCACCAAGCATGCATTTATTTGATCAAAATACAGAGAAAATTTGTAATTTTGTGAAATATTATTACATATTTTAATTTATTCCTGTGATGGCAAAGCTGAATATTCAGCATCATTACTTCAGTCTTCAGTTTGACACGATCCTTCAGAAATCATTCTAATATGCTGATTTGGTCCTCAAGGAACATTTTTGATTATTATCAATGGTGAATACAGAGCTACTTGATATTTTTTATGGAAACTATGATGCACTTTTTCACAATTCTTTCATGAAAATAAATTTTAAAAGAACAACATTTATTTAAAAATATAAATATTTGTAATATGTCTTTACTGTCATTTTTAATCAATTTAATGCAAACTTGCTGAATAAAACCATTCCTTAAAAAAATAAAATACAAATACAAACCTTACAGTCCTCAAACCCTTGAATGCTTGTGTACATTTAAAAGTACCACAGTAATGCCATGGATTTTTAGACATGGGAGCCAGTTATGGTAATGCTACATAATTCTTTAAAATACCTTGAAATATCAAATAAAGAGCATATGGAATGAGTATGGTGATTATTTAATAACAAAGTAAATATTACATATAAATACTAGTGCTGTCAAATGATTAATCGTGATTAATTACATCCAGATAAAACATTGTTTACATAATAAACTATATTGACAATATATACAATTGTATATACAATATATACAAGTATTGACAACATACTGACAATACAAATGTATAGCCTGAATGCACTGTAAGTCGCTTTGGATAAAAGCGTTTGCTAAATGCATAAATGTAAATGTATATTGAATATATACCCCTTCTAATGAGTTTTTGGCTCAAGGTCTGCATTTAAAGTCACACCAGAGGTGTTCAGCTGGGTTTCTGCAGACCAGTCAAGTTCTTCCACACTGACTGAATCGTCATTTCTCTTTGATCATTGCCTTATACACAGAGACACTGTCATGTTAGAATAGAAAAGGGTCCTGTCCAAACTGTTGCTATAAAATTAGAAGCAGAAAATTCCCTAGAATATCATTATATGCTTAAACATTAAGATTTGTACTCATGGAAATTACTAAAGTAGAGAAAACTTTCATTAGAAGGGGGTGACCAAATACTTTTGGCAATATAGTGTATATGTGTGTGTAATGTGTGAAATTATTATGTATGTATAAATACACACACATGCATGTATATATTTAAGAAAAATATGTAATGTGTATATATATGAAATATATTTATATATGATATAAAGTATATGAATATAGATATATACATGTAAATACATGTACATATTTTAAATATATGCTGTATATGTGTGTATTTATACTGTATATATACATAATAAATATACACAATACACAAATATATTCTGTAAACAAAAACTTTTATTTTAGATGCGATTAATCACGATTAATCATTTGACAGCATTAATTACAACACCATGGTACAGTATTACCATCACTGTACCAAGTCATATTTGCTAGCATCTCTATCCCTGTTCATTTTCTCAGCAAATTATCTTTTGTTTCTTTTCAAAAACAAATTTAATTCAGAAATTAATGCTCATCACAGAATAGGTATTTTTGGTATAAGTCACTTTATGTAATCTGTGAATTGCATTTTTATTCTGTTTAAATGAACAGACAGGACAAGACACAAACACAAACACACCATCTCACTGACCTTCAGTATCTGTGCTCGTACATGGGCCTCCACCAGGTGGCTCTTGCGCAAGTTTCCCACTCGCCACATCATGCAGAGTTTCCCGTCCCTCATGGCCACCACGGCCACATCCGAGAACACCAGTGTCTCATTGCGCTTCTTGGGCTTGGCGATCTTAGCCATTACCGCCCCAATGATGAAAGCGTCGATGATGCAGCCCACAATGCACTGCAACACGACAGCCAGCACCGCCAGGGGGCAGGCCTCGGTAACACTCCGGAAGCCGTATCCTATAGACGTCTGCGTCTCCAGAGAGAAGAGGAACGCCGCCATAAAACTGTTCACTTGCTGAAAGCAGCGTTCCTCCGTCTCTGCCACCGCCTTCGCTCGGTTGGAATCCTCTACGGTTTCCAGAGGAGCCAGCGAGGAGGAAACAGATGAAGGAGAAGAGGAAGATGATGCCGGGGGCGCCAGATCCCCATGAGCGGCGGCAATGAGCCAGAACGTGAAACCAAAGAGAAGCCAGGAGAGCAAGAAGGAGAGGGTGAACACCACGAGCATCCAGCGCCAGCGGATATCAACGCAGGTGGTGAAGAGGTCGGTGAGGTAGCGCTGGCCCCTTTCGCTCATGTTGACGAAGGTGACGTTGCAGCGCCCGTCCTTGCCTACAAAGCGCCGTCGGGGTCGGCGGGACTGGCTGCGGCGTTCGAGGGGGCGTTGAGGGCGAGAGGGAAGACAAGGACTTTCTTTTGCTCCTCTCACACCTCCCTTCTGCCCCAGACTCCCCCCTGAGCACCGAGCCATGCCTTCCTCCTCCTCCCCTCCTCCCTCCCCCTTCTTCTTCATCATCATCGTCATCCTCCGCATCATCCTCATCCCTCTCTGCTCCTTCCTCCATTGCTATGGCGAAGGTTGAGTACTTTGCCGTTGCAGTTGGGTGATGGAAGTGTGCCCGACTGGGAGGAAGTGACATCATCACTCTGCGCCAGCCTCATGATTTCCTCCTCGTCCAGCGGTGTGTCCACAACTACACTGAAGCGCCTCTTTACCCGAGCAGCTCCCATTATTGGTGATGACCAGAAAATGTTTGGGAAAAATTCAGCTTTGCCAGATAATTCAAGGGTCAAAATGGATAAAAAATACAGATGCAATGATATATATCCAAACTATGAGTTGTAGACTGTATTCCACAGCGAGGCTTAAGGCCTGAAAGAGACTGTATTGTCATTCAGATCCCGGCAGCCAATCGTTGCCCAGAGACGGAACACAATCGCATTAGAGATCATCTCTGACATCATCAAAGAGTCTCCACTTGAGTGGTCCATCCACTGTCTGCTATCAATAAACCAGTATTCCTGGATGAATTTACTGAATGCAAAGTTCCAAAGTTGTTAGATGCAGTAAATAAAGAAAAAAAAAATCTAATTTCAATGCAGTTTCTCAGCTTTAGCAGTAGTTTTGCTAAGGTTGGATGGTGGGAAGAGACTAGTCAGAGGAAAACAGTGCTGCTTTAGGTCTATGCGTAACATATAGCAGCTTCATAAGAAAGTGAGCAACTAAACGGCACAAACAAGGCAAAGTTCAGGCAGAGCACAAGGATAAAGGAAAGCTGAACTTGCATAACATGAAGGAAAAACATAAACAAGCCTCAGTCTTAAGCTGAGGGAACATGTAGAAGGAAACTGAAAAGAACATGCACTAAACTGTCTAGAACATATGTGTATTAAGTTCTGAAATTAATGAAAATAACAGCATGCATATACAGACCAATCTTTCCCTTTAGGACCTCTTCAGCTTTCCTTATTTAGGTGAGATGTTTAAAGACACAAGAGAGATGTGTAATTAATATGGAAACTAGTCAACAATTTCCTAATACTTGACAAATGTGACTTCTTTGCCTTCAATATTGAGCAAATATAACTCTGAAAAGAACAAGTCCATTTCTCAATCATAGTAGACATCAAAACAATTCACACAGTCAGAAGTAACATTCTGTCACAGTCATGTTTCCATCTCCAGTCTTTCAACAGATTTTCCAGTCTCACACCAAGAACCCAGTTCTCCAAAATAAATGAACATTTTGTTTTAGATAAACTCTTGATTGAAGTTCTATAACTGAACTACTATAGTGCACACATAACAATAGTAAGAGGTTTAGAGTAAGATGAATTATGACCTTAGTTCACTTTGATCTCTCCAAAAGCTTAAAAAGCTAGGTGGTGCTTTGAGATCTTCCTCAGAGTCCAAGTCCAGTTTGGTCGTCAATAAAACACATGCAACAGGTGAAATGTTCCTAAAAACGAACATTAGGTCAGAGATGTTTAATGTTGTAGATAAAAAAAAAGATTGGGGGAACTGAACATTCACACCTGATAAGTGGTGTTACCTTTTCATATACCTCCTCTGTGGAACCTTTAGTTTGAGGCTTAATGAACGTGATAAAAGAAGATAATCTTTAAAAACGGTGTCTAGTCATGAAAAGCCCACTTGAACAGGAACATATTCAAGGATGAAATTCGAAAATATAACACTCAAAAGAGAATCAAGAAATGAGAGTATGGAAAAAGAACATTTCTAAAGTGAGAGGTGACACAAGGTTTCATCTTCAAATATCTGCTGCCCTCACACTGATATTTGTGGTAGAATATATCCATGGCAAATACAACTCAAGAATAGTTTGTCAGGTGCCTGTCACGTTCCTTATTATTCGAATCTGCGTTTTTTGCGTTGAGGACATCACAGTCTCTGTTAACTCCTAGAGAGAAAACATAATATGAAAGTTAATTTGAAATATAAAGACTAGATAAAACTAATAAAAATATATCTCTGTGACATGAAAGCTGCATTGTATACATGCTCAATATATGCTGATTAAGTCTGATTATTTATCTCCAAGAAAATGTCATAATTCCAATTTCAAAATTCTACTAAACTATATTATTTATATAGTATCTCACAGAAGTGAGTACACCCCTCACATTTTTGTAAATATTTTATTATACCTTTTCATGTGACAACACTGAAGAAATTACACTTTGCCACAATATAAAGTAGTGAGTGTACAGCTTGTATAACTGTAAATTTGCTGTCCCCTCAAAATAACTCAACATACAGCCATTAATGTCTAAACCGCTGGCCACAAAAGTAAGTACACCCCTAAGTCAAAATGTCCAAATTGGGCCCAATTAGCCATTTTCTCTCCCCGGTGTCATGTGACTCGTTAGTGTTACAAGCGCTCAGGTGTGAATGGGAAGCAGGTGTGTTAAATTTGGTGTTATCGTTCTCACTCTCTCATACTAGTCACTGGAAGTTCAACATGGCACCTCATGGCAAAGAACTCTCTGAGGATCTGAACAAAATAAGTGTTGCTCTACATAAAGATGGCGTAGGAAATAAGAAGATTGCCAAGACCCTGAAACTGAGCTGCAGCATTGTGGCCAAGACCATACAGCGGTTTAACAGGACAGGTTCCACTCAGAACAGGCCTCGCTATGGTCGACCAAAGAAGTTGAGTGCATGTGATCAGCGTCATATTCAGAGGTTGTGTTTGGGAAGTAGCCATATGAGTGCTGCCAGGATTGCTGCAGAGGTCGAAGGGGTGAGGGTTCAGCCTGACAGTGCTCAGACCATACACCACACACTGCATCAAATTGGTCTGCATGGCTGTCATCCCAGAAGGAAGCCTCTTCTAAAGATGATGCACAAGAAAGCCCGCAAACAGTTTGCTGAAGACAAGCAGACTAAGGACATGGATTACTGGAACCATGTCCTGTGGTCTGACGAGACCAAGATAAACTTATTTGGTTCAGATGGTGTCAAGCATTTGTGGCGGCAACCAAGTGAGGAGTACAAAGACAAGTGTGTCTTGCCTACAGTCAAGCATGGTGGTGGGAGTGTCATGGTCTGGGGCTGCATGAGTACTGCCGGCACTGGTGAGCTACAGTTCATTGAGGGAACATTAATGCCAACATGTACTGTGACATATTGAAGCAGAGCATGATCCCCTCCCTTCGGAGACTGGGCCGCAGGGCAATATTCCAACATGATAAAGACCACTGCCTTGGTAAAGAAGATGAGAGTAAAGGTGATGGACTGGCCAATTATGTCTCCAGACCTAAACCCTATTGAGCATCTGTGGGGCATCCTCAAACGGGAGGTGGATGAGCGCAAGGTCTCTAACATCCACCAGCTCTGTGATGTCGTCATGGAGTGGAAGAGGACTCCAGTGGCAACCTGTGAAGCTCTGGTGAACTCCATGCCCAAGAGGATTAAGGCAGTGCTGGAAAATAATGGTGGCCACACAAAATATTGAGGGTAATCACTTAGGGGTGTACTCATTTTTGTGGCCAGCGGTTTAGACATTAATGGCTGTGCGTTGAGTTATTTTGAGGGGACAGCAAATGTACACTGTTATACAAGCTGTACACTCGCTACTTTACATTGTAGCAAAGTGTCAATATCTTCAGTGTTGTCACATGAAAAGATATAATAAAATATTTACAAAAATGTGAGGGGTGTACACGCTTCTGTGATATACTGTATATTCATAAATAGTGTATATATATATATAATTACCAGTGCTGGCAGTTAATGAAGTGCATGGATCATCCCGTGTCTTCTTTCTTTGCCCTTTCAATCAGCAGAAATCTGCTGAAAAAGATAAAATATTATGTAAAAGATTAGTGTCTTCCTAAAAAGTCATCAGTTCCTCAAATTGAAAATGTCATTCTGTAGTTGTAAACTATGGATGAGTAATTCCAGATTTCAGTAATAAAAATGATAGGTATTTTATTACTTCTAATAAAAAAATTATATGATATTACATATAAAAAAATATTTAAATTTGTTCAATAAATAAACTTTAAATGCAAACAGAATACACTTTAGCCACAATAAAATGTCAAATCCATTTCCATATTTTTTCATTTCCATTCTAGTACCAGAAATTGCACACTTCACCTTTAACACAGAATCAAAAAGCCGAAAGTCCCCTTTGAAAGGCAAGATACTTAATATTTGTTTATATATTTGAAAAACCACCTTGGCCTTGACTTTGAATAAGTTAAAAAGGTCTCACAAGTCATTTTAAACCAAAAATATTTTGTTCATAGTGCCATGTGTGTGGTTCACTAAAGGATTTGGAGAGTGTTTGTGTGAGTCACATCTTATCTCACCACCAGTCTTTGACCTCTGACTCTAACCTTTACATACTGTAACCTAGGGCTGTGTGTGTGAGACAGATGTCATTAGAGCACTAAACCTATTGATTAACACATACACCAATGCTGCTGAAAATATACAATTGACAGAGAGCCATTCAGTATTCATGTTCTCTAATAAGATAATCTGCATCAGTTAACTATGTATCTTATAAAAAGTTATCATCTCCCTAAATAAAGACTAATATGAATAATGCTCCTTTTGGAAAAAGCTCACTTGCAACAGATATTATTTTAATATTTAACACTTTAATTTTGGATTATGCTCAAATAATGACAATAAATGTCATTATGAGTGACAATTTAATGCAATGATCCTTAAAAAAATTTAAATTACAAAGTTAAGTTTCTAAAGTAACCTTAACATATAATAATACAAAAATTATAAATACTTTATAACTGTTTATTTATTGTGTGTGGATCTTTCTTCATCTCATACTGAATTAATTTGCAAAATAAAATACTGAAAGTATAATTAAAAGAAACAAACAAACTAACAAATAAGAAGAATAAGGCATTAAATAAATAAGGCATATTTTGAAATGTGCATTATTTCTAAGCAAATTTTGTAATTAATTGTGAATTTATTTATACAAAAGGTCAGACATTCTTGCATCCATTGAAGCACAAGATGCTTGAGAACTGTTGTCATTAAAGCAAAACATTCTATAAATTCTATAAACTTTTTCAAATTATCCTGATAATATAATTTGTAATGAAAAAACTAAATTTCCACAAGTGGTCTCAGCTTTTAAGCATTATCAACCATTTCAGTGAACTTCATGTATAATACCAGTCAGACTCTCTCACTTTCTCCCTTCTTATCTTTCTGTTCCTCATGTTGGAGGTGTCTGGTGAAATCTCCCATGCTGCTTATAAGAGCTGAGTGCTACTCAAACACCCCTGATCCTCTCCAGCATGGGCAGTGTTCAGAGGTGTGAGATATGGGACCAAGGTCAGTGTGATACGGGACATTCTAGAATAATTGCTGGCAGCATGCCAATGTGGCAGTGCCAGACTTACGTCAGGGGCAATTAACAGGAAACTATTTAAATCTATGCAAATCAGCTCAAAGGTTACACAACAATCAACTTTTGACTACATAACAAAGTTAATAGCTTAACCTGCCCCATCTGACTCCAGAACATTTTAATAACAGAAGTTGAACAATTTCTAAAGGATAAGCTATTACAACATAAAAATGTCCCAGTACTCTATGAATATCATTGTTTTCAACAGCAAGTTTATTTTCTCTTATCACTCTGCATTTGTCACTCCATCCATACTGAATTCTCTCTCTCTTTGTCTTTCTATCCCTCTCCCAGATTACTGTCCATGTTCAAGAGTTATGAGGGGAGATTAAGGCCCTGTCAAAATAATTTCAATAATATTCTGTACAGTGAATAACCTTTGTATTTTCTCTCTAACATACTCTCTATTTCACCCTTTCACAAATCTGATGGGGATAATCTTATTGAGAAACTCTAGATGCTATTATTACATCACATGCCTCATGTCATGCAGATTTCTAAAGTACTGTATATTTGTCATGAATCTAGTTGCCACTCACTACATCTCTTGCACCACACTACAGCTGCACATCACCTATGGACTGCATCTCCCATCATTCACTGCACTCACACATTCCCATCCACCATTACACCAATCACACAGCTGTCACCAATCACTAATTAACCCTGATTGTTTCACCACACCTGCATCTCATTCTCACACACACATTTAAGCAGCACACTTCCTTTCAACATTGGGAAGTCTTGTTCTTGTTCCGTCATTTCTGAGCGTTTACCATTCCCTCTGATTGCTACTTCTGTGTTTGACCCTGGACTGCCTTACCTTGGAACTCTGAATCTGTACTTGTGACCTCGACCCCTGCCTGGTATTGTTTACGTCTCTGCTCTGCCTCTGATATTCCTGTTATTGCCCGCTGACCATTGCCTGTTTGATTCTGCCTCTGTCTAATAAATATTACTGCACTTGGATCCACATGCCTTTGACCAGTCATTACAGAATACTTCGCCAAAAATGGATCCAGCAGTGAGGATGATGTTTCTTCGCCAAGGTACACGTTCCATTGAGGACTATGTTGTGGATTTTCTCGAACTGGCACACCTGACTCATTTAGATGAATTATGCTTAATGATATTTTTTCGAGGGGGCTTATCAGAACCTCTCAGTTCAATCATGCCGCTGCATGATCCTAACTGGATGTTGGAGAGTTATATTGATATAGCACTACAGCTGAGTGGCTCTCCTTTTACCGTGGGAATTGCAGAGGAGGAGAACAATTCTCCCGTAATAACCTCCACTCCCGAGCCCTGTCACAAAATGGCCGCCGTTTCTGAGTTTCGTCCCATCATGACCGCTGTCCCAGAGTCCGCTCCAGAGGCCGCTCCGTCCCAGGAGCTCGCAGAGTCCGCTCCAGAGGCCGCTCCGTCCCAGGAGCTCGCAGAGTCCGCTCCAGAGGCCGCTCCGTCCCAGGAGCTCGCAGAGTCCGCTCCAGAGTCCGCTCCGTCCCAGGAGCTCGCAGAGTCCGCTCCAGAGTCCGCTCCGTCCCAGGAGCTCGCAGAGTCCGCTCAGAGTCCGCCTGCCCCAGGAGCTCGCAGAGTCCGCTCCAGAGTCCGCCTCCCCAGGAGCTCGCAGAGTCCGCTCCAGAGGCCGCTGCGTCCCCAGGAGCTCGCAGAGTCCGCTCCAGAGGCCGCTGCGTCCCAGGAGCTCGCTGCGTCCCAGGAGCTCGCAGAGTCCGCTCCAGAGGCCGCTCCGTCCCGGAGCTCGCAGAGTCCGCTCCAGAGGCCGCTCCGTCCCAGGAGCTCGCAGAGTCCGCTCCAGAGGCCGCTCCGTCCCCAGGAGCTCGCAGAGTCCGCTCCAGAGGCCGCTCCGTCCCAGGAGCTCGCAGAGTCCGCTCCAGAGGCCGCTCCGTCCCAGGAGCTCGCAGAGTCCGCTCCAGAGGCCGCTCCGTCCCAGGAGCTCGCAGAGTCCGCTCCAGAGGCCGCTCCGTCCCAGGAGCTCGCAGAGTCCGCTCCGTCCCAGGAGCTCGCAGAGTCTGTGCCAGAGGCTGCTCCTTCCCAGGAGCTCGCAGAGTCCGCTCTCCAGCCGGTCCCGCCCAGCTCTCCTTCGTCTCCGCCCAGCTCTCCTTCGTCTCCGCCCAGCTCTCCTTCGTCTCCGCCCAGCTCTCCTTCCTCTCCGATGGTCCCGCCCAGCTCTCCTTCGTCTCCGCTGGTCCCGCCCAGCTCTCCTTCGTCTCCGCTGGTCCCGCCCAGCTCTTCTTCGTCTCCGCTGGTCCCGCCCAGCTCGCCTTCTCCGTGGATTCTGTCTAGTTTAGCGCTTTCCGAGCGCCCCCGAGATCCAGCACCTCCAGAATGCCCCTTGACGTTCGCGCCTCCAGAGTGCCCCCTCGAGGTAGTGGAGTTCACCAAGAACTTTCATGGGGGGAGCTCCCCGCCATTGCTCACTGAGACCCCGGACCCACCATGGCCCATGGAGTCCCCCGATTCATCATGGTTGCCCGAGGCCCCGGATCTTCTATGGCCACCTAGAGAACTCACTACCTCTATCCTTGAGACTATATGTGCTCTCTCTGTCTCTTGTGTCTCGGTTTCCTCTAGGTCCCAGTCTCTGCCGTGGGTCTCTGCTCCGCCCTGGTGGGCGCCTGTCTCGTCGGCTCCGCCCTGGTGGGCGTCTGTCTCGTCTGCTCCGCCCTGGTGGGCGCCTGTCTCGTCTGCTCCGCCCTGGTGGGCGCCCGACCTGCCAGAGTCACCTCACGCCTCCGCCGACCTGCCAGAGTCACCTCACGCCTCCGCCGACCTGCCAGAGTCACCTCACGCCTCCGCCGACCTGCCAGAGTCACCTTACATCACAGCGGTCTACCCAGTGTCCCTTCACGTCTCTGCGGTTTTGTCCGCCCTGCCCTGGTGGGCTCCTGTCTCATTGGCCCCACATGGACCTGGCCCTCCGTTCCCTCCCCCGGTTCCACCTCCGCTCCACCGCCCTCCTGGATTATGCTTTGTGTGAGGCGTCTGGAAGCCGCCCTTTGGGGGGGGGGGCTCTGTCATGAATCTGGTTGCCACTCACTACATCTCTTGCACCACACTACAGCTGCACATCACCTATGGACTGCATCTCCCATCATTCACTGCACTCACACATTCCCATCCACCATTACACCAGTCACACAGCTGTCACTAATTAACCCTGATTGTTTCACCACACCTGCATCTCATTCTCACACACACATTTAAGCAGCACACTTCCTTTCAACATTGCGAAGTCTTGTTCTTGCCCCGGCTGACATTTCTGAGCGTTTACCATTCCCTCTGATTGCTACTTCTGTGTTTGACCCCGGACTGCCTTACCTTGGAACTCTGAACCTGTGCTTGTGACCTCGACCCCTGCCTGGTATTGTTTACGTCTCTGCTCTGCCTCTGATATTCCTGTTATTGCCCGCTGACCATTGCCTGTTTGATTCTGTCTAATAAATATTACTGCACTTGGATCCACACGCCTTTGACCAGTCATTACAATATTAAAGTCATTTTAGCAAAGACTGACAATGCAGACTCATTTTCTATATACTTTATGCTTTTACAGGCACTTTACAGATAAGAAGCATTTGTTTGTAAAGTGACAAAAGTAGTATGTTTGTCTTTTATTTACAGCATTGACAACTTTATGTAATCAGGAAGTAAATGGTAGCATAACTACACAAAAATTCTGGTAAGGGTTTTGTTCTAAACTACCTTTGGAATTTTATGTTTCTGGTTTTGATTTGATACTTATTTAACAAGTTTGGTTTCTGAATGGTTACATAAATTAAAAATGGAATGCAATTTTGATTGTACTCAGCAGTCTATAGCCAAATGAGGTCATTTGAGATCTCAACAGAATATAAATAAATTTAATATAATTCTTGCATAAATAAATAAAGTGTTTACATTTCACAGATTTTTTTCCAGCACAATAACACTAAAAGAAACACTAAAGATAACCGTTTCATAAAATTCCACAGCTTCACAAGACATTTGTTTGGAAATCAGATACTACTAGACATGTTTGAAAATATAGTTGAGGTGATGTAAGTTATAATAAGAAATAGAGTATTTAGCAAAAGGAATGCACATTCTAGAAATATTAATGTAACAAAGACATGAAAACCATTGTTTATCTAAAAAAAAGGAACTGGTGAATGAAAATTATAGTATAATATTAGGCATAGATAGATATTTAGTACTAGCCTATTAAGCGTATGCTTAAACCACACAATGTACTATAAAGGCTCCATTCAATGTTTATTCCAAGTTAATAAAAAAAAAAAAAATGTAACCAATAGCAACGTCATCAAAATATCAGCACCGGCTAATTTATCTATTTGTATTCTGAACACTGAACTGATTTGAGGTTTTTCATCCTTGTATATATATATATATATATATTTACATATATAGTCATTTAGCAGCCGCTTTTATCCAAAGCGACTTACAAATGAGGACAATAGAAGCAATCAAAACCAACAAAAGAACAAAAAATGCAAGCGCTATGACAAGTCTTGGTTAGTTTTTTTTTAGTTTTGTTTTTATGAAAGAAAACAAGTAGAATAGAAAATATTAAGCTATTTTTTTTTAAGAAAACAAGTAGATGTTAAAAAGTAGAAAATAAAAAAACGTAAGGTAGAGGGTCAGATGGATACAAATAAGACTAATAAATAAAATAGGATTAGAATAGAGAGTGCTAGAGTTAGAGGATCAAATAAAGATGGAAGGGATGTGTTTTTAGCTGTTTTTTAGCTGTTGAGTTGGGCAGGTCATTTCACCAGGTGGGAACAGTTAATGAAAAAGTCAGTGAAAGTGATTTTGTGCCTCTTTGGGATGGCACAATAAAGCATTGTTCACTTGCAGAATGCAAGCTTCCAGAAGGCACACAGGTCTGAAGTACTGAATTTAGGTAAAGGGTGCAGAGCCAATGGTGGTTTTGTAGGCAATGATTAATGCCTTGAATTTTATGAGAACAGCTATTGGTAGCCAGTGCAAATTGATCAAAGGTGTGACATGCATTCTTTTCGGCTCATTAAATAAAGATTAATTTTGGCTTAATTGTAGAGGTTTGATGGAACTGGCTGGAAGACCTGCCAAGAGAGCATTGCAATAGTCAAGTCTGGACAGAACTAGAGCTTGAACAAGGAGTGGTGTTGCATGTTCCGAAAGAAAGGGCATCACATCTTCCTAATGTCGTATAAAGCAAATCCGCAGGACCTGGCAGTTTTAGAAATGTGGTCTGAGAAATTCAGCTTATCATCAATCACAACTCCAAGGTTTCTGGCTGTTTTTGAAGGAGTTATGGTTTATGAGCTTAAATGGAAGGTGAAATTGTGATGAAGTGATGGGTTTGTTGAAACCACAAGCAGGTCTGTCTTAGCCAGTCTGATTTGAAGGTGAATGGTCCTTCATCCAGCAAGAAATGTCTGGTAGACATGCTAAGATACAAGCAGCTATCAACGGATCCTCAGGATGGAATGAGTGGTAGAGTTGAGTGTCATTAGCATAGCAGTGATATGAAATATGTCATTTCTGAATGACAGAACCTACTAATGCCATGTAGACAGAGAAGTGGTCCAAGAACTGAGCCCTGAGGCACTCCAGTAGCTAGATGTTGCGACTTGGATACCTCACCTCTCCAAGATACTTTGAAGGACCTATTTGATAGGTAAGACTCAAACCCCTGGAGTGGGGTTTCCTGAGATGCCATTTCCCAATAGGGTTGACAAGAGGATCTGGTGGTTGGTTGTATCAAAAGCAGCAGACAGATCCAGCAAGATAAGCAATGAAGACTTGGAAGCCGCTCTTGCAAGTCTTAGGGCTTCAACAACTGAGAGCAAGGCAGTTTCGGTCAAGTGTCCATTTCTGAAGCCATATGGGTTGTTGTCCAGGAGGTTGTTCTGTGTGAAAAAGGCAGTGACTTGGTTGAACACAACACATTCAAGTGTTTTTGCAATGGAAGGTAAAAGGGAAACTGGTCTGTAGTTCTCTAAAAGAGATGAATTAAGAGTGGGTTTCTTAAGAAGGGGGTTATACGAGCCTGTTTAAATGCTGAGGGAAAAATTCCAGTGTGAAGGGATGTGTTAATGATGTGAGTGAGTGACTGCAGGAACAACTGCAGGAGAAATGGCTTGAAGGAGATGAGATGGAATAGGATCAAGCGGACAAGTAGTAGGATGACTGCAAAGGATACGTTTAGAGACTTCTCCCTCAGAGAGTGGAGAGAAGGATGTGAACAAGTGTATGTTTGTTGGTAAGATGTGTTTGACAGTTTATGGTATGGAGAATTGTGCTGTGAGGATATATACAGTATATATATATATATATATATAAATTAATTAATTAATAACGTGTTAACGCAAATTCATTTTAACGGCACAAATTTTAATAACATGCGATAAATTTTCTGTTTGACCCATGGCCCAACCCGTAGTTGGAGAAAAGGAGATGCACAGTGTCGCCAACTTAGCAACATTGCAGACCCCTTTAGCTCATATTTTTCCCTTCAAAAAAGCGCCCAAAACTTATTCAGTTTCTGAGAATCGCCGTTACTGCCGCGTCATTGCTCTCCCAGCATGCACACACTTCTCTCTCTCTCTCTCTCTCTCTCTGTGCATCTGCATTGCTCAGCCAGCGGTGGAGAGGAGAGGCACTTTCAGTTAAACACAGATATTATGTTGCTTGCTTCTCTAATTCTACATGCAAGTATAGCCGAAATCACAGCGTAGCTATTGTCATTATCTTATGTGTATTTGATTTCATCTTGATTATCAGGATTTAGTGCAGATTAACACATTGGAAGGGAGAGCTGATTATGTAGCCTAGTCTTAACGGGTCGCGTTCCAGTCAATATTTAATATTCGTTCCATTGTCTGACAACAGAAACAGTAAAATATAAAAATGTAAAACAGTTTTATTGAGAATTTAGCTGCATCAAAATACAGTATGTGGGCACAGAGAGGCAAACAAATGCAATAATAAATAATATAGGCTATGTACATTTTGCATGTTCAGAAGAAGTGAGCAGCCCTGTCCTGCAGAAATGTAAATAGGTTTGTGTAAGTACACTGCTCAGTGCAAAGAAAGATAAGTAATGGGAACCTGGTATATGGCTGGTCTGAGTATTTCAAAAACCAAAAGCCTCCACAGTCACCAGATCTCAATCCAGTAGAGCACCTTTGGGATGTGGTGGAACGGGAGATTCACATCATGGATGTGCAGCCGACAAATCTGCAGCAACTGTGTGATGCTATCATGTCAATATGGACCAAAATCTCTGAGGAATGTTTCCAAAACCTTGTTGAATCTATGCCACGAAGAATTAAGGCAGTTCTGAAGGGAAAAGGGGTCCAACCCGGTACTAGCAAGGTGTACCTAATAAAAGTGGCCAGTGAGGATATACAGTATATCCTCACAGCACAATTATCCATACCACAAACTGTCAAACACATCTTACCAACAAACATACAATATTTACCAATATATATATTGGTAACACTTTCAATAAGATTGAATTTGTTAACACTAGTTAATTACATTAGTTAACATGAACGGAGAAAACTGCTATAGTATGTAATATCATAGTTATTAATGTCAATTTCAAAATTCACTAATGCATTATTAAAATCAAAATGTGTGTGTCTACATTTTATTCAATGTACTTGAGCTGACATGAACTAACAGTGAATATTTGTATTTATATTTACTAATACTAACAAAGATAAAATGATAAAAGATAAAAAAGGTTTAAAAAAAATACAGTAACCAATGTATTGCTCATTAAGTAATATTATGCATTAACTTTACCTAATATGACCTTAAAGTAAAATATTACCCATATGTTTAAACATTTATAGCTGCACTTGCAACAAACACAAGATTCATACTGAGAGCCATAGCAATGTTAAAGAGGCCAAATTTAATTAGCAGATAATCAACACCTGGAACTAACATGTATTTGTTAAACGTGTCAATTGTATTCTGCATCGTCTGGAGCACGCTCCCAAGCTTTTCACTCACCACGGCACATGGTGATGTGACAATAAAAGTGATTAGATTTGATTTTGATTTGAACTACACCGAGCAGAGACATGCTGTGCTGGAAATGCTGATTAAGTGAATAAAACATTATTAGCAAACAACTAATTGTTTTATAATGATAACACTGATGCACCAACCTCAGTAGTATTGGTACATGGTGGAAATGCATGCTGTGTCACCTGCAGCAGAACGCAGGCAGTAATACAACAGCCCACATACTGCACAACCAATCCATAGTGTCATCGATTCCTCTATACCATGAAATGAGGCCACAAAATGTCCATGCATTCACATGGCCGAGCTGTGTCTCTCTCAGTTTTGCTCTCTGGCTCACTCTCGATATCTCTAACTCATTTCTATTCCCTGATTTTCTGTCTGCTACTATCTCTCTCAGTCTAGATATGCCAGAAGCATGCGATGAGATTATATGATCCAGTCAGCTGGCTGGAAACTAACTCACGTTAATCCGAGAGGAGTAATGAGAAAGTATTAACTGCAGATAACATCACCACACACTGCATTTCTGCACAATATAGGCTTCAGTACAATCTCCTAATCACTAGAACCTAATGTATGCCGAGAAGAGCCAGACCAAATCTGTTAAATGTATGAACGAGTAATGACAGTTTTTTAAATCTTAAAGGAATATTCTGAGTTCAGCACAAGTTAAGATCAATCAAGAGCATTGGCGTTATGTTAATTACAACAAAAATTATTTCAACTCAGCCTTAACAATAATGAATTAGGCCAATTCATAAGAGATGAAATTCTGACTGTTTCATTAATACAACCACACAATGCAAATAATTTGCATGTTAACCTGATTTTATTCAATGAAATAAACACTTAATAACCTTTTGTGAAGTTGTGTCCAATAACAACACAAAACTACTGTAATTTAAACTGCTTTACAACTCAAATAATACACACGTTTTAACAGAATAATTAATGTTAGTGCTTTTATCAAATTATTAGTTCTACATTTTTATTAAAAACACGCACACACACACTGGTAACACTTTACTTAAAGCATTTATGTATAACGCATTATAAAAGTAGTTTTATGGCATTAATTATGCCTCGTAATGAGCCTTGTAATGCATTGTACATCTCATGAATAATTGTTACCACAGTTGATACATTATAACACCTATCAAGTCATTGTTACACTATGTATTTTAAATTCAGTTGCAATTATTTTAGGCAAGATATAATGTATTACAATGCACATTATAAATAATTATAATGCAATAACCCTTTATAATGCACTAAACATTAAGGCTTTAAGTAAAGCGTTACTAAAATACTTTTTTCTGCACTTTTCTGTCTAAAGATATACAGTGCTCAGCGTAAATGAGTACACCCCCTTTGAAAAGTAACATTTTAAACAATATCTCAATGAACACAAAAACATTTTCCAAAATGTTGACAAGACTAAGTTTTATATAACATCTGTTTAACTTATAACATGAAAGTAAGGTTAATAATATAAATTAGAGAACAAAATTTTCAGTTTTACTCAAATTAGGGTGATGCAAAAATGAGTACACCCCACTGAAAGTCTCTGGAGCAAAGCTACATTTTAGACTACAAATGTCTCATTTAACAAGAATTCTACCACAGGTGAGTCTAATTATTCATTACACAGGTGACAGTTGACTATAAAATGGTGTTACTTAAAGAAAACCCCTTCCCATTTCATGCTGTCAGCAATGGCGAGAAAGGTGAAGAAAGGAGAAGGCTACAAGAAGATCAGCAAAGCTTTACTTATCAGTCAGAATACTGTAGCAAAAGTGGTACAAACATTTTAAAAAGATGGAACTGCAACCATCTCACAGATACGTCGTCCACGGAAGTTAACACCTCGTCAGGAGCGTCTTCTGATGAGAAGGGTTGAAGAAAATCGACATGCAAGTTCACTGCAGTTATCTAAAGAAGTAGAAAGCCAAACTGGGGTGACTATTTCCCGTGACACAATACAGCGTACACTGCAGAGGAATGGCATGCATGGGTGCCGTCCACGAAAGAAGCCTCTCCTAAAGCCCAGGCACAAAAAGCCCGCCTAGAGTTTGCTAGGGCCCATGCTGACAAAGATGAAGACTGCTGGGACTCTATACTCTGGAGTGATGAGACCAAGATAAATGTTTTTGGAACTGATGGCTTCAAAACTGTATGGCGTCAAAGGTGAGGAATACAAAGAAAATGCATGGTGCCTACAGTGAAACATGGAGGTGGCAGTGTCCTTATGTGGGGCTGCATGAGTGCTGCTGGTGTCGGGAGCTGCATTTCAATGATGGCATCATGAATTCACAAATGTACTGCTCTATACTGAAAGAGAAGATGCTACCATCACTCCGTCTTGGTCGTCGTGCACTTTTCCAACATGACAATGATCCTAAACACACATCTAATGCCACTGTTGGATTTCTGAAGAAGAACAGGGTGAAAGTGATTCAGTGGCCAAGTATGTCTCCTGATCTGAACCCAATCGAACACCTATGGGGAATTCTGAAGAGACAAGTTGAGCATCACTCTCCATCCAGCATCCAATCTCTAAAGAGGTCATTCTTGAAGAATGGAAAAGATAGATCTGGCAAAATGTTGCCAACTTGTTCATTCCATGCCTAGAAGACTTGGTGCTGTCATTAAAAATCATGGAGGCCATACAAAGTACTAGATTTAATAGTTTTTTGTTGTGGGGTGTACTCATTTTTGCATCACCCTAATTTGAGTAAAACTGAAAATGTGTAATCTAAGTTATATTATTAACCTTACTTTCATGTTATAAGTTAAACAGATGTTATATTAAACTTAGTCTTGTCAACATTTTGGAAATGGTTTTTGTGTTCATTGAGATATTGTTTAAAATTTAACTTTTCAAAGGGGTGTACTCATTTACGCTGAGCACTGTATCTAATTTTACAACTCGTCACCATGAAGAAAACCCTAAAATTACTGTAATATATATATATATATATATATATTAGGGGTGAGCATAGATTAATTTTTTAATCTAGATTAATCTAGATTAATTTTGAAATTAATCTAGATTAATCTAGATTAAAATGGCTCATTTGAATTCTGCGAAGGCATTCAGAATATGTGTGCTACCCAAATAATGGCTAAAAGTAAGTCTTTGAGAACGGGTTTCTCAAGCCAGGTGGCGCATTAGACCAGGGCTCATCTCCTGTTTCCAAAATGCATCACAAACTGCTTGAGAAAGCTGTTCTACTATGATAATTGGTGATGAAAATAAACTATGTTCAATAAGATGTACTTGTGTTTACTAACTGTTTATTCAGTTAAACATGAATTTTGAACTGTAGGGATACACAAGAGGTCGTGATGAACTGTTTACAGTTTCCATTGGGAAGCTTCTTAAAAATAAATTTTCCTGAAGCAAACCCGCGGCTTCATAGCTGCATCCATGTTAACGCCACGCCTGATGTGGTAATTTCACAGTAACGTTAGGCATACACACAGGTTCAAGCATAGGGTGACACGGGAATGAATTCTCAAGTTCACATGAGACCTAAAAGCGCATCCTGTTTGCTTAAAAGCGCAACGCTTTGTTATTCTGAGTGCACACAAATAACGTAGAGTCTTTACAGATTCGAAAGATGTATTAGGCTACTTTATCTGTATGACCAAAAATGACGGAGATTTTAAGAGCAAGTGAGCGCACGGAGCCTGTCCTGCAGCAAAGCGCTTCCACACAAACACTTCAATAGCGCACATTTCTCTAGGTTAACATCATATTGAGCGGCCATGTAAAGTTGCTACTACATACATCTTTCAGATGAAAAGCCATATTTGAGGTTGATGAATGATAGGTGAGTGTTTGGATGTCCTGTCCGATTGTATTACCACATAGACCAGCCGTTAACAATCTGTCCATCACGGACTGCCAGCCTCTAGTTCAAAGTCATCATAGCTTGCAGTATAGACCCAGCTCCCAACCCAACTTTGAGAATAGATTAACGGCGATATTTTTCTATATATACAGTGTATATATTCTAGATCATACACAGATTTCTGTTTTTAAAACCTCCAAATATTGGCCACATTTACTTTTTAAATCATAATCTACATTTCTGTTTGCTTTGTTGTTGTTTTTCTATCAATTGAGCTAAACTTGAATTAAATCCAGTATATTCATTAATGAATACATTTTCAAATGCATAATCGTTTTTTATGCCTGTCTTTCTCCGAGTGTGATATAGCATAGCAAATGCCTCATTATTCTAAACTCTCTCCGGCACATAGGCCTAATATTGCGCTCCTCATTCACTTCTGTCTCCCTGGTTTCCACACTGCGGTCTGTTGCTGCTGAGACAGCACCACTTCAACCCCAGGAGCTTATAAAGTGTTGTGTTACCTTAGATGTACATTTGCAACCTTATTTTTATAGGGATTTTTCTATAGAACTACTGGCATGGTGTCACAGCTACTTGTAACTCATGACAGCTGTCTTATCATAGAACTAATAGTGTGTATGAGTATGTTTATCACACATTCATTGTGATAAGAGCAAGCTAGTACATGTTTAGTTGGTGAGGGACTTACATTGTACTTTGAACAACAGATCAAGAACACAGGTTGACATGGAAAGGAACACAGATCGTCAAAGGCCTTGTTGCCCAAATGGCACTCATGAGTCATTCAATGACACACGGGACACCCTGCAGACCTTTATTGTGCATGTCTGGAAGGGTCTGTATCATAAGGTCCAAATCATTTAGGACAGGTTGCCAACAGTATTTAAATCCCATCCAGCAGTAAAACTAATATTTGGGAGTACTTACAATGACCTATCTTGGCGATTCTCATTGAATTAGAATGTTATTAAAACTTTATTGTATGATAACAAAAACGACAGAGGAAAAAATTGTTGGAATCACTTTCAGAACAAAATTTTCCAGCTGATGAACAACACATCCAATCAAAATGAACCAATTTGAGCATGTAAAAGTGGCAGGCGATGTAATTACAATGCACACTTACAATAAACAGAACAGAACGCATTCTTCTGTAGATACTAATATAGTTATAATTTAAGGTCAATACAGTTATTTTTTTATAGTTTTCGTTATTGCTGTGAACAGGCTCTAACTCCTCAATAGAGAACTAATTTTTGTCCTAATAAAGAGGACACAGATATTCTGCAAAAGTTCAATAAACAAGCACCTTTGTCTTTATGAAAATAGTTCCAATACAGTTTACATTTCCGAGCAATGGTGCTTTCTTCCTGAATAAATCAGCATTATCGAACAAATTGGTTGAATAAATGATTAAATGACTCATGACTCATTCACGATAAAGACAGTCACTTACTAACACCTACTGTCTAAATAAAGTCATCTGAAAAATCCCCTCTAAAAACTGACAGACTGTCTAGACGGAGTACAATTCCAGGACTGTTGAAGCCTATAATCTATAGAATTCTGATTAATGCTGATTATATTCCACTTATCTTACATGGGAGCATATTTTAATGGAAATATCTCTTTTCCATTGTTCATCATCTCAATCATCTCAGACTCAATTTTCTCTGTACCTCCTACAGCTCTGCCTCTCGCATTCTTGAAGATTAATTGTTGGACTGAAATAATGCATAAATCTTTTCATCTCATTGTTATTTTTGCTTTGCAGCGTTTCTCCTGCTCATCCTCTGCACAAAAATAAAATAAATGTGGTTTGTCAGACACATCATAGCCTTTCATTTTCATGTGATGTATCAAAAGTCAAATTAATACATAACTATACACTGCAAAATAATAAGGGATATTAAATGGGAGAAAGCATAACACTCTCAGCTATAACTTTCAGATTCTCTCTATCACGTGGAGGAGGAGGATGGGAGATAAAGAACTAATCCTTTAGTCTGAAATAGTTCAGTGTTCATTTTCACATCACCACATAAACTCAAGCACAAATTCAACAAATGAAAGTGGTCATGATATTACTATAAAATCATTTCTACAGAAATAAACCTTTTCACTCTCTCTGTGAGTCAAATGCAGAAAGCACTGATTCTTAGAACTAATGACCTTGAGGTTAATCTCACTCAACTACAGACTAATAATACTGTAAACAGCGCCAGATGAAGAAGAGAGAAATGAAGCGAAAATCCTCTTTGCAGTAGCATTAAAGGAGGACAATTATATTGATCTTAAAATAAAAAAGAAATGTAGTGAGCAATTATTCTTTCTGTGTACTTTAATAAAACGTTAATGCAGCAGTTTATGGAGTTACATCTGTTATGCTAAAACAGTATATCACTGTTTTACTACTGTATATCACTACTGTATATCACCTACTAATCTAGACTTCTTAATTTAGTTATATATAGAATCTAAGTACTACGTAGGCTTTAGAATTTATAGAATAAAAAAAATGAGCTACTATTAAGCCTCGAGGAACCATTTTTATAACTTTTAATAAAATACATTAACAAACATTATAATATAGGACTAGTTGTTTCCTAAAAATAGTTAGAAATGTCATGAAAGTTTTCACTGATTTTCGTACTTTTATATTTCAAAATATTCATGTTTTAATACATTCTGATGATATCTATTATCTATTCATTTTTTAAATAGTGTATTCATAAAAAACATGCAGCTAAATATCACAAATATTTTAAATTGCTTAATGCTTAATGAAGGTTATTAGGCCTGTAATGTTCTCAGTGTTTTGCTGATATTGGCTGCTGTGAATAAGGCCTGATGGAAATGCCTTTCACCTTGGCCTGGTCACAGGTCAAGCTACAGACGAGTATTAACTACTCAAACATGTGTTGTAACAAAGCATATCAAAACCGTTAACCTAAATGTTGAGCAAATTCGCTGTGAAATGTTTTGTTGTTTCGTGTTTTATTTAACCATTACCAGACAAATAGGCTATGGTTTAATTTGGTATAGTAATGAACTACGTCATTAACAATTATAGTAAACGTACAATGAGTTTTCTTAAATAATATATAAACAGCAATTACACTGGAAGTCAAATCTGAAGTTTGAAGAACAAAAAAACGACACTCACCGTCTCGTGCACAAATTGTCATCACATCATAGTCCACGTGAGGGTGATGTCTTCTCAGTTTATATTTTATTAATATAAACCTGTTTTTTTCCAGTTAATATTAAAGCATACGATAAAGCGTCTCCTGATTGAGGATGCGTCGCATTTAACAGCTTTGCAGCGCGTGAAAGTGTTGCGTGGGCGCTCTCCGCGCGCTCTGCTCTACGCGCGCTCACCAGCAGCCACGAAAAACTTCAGTGGGAGCTGCATCCTCTCCTCACCCTATCTACATCTTTTCAGTCTAAACTCTTCTTATTTACTTAGTCCTTGTTTCACGCCACTGAACCCTCAAACTTATAGTGACAGTAATCGGAATGTCTTGGTGAAGTAATGTTACACTGTTACGTCATATCATCAGCAGTATGTATGGACGGCAGTATCACAGTAAGTTCAATGGGCTTATATCTAAACTTTAAAGTGAATATGACATACACATACAGCAGCAGATAATAAAACGTGTATGTCAAAAAATATGAATAGCCTACATTAAAAATACCCTTAATCTCGCATGAGTCCAAACTAAATGGATTGATTAATGGAAAATGCTCTCCAGGCACGGAAGCAGAAAGCAGATGGAGGCTGATAGAGACAGACAGGATGACGTGACTGAAGAGAAGTGATTGGCTAGTCATTTTAATTTATGACATTATTAAATATTTGGTTATATTATAGCCAACGTGTGTTGGTCGTGAATATGGAATGATTGGATTATATTTTACAGCTACAAATGACCAAATATATGGAGGTTTTGTATTAGCTTATACAAATACATTAACGTATTAAGTACTAATTACACTGATAATTGAAATAACAACCTCGTTTATTTTCATGTGAGCTGAGGTTGCGCATATGAACCACTAGAGGGAGGAATGTTTCTATTTTTTTCGACTGAACAAGTTTCTCTATTTTCAGAGTGAGAAAGAATACTGTTTTCATCCAGAAAGGTTGGGCGCTTGCTGAACCTATATCAATTTTGACAGTTAAAGCAGTTCACTGTGCAAAAGTGGCTTGTTATATAAGTGTAAAAAGAAGAAAAAGAAAGTCACCTGGACATGGTTATACACTGTGACTGACTTATGGAGGGAGGAATGAATGTGCCTCTAAATGTAAAAGATGTGTGGTTTTACCATAAAATGGATCCGTTTTAAGTTTTACAAGATTAAAGTGGCTTTAACAGCCATGTACATTCGAAGTTTTAACGTCCCATATATCCATGTACTGTTATTTTTGTACAGCCTAATAAACTTTAGGACATTTGGACTTGTTTTTGAGAAATGCAGTTTCTCTCTAATAACACTCTTTTTTTAGTATATTTTCACACTTTGTCACTATAATTTGCTGCCTGAGTGGATGATATGTTTAAATAATAAAATATCTATATATATATTGCAGTACATTAATTAAATAATAATATAATTATTTAATACTATAAAGTGATTTAAGATATAGGCTATAAACAAAAAGGGCCCCTTTTCACTTTTGAAAGGACATGGAACTACGTGTTCTTCTACTCACATAATGTCTGAACTCTGTGGCTTTTCTGTCTGTAATCAAGTATAATGATTTAAGATAAGGGCACACACAAACTGCTTTTGGCTATTATGTCATAAGTATTTGAAATGAAATGGACTGATTCATTATATGATTAGAAAATTGCCCAATTAATAAAAATGGTTTTTCAATATTCAAAGAAGCCCAATTAAGTGATGCATCTCAACGCATATACTGTACTGTATCTACCACACGTCAGTTCTCGGAAAGCATGATTGGTTAATTTTCATGGAAACTGAGATTATATAATCTAACTTTCATGAATGCTGATGTAATCCTGTGCTACCATTAGGCACATGTTCAGTGTGGTCCTGGACTAAGATAAACATCCAGCTGAACAGAAGCCAATCTCCACTGGAGTCTTATCCACTCGCAGTACCTTGGGTTGCCAGATCTATAAAACGCTGAACTGAAAGTCAGATTCACAGAGTTTGCTTTTTGTTCTTGCAGTGGAAAAAGACTAAAAACAACACAATTTTAAGGAAAACTGAGATAAATTAGAGTTAACTAGCCTTTAACCAATTTCTTCATATCACTATCAAAATTAGTAGTAGTAGTAGCCTACTACTTTTGTCAGGCTTTGTTTTGAGTAATAGAATACGAGCTGACTACTACTGAAATTCTGCCAGTGAACATATTTAGGAAATGTGTGAGAGTCATTTCTCTGAAGACAGTGTTCCTGTATGGCCGAGGTCAAAGATGGACTACTTTGCAAATTTTGTGTCATCGGCTGGTCTACCATAACCATGGACTCTCTCTCAAAAATAATTCAGTCTCATAAAACAAATGCACACTTCTTAGTTTAAGTGAAATTAAAGATTACATTCTGGATTCAAACTGTCCATTCATGCATTAGTGACGGAGATTTTTAGTGAGCAGCTATACTTTGAAATGCCAGTAGATGGGGATAAGTGACTTCATCAGTAAGTTAGTCAATCATTAGTCTCGTAGACCTTCAGACTGATGGCTGAATGTCTGGAATAGATGTCCGCTTTCATTGGCCAAGGCCCGCCCATGAGGCCGTTTGACCGACATGTCAAACAACCAATCACAGTTCGTTTCCAAAACCAAACCGGTGTGTGAAACTTTCAGATGTATTTTAAAGATTCTATGCCGCGAACTTTGAATATTTATATTAATATTTAAATCTTTAATTCAACCAGTCAGATGACGACTTCGACATTCCTAAAGTGTTTCCAAAAAAGTGTGCCATATGCATCAGACGTTTAGCCAACGTTCCGAGGGCATGACGCCTGAGGCAAGTCAATCATTGAATCAAGTAATTAAATCATTCAGTCAAACAATTCATTTTAAAGAACTAAATAAATGAGACGGAGAATCATTCACTCAAACGATTTGTTCAAATGCACTGATTCTTTCAGGAATGAAACAAGAGGTGTGTCCCAACCATTTTTTTGCCATTTAAGTAATGAGTTTGCCCAGGCAGAAAATGTTACACTCTATGGATACAAAAGTGGACACTTTATGCTCTCAACTGTCTCAGCTTTTCTTAAATAGTGGAAGGGGAGGGGCACCTTCAGATGGTTGAGCTCTGCTTGTTGGTCAAACTAGTTCTTAAGACACAGTCTTAACATGGTGGCTATAAGTTTATGCAACTGGCCCCAGTTACCCTGAATTAACCCTACATCTGGGGTTATCAACTCTAGTCCTCGAGGTCGACTTTCCAGCAGTGTTTAGCTCCATCCTTGATCAAACTCACCTGGGGCCTGTTTCATAAAACAAGTTTAACAAATAAGTCAGGCTTGTTTCAGTTACTCTGACTTGTTGTCAATTGATTTGGTCCAAAATAAGTCAGACTAACTGAAATGAGCCTGGCTTGTTTGGTAAACTTGCTTTATGAAACGGCCCCCTGCTTGTGACTTTCTAGTAATCATGAAAACCTTGATTAGCTTGTTTAGGTGTTTTTGATTAGGGTTGGAGCTAAACTCTTGTCTTGTCCAAATACCCACACTTACGGTCTTGGCCACTTCAGAACATGTGCGCACGACAGGAAGTAAGTGCACAAGACTGTCCCAGGTCTTAAAAACGGCAAAGCAGAGTGCCCTTAACGCACACTAAATCCACACATAAATACCGCTCCAGAGCGCTATTCGAGGCTTAGTGTATCCCATCATGCAACATGTTCTGGAAATAAATCGTGAGACTTTTGGCGAGATCTCACGAGAGGTCACGGAAACCTTTCCAATGTAAGTTAAATATTAATATAATAATTAGATATTACATATAATTTGGTAGAAAACAGTGTTTTTAAGTTTTATTGGTGCAAAGACATTTATTAATATTTAATATTTTGTACAATATTTGCAACTGCTTTTTCTCTTAAAGCTGGAGTCCGTAAGTTTTGCCTCTTTGTCGTCATCTCTGTTTGAAAACGTGGAATTGCAGCTCTGTGCAGAATTATCCTCCGTGTGTGGGTTGTGCTCCGGCACGGCTTCAGCGCGGATGAATCTAATGTTTTGAGGAGTATATGTCAGGCTGTCAGTCACCGCACCGGTGTGGATACTGTACTAAAGAATCACAGATTCTAGCCTACGTCTTGGAATATATGATCCAAATGAGAATTCTCACTGTATATTGTCATCTGAAAAAGTAAGTAACAGGTCTGCTACATTTGTTCTGACCAACTGAGGAAAAAACATTACAAGAAATTGTGCTACCAATGGTAATTTAATCTAATGATCGGTTAGCTCATTTCATATAAAACCGTGCAAATTATTATTATTGTTATAATTTCTTCTAAGATTATTAATGTTAACAACATCAGCATTGCGTGACGAGTATAGTGTGTATTAATGTGTAGATTTCAGTTTCTGTACAGTCTAATCTAATTGTCATCCCATTCGAATTTCCTATTAAGAAATTATTTTAACCCAATAAGCAAACTATGCTCCCTTCGATCTTGTTTTCTTTAAAATACAAATCTTGTGTAACCCCAGGCTCTCTGTAATCAGAAGTACATTTAAAACTGGAATATCATTTTATTTTATTCACATGTGTTTCATAAATACATAATCACATTTTAACGATCTAAGCGCATGGTCGAAAGTGCATGGCGCAAGTGTACTCAGGGTGTGTCTGAATCCAATTTTGCTAGTTTAGCGGCGGGAAAACGGTCGGCTTGCCCAGGCGCATGGTATAAACGGGTTGTCCCTATTCTCTTAATGAGTAATGGGTGTTTTTTGGGCGTAACTTACAATAAACCAATCATAGTCTCATTTCCCATTCCCTTTAAGAGCAAGTTGGCTCATGCCAGGGCGTATTCACTATTTAAACTGCAGAATTTTAAGGCGCACAGACATTGTATCATTGTATCTCCAGAGAGCAAATGGATCTGCTCATGCGCAAGCAAATAGGTAGGCTAATTCTGATACATGCAATGACTATCCATTATGATATGTATGACATTTTTATATTTCTGTAGTCTACACAATAATATTATTTTACTCTGTAATCCTTAATATTTTTTATTTTTGGCATGTTTGTGTGCTCCTGCGCATCCCTCTGTGTAATAAGCAAAGTGAACTCGCGTTATGGACCCGACCAGAGGCTTTCTACCATGGGCGTAAATCTCAGGGGGGATGGAGGGGACATGTCCCCCCCCCATCCGAGGGTTGTCCCCCAAAAAAAAAAAAAAAAAAAAATCACTCTCTATTGTGAAAAATATATGTATGTATACCTAAAATAATTTTGTAAGTAGAAACCCCCGCCGCAAAAATGCTTTTAGAAACAGTTGAGTTCCCCCTCCCCTTCCTCACAGTGGTTTGGCCCACTGCCTGCTTTCCCAGTTCATCTCACCTACTCCACACACGAGTCAGGTGTGTGGCTGCGGCTCAGTTAATGTTGAACTCCAGTAAGTAGGGTACTTTATTCACTTTAAATAAAGCGATTCTCTTTAATGTAGTTGATGCAGCAGACTCATTCATAAATTAATTGCGGCAAAAATGCTGATTAATGTTACCGATTTAATTTTCCAAGAATCTGCTATATTAGCGATTAAAATATTACTTATCTAGTTAACGTTAACTTGTTTACAATAGCTTGTTGCATAGTGCACTGCAACTTATGGGGGTTTTCCACTGACTGGTACCAGCTCGGTTCAGTTCAGTTCGGTTCTGCTCTGTTTCGGACCTACAGTTTTCCACTACAACTGGTTGCTATAGCGACCAAACATTCTGAGAAGCAGCACGAGCAGAGCGCTCTAAGCTGAGGTAAACAACCTGGCATCATTACAATCGTCAGCATGGATGAAATAAAAGGGATTTTATTATTTCTTATCCTTGGTTTGTGGCTGTTTGAAATGTGCTGATCTGCTTTGTCATTGAACCTGAGAAAAACTTTCAAAATAACCATAATGACACAGTCTCCGTGCTACAATAATAATGATAGAAGCAACGTTTTTCACTATGGGGACATATCTTTATAAGTACAATTTGACTGTATTATTTGTGTCCCCTTCAAAAATTGCTCATGAGAAATTTTATATTTATTGTCCCCCCCTACTGTTAAATGAAATTTACGCCCATGCTACTAACGCGCTCTTTAAATAACAAAAAAATATTGCGCCATTGACTTTAGACCAGGTTTGAGTTGGTCTATGACGCAATCTATTTTCAGTTCCTCAAAATAGCAACATGCCAACAATACGCCTGAACACACCTCCTTTTTAGACCAGCACACCCATGAGCGCACAAGTGGGTCCAAATGCATTTGCTATTTAAACAACGCGGCACAGGATGGGAAAATGAGAACTGAGTCAGGCTGAAAATTTAATTGTCAAGTTATAGAGACTACTGAACAGACATTTAGAAGTTGATTTTAAAATGCAGAGTTGTGGTCTTGCACACTTGTGGTCTTCCTCCTCACTTGAACACTTGGGCTAAATACAGGAAATACGTCATATAAGTGGTCAAGCGCAAAGACTTGTGGGTATTTGGACAAGGCATCTTCTAGATAGTTCTTCAACCCTGCAGCTTCTGGGGACCCACTGTCCTGCAGAGTTCAGCTCCAACCCTAATAAAATACACCTGAACCAGCTAATCAAGGTCTTCAGGGTCACTTGAAAAGGCACAGGCAAGGTGTGCTGAAGAAGGTTGGAAATACACTTTGCAGGACAGCGGGTCCCAAAGAGCAGGGTTGAAGACCTAGTTAGAAAATTGACCTTGAGGGTTAATTCTGGATGGCTGGACCAGCAGGAAAATGCCAGAATTGAAAAAACATACACAGTGCATAGTAAGTGCATAGTGAATAGTAAATCAGTTAAGTACCTCTATTTTTGAGTGAGATGTTGAATCATTTAAGTAAACCAATTTGTTCAAAATACCAATTCAATCAGTTGCGTTAGACATTCCTCCAACACAGTCTGTTTAATGGTCGACTTGCACATAAATTAGATGCATTGAAAATCATTAGATGTTCTTTTGCTGTATCTATGCTGTGTACAAAATCACATACTCTCTGAGTAAGTGGCCTACTTTTAAGTAATTACTTTGCAACTGTTTATCTCTATTGTATATAATATAAATGTGTGTGTTATGAATCTATTCTAGATTTATGACATTCAGCATGTTGTTGTCATTGATCATGTGACCTACCAGCATAAATGTAATCTCAACTCCTCTCAATTGTCCTCATGGGATAGTAAAGGGTACACTTTAAAATGTAGCCAAATCTAGTGGGTCATCCAGGTAATTTTTGCATAAAGTTTTATAAATTTATATGTACTTCTGTTTTCACCTTATATTTTATATTTTTAGGAGGGAAGTATCCTATTCATATAGTCATTGATTTATTCTGTATTTTCAAAAGCACTATTCATTCAGGAACAAAGTAACTTTTTATGACTGAGTCATTTGTGTCCATTTATTTATCGTTTTTTAACCCCGAAATGAATTTAAAATGCTGTTTCTTCTTTAATGGTTCAAACACTGATGAATAGAACAAGCAGACACAAACCAATTTCCTTATTTAAAAAAAATATTTAATTGAAAATCTTGATATGAAATGCAAATTAAACTGAAATGATGCATTTATATAAAAATAATAATAAAGCTTTGTTTTAAATGCTAAATTTAATTTCTAGCTTTATGTACACCATAGGCTATATTAAAACCCTGTGTGATGCGCTCTAACACAATGTACTGTACGTTCTTTCAGCGACCATGCATGGTCCTCTCCAGTACCTAAAAATTTTGACAAAATTATACCCCTATATAAAATTACACGAGGAAAGTTCACAGGATTCTGCCATATTTATTTAAAAATATGTGTATTAGGCTGTCTCTGCTTTGTTCACAGCTAGTTCTCAAATGAACATGCAGGAGAAGAATTACTTCTAATTTTGTCAAGTCAGCTTTTATTTATATAGTGCTTTAAACAATACAAATTGTAACAAAGCAACTGCACAATATCAAAATAGGAAAATAGCATGTCAATAATGTAAAATGACAAGATTTAACACTCAATTTTCAGTAGAAGGCATTTCATTATTGAATTCAGTGATGGCCTCGTCAAGCTCAGTTCAGTTTAAATAATATCTGTGCTATGAAGTCGATGATATTACTGGAAATGAAGTGTCCCCAACTAAGCAAGCCAGAGGCGACAGCGGCAAGGAACCAAAACTCCATCGTGACAGAATGGAGAAAAAACCTTGGGAGAAACCAGGCTCAGTCGGGGGACCAGTTCCCCTCCGGCCAGACGAACCAGTAGTTTGTTCCAACTGCAGCAAAGTCAGAGTGTAAGGGTTCCACTGGTTCCAGTGGTATTTTCCCGATGGATGTCTAGGTGACGAGGTCTTCACTGGGGATCTGTCTCTGGGGCTCATCTAGGTGTCCTGGTCTCCGCTGACGTTCAGAGCTGCAGAGGTCGTCTCTAGGTGCTGATCCACCATCTGATCTGGATACAGACTGGATCTGGTGACTGCAGTGATCATCTGATCTGGATACGGACTGGATCTGTTGACTGCAGTGATCATATGATCTGGATACGGACTGGATCTGGTGACTGCAGTGATCATCTGATCTGGATACGGACTGGATCTGGTGACTGCAGTGATCATCTGATCTGGATACGGACTGGATCTGGTGACTGCAGTGATCATCTGATCTGGATACGGACTGGATCTGGTGACTGCAGTGATCATCTGATCTGGATACGGACTGGATCTGTTGACTGCAGTGATCATCTGATCTGGATACGGACTGGATCTGGTGACTGCAGTGATCATCTGATCTGGATACGGACTGGATCTGGTGACTGCAGTGATCATCTGATCTGGATACGGACTAGATCTGTTGACTGCAGTGATCATATGATCTGGATACGGACTGGATCTGTTGACTGCAGTGATCATCTGATCTGGATACGGACTGGATCTGGTGACTGCAGTGATCATCTGATCTGGATACGGACTGGATCTGGTGACTGCAGTGATCATATGATCTGGATACGGACTGGATCTGGTGACTGCAGTGATCATCTGATCTGGATACGGACTGGATCTGGTGACTGCAGTGATCATCTGATCTGGATACGGACTGGATCTGGTGACTGCAGTGATCATCTGATCTGGATACGGACTGGATCTGGTGACTGCAGTGATCATCTGATCTGGATACGGACTGGATCTGGTGACTGCAGTGATCATCTGATCTGGATACGGACTGGATCTGGTGACTGCAGTGATCATATGATCTGGATACGGACTGGATCTGGTGACTGCAGTGATCATCTGATCTGGATACGGACTGGATCTGGTGACTGCAGTGATCATATGATCTGGATACGGACTGGATCTGGTGACTGCAGTGATCATCTGATCTGGATACGGACTGGATCTGTTGACTGCAGTGATCATCTGGGCTGGATAAGGACCTGATGGGTGGCTACCGTGGCCTCGGAATAAGAAAGAAACAGGCTAATATTAGCGTAGATGTCAATTTTCTTATGATGTAACAAGTACATCGTGTTTTATGGGAAGTGTTCCTTGTTCCGGTTGACCTAATTAATGCAGCCTAACAATCCTTTAACGGATTTGAATATTAGAAGTGTATTAGTGTGTTACGCCAGTTTAAAGAGATGGGTCTTTAATCTAGATTTAAACTGACAGAGTGTGTCTGCCTCCCGAACATTGTTAGGTAGATTGTTCCAGAGTTTGGGCTCTAGATAGAAAAATGATCTGCCGCCCGCAGTTGATTTTGATATTCTAGGTATTATCAAATGGCCAGAGTTTTGAGAACGCAGTGGACGTGGAGGACTATAATGCGATAAGAGGTCGCTCAAGTACTGAGGTGCTAAAGCAATCAGGGCTTTATAAGTAATTAACAAGATTTTAAAATCTACACAATGTTTAATAGGGAGACAGTGCAGTGTTGACAGAACCAGGCTAATGTGGTCATACTTCCTGGTTCTAGTAAGAAGTCTAGCTGCTGCATTTTGAACCATCTGTAGTTTGTTTATTAAGCGTGCAGAACAACCACCTAATAAAGCATTACAATAATCCAACCTTGAGGTCATAAACGCATGAATTAACATTTATGCATTTGACATTGGTCTCAGTTTAGATATATTTTTAAGATGAAAAAATACAGTTTTACAAATGATAGAAACGTGGCTGTCAAAGGAGAGATTGCTATCGAATAGCACACCTAGGTTCCTGACTGATGATGAAGAATCGTGAGAGCAGAGAGTTAGACAGTGTTCTAGGTTATTACGTGTAGGGGCTTTAGGTCTGATAACTAACACCTCTGTTTTTTCAGAATTTAGCAGTAAGAAAAAAGAAAGTACTTTTCAAAGAAAAATGTTTTTTTTATAAATTTTTCCCATTTTTATTAAAGGTGCAAAAAGTAACAAACAAAAATCTGAAAAGAAGTCAATATTTAACTTTTTCGGCCAGCAAGTTAATTTTGGTTTTCAGCATAGAATTTTAAAACACAACAACCAATCTTTTTTTTTTCATGGTTAAAAAAACTACAAATGAATGGATGCAAACGTACACAGACCTTAATAGGTTACAGATTACAAGTGCCTCTGTTCGAAATGTAATAATTAGTGTAACTATTTCAATTAATTTATTAAAGTAATGTAACATTTTGAAAACAAATGTTTTCAACTGTTAATCAGTTAGTCAACCTAAAGAAGGAAGATGGAGGAGCGCCGCCGCCGCCCACAGCTGATCTTGGTCTGCCGTTCGCGGGGTTCCTTCGACGCCGCCAGCGGCTCGCCCAGCCCACCATCTCCCGCTGCGGAACGCATGCCCGAGCCCACCGCTGGCGTGGGGCGGGCCCGCCACGACACGACTAGGAGGCGACAGTGCTGAGGATCGACGGGCCAGAGCCACTGGCGTCAGTCAAGGTGCGAGCCGGCAACAGTGTCTGCCACGTGGGAGAATGTCGCGGACAGTGAGGCGTGGAAAAGCTCCACCCCTGCATCGTGGCTGAGGGTGGCGGATTAAGCAGCTGGGACTGCTGGACATAGAGGAGGATCTTATAGACTGGGAAACTGATCTGGAGGTCGAACTGGCCCCTCTCCACTCTCCGTTTCCTCTGCTGGTTCTGTCCAGCTCTCCGTTGCCTCCGCTGGTTCCGTCCAGCTCACCGTTGCCTCCGCGGTTCCAGTCCAGCTCACATTCCTCCCCGCTGCTTCCGTCCAGGTCTGCGCTGCGGCGCCCTCCAGTGCCTGCTCCTCGCCAGCGCCCTCCGGTGCCTGCTCCTCGCCAGCGCCCTCCGGTGCCTGCTCCTCGCCAGGGCCCTCCGGTGCCTGCTCCTCGCAAGTGCTCCCCGAGCGCCACCCGAGCGCCCACGAGAGTCAGCGCCACCCGAGCGCCCACGAGAGTCAGCGCCACCCGAGCACCCACGAGAGTCAGAGCCTCCAGAGCGCCCCCAAGAGTTGGTCCCGTCCAGCTCACCTTTGCCTCCGCTGGTCCCGTCCAGCTCATCTTTGCCTCCGCTGGTCCCGTCCAGCTCACCTTGGCCTCCGCAGGTCTCGTCCAGTGCCCCTTCTGCGCTTCCTGAGCGCCCCCGAGGCTCCGCGCGACCCGAGTGCCCGCGAGAGTCAGCGCTACCCGAGCGCCCACGAAAGTCTGCGCTTCCAGAGCGCCCCCAAGAGTTGTTCCTGTGCAGCTCACCTGGGCCTCCGCTGGTCCCGTCCAGCTCACCTTGGCCCACGCTGGTCCCGTCCAGCTCACCTTTGCCTCCGCTGGTCCCGTCCAGCTCACCTTGGCCCACGCTGGTCCCGTCCAGCTCACCTGGGCCTCCGCTGGTCCCGTCCAGCTCACCTGGGCCTCCGCTGGTCCCGTCCAGCTCACCTTTACCTCCGCTGGTCCCGTCCAGCTCCCCTTGGCCTCCGCTGGTCCCGTCCAGCGCCCCTTCTGCGCTTCCTGAGCGCCCCCCTGAGATGGGGAGCTTCCCCAAGAAAATTTTGGGGGGAGGCTACCCTCCATGGCCTCCCAAGCTTCCTGCTCCGCCACGGAGGCATCCCAAGCTCCCTGCTCCGCCATGGAGCCATCCCAAGCTCCCTGCTCCGCCATGGCCGCCCGAGCACCCTGCTCCGCCGTGGCCGCTCAAGCGCCCTTTTCCCTGAGTCTTTGTCCGTCAACTCGTCTATGTACGTTGATGTAGTTGTGTGTCTTGTGTTCCTTCATTAAATCCCATTATTTACCTTACCTCTCGTCTCCCGCGTCCCACAAGGACAAGTCAAAAGCATCAGAATAACATCACTTTACTTGACAGGAGACATCATGCACACCAGAAACAGGCAAAGCAACAAATGAATATTATTCAACTAGCTTACAAAAATATTCAGATGTAACCATCTTTGGACTTGTTAACATTTTCATAAGTAACTATAATTTAATTACACATTTTCTCAGTAACTGTAACAGATTACAGTTACATTTATTTTGTAATCAAATTACATAACACTGTTACATGTAACTAGTTACTCCGCAACACTGTGAGTCATTGAATTATTCACCTGACCTATTCATTCAAAACCACAGATTAATTTAGGGATGGTACTTTGAGTGTTGCTTGTGAATAACAGCTTGTGTGATCTTATGTCAGCCGCTGTGCTCACTGATCAAGTTGTTGGTGCAAATTATGAATTGATTAAAAAAAGTGTAGATTCAGCAAAAGAATGTCTAAAGATTTTCAATGCATCTAATTTACCTGCAAGTCGAGCATTAAACAGACTGTGCTGGAAGAATGTCAGTCATTTGTCTTTATTACAGAGGACTACTGAAAGTGACGTGAATAAAAACATCAACACCAGAGATGGAGGATCAATATTTCATCTTGAGCTCCACTAATCAGTCTGCAGGGAAACAAAACCGTTTGTTACATGCAAAAATGTCCACCCATTTAATTAAATCTGCTGTAGGAGAAGTCAAACAAGGGGGCAATCTGTCAATGGGCTGACGAAGACTTTGGAGAATTAATTAACATAATGTAAGCAAAGCACATGGGCGGTTTAAAGCCATTTAAAGGGTCTGTGATTATTTATGTCTAGGGACCATAATCAGATTGTTTTTATTAGAAACCCATATGCTCTGGCATAGCACAGAAACACACACGCAGGTTGAACCGGGGGTCTCGGTGGGGCCGGACAAGTGTGTCTGGCAATTATGACCCCTTTGAAGTGAAGGGAGACACCCTGGGAAGGGCAGGACCTTGCCCTTAAGCTTTAGGCATCAAGACCACCACGACATCTGATGTGTTAATCTACACAGAAGCCTCACACCAGCAATCAGTGAGAAAAATAAGAATATATCTATTTATTCATCAATTTATGAGGCTGAAAAGGGGAATGTTTACCTAAAAATGTAAACAGTCGCAGTTGCTTGATTAATGTATTTGATATCTATCTACCTATCTACCTATCTACCTATCATCTATCTATCGCATAATATTAATGACAATTAAAAGTTAATTAGATTAAAATGTAATTTATGCATAAAAACAACTTGCATTGTTAAAAATGCTATCAAACGCTATATTTTTCATATTTTCATAGGTAAGGATGATGCCTTTGTTGTATTTTCATCTTTGTCACATCAGGTCTGTTTGTTCTGTTTTGTATTGTTTTAATCACACGCCATCCTATACTGAGACATCAGACAAACGTTCTGTCTCTCTCTGTGCCGCCTGTCTCTCTTTCTATGAATCTCTCTCTTCTTTGCCTATTTTGGCAGGCCTGTGCCAGGTATTTGTTGAAATTCCACACACCCCGCAGGGAGAGGTATGTTGCCCTTCTTCTCGTCTTGGCCCTGGTGCCTGTCTCTGTCCATCTTGTGTTCTCAAATATACAGCACATGCCTGGGACACGCTAAGCCCAGATCACCTCTCTAAATCCTGCAGTCTTCACACAAGAGTTATAACCCATTTTAGACCAACACGGCAGTGGCCTGAGAAAGAATTATCAGTCTAATGCCTCAACAGGCATAATATGAACATGAAATGAAAGTCTCCGTCATTATTTACTCCCCCTCATGTTGTTCCAAACCGATGTGCTGTTATTTAAAACAGTTTAAAGCAGCATAAAGTTATTTTCCAGAAGTTCACAGTGACCTTGGCTGCTACAAAGATATTTTGAAAAATATTTCAACTGTGTTTGTTCACGAAATGAAAGTCAGTGGGGTCCAAAACAACACTGGACCTCAATGACTTTGATTCATTCCAAAAGTAATACAGGTTTGTAATAGCATGAGAGTGACTAAACGATGACAGGATATTAATTTTGTTGAGTGCAATACCCATTTAAACTAAACAAAGAAATCTAGAAAATCCCATAAACGTTCGTGTTCACAATTTTATGAAGCCGTACGATAGTTTGTGAGAGTAACAGACTGAAATGAAAATTATTCACTGGTTATATGAACTTCCATTGCAGTTTTCAGATGTTAAAAACTGATTTTAGAAGAATTATAATATAACACAAAAGCCATATTGACTACTTGTATGGTGTTTATCTGGCATACATGTTGAATGAAAAAGATCAGTGTAAAATATTTACAAATAAATCCATAGAATAAAATAAATAAATGAATAATAAGAAATCCAAAAAAAGACTTGAAATGACCAAAGTCACAAGTAAGTATGTCATAAAAGGGGAAAATATTCAATAAAATAAACAATAAAAAAACATGTAAAACTACTTGATATAATGAAAAACCTTATAACTAAATAAATACATAACAAATCCATAGCAACTTTAAATGTTCAACATCACAAGTAACTTGTCACAAGAGTGAAAAATAACCAATAAAATTAAACAGAAATAAATCAAATATCTTGATCAATTTGTCATAATGCAAAAAAAAAATATTTTTTTATTAAATAATACAATCTTCATAATACCCACCATATTTAAATTTCACTGAACAACTATGTGGTCACATACATTTCATACAACTTGACAACACAGTGCAGTATTAAAAGTACCTAATGAATTTAATGTCACAATATTCATTTCGGACTGACGAAATGTAGTCTGAAACTTTTTAAGCTCAGCATAACTTTAGACAGAAGAGTCAGACACTATTTTAGTGACTCAAATGCCTTCAGTTTGACTTATTTTACTGTGGTGACCACAGTACGGTCACAAAATAAGTGCATTGAAAAATACTGAACAGTTAATTCATTAAGCGGAAGCTCGATAGACCGCTATAATGATCCAGTTGGCTGCTAGTTGCTTGCGGTCAGCTTCACACATACTCCTCTTTCTTCATTGATTAGATGTGTTTGAGTGTTGACCGTATCGGGTGTTCAGAGGTGGTGTTAAGTTGAAGTGTGTCTGCAGTGTGTGTGTTGGCGGGGGGAGTGTGGTAGATGTGCAGATATGTGTGTGTTGGCCTCATGTAGATGTGTGTTGGCACGCGGTGCGACGCTGAATTTGGTGTCAGTAGCTCATGAGGAGACAGGGTTATAACTTCTGCTCTCTGTCTGTCTCTTTCTCTCACTCTATTACTCTTTCTTTCTCACAGGACAGTAATTCATGCCGGTTGTTCCTTTACACTGGACCGCCTTCATCTTATGAGTCATCTTTATTTTACAGGAAAGAACATGTGTCCGCTGACCCAACCGCTCGTGTGCTTCAAAGATCTAGAAACCAGTAGAGCTCCTCAACTTCAGGATCACTTTATAAATAACTGTAATAAATTAACAGTAAATGTCAGTTCTGTGAAAGACTGAGGTGTATTTTAATTTATTGACATTTTAAACTTTTATTTGCTATTCCCAGTTCGAATCTAATGCGATTTTTGGTGTTGTATCGATTACACATTTTGACCTTACTGTTTTGTGGTTCTCTTTCATAGGTAACTCTACACTGCGTTAACGCCGGCGTGACCGAGTCCTGAACCCATATAGAATCACGCCAATTCATTGGCTGATGGCGCTCTCTAATGACGTCGTCAGGTCATACTGGCGAACGCGCCATCCACTCCTCAGATTTCTCTGCCTTCACGAAGCGGCCACATCGCCCGTTGTTGCATTCCTACCCATCTAATAACTGCGATTATCCATTTGCACGGCGACTGCCTCTGTGGAACTTTGTTCTCCTCGCGGTGAAGTGTCATGGAATTTCGCCGTGTATGCCACCGTGCACGTTTCATCGCTCGCGAAGACCCACACAGTAAGTGTATTTTGTGTTTGGGTTTTGGCGGTTTTATGGGACCTCTAACTGCGAAATTTCGATTTCCGTCTCGCAACCCTCCGCTCGGGATGGCGGAGAGAGTGCTGGGCTGACGGGTGGCGGCAGGGTTCCGTACAAAACAGCTATGTCTCCTAACATGCGGCTCGCCCGGCGGGCTGCAAAGGGACAGCGTCCCCAACTGCCAGCCAGTGAAAATGGGTGGTGGATCACACCAAGCCTCGAAGGGTGGTTGTGACAATTTAAGTGAGGCGCGTTGAGCGAACGCTTTCCGGTCTGGCCGCGCCCGTGAACGACTCTCCTCATTCCGACCGAGGTCAGGAGCGACCGGGTCGAGCGGCAGGCTTGTTGGGCGCTTCATGCCACGCTTTGCGTGGTTGTTGGCGGAAGACGGCCGCGGGCTCCCCAAACCGTTAGTGGGGAAGGCGCGTGGCCTGGGCTCCGCCGCTGGGTTCCCTCCTGTGGCTGCTCCTAGACACAGAGGAGGAGGGTTGAAAAATCCCTTGCTCTCCTCGGCATGAACTGATTGAGCAGCCGACTGGGTTTTGGCTGACGGAACTTGTCCACTACACAGTAACAGCCTCCCGAACAACCCAGATTGTGAGATGGGTGCATCCATTAAACGTCTTCTCCCTCTCGAATCTCGGTCAGGTTGAGCCACAGATGGCGTTCTCGACGGCCACACGAAGCCGCCATAGGCGCCCACGGCATGTGCGGTGTGCTGGTGGCTCTCAGAGCCAGTCAGTGGCTCTTGGCGGCTCCTTCACGGCTTCAGGGAGTCAAGCCGGTCCATCGTCCATTTCCTTCAGAGGACGTCCGCCTGGTAGGCCTGAAGGATGGCCATTCGTGTGAAGGGCCATACCTGCCTGACCGGCGCGATGTAGGACTTCCGATAAGGGCGGAAGTGGTCCCTGCGGCTTGGAAGGAAGGAGCGCCTTCAGAGAAGCCAAGAGGTGAAGATGTGAGGCGATATCCTCAATCACCGGCATGGCGTGTAACCTGCTCCACAGAACCCACAAGGTTGGTGAAGTCAGCTCGCCGCTGCGCGTAAAGGCGGGAGGAAAATGGCTGCTTCCAGGAACTGGAGATCTCGATGCAGATCGCTGAAAATGGCGCCTTCCGCCTCGGCTTGAGCTTGGCGAACGATGAACTCTCCTTTCACGGCGCCGAAGATCGAGCACCAACGTCGGGTGAGATCGCGGCCTCAGAGCCGCGAGCTGGGTTCAGATGTCGAGTTCGAGGAGATGGAGCTGAGCAGACAGCGCTTTTCCTCTCCCTCCCTCTTCCGAACAGGCACGAATCCTCGGTCGAAGCTGCCGTTTTTGCCTGATTATCATCTAGCCCGAAGAACGGATTTCGCGTTTCTTTCGGCTAGATGATATTCTGCACACGGCAGCTTCCGACCGAGGATTTCGGCCTGCTTTTAGCAAGATGGGCCTAGCAGCCAGGAGGCGCCTTCAGCGCTCACTCTGAACTCGAGCTCGACATCTGAAAAGCTTCGCTGATTGCCCGATGAGCGCGGCCTCTGAGCGCGATCTCGAAGCCGGCGTTCCTCGTCGGCGCCGTGAAAACTCCAAGCTTGAAAGGAGGAAGCCCTGCCATTTTTCAGCGATCTGCATCGTGAGATCTCCAGTTCCCGAAGCAGCCATTTTCCTCCCGCCTTACTAACGCTGCAGCCGCTGACTTCACCAACCTTGTGGGTTCTGTGGGTTACACCGCCATGCCGGTGATTGAGGATACTGGCCTCACATCTTTCACCTTCTTTGGCTCCTTCTTGAAGTCCCGCCTCCTTCCAAGCTAGGACCACTTCCGCCTTATCGAAGTCCTACATCGCGCCGGGTCAGGCAGGTATGGCCCTTCACAATGGCCATCCTTCAGGCCTACCAGGCGGACGTCCTGAAGGAAATGGGCGGACCGGCTTGACTCCTGAAGCCGTGAAGGAGCTACGGCGAAGAGCCACTGACTTGGCTCTGAGAGCCACCAAGCACCGCACATGCCGTGTGACGGTGGCCGCAGAACGCCATCTGTGGCTCAACCTGACCGAGATTCGGGAGAGGGAGAAGTTTAATGGATGCATCTCACAATCTGGGTTGTTCGGGAGGCTGTTAGGCTGTAGGCTGCAGTTCCGCCTCAGCCAAAACCCAGTCGGCTGCTCTCAATCAGTTCATGCCGAGGAGAGCAAGGGATTTTTCAACTCCTCCTCCTCTGTGTCTAGGAGCAGCCACCCCCAGGAGGGAACCCCCGGGCGGAGCCCAGGCCACGCTCTTCCCCCACGGTTTGGGGAGCCCGGCCGTCTTCTTCCCGCCAACAACCACGCAAGGGGTTAACATGAAGCGCCCAACAAGCCTGCCGCTCGCTAACCCGGTCGCTCCTGACCTCCGGTCGGAATGAGGAGAGTCGCCAGCTCACGGGCGAGGCCAGACCGCGAAAGCGCTGCCCGCGCGCGCCTCACTTAAATCTGTCACAACCACCCTTCGAGGCTTGGTGCAGATCCACCACCCTCATTTTCACTGGCTGGGCAGTTGGGGACGCTCGTCTTTCCCCTGGCAGCTCGGTCCACTCGCCGCCGAGCCATGTTAGGAGACATAGCTGTTTCTCTCCTGCAGTGTACGGAACCTGCCGGCCACCCGTCAGCCCAGCACTTCTCTCCGCCATCCCGAGCAAGGACGCCGAGGGCTTTCCTTCACGGTGGAGGGTGCCGCTGCTTCCAGGCCTTCTCGACACCCCATCTCAGGTATGTCTTCCTTGCACGACACTATGATTCCTCTGTCACACTTCCTTCACGAATGGGAGCGTTTACCATCTGGTATCGCTGTGGGTTCTCCAATTCAACCGGTTACACTCTTCAGTTTGGGAAAAATCCCCCCCGTTTCGACGGGGTTCACCTGACAGTAGTAAACAGCGCCGCCAAGGCTTCTGTTCTACAACAGGAACTTTCCTCCCTCCTGCAGAAAGGAGCAATAGAGGAAGTACCGCAGTCGGAAGTCGAACGAGGTTTCTTCAGCCGCTACTATTTTCGTTCCAAAGAGGGACGGCGGCTTGAGGCCTATCCTGGATCTACGGCGTTTGAATCTTTCCCTCTACAAAGGGAAGTTCAAAATGCTGACGATGAGAACCATCATGTCTCAGGTTCAGGAGGGAGACTGGTTTGTCACCATCGACCTGAAGGATGCGTATTTTCACATCCAGGTCGTTCACAGACACAGGAGATTCCTTCGGGTTCGCCTTTGGAGGAAGGCTTACCAATACAAGGTTCTGCCCTTCGGCCTGGCTTTGGCCCCGAGGACATTTACCAAATGCATGGATGCTGCACTGGCCCCTTTGAGGCTCCAGGGCATCCGTGTACTGAACTATCTGGACGACTGGCTCATTCTGGCTCACTCCAGGGAGCTAGTGAGTCGTCACAGGGATATCGCTCGGCCACATCCATTCTCTTGGCCTCAGAATGAACGCCAAGAAGAGTGTGCTCCTCCCATCTCAACGAACTGTATTTCTAGGAGTTCGTTTGGATTCCGTTCAGATGCAGGCCCGTTTGGCTCCTGCCCGGATACCAGTTTTTACAGCATGTTTGGCCCGCTTCAAGCTAGACCATCATGTCTCTGTAGCTACCTGCCGCAGGCTGTTGGGCCTTATGGCAGCAGCCTCCCCTGTGTTGCCCCTAGGGCTGCTTCACATGAGGCCATTCCTTTGGTGGATGAAGGAGCTGAGGTTACACCCCACTGTACCAGCTACTCGCCTTGTCAGAGTGTCACGCAGTTGCTGTCGACACCTGTTAATGTGGCGAGACCCCGCCTTTCTCCGGAGCGGGGTGAGAATGGAGTGCGATCCACCGCCGCCATATGATCACGACGGACGATCAATGACAGGCTGGGGCGCGGTCTTGAAGGAAGGCCGGCGAGTGGAGAGTGGAAGGAAGAGTTCCTCTTTGGCCTATAAACTGCCTGGAACTCAGGGCTGTCTTCCTGGCTTTGAAGTATTTTCTCCCGTTCTCGGGAGCATCATGTCATAGTCAGGACGGACAATATGGCGGTTGTGTCCCACATAAACCGCCAAGGAGGTTCAAGGTCGCGCACCCTGGACAGGCTTGCGCGCCATCTTCTCCTTTGGTCTCAAGACAAGTTCCTCTCTTTGAGGGCGGTTCACGTTCGGGAGTACTGAACCTGGCGGCCGATTTTCTGTCGAGACAGAAGCTCAAGCCGGGGAATGGATGTTGAACCGTCAGGCACGGTATCCCAGATCTGGGATCTGTTTGGCAAAGCGAGGTGGACCTCTTTGCTTCTCAAGAGTCATCCCAGTGCCCGCTCTGGTTCTCCCTGAGTTTCCGATGACTCTAGGCATAGATGCGTTCGCCCACCCATGGCCGAATGTCAGTCTGTACGCATTTCCGCCAATAAAGCTGATTCCGCAGTACTATGCAGAGTGAAGGTGAGCGGTGCCCGTCCTCCTTCTCATAGCCCCATTCTGGCCCTCCCAGACCTGGTTCTCGGAGCTAACTCCTCTTGTATCGGCCTCCTTGGGAGATTCCGATCAGGCGGGACTTACTGTCCCAGCTTCAGGGCAAGATCTGGCATCCTCAGCCGGAGCTCTGGAAGTTGTGGGTATGGCCCATACAGGGCCAAGGGCTGTAATTGATGGTTTGCCTGCCGAAGTTCAGGAAACCATAGCCAGTGCCAGAGCCCCCGCTACCAGGAAGCTATACTCTTCCAAGTGGGGCGTCTTTGAATCGTGGTGTTTGACTCGTGCAATCGACCCAGTTAACTGCCCTGTTGGTCCAGTGCTGGAGTTTTTCAGGATGAATACCACACCTGCACCTCATTCTCTCACTCACATAAAAGCAGCACACAAACACTCACCCAGTGCGAAGTCTTGTTTTCCCCTGGTTACATTTCTGAGCGTTCTCCTATTCATCCTGTTCTGCCAGAGTCACCCCACGTCTCCGTCGACCTGCCAGAGTCACCCCACGTCTCCGTCGACCTGCCAGAGTCACCCCACGTCTCCGTCGACCTGCCAGAGTCACCCCACGTCTCCGTCGACCTGCCAGAGTCACCCCGTCTCCGTCGACCTGCCAGAGTCACCCCACGTCTCCGTCGACCTGCCAGAGTCACCCCACGTCTCCGTCGACCTGCCAGAGTCACCCCACGTCTCCGCCGACCTGCCAGAGTCACCCCACGTCTCCGCCGACCTGCCAGAGTCACCACACGCCCGCCGACCTGCCAGAGTCACCCCACGCCTCCGCCGACCTGCCAGAGTCACCCCACGCCTCCGCCCGACCTGCCAGAGTCACCCCACGCCTCCGCCGACCTGCCAGAGTCACCCCACGCCCGCCGACCTGCCAGAGTCACCCCACGCCTCCGCCGACCTGCCAGAGTCACCCCACGCCTCCGCCGACCTGCCAGAGTCACCCCACGCCTCCGCCGACCTGCCAGAGTCACCCCACGCCTCCGCCGACCTGCCAGAGTCACCTCACGCCTCCGCCGACCTGCCAGAGTCACCTCACGCCCCTGCTGTCTCGTCCGCCCTGCCCTGGTGGGCTCCTGTCTCATTGGCCCCACATGGACCTGGCCCTCCGTCCCCTCCCCCGGTTCCACCTCCGCTCCACCGCCCTCCTGGATTTTGCTTTGTGTAAGCGTCTGGAAGCCGCTCTTAGGGGGGGGGCTCTGTCATGAATCTGGTTCCCACTCACTCAAACTGCACATCACCCATGGACTACATTTCCCATCATGCACTGCACTCACACATTCCCGTCCACCATTACACCAATCACACAGCTGTCACCATTCACTCATCAACTCTGATTGCCTCACCACACCTGCACCTCATTCTCTCACTCACATAAAAGCAGCACACAAACACTCACCCAGTGCGAAGTCTTGTTTTCCCCTGGTTACATTTCTGAGCGTTCTCCTATTCATCCTGCTATCTCTGTGTTTCACCCCGGACTGCCTGACCTTGGATCTCTGAACCTGTGCCTGTGACCCTGACTTCTGCCTGGTATTGTTTACGTCTCTGCCCTGCCTCTGTTATTCCTGTTTTTGCCTGCTGACCTTGCCTGTTTGATTCTGCCCATTAAATATTGCTGCAAGTGGATCCACTCGCCTCTGACCATTCCTTACAGCTATGCTTCGAAGCCACCAAATAAAAAGGGTTTTGTCATTGTGTGAGCCATGGTGGTCAAAATGCTTTTTCAGCATAAAAATATTTATATGCAAATTTCATTTAATTTCTCAAATGTTTCTCCACTTTTTTGTTGACAGACTTCTTTCTACAAAGCATGTTTGACTGTGTATCACATTGAGCATTTTAGATACATATTTTCAACAGTAGGATAATGTGTTGAGTAAAGTCAATACTGTAGTACATTAAAGGAAAATGAAAAATTATTTATTTTTGTAGAAATGTGTTACATGTCAACTGAAAATCCACCATTGCTTATTCATTTTTACACACTCTATTGTCTTCCACTAACACCACCACCACACATTCTTATAATTGCTCTTACTATTGCTCTTCCATGACAAGCAACTGTGAAGTTTCTGTTTACATGTAACTCATTTCTACACATAAATGTACTGTACACATATAAATGCATTTATGCAGTACTGCTGTAGCTGCTGCTGTTTAGGGTTGTGACGTTCCTCCTTGATCAAAAATGGTAGTGATTGTGCTGGGCAAACTCTATTATACAGTATATATATATGCTTCCAAACTTGATTGATTGTGATTCTTATTTCATTACAAGGGCAAGGCAAGGAAAATTGACATTACATTTCTGAAAATTCCTAAAATTCAGTAGTAAAGTTTCCAGAAGTTTTTCCATTTGCCGACTTAGCAGACATTATAACCCTTCCATGTCCACCATGATATTTATGGAACATACTGTACACTCATGTCTGACAGATTTTGATAACTGGACGGATCATTTTGGATGTGATGGTTCACACGATGAGAGAATGTTTAGAAGTTGTGAAGAGTTTAGACATTTCATTGAGAATCAACTCAGTTGATCAGTTTTGATCAAAAAGCCTTGTGCATTTAGTTATTGTGCAAAAATGCACACAATTTGGTTAAATCAATAAGAAATTCAAATCTGATGTGAACAAGTATCTACTGTAATTGTTCAGACATCTGAACTTACTGTTTTGAGAGAAAAAAACTATGGTACCGTAGAAAAACTGTAGTATCAAAATGTACATATTAGTAGCTAAAAGATAGGTACCACCCCAGTGACAGTTTTTGGAACCTTTTTTTCCTGACAATGTAGTGAAAGTCAGTGCATGGGGTCCGAAACAACATTGGACCCCATTGACTTTCATTGTATGTACAAAATAACAACTAAACATTTTCAAAACATCTTCCATCGAAGAAAGTGAGTTATAAAAGTTTAAAATGAAATGAGGGTGCATTAATCACAATTGTGTTGGTGTACTATCCCTTTAAGAATCCATTCATGGGGACAGCATAGTCTGATCAGAAATGCAAGATGTCCACACTATGCATCATTTTCACTTTTGCATGACTAAGGAGGTGAAAATGTCTTTCCACTGAAACGTTTTCTGTCCATTAATGGTTATGTATTGCTGTATGGTCGTTAGGGAGCAATACCAAACGTCAAGTGATTAAATGGTTTTCACTGCCTCAGCTGTGGTTTGGATTGTGACGCATATCAAAATCTCATCCAACATTTTTCACGCATGATTCAGTTCAGCTTCAAATAATGGGTTTAATAATATGTTCATTTGTCCTCCGAGCACCTCTATAATTGAAATAATTGTATGTATCTTTTCATGTTTCTTGTTGTAATTCTTACAATTCTCCAATAAATACTACCTAAAACGTTTCTTGCATGCTCCCAAACCCAAATAACATTGATGGATGGTGGATATAAATATTGTTCTCTGACATTCACAAGTGTTTTTCCTATGGTATACTGACTGTGTTGCTTTTGGCAGTGGTAAATACTGCCCCAAAGCACAGACTTTTCGCTCATAAAAGTGTTGGTTAAGAATGAGCTGAAGATATCTAATAACAGGAGAGAAGTTAATGATAACACCACAAACATCAGTCAGGATATTTAACATCAAATCACATCCAGTCGTCTGCCAATGAAGATCAATTGTCTCCATTCATAACAGTGTGGGTCTTTATTATAGACACCCCTCTATCTCCAGTCTTTCAGCACAGCTTCTCCTCATCCCTCCCTTCATTTGCTTCAGACAGAAGAGTGAGAGAGGAGTGGACTGGCTGTGACTCAGAGATATTCTACACCATCCAAAAGTTTCTTAAAGTCTTTCCTTAGAGGAACATTAACATCTCGCAGGGCTTCTTGATTTATACCTTGTAAAACACAATTTAATTAGCATATTCTCGAGTGGGATTTCGTCTCTTTAAGCGTGTATTTAGATCGACGTATGGAACATGCCATCTCTGAATACTCAATCAAGGGTAAGACGATTTTCGGATTATAAAAAATAACGTTTATGTAGGCTACTGTATATCAGTCAAATTAATTTCGTTCGTCTGTTGCTCAAAAATTGAACAAAATAAGAAGCATGTAATAGTCTATGTCTAACTGTTGTATTTATTACATACAAATTATGTAAGAATATTAAATAACAACCTCAGCTGTCTTGTCTAAGAACATGTCGTTCTCATCACACGCGACAAACATCATGCTTTTATTTTATAATAAATACACGGGAAGACCGGAAAGTGTTGTGACACATTTTGCTTTAACGTCTGAAGTAATGTGGTTTTAGCGTAATGTTTTTCAAACGTTGATACTTATTATTACCACATTTGTCTGCTATACGTAATTTAGAAATCTACAACGAATTCGTATAAAATATCAAGTAGGCTACAAAGAGTGCGGTTTTTACAATATTTCAGGGTTGTAATAGAAAACACTGGCCTTTTTCGTGTAGCTACATGCATTTATTGTGCTTATCAGTTTTACTTCAAAAGAATTATCGCACAGCGAGCCTCATTTCACTTCATTCAAATAAAACAAACCATGGAAGCAAATAGAGAAATACAGGGTATGTGTGCGTCAACTGGCCTATACTGTCCCATTTTGTTCTGTCTTTTCCTATACAGTATAGAAGTATGTAAAGTGTTACAGTCCTTTGCGTCTGGTCAGCTGTGATATTTCTATTCATTTGTTTTTTTAACAGATGAAGGGCTTGTGTGAATGTTAGACTAGCCTATATACAATTAAACAAGATGACATATAGATGATGGTCTATGCGTCTCTGCTTGTCATTTAACATTATTAACATAACATTATACTTTCTCACCTCAATAGAGTTCCCCGTTTAAATCGTTTAAACGTTTTGCACGCAACACACTTTTGCTGTCACCTCATGAATGAGTGATTTCACCCCTGCAGCTCATTTTTACTACAGCTCACTACCTGATGCAGCATTCCCCGATCGTCGAATTTTATAATAATGAAAACAATAAGTTACGTCAAATAAAATTACTATGCTGGGATGGGATTCATTGAGCACTGTTAACTCTCAGTTCCTAAAATTAGTCAAAAAGGAGTTTTATTAAAATTAATTGTTTTGTTTAATAACTTGACTTACTGCATATCTCGTGATTATCTTCAATTTATTTGTATTGAATTAATAGATTAATGAACTCTAGTAAATCTGTCAGTTGCTGTGTCAGTCCATTAAGAAAGGCGCTATTTAAAGCGCCCTGGTAAAGGGTCCTGTGTCTGTGTCAGTGCGTCACTTCTACAGCAGCTCGTAACCCGTCTCTCTCAGGGTCACCATGTGCCACTACATTCTCTCCCGCGAGTGTCCGCGCGCCCCCCGGCAGGGCTTTGATCTTCACACCCGTCATAATGACGAAGAGTAGAATTCCCAAAGAGCCTTGCCGCTTTATGACATCGGCTGCATGAGAATTAAAGATATGAAGAGTTCATTTGCAAAAACAGAAAGCCTAACTCCGTTTTTAAAATAGTTAATTTTAGTTTTTAATCCTGCATTCCAATTAATATCAATCAAACTGCCGTTGGGTTGTTTTGATGAAATAACAATAACTAAAATAATACAGCTAAATAATACAATAAAACACAATCAAAAAATGATAACAATAAAAAAAACATAATTTATGAAAATTAATAAAAACAGAGTTATCTGTTTTTACAAATAAACTATTCATATTTTAAGTACAGTCAAACGGGTTTCAGACCGGAATTGCGCACGTTACATGTATATTTATTGTCTGGGATATTTGAACAATAACTGTAATAATAATATTAAGTCAAGTCAAGTCAAGTCACCTTTATTTATATAGCGCTTTTAACAATACAAATTGTAACAAAGCACTGCACAATATCAAAATAGGCAAATTGTGTCAATAATGTAAAATGACAGGATTTAACACTCAATTATCTGCTGAATGTATTTCATTATTGGATTTAGTAATGGCATTGTCCAGCTTAGTTCAGTTTAAGTAATATCTGTGCAATCAAGTCGATGATTGTGCTGCAAGTGAAGTGTCCCCAACTAAGCAAGCCAGAGGCTTGTTAATAATATTAATATTGTATAATATTGTATATTGTTAATAATATTAACAACAATATTATTATTAATAATAAAAAATAAGGATAATTTGAAAATAATATTAGTCTTATACCTAGCCTATAACCTTTATTTGCTATGTTATTATTCGTGTATTTCTGTCAGCCTTCAAAAAAAAAAAATAATTGAGCAGTATGCAAACTGATTATTGTATTTGGGTCGCCTTTTGGTGAACTTTACATTTGTATGTATTTATTTTTTCCATGCACAGTTTTTTCGTGAAACTAAAATTCTGTTTCATAAATGAAGAATTCAGAGTCTTGTCTTGTTATCTTAATTATATTTGACAGTTTTCCTTCTAAGCTACTGTTGCCCTAGTTACCATAGTTACTGTACCCCCTCATGCCAACACACCTTTCTTTCAAAAGAGCCTATTATATCACTCTGACAAACATGTCACTTTTGTCTGATACTGAAAAGATGCTTAAAACCCTCTTAAAAGATACATTTTCTCAAACCTGTCAGACCTAAACTAAATAGTTCAGGTAAAGAGATGTTAACAAAACACTATAAAAGCAAAAGATGTTAACAAAGAATTATACATTTATTTCCTTTTCTCTTTTTTGTTTCTCTCTTCTACCTCACCCATCTGGACTCCCTGATAACCCAGGCTCAGCTCTAGTTCCTCTAAAACACTCTGAAGTTACCATTGGCCTCCTTCTCTCAGCAGACGGGAACTCATCTTGGGACTCTTGCTGTCCAGGACAAATGGATGTATCTGTCTCTACTTCCTTTCCTCTTCCCCTTCCCCTTCATACACCTTCCCCTTTCTCACTAACCTGTCCCTTCCCTCGTCCTCTCCTTCTCTCTCCCCATCCCCAAGTGTAGCCTCCACAGCTCTCTTCTGCTTTTTCCTATCTCTCCTTTCTCTGCTGGGCATCCTGGGTAACCTCTACACCCTAGGGCTTCTCATTCGCCGCCGTAGGATGTCTAGAAGGCGGCGTAGCACTCCTACCTGTTGTTACTCCTGGATCGGCACCTCCTCCTTCTTTCTCTCCATCCTCCTCTCCCACCTCGTCCTCCTCCTCTTCTTCCCTCCATCTGCAGGTTCTGAGTCTGGCTTTGGCAGACCTGGTGTACCTCTCCACTGCCCCCTTCATTGTGTACGACAGCCTGGCATCTGACTGGGCCTTTGGAGAACTAGGCTGTCGGCTCCTACTCAGTCTGGACTTGCTCACCATGCACGCAAGCATCTTCACCCTCACTGCTATGAGCCTGGATCGGTATCGAGCTGTGGCAGATCCACTGGTAGCCTCGTCCACACCTTCCTCTGGACTCCTGAGAGTCGCTTTGGCCTGGGGTTTCGCCGTGGCTCTCAGTTTGCCCATGATGATCACTTTGCACCTGGAAGACGGAGAGAACCAGGAAGGCAAGTTGTGCGTTCCCGCCTGGGATGAGCAGAGTTCCAAAGCCTACCTCAGTGTGCTCTTCTGCACCAGCATCCTAGCCCCAGGACTGGCCATCGGAGCTTTGTATGCAACTTTAGGGAGACTCTATTGGGTATCTCAGACACAACCAGCTTGGGTTGGAGGGGGCAATGCCTACCCACCCCGTGCACCTCGCCCCAAAGTCCTGCTCCTCATCCTGGGGATTGTGCTGACTTTCTGGGCTTGTTTCCTTCCGTTCTGGATCTGGCAGCTTCTACCATTGTACAAGCCTGAGGTTCTGCGCGTGGTGCCGGTGGGCACACAGGTGACCATTAATCGCATCCTCACAGGGTTGACTTATGGGAACTCGTGTGTGAACCCATTCTTCTACACGCTGCTGACAGGCAAGCGCGGGCGGACCAGCAGGAAGACGACAAGTGCGGCTGCCCCACTTTGTCACAAGGGCAGCTCTGAACAACAATAACAGCTACCCACTTTTTTTGTCCACCATGCAGCCCATGACCAATAAGACTGTGCATAGTTATCTTTATTAAACAGATTACTAATTTTGGTGCTTAAGGGCTTAACGATTATAGCTTTATATGTGTGCTGTGTAAATAGTAATACTCTGTAATCCAAGGCAATGATGGTACGTTCTCTGCTTCCCTGCTCCCATGTATAATTATAGATAATCTGATCAGCATTGTGTATTAAGGTCCATGCAATCCAAAATGAAATACTAATTGATAAATTCTTATGAAAGTGTTTCTAAAATGTTTGTCACCTTTGAAGCAGAAACCAAATAATTCTGGTCAAACTGCTGTTAAATATTAGTGGACTAAAACGTGTGAAACATCTGTTTTATGGGGCAACTTGAAAGAGATAAACAAGCTTTGTCAGGATGAATCGCCCCAGGATGGTCTAACAACAGATCTGAACCATTTAACTCCCAAATTGGTTTATTGGTCTAAGTACAAAGGAGAAATTACACAGTAAAGATTTGGCTCAAAGCTAAAGGACATGTCAGAGTTTGCTCTGTTGAGGAGGATAAATCACTTCTGACATGAAGCCAAGACACACAACCTCTCTTTCTCCAATAGGACATTATGTTCTCCATGAGGTACTTCATTATACTCAACTAAAACCAATTTTTTTAGCCAACAGATCTGTTATAGTCCTGACTTTGTGTATTTATTGGCACTTTAAATGAATAAATTGTAATTTTTATTCTACCTGATTTTTTTAATTAATGCAATTATGCAATTTTAAACACATTTTTGCATTTTGAGCCACTCTTAAAAATATACCTCTTTCCCCCCAGTAGCACATCTTCACGTTTGTTCCATTTTCAAAACTACATACTTTTCCCTGTTTATGCATGTTAATGGACAATAGAGAAATATTTCTGTATCTCTAAAATGTTTTTAATTCAAATGTTGAATCATACTGTATAAAAAAAACTACACAAACCTTTATATCCTGGCATGTCTGTATTATATGTGTTATGTTTTCCAGTTAAACAATGCATTGCTTTGCACAAGAAAGCTTGCCTTGAAATGATCTATAAATAAAATCTGGTGCTTATCAAAGTATGCAATAAAGAAATATTCTATGTAAGAACACCAGCAGAATGGTTTATGAACTAAGTGAGTCCTCTTTAGAAGATGTCCTGACCTGAAGAGCCCCATGATACTGCTGAAATGTAACACTGTAAAGCAGTACTGTCCTTATTACAATAGCAGATGAGTGAGTTTTTCAGTGAAGAGAGAGGGAATGTGAGAGAAATTAATAAGAAATGAAGAGAAAAATAAGAACAAGAGAGAGGGGGAGATTGAGACTGCAAATGAAATAAAATGAAAAATGGTTTTCATTCAGAAGCATTTATTTGTGTCTGCATTGGCCCGAACTATTCTTTTGCTAGCATTCAGTTTTTTGTGGGTCTTGCATGGAGTGTGTGTGTATTGCACTGCAGTGCTTGGATGTGACTGTGTTTACATTGGATAATATGAGCCTTATTGAGTCTGTATCAGCTTTTTGCACTTTCTGAAACTGACCCACAAGTATGTGTGTGCCTTGATCTTCATGCTAGGTTAGTAAACTTGGTTATGCTGTTTGTTGTGACTTATTAACATCATAGACAACTACAGACTACCCAGAAGGAACCTTGTATTTGCAATGTGTGAATGGCAGCACTGTATTGGCTTGCCTGCTGCTCTGTGACACACATGAACAAATATTGTTGAAAAGATTGCAGACGTCTCTGTCTGTGTCATGGGGTGTCCTTAGCTCCTTGGGAAGACACAAATTTTTTTTTTAAAGACACAAATAAATACTGCATGTGGTATACCTTGAGATAGATAAACTATGAATCATCAAACACCTAATCTGTATTTAAGCACATCTTTTATACAACACTCATGTTCTCCTCATTTAGTCTAACACATCCACCCAGTCTGTACGATGCAGTTTGGAAGAACGCCATCTAACATGGGACTCCATGAGGGCCTGATGTGTGCACCTCCCTAATTTTCCTTGGGCATGTGTTTCCATTTACCTGAGGAACAACAGAGCACGTTGAAGGAGTAATATGTAAATGTTCATATCTCATGGTGTGGCTGTTGAAAGTCATAAATAATGTCCTCTCAGTCTCAATATGGTTCAGTTTGTCCCACTCATCCACACTGCACCTGTGAAAACAGGTTTGTTGTGCACATTTTATACAATTATTTTATATTAAATAATAGTTTACCATTTACTCACTCCATGTTGTTGTAACCATGTATTATTTGCCGTGTATTTTAAGCACAGGTCTGAGCTTCTGTCCTCCAAACAAGTCAAATGGAGTGATTTAAACTACCAAGTTTAAAAAGTATCATAAAAATAGCCCTTATGACTAAGTCACTATATTTAAAGTCTACTGAAGCCATATGCTATTTCAATGTTCGATGATGGTGAAGATTATCCAGTATAATGGCTTAAAATTGGACCAGTGTTTCACACAAAGTTACCAAATGACTTGAAATATAGCACATCAATCATATGGACAACTCCTGTGAGATTATATTGCTTTTTTTTAGATAGGCAGTATAAATCAATGTTTCGTTGTAAAGAGAGGCTTGAACATTTAGCCAAACATAACATTTTGTGTTTCACAAAAGAAAGGAAATAATATGGGGTCAGAATGACTCAAGGAAAGGTAAGTAAATGTTAATTCAGGAGAAGAATTGGTCCTTCAAAATTAGGCACAGGGTTGATAGATTCATTTAATAGTATTTAACATGAAGTTTTCTGGGCAATGTTCTAAGCCTGATAGTTTAATGACATTATTCAAGTTCAGTTGGAGGAGTCTAGGGTCCTAACTCGGACCCTCTCTCCGTTGTTCTCGCTCAAGAGGGTCTGAATGATTGAGCATGTGATAAACTTCAACCATATGCTAGTATCCAGCAAACCCAAACAGTGGAAAATATTGCCATGAGTGAGGGCAGCAAATCCATAAGCTGTCAGTTTATATTGGTAGTCACCAAGAGCTGATATAGTTGAGGTTTCCAACAATAACCACCGCGACTGTGTCGAAGAGAAACCTTTCATTTTGAAGGTGGCAGCAGAAAGCGGCTGAAGATTGACCTCAGAGGTACATACGGGGGGAAATAGTTTTCTTTATTTCACTGCATCGTTTTGTGTTACCTGTGTGCTTCATAAATCCAACACATGTTCCTGGAATCCTGAGTGTCTTTCCATCCTCACACTCCCTTGCCTATGCTGCAGTGTTTGTGGCAGGGGCAGGTGCCCCTCCCTTGGGCAGTCAGCTCAGGAAAGTCTCCTGCTGGGAAGACGAGACTAGGCCGGAGTTTAGGCCAAGCTCCTGCTGAGAGAGAATAAGAGGCTCCCTTCTCTAAGACATACATACACAGACCCAAATTCAAAATCCCCATTACTCTTTCTTTCCACTTTTCCCCTCTTTACAAGCAGTCAAAGAATATACAATTTCCCTAAAATCTATGATTGTCTTTGCAAAAATATATAAAATTGGGGAAAAATAACACAAAAATTATATGAAACAAGTTAAGAAGCTCCAAATCCTTCAATTCAGTGCTTTGAGATGATTTCAGTAAATGAGGCGTCCTACAGCTGATCAGTGAATGAGCCAGTATAAAATTGTAAGGTTGTAACTGATCTTGAGTCACTTTTATAATTAAAGTTGATTAAAAAAGTCATAAAACATGCCATTAAACACATTTGACTGATTTTATGCTTGTTGCATTTACAAGGCTTTAACCAGGTGTTCTAGAGAGTGGCATTTTGAGTGCTTTGAATCATTTTGAGAAGCCACTGTTTGATTGATTCTTGATTTAAACTTTAAAAAACACAAGAATTTTTCTAGTAATATATTTGACATAAAATGTTGTGAGGTGTTCATTTATAAAATAATTTACTACTGTTATACTAAAATTCATACTTACTCCTGCGCGATGTGTCCAAGATGACCAGCAACAAGCAATTTGTGTTTTGTATGCAATGAACACTAATATGGAGCATGATGTATCACAATGCAGCCAATCAGAACCTTTAATCTCTATCAATCTAATGAGAAAATAGTATTTTATGAGGGGAATTCGAACAATGTGGTTCATAAGAAAACATGATTTTTAGAAAAAGCATGAAGTTCCTAAATGTCAGTGGGGCGTAAGCAGATCATATAAAAATATACGAACGAGACAGCGGAGTTTATAAGATTTAGTTATCAATACATAGCTATCAAATAGTTATGAAGTGCCTTGAGATTGTGTTGGTCCAAATACTTTTGAGGCCACTGCTCATCAATGTTTGTAACGTATTTTTGAGACAGCTTACAAAGACGCTTGAAGAAAGAAACAACCCACAATGACTTGCTGATCGCCGGCTTTATTACCGTATCTTATGTTCACACACATACACCAGAACGTTTATGTCAGCACGTTGCAAATCTTGCAGATGTGACTGAAAACCTGTCTAACACTGCCAGCAAACAGAAGAGGCCAGCAATACAAGTGTCTCTTTGTAGACCATGGGGCTGTGGTGCCATAAAACCCCCGTCTCCTGCCTCAATCCCTGTCTTCACACATCCATGTCAGCCGCCAAGATCAGGCGAGACCCTGGCTTGCGTACATTGGAGGCCAGGAGGTTATATAAATGAACATCAGAGCCACTGTTCACACTCTGGTTCTGACCAGCAAAACTGTTAAAATGCCATGTCTGCACTTCTCGCCATCTCTCGCTCGTTCTAATCGCTCTGCTCTTATGCCTGGAACTCCACACCTCAGATGCATACGAGCCCAAAATCTTTTGAAAATGCTTCTGTCTTGCATTTTTCTAATTGAATACATTCGTTTCTACAACAAAATAATTTATATCAATTAATCCAAGTTTAAAACGTATGTTTCAAATTTCAAACTTGATGATCATGCTTTTTGAGAATGATCCAATGAATGCAAGAACATGACCCTCTGTACAAATTAAGCATGGTTAAAATAATATAATTGCGTATTCTTATGTCTTAACTTCATGCCACACTTTATATTACACTTCTCAACATTTGAAACTCTCAAATTTCAGTATCAGACTTTATGTATGGACACTGCAATACAACTGATCAGTTGTAATGCTTGGGCTTTTGTAGAGATCTTGCACCTCCTTGTGGTCTGATGTAACTAAATTGATTTCACCATGAAATTAAGGTTAAAATATACAATGAAATATAAAATCACAAAACAGTACATTATAATGTTGTGATGCCTAAATTCAATTGTAGAATTTAAAATGATGGGTTTTATAAAATATATACAGTATTAACACCAGTATTTTAAAAAGGATTTCAATATTGGTGCATCTTTATAAATACTTTTTGAATTAATTAATTTAAATAATGTTCTTATTGACAATTGTCACAATATGCCCCACTTCTCTGGTTATCAATAAGCCATTCACAATTGGTATGCTTACATTAAATTCATATAACAATGTTAGATTGCTTGCCATTTCCAGAGTAAAGATCAGTTATTCTTTCAGTTTGTTGAGAGAAAGTGGGTGACATCTCAGAATCCTGCTTCATGGTGCTGCAGCAAACATCTGTCATCTTCCTGCTTCACGATGTCCACACTGAAGGAGGATGAATCTGGGGTGGACACATACATACTTATGAATGCTCTCAAAAGAGAATTATTTTACATTTGTCCTTTCAGTTCATTGATAAAACATTCATATACAATATTAACCAATCAGCTCAACCAGGCAAGTACAGTAAATGCATTGACAGTTTAGTTTAGAGTTATATTTAGTTTAGTTAGAGTTTTATGTTTTTGTAAACTGTGAGACAAGAGTTAGATGTTATACATGGGTATAAGAATAGTTTTGCCACAACTAAATTCAGTAACTATTCTCCTTAATTCCAAACTTGTGTGACATTCAGTTTAGCAGAATGCTCATATTTTGCTGACAAAATGCATTAAAAAGTAGTCCTATAATAAAGGACTACCTATTTAAATAGGTTATGTATTATCATTTAAAGTGTCAAATCTAAAAAAAACATATAGATATCATATCAAAATAACCATTATGATAACCTAATGAATGGATAGGTTAAGAATGATTATATTATTATTTACAGAACATAATTTATTATATTTACAGGAACATACATAATATTATTATTTTAATATAATTTAATACCACTTATTCAAATTTAAATAGATTCTTTCGAAGTCATATTTATGCTCATATTGCTGATATGATATATATATATATATATATATGGTTGTATCGATAAGAAGCTGGATATCAATAAGCCTGTTTAATGCACCAATAATTGGCTCATTCAGTTTTCAGTTATTGATTTGTGAAGTTGCTCGGATCCAGCCGCGATTTCTTTAAGACTGCAAGGGAAGCTCAGCTTCCCTATAATTGTCAAAAATGAATGGTCAAATATATGTACTATTATGTTAACATTTTATTGACTAAAAATGCGTTAAACACGTTCATCTCGAACGAAAACAATTTCGTTCAGAATCAGCTACTTAGGTCGGCTGACTCGATTTCCTTCTCATTCATTCCGTAGCGTACAGTGCACTCTGTTGAAGCCCAGCGTCCATTGACTTCAATGGGGCTGCTTTCAACAGTTTTTTCAGTGCTTAGAAACAAGACGGTCATTGGATAATGCTGCGATTATGTCCCGCCCACGGACGCTCAGCGTCTCTGGGATGAATGGAGGAGTGGGCTGGCCCGGACTCGAGCGTCTGCGTGATGATTGGAGGGTCTGTCATCTCTTTTAATCCACTTTTATGTCCTAAAACGCTCGTTTTTGGGGTCGACAGCTTATAAAACGTGTTTATTGTTTTTTAGCTTGTTTGCTATACACATTGTCACATATCAGCGTTTAGAATTTTTTTTTTTTTTTTGTTATAAATAAATGACAAGGAGGCGGCAGCTTCTCGCAATGCAAAGAGACGGTTGGTGTGGGCGTGGGCGTGGTCTTCAGATTATGACACGTATACCTGTGTCTCCATTTCCAACTCAGTCCCATCGGATTTTGCATGTGTAGTCGAAAGACAAACTGCTGCAACCTTCATCGTATATTTCACACAATTTCACACCACATTCATTGTTTCAGTTTAACATAATTCCCACATTTCCTCCCGTTGAGTTAAATATATATATATATATATATATATATATATATATATTAGATCGTTTGTTCATTAATTCATATAGTCTGAACTAGCCAGCTAGCAAACTGCACAGCAGGTGTAGAAAGGAGCTTCTCCTGTTTAAAGCGGCTCAAGTCACACACAAGTAACACAATGGGCCAAGGCCGTTTAAGCAGCCTAGCTCTGCTGGCCATTGAGAGGACACTGGTCAAGTCACTGGAAAAGACGCCTAGTTGGTACGACAGGGTTACAGAGCATTTTCTTGAAAAGGAACGTAGGGCAGAATTTACATATAAATAAATGGACAATTTTTATGATTTAGGGAAAATGAGCTTCCTCTTTAAAAGATCAGCAGCCGCCACTGCTCGGATCGTATGATTCGTCATCGGTTAATTCAGATTGATTAAAGTGATTCATTGAAAAGATCCGAATTAAGATCGAGTTGTTGGCAATCGTACAATACAATACTAATACAAAGACGATATTTTATTTTATTTTTTATTAAGGTTCGGAATTAATGTTTTATATTTACCTAAATTAATGTTCAGTTGTAGTTAAAATTAAAATATTACCCAGTGGCAATATTAGCATTAAAATACCATGTGCATGCTTCATTTACTCAGAACGACAAAACACTATGCTACTAGACAACTACGTTACTTAAACTTTGGTGACTTTCCTCATTCTTAAAACTGAACATTTTGCACTATTACGAGTTATATTTCTCGCTATACACAAGCAATTTACACAAGAGTTAACGTTACCGCAATTTACCGATTTTGATCGATGTGTGGACTTGGACTAACTTAGCTTGGGACATTTCAGTAGCAGGTCGCTAACTTAACATTACATGTTGGTAAGACGACTTCATATTCAAAATAAACTACTATTACTATCACTAGAACCCCGCGGAAAGCTAAAACTTCTAATATAATGGCTGCCATGTTGTTGACTTAGGCAAATCTCATGGATCAGTCCGTGATTCAGCCGGAAAAAAGTAAGTAGCCGCTTTTCTCGTGGTTTTACCTTAAGCTAATGTTTGATCAATGGACTTTGCGTGTTGTTTTTATTGACCCAGTGGAACTGGTGGTTGTCACTCATGTTGTGGATGCCATCACGTTTTGGGCTCAGGTAAGCTTTAATATTTACTGTTTACCAAGTCCATGACAAAGTGGGGTAAACTTTTAATTGATTGCTATTGTTAGTTTGAGTCAAAACTGTAAACTGTTCCAACATCTCTTTTAGAGGTGCTGGTTTTTGTTTGTAGTGTGCTTTTGACTTTTCTGGTGTTTGTTTCATCAGAATGTGACAGACAAAATAAATGAGAAGATTAACGTTATGCTGACAGAAAAATGCCCCAGTGCACCTATACTCATGGGAAGACCAAGTTCACACAAGGCAAGTCAAATAGGGTCCAATGGGAAAGGTCAAAAAGGTTAGATCTGACTCTTCTATCATTTTCTCTGTAGGTCTATGGGGCACGATATTCAGAGGACAAGTGCTGGTACAGGTGTACTGTGCAACAGCAAACAGAAGACAAGGTGCATAAAAGCTGTACAAATCAAGATTTGATTTATAACTCTTGACTTTTTTTAAATGAAGGAGAAGAATACTTCCTGAATAAAGGCTGCTAAAAATACACCAAAGTGCACCACTTGTTGCACTCTTTAAGTATAATTGGGTAACATGTATTTGTTTTGTTTGATGATATGATACTTTATGATGAAATTGGTGAAATGCAGAAAAAAAATACCCTTTTCATCAGCAGTCAACCATGATTAATTTATTCAGAGACCAAAAGTATCTGCTATTTTGGTTTTGGTTTCCAAAATAGTGAACAGGACTATAAGATGATCAAGTAATTTTAACAGCCTGCCTAAAACAATATACATAACATGATGCATGATCAGTTTAACATTTTTACCAAAAGTGGTTTTCATTTCTTGAGGTGTAATTTTTATTATAGTGAACAAAGTAACTTTTGAGGACTGGTGAAGGACAATTTTATGAATAATTGACAGAATGCAGAGCTGTTTTTATTGTTTTAACACTAATGTGGTTCTCACCAATATCACTTATCAGGTTTTACTTTGTTTTTTTCTCTCAGTTCTACATTTTGTACATTGACTATGGAAATACAGAGATTGTCAGTCGGTCTGATTTAGTTGAACTCCCAGAAGAGCTGCAGACAACAGGACATGCAAAAAAGTACAAGTTCTGGGGCTTTCATGTGTCAAGCGAGCAGGATTGCCCAATTTATTCACAGGTATCTGACAAAACTGGACTGTTTGCCTATGAATATGATTTAAATGCATCTGATATTTGTTTACCGTTAAATGTTTTGTTTTGACTCTCATACTGTGTTGTCACTAGGGGAAGTCCTTTCTTCATAATATGATTCATGGGAAAAAGTTGCGTGTCCATAAAAAGTCGTCTTGCTTTGATGGAACCATCCTGGTTGAAGCCTTCCAGGGGAATCTTGACATTGGTGAGGAACTGTTGAAATTCAAGTTCGCCAAAGTCAGTCTTCCAGGAAACAGGGAGAACTCCCTTCCCTCAGTAAACCTGCAGGAGCGCACAGGACTGTGGCCCACCAGAAACGCCCCGGGGGAGATGGACACACTTGGCTCTCCACTGGGATGCATGCCCAAGTTGCGACCAATATGCTCCAATCAGAAACCTCAAATGAAGTACGTTTTGCGACACACAGACAATAATATAGATTTACCTCTCTTTGTGAAACTGCTTAAAGGTATAGTCGACTCAAATATGAAAATTATTATAATTTACTTACCCTTATGTTGTTCCTAACCTGTATGCATTTAGTGGAACACCGAGGAAGATTTTGAAGAATGTTGATAATTATGGATTTTTTTTATGTAAGTCAATGGGACCCAAAGCCATTTAATTACCAACATTCTTCAAAATATCCTAGATGTGTGTTCTAATAAAAAAATAAACAGGTTTGAAACAACATGAAGTTGAGTAAATTATGACTGAATTTCCATTTGGGTGGAATATCCCTTAAAGGCTAACCATTATATTCACTTTAATCATGGCAGTGGGATCCAAATAATCTTCATGAAGATCTCTTGATGAGTGTTCTGATTTATGAATCCATGTTTCAGGGAGCTGAAAACCACCATTGCTCTCCAGCCTGTGGAGAAACTGAATGCTGGTCAGGAACCTCTTACTGAGATCAATGCCTCAAAGACTGATGTAAATGAACGGCAGTTGTGCTCTCAGTATACTGAGCAGGTGCCGAATGAAACCGAGTCTGAACTACAGGTGGCGATTTCTCATTCTCTCAAATATTTGATTGAATTTCATTTCTCACAACATTCACATCTCTGCATTATAAATCAGTGGTTCTAACTGGTAGTTCACTTCTGATAGGGTTGTGGACATCAGACCAGTGAAAAACACTGTTATCACCCAATTGATATGTTTCCCACCTATCATTCAGAGGGATTTAGCTGCTGTCGGCATTTGCAAAAGGAAATAAATATACCCCTATCTTTTGTTATTAATGTCAAAATGTGCATACAGTTTAGAAATCAAACACTGTAGATAGACAAGTCAACAAATGGAACCATTATATACATTTCAATGCATTTGAAAAATGATTCAAATTAATATTTTAATAAAAATCATTATTTCAGTGAGTGCGTTTGGTTTAGTTTTGTTTATTTGTTGGCAATTGATGACAAATGTAAAACCACTGATTTAAACCATTGCTCAGCGTTAAAGATATTTCAAGAGGGAAACAAGTAGAGATAGTACTAATAAGTGGAAAAAGACACTTTTACAAATATACAATAGTGTTCAAAAGATTGGGGGCCAGTACATTTTTTAAAGAAATTAATACTTTTACTCAACAAGAACACAATAAATTGATCAAAAGTTGGAATTAAATTTATGCTGTTCTTTTGGACTTTTTATTCCTCAGAAATTCCTGAATAAATATTTTCAACATTGATAAAAAATAAGAAATTTTTATTTTCTGTGCACCAAATCAGCATTTTATATATTTTTTATGAAGGATCATGTGACACTGAAGCCTGGTTTAAAATTAGTGAAAATTAAATATTATTTAATGTCACACTTGATTTTATCATGAACCTCCTATGTGTGAAAACCCTTGTGAGAAAAATGTTATATGAAACAAATCCTAATGTAAGAATTTTAATTTTTTACTAATTTTAAATCTAGGTATGAAGTTGTTTTTACAAGGTGTCTTTTAGGTCATACAAGATTTACTCATGGATATTTATTAAACGTTGAAGAACCACCATCCTGTCAAACTAAAATGACTGTGAAACATATTTTATTGGATTGCTGGATTGTTTTAATGTAAATAGTCAACGGTTTTATTCAGAGGTGAATATCTGATTTATTAAAAAATGTATCACCTGAAAGTATTTTAGAACTTTGTACATCTGAAATGTCTTTTATAGCCTTTTTTAATTGTATACCTTGTATGATTTATTCAGAGATCGCCGTTAAAATAGCCTTGCTGGCATGGCGTTAAAAAGTGAATAAATAGGTAACATGTGAGAACATGCCTGAGATCATCTGTGACCGCTGTGCTGTTTTGTGTACCCAGAGGATGAGAGAGGTGATAAATGATAAGGACATGGAGATCAAGATGCTAAAAGAAGGAAGTGCCATCCAGCAGCATGCATCTCTCCTGGGGCAGCTGTTTGAGGAGGCCAAATTAGAGCTCCAGGTGCCCTGAGCTGGTTCACACATTGGGGTGTTGGTTGTTCAGTGTGTTTTAGGCCATGACGCAGATTAATTACATCCACCTTATTTTTTAACTTAGAAAATGCACACCAGTCTTGAATGTCCGAGGCTTCCAGTGTCACCCGTTTCCATTCATTTTTATTCGCTGTACAAAACGGCTCATTATGCTGCTTGCTTGATATTGCAAAGTGGTACTATTAATGCATTATTCTAACTACAAACAATGGTTTATAGCATAAATAGTTCTACAGTTTACTGCACTTTGTTGTTCTTCTAGTTATTAACCTATAAACATAAACATTTGTTCTTTGCAGACACTGAAGGAGAGTTATGAGAAGACGAGGAGACCGAACACAATCATCCTACAACAGCTACAAACAGAATATCCCAGCTGGCTAAGAAAGTGGATTCTTTGAGGAAACTGAGGCAGATCATTTTACTTCTTCCTAAAATGTGTACTTCCTTCTACTTCTGACTTGATGCTTCTGACTTAAAATTGTTGATTTGAACCTCAGGGAGAGTAAACCATGCTCCACTGATGAAGATCACCTTTTAGAGTCCATCACCATCATCGTGAACCACAGGATCTTAATACCGTTGAGCTCAGAGAGGCTGGAGCTTGCGTGGAAAGCTTATGATCAAACCTTGGGGCATCTAAGAGGCTGTCGAACCGTGAGTAAAAATTAACATTCTTCTGATCAGTGAATGTGAAAGTTTGCATACAGATGAGTCTTCTCTGTGGCTCAAAAAGGCAAGACTTCTGTGGACTGTAGCATTGCTTATCAGATTTCCTCTGTGTGTTCTGTCAGGTGGAGGAAGTAGAACCACTGGTGACCAGCAGGAATGAGGTCCGTGGTGCTCTCTTATCTGCTGTAGACGACTTCCTGCAGGAGGTGGACAAGCTGCCAGTCGGTGAACGCTTGGACAAGCTGAAGGTATGTAGTAAAGGAAGATACAAATGAGAATTATTGTAGTATTATTTATATACTGTTACAGTATTTTTGTATTCTCAGCCTCGTTTTAATTTCAGTTTAAGTAATTTAGTCGTTATTTAGTCATTTCTATTAGTTTTCTTTCATTTCTATTTAGCTGTATTTTTATTTGAGTTTTAGTATTTAAACATTTTCCAGTTTAAGATGAGTTAAAATTTCCATTTAATATTTGTATATATTATTTTAGTTTTATTTCAAATAAAAAATCTGAATTTCTCACAGAGATTGTTTTGTAATGAATTTAGTCCGATTAGGCCTCTGTAAAGTATCAGATACACAGGTACTTCTTCAATCAGCCTTTCAGAGGCTGTGCTCAGTTCTGGACTCTCTTGTATTTTCTAACTAAAGGTGTGAAAATCCCATCAATTAAAAAACAAATACATAGGATGTGAAGATTCACCTGCCAGCTTTTCATTCCTGCATTTTAAATTCGTCTGCGTATATAGGAAGTTGCATCCTCACTGACTGCAATATTTAGCTCTCATATGCTGGCGGAGCAGACCGAACAGTGCTCTTTTGAGAAGTTCTGTGAGTGGAAGGGGAACAAACAACAGAAAATCAAACATGTGCGCAAAACTACAGACGAAGCTCTACTTGCTCTTAGCTGCTGGGCAGCCAAGCTTAGCAAGGTAAGTTTGCTAATTTAAACTTGATCATATTCATTATTTATTCATTATTCAATTATTTGGCTTTTAATTTAAATGGACAGACATGGTTTATAGTATCAAGAGAATTTATTTACTGCTGAGTAAGATTAAGCCTTTGTTTAAGTTTTCATGTTTGATGGAGAAAACGTCATTGACTGGAGAAGATGTTGCTGAAGGCGTTGATGAGATCCTGATGAATGCAGACAATGCCTTGTGTGAAGAAGTCCATACTGAATTCTCTGTAAGTGTTTCTGTCCTGATCTACACATTTTTCTACACTATGTCTGCATTTCAGTGTGCGTTCTCTCTCTTCTGAGCAAGGGCACAAACCCCAGGACTTCTCCAGAGGGACTTTACTCAGTGTCATTGTTTGGGTAAAAAAGCACACAATTATTGAATGGAAAATATTCCACACTTTTTCCCTCACTTATAGGAACAAGACGATCAAGAGAGGAAAATTGTGTTTAATGCCTTTCATAAAGCCATGCAGGACATCCAGAGAGAACAAAGTTTGTTAGAGGCAATCAGGCAAAAGTACGAACTCAACACGAAGGTAAAAGAGATTTGCTCTTTTGATTCACTTTGAAAAAATAATCTATGGAGAGCTGATCTCCACTTTATGGAGATATATATATATATATATATATATATGTATGTATGTATGTATATACACTCACCGGCCACTTTATTAGGTACACCTGTTCAATTGCTTGGTAACACCAATTGCTAATCAGCAACTCAATGCATTTAGGCATCTAGATGTGGTGAAGACGACTTGTTGAAGTTCAAACCGAGCATCAGAATGGGGAAGAAAGGGGATTTAAGTGACTTTGAACGTGGAATGGTTGTTGGTGCCAGACGGGCTGGTCTGAGTTTTTAAAACTGATGATCTACTGGGATTTTCATACACAACAATCTCTAGGGTTTACAGAGAATGGTCAGAAAAAGAGAAAATATCCAGTGAGTGGCAGTCGTGTGGACGGAAATGCCTTGTTGAGGTCAGAGGAGAATGGGCAGACTGGTTAGAGATGATAGAAAGGCAACAGTAACTAAATTTAACCACTCATTACAATCAAGGTATGCAGAATACCATCTCTGAACACACAACACATTGAACCCTGAAGCAGATGGGCTACAGCAGCAGAAGACCACACCGGGTGCCACTCCTGTCAGCTAAGAACAGGAAACAGAGGCTACAATTCACACAGACTCACCAAAATTGGACAATAGAAGATTGGAAAAACGTTGCCTGGTCTGATGAGTCTCGATTTCTGCTGCGACATTCAGATGGTAGGGTCAGAATTTGGCATAAAGAACATGAAAGCATGGATCCATCCTGCCTTGTCTCAATGGTTCAGACTGGTGGTGGTGGTGTAATGTGTGGGGGATATTTTATTGGCACACTTTGGGCCCCTTGGTACCAACTAAGCATTGTTTAAACGACACAGCCTACCCGAGTATTGTTGCTGACCATGTTCATCCCTTTATGACTACAGTGTATCCATCTTCTGATGCTACTTCCAGCAGGTTAATGCACCATGTCACAAAGCTCAAATCATCTCAGACTGGTTTCTTGAACTTGACAATGAGTTCACTTTACTCAAATGACCTCCACAGTCACCAGATCTCAATCCAATAGAGCACCTTTGGGACGTGGTGGAACGGGAGATTCACATCATGGATGTGCAGCTGACAAATCTGCAGCAACTGCGTGATGCTATCATGTCAATATGGAGCAAAATCTCAGGAATGTTTCCAACACCTTGTTGAATCTATGCCACAAAGAATTAAGGCAGTTAATTCTTGAAGGCAAAAGGGGGTCCAACCCGGTACTAGCAAGGTGTTCCTAATAAAGTGGCCAGTGAGTGTGTGTGCGTGTGTGTACACACACACACACACACAACATGTACCATTCAAATGTTTCGCTTTCGGTTATGTCAGTAAGTTTCATGATTTTCTTTTTTGGAAAGTCTCTTATGCGCACCAAGGCCACATTTATTTGATAAAAAATACAGTAAATCAGGTACGTTGTAAATATTTGTTTTTATTGTTTGCTCTTTTAATAGATTTTATAATATGATTTATTCGTGTCACATGATCCTTCAGAAACAATTTTAAAATGCTGATGTTGGTGCTCAAGTAACATTTCCTATTATTAATGTTAAAACAGTTATGCAGCTTAATATTTTTTTGTGGACATTGTAATTTGTTCTTTATATTTTGAAGTCGAAAAAAACAGCATTTTGTGAAGTTGAAAAAACAGCATTTATGAGATTTTTTTGTGTAATATCATAAATGGGTTTATTTTCAGCTTTGACCAACTTATAAATACTTGCTGAATAGAAGTATAAAAAAATGATCTCCCTCTCCCAAGCTTTTTAACTGTAGTGTATACAGTGCATGATTATTCTCATTATCAATTTTATTTAGTAATTTCACAGCCATTATGTTTTTAAACTGCAGTTTAAGCAGGAAGCCCAGCAGTGGCAGATTGGCCCTCCTAAAGCGGATGAGCTGTTTGCGGTGAAGAAGTGCATCAGGATCCTGAGATCTCAGCTGCGCTGGAAACTAGTGGAAGTCAGCTGTCTGGAGGAGGTGAGAACAGCCCTGATGTCCTCTGAGAAACCACATGAACATGCTGCTGGGAGTTCAGATGGCCACAGTCTAAATATTGGTTTATTATTGTATGCAGCACTATTAATGCATATCTGTTTATTGATTAACTTTGCCTGCTGTGTTACTGGGATAGCTGGTTGCGTTCTCTGGAAATGGTCAGTTTATCAGTTTGAGTTTCCCGCAGGCAGAAGAACTGGACCTGCCAGAGATTCTTAAGAAGAAGGAGGAGATCACGGAGACGAGAAATGCTCTCTTTCAAGAAATCAGCCATGAGAAGGATCAATATGTATGTTTAGATGTGTATAAAGAGCGTTCATATTCTTAGATACTGGGCTTAGATTCTAGCACAGACACCGTTAAGAATGGCAGTACAGTACATTATTATTTATCTATGCAGGAGGTATGTATTTATATAATATTGTGTTTATACCATAGAACTGTGGTCTGCAATGGGATAGAAATGCCAATGCTAAATTGTGTTAAAATGTATAATAAAAAAAATAATGCGCATTAGTTTTGTGTATTTGTTTTGTTTTTGTGCTCCAGGGTCAGATTTAATAAGTTTCAACTGGCAAACCGTTCCCTATCTAATACCTGGAATGTCCATTATATGTTGATGTGCAGATAGTGCTGTGTGACCTCATGAACAGAGGCTTTCCTGAGCTGCCATTGATCTATCCTGATGCAGATATCAATGGCTATATGGTGAGTACTTGTTTTGTCACTATCCACAAGCCTCTACGTTTTCTATTCAAAATGTACAATGTTTCATTTAGCATGGTTTTATGTAAAGGAATTATACCGAATGGCACAGTATGAGCATAATTGTACTGTAAACTTGTCTTTTTGGGAATATTCACTGAAGGTATGCATGTTTATGGTCTGTGAGCATTGAAACCGAGTGATATGTATATGTGCTTTCAGAGCTCTGCAGGACTGTTAATGAAGAGCTTGGACAGAGACATGTTTGACGCAGAGCCGATGAAAGAGCTGAGTGGGAGGAGACCTCTTCTTAGCACAGACTTCCAGGGACAGAAAGTAGTCCTGAAGGTTGGTTATAGCCTAGAATATTAATTTGCTTTGCTTTAGTCAAGTACAGTAAGAATATATGTACACTACAGGCCAAGGAAGGACACACATACTCTCATTATTGATTTTTATATTCCAAATTTCCAAACAATGAAAAAGGAAGAAAACATTTTCTTAAGGTTACAAAGGTTACATTTATTTGACAAAATACACTAATATTGTTACATCTTATTACCATTTAAAATAACTGTTTTCTATGTATTTTAGAATGTCATTTATTCCTGTGATGTCAGCTGAATTTTCATCAGCCATTCAGAAAGCATTGCATAGGCTAATTTAGTACTCAATAATCTGTCTAAACCATGCTGCATTTTTTCTAGGATATATTGTATATCTTGTTGCTGTACATTGCTGAATGTTTCTGAAAGAGTCGAGGGTTGTTTGCAGTGCTATGCTGTGGATGAAGAGTCCGAGGCGAAGATGCTTGAACAATCTGCCCACTATCACAGAGCTCAGCAGCAGAGTCCCGCCACAACTGTTCCTCTCCTGGCGCTGTTTTGCGGCAAAGTTCTCTATCATCCTTTACTATATTAGATTCTCACTACCTATTTCAGTGATGTTACAGCTCTGTACCAGTGCATGCGTGAAATATCTTCTGTTTTATCCAGTCTGATCCACTGGCATACGTCATGGTACCACACTACTCTAGTGGAAGTCTCAAGGCCATTCAGAAATCCTCCCCACTGTCCTCTTCCGTGAGTGCAAATGTTTGTCTGCACTGTAATAAAGTTTGTCAGACAGGTTTTCATTTTTATTGTAGATTATTTTGCTTTTATTTTTGATTTACTTTTGACAAAATATATATTAAGATTGACAAGATTTGACAAAAATGTCTATATTTTAATATCAAGCATTAATAGGCATAACAGCCAGAATTGTAATTTTGGTGCCTCCCTGTACAGTTTGCAAACTTTTTTTTTAATGCAAAAGGTGTATTTTTTTTGTCCTCTGTTTTGTTGTTGCCACATAGGAGATTAGGAAGGTGATGAAGGGCGTAGCTCTGGGACTCCAGAATCTTCATGCAGCATCTCTTACTCACGCATCTCTGCATCCCAACAACGTGTTTGCCATCGGCCGGGAGAAAGGGATTGTTGGAGACTATGATTTCACAAAGACACCTGTAGGTGTAATAAACCAAAAACAGCAAATTCCGGAAAGTTATGAATTCATGTATTTTTTGGGGGGGGGGAACAACTAAATGTAAGCAAACCTGGTCTTGATTATTACATTTTAGTTTTGAATGATTATTTGTTTCTTATAGGAGCACAGGGTGTCTGACAGCGGGATGGTGGCTGGTTCCATAAGTCTGGTGGCTCCAGAGTTGAAGCAGGGTCAGCTGCCTTCCCCAGCCAGCGATATGTATGCTTTTGGAGGCATCATGCTCTGGGTAGAACTGTTAATTGCTTGCTTACACTACCATTTAAAAGTCTGGAATAATAAATGTGTGTGTATATATATATGTGTGTGTGTGTATATATATATATATATATATATATATATATATATATATATATATATATATATATATATATATATATATATATATATATATATATATATATATATATATATATATGTATATGTATGTATATATGTGTGTATATGTGTGTGTGTATGTATGTGTGTGTATATATATATATTAACAAGTAGTCAACATTTGAATCAAAGTTGTCCTAAGACAAGAACTCATCTTGGTTTTAGGACAACTTTAATGAAAGGTTTTGATCCACTTCAAAACACTTCAATATGTTGACTACGGTGTGTGTGTGTGTGTGTGTGTGTGTGTGTGTGTCTATATATATATATATATATATATATATAATATATATATATATATATATATATATATATATATTTTCCCTAAAGAAGTATTTTTTATTATTAAAAATTAGTTAATTATAAATAAACTTAAAAATAAATTAAGACTGTGTTTTCAATTTGAATATATTTTAAAGAGTGCTTTATTCCTGCGATCAAAGCTACATATTCAGCGTCAATACTTCAGTCTTCAGTATCACATGATCCTTCAGAAATCATTATAATATGCTGATTTGCTGCTTAATTATTAATAATGGTTCTTATTATTATCAACATTAAAGACAGTGGCTGCTGCTTAATATTTTTGTGGAAACGGTGATGCATTTATTTCAGGAGTCTTAAAAAATGGATGAATAGGAAGTTAAAAAGAACAGCCTATAGTTGAATGACAAATCTAAACATTATAAATGTTTTCTTTACTGTCAATTTTGATTAAGAGTGGAGCAATACAAATTCAGCTTTGCCATCACACGAATAAGTTACATTTTCAGAAAGAAAATTAATCTTTTAAATTGTTATAGCATTTCACAGTTATTAATTCATTTATTTTTATCAAATAAAGCAGCCTACAAAGTTTTGAGCATACAAAGTCTTAATTATTTCAGACTTTTGACCTGTAGTGTATTATAAATATATATATTTTCTAAAATAAAATCAATATGAATACAATTTTCTTGTATATAAAATATAGTAGAAAAATACATTGTATATAAATGTGTAATTATATGTATTTAAAGTCTGTCAGTAAAGAGACTTGTTTGTTCACAGCTGCATGTTCCAGACTTCAGCGGAACTCTAGAGAGAGCGCGTCAAAATGTAGAGTTCTCTGGTTTGGGTCTGGTATGTAGAATATAAGAGCTGATCAATATTATATTCAAATGATTACTAGAAAAGGATTCAAACATCTATCTCTTGACAGGACGCCAGATTGCACAAGCTCCTCTCAAAGCTGCTGGTTTCCTCTACAAGACTGTCTGCTTCTGAGGCTCTAAAGGAAGACTACTTCATCACGGTTGATGTGTAAACGTGAATTCTATTCATGTCTGCGTACTTTGCCCATTTTCTTTATAGTTTACTTCTAAGAAAAAAGAAACCCAGAAGTGTCTGTTTGTTCATTCCTCAAACCTTTTTTCATGTTCCTGGAATAAATAAAAGTAAGTTTATAAAGGCAGAAAAAAGTGGAAATCTTGGTCGATACTGAAAATGATGTGCATTTTCGTTTTGTAAGATGCTTGGTTTTTCCATTTTGTAACGTTTTATCCTGTTCCAGCCCAGATCCACGTAATTTGAAAGGCTGTCAGCTGTAGTCTCAGTCAGTGACAAGAACTTACTTTGAAAGTGCCCCGTTCGGAAATTGTCTTCATGTAATTTTCTTTGTTCTTTTATTTAATCTTTATCAAAACGTGACTCAAAAACAGGGGGCAGAAAAATGCTGAAAGGGTGGACCGTTTGGCATGCTAGTGCATCTTCACAGAAATGATATGTATATTGACTTACTGTGTCATCAGCAAATTAGTGAGAAAAGAACACATTTGGATTAGTGTTTTGGGCACATGCACGCTTTACATGCATGCAATCTCTGATTATTGACCTTGGATAGGTCACCTGGTTTTTCCAGTGTTGTTGGTACTCCACTAGCCACAGTTTTTTTGTCTTTCTTTCTTTTTGAACACATCAATCCTGGCATTGATGAATGGTACAATTTATGCCACTTAGAAAGAAGCTCATCAGGCTGAGCTCTTAAGTGTTATGTAACAATGGTTTTCACTTATTGGAAATCAGACTACAGAGTCATTCAACATTGCTGCTATCTGTCGGGATGAGAGATTGGATGAGCCAAGGTCATTTACTACAATATTCCACTATATAATATAAGGCTTTAACATTTCTTTTGAAGAGAGAATTGTGACATACAGTGAATTCAAGTATTCAGACCCTTTCATTTCTCATATTTAAATTATGCTAACATTCTTCAACTTTCTTAAGTAGTCTGACACATAAAGGAATAGTTCATTGGTAAATGAAAATTGTCATATTCTGAGCTCGTATAACTGAATCATGTTATGGAACATAACAAACAAAAATAAACCATTAAAAAAAATATCTCATTGTTTTCTTTTGGGTTTTTGTTTACCAACATTCTTCAAAATAGACTTATTTTATTTTGTGTTCAGCAGACGAAATAAAATCATAACAGGTTTGGAACGATGAAGGTGAGTAAATTATTATATTATTAAAAAAAAAGTGAACTATCCATTTATTGCTAGTACTTTTTAAAGCACATTGGGCGACGATTAAAGTGAGATGATGCGACCAATCTGCTGGCGATACCTATTGTTAGTTGCATTCAGGGTGTTTGAGAGTTTCTTCGAATAGTTTGTATATTGTCTTAAGAGTACACCTCTCTTAGACATTGTGTAGATGCCACGCCTTCTTTACGCTCTGCAGATATAAACCGCAGTCAGTCCGTCAGAACATCTGAGAACAAAGACAGCTCTGTCAATCAAACCTTCACACGAAATAAGTCAGTCATCAGAGAAAGGTAAGTTAAAACAAATTATTTTATATTAATGCGTTGGTTGTTAGTTTAAAGTTTCCACTCAAATTAAGATCGGTGTGACAGAGCAAGGGCTAGCTGTAAGTTTTATTTCAAAAGTGTAATTAGCAGTGGTTTTATGACTATATAAGTTTTAAACACCCAGTTCAAGGCCCTCTTAAATAGTTATGTATTATGTCTAAGGTAAAACTATATTATACACTATTTCAAATGTCAATATCATCATCATCTTCATATTTTGATGCACCTGTATAATGGGCTATGCACAAAAGGTTTAACTGTATAATGAAAGAAATTCGTACAGAAAGATTTAACTGTGATCTTAAATCAATGGCAGGCTAGTTGACCCGTTTTATATAATTGTATTAGCCTTTATACACTTGTTTGTGTATAATTGCTACTTTTTTAATGAAGTAGCAAAAATGGAAAAGTAACACAAATGTATTAATCATGAAAAAACGATATGTAATTAATATTTATCAGACGCCTTTATCCAAAGCGACTTACAGTGCATTAAGGTCATACATGTATTGTCAGTATGTGTGTTCCCTGGGAATCAAACCCACAACCTTTGCGCTGCTAACACTCTACCACTGAGCCACGGGAATATGTGAATACATTTTCTAAAAACAACATCAAGCTACAGTCTAGTCTTGAATTCAAAGAAAGTAATTGTTCAAAACTAGGCTGCATTTTCTTTTTCAGCACCATCGCTCTAAAATTATATTAAATACATATTTCACCCAGCTCTGGGTTGTATTTAACTCAGCAGTTTCTAGAGTGATGAATCATGTGAACCTCCAAGTTATGTTTTGTTGTCCCCCCCCCCCAGAGGATGCCCTCTCATCATTTGGTGTTCATGTTCTTTGCTGTGATGTGGATAGTCACAGATGCATATCCATACACAGCAGACACAGTCATCCCTGAAGAAGACATGACCAAATACTATACTGCACTACGACACTACATCAAGCTCATCACACGTCAAAGGTAAGATAAAAACATGTAAATTAATCAATAAAATACAGGAAGCAGGACAATAGCTAGTCTTAAAGTGTTCAGTAAACAAGTTGAAATTAAGTTTACAGAGACATAAGTTCATTTTCTGCTTTTGTTACTCTGATTGTCCTCTCTCAGGTATGGGAGGAGAAGCAGTCCTGAACCTGTGTTCTTGAGTCTGCTGTTGAGAGAGACACAAGAAAGCAGTCCTTAGACAACACATGAGGAAGATCTGCACACTCAACATGAACAGATCAGGTTAAAACTACATTTTATTAAGCTAAAGATTGAATGTGATCTTGTTGTGTTACCTGGGCCTTAATTGTTTTAAATTAAATTAAAAAAAAATGTGTCTCAAGTATATATTATATAATTTCCTTTCTTTTTCATGTGTCTTCACAGTTTTTTGCCATCCACCAAGTGATATCAGTGGTGACCAGAGAGTGGCAGTGTGCAGCTTTATATTTTTGCTCTGATGCTGTTGTTTTTTTCATACACTTTGTGTTATTCTGTATTATTTATTATTCAGTGTTTGTAAATTAAATGCAGTGAAGAAATTAATAATAGTGGTTGTATATTAATTAAATCACAGACATGTTTTTAACCTCATAAAAGACAAACAACATTTGAAATTCATGAATATTAGAGTTAGAGTTAGAGCTGTTAGACTATATATATATATAGGTAAATGTTTTAAAACATGATTAGGCTATATCATCCATTGCAAAATGCATTAAATGTTGATGTTGCCCTCTTTTGTATAATAAGATTAAAATAGAGGTCATCAGCTGAAGATGTACATAGCTTAAAGTGTGATCCCATGATTGTGAAAATAATATTTCATGAGGATGATGGCTAGTAAAATGGTTATTGTCCAAACTCCTAGTTCCCTAATAGATTATATATAAAGATATTTCTAAATTTAACATTTATAAATGTATGTCATAACATTCAACACTATCGCATGGTCACACACCCTGAACAAGTAATGGGGAGGATAAAATACATAAACATCTCACATATTTCACAAATAAGTCGCACATGCTATTATATAGTAATTACGGAACAGCCTACAGGCAGTGGGCGTGTCCTTTTGCATCCCGTGCCTCTGATTGGTTATTCTACACGGGCGTCAACGAAAGGGGCGGATCCGAGCGTCTTGACTGACACATAGAGCACTAGAGCGGATAAGTGTCTTGTTCTGTCTGCTTGGGAAATTCATGGGGCTTTAAATTTCTCACCGGGACACAGGTCCACCCAGGGGGGTCAGTAAGGTAAGTATTGAGGACTGTGAATGATTTGGGATTATATGTGCGGGTGTTTGTGTGAGCAATGCTCTACACGTGTCTGTCTATACAGCTGTCTCACACCGGGGACACTTTTGATTGGAGCGCTAACCAGCTAAATCCAGTTAGCCGTCTAATAATAAACAGCTGATTGTTGCTAGCGCTCCGTGGCTACACTGTTAAAGCGAACCGTTGCAGCCAATTCAAGCCATGAATGAAAGAACTGCGAAAACGAGCCGACCGAACGCATAATGTTAACTTTATAACGTAGGAGAAAACGAGTCAGTCAGGTTTGTAAAAGCTGTACTAGCTCAGCGAGAGCCACGCGCCGCGCGTTTCCTTTAAGTTGAATGGGCCGCACGTGCGCTTTTGTTGCCATCATAAAAATCTAATGCGTAATGTTTCGTACTGTCCGGCGTGACTGGAAACCTTTACAAATGATAGGTTATATGAATTGGAACGATATCTGAATAAGACGTGCCTCTGCCAGGACAGTCACCTGTGAGCGAGTTGCCTGTAACCATGAGAGCAGGTCACTGGCCTTTGTGGCGTTATAACTCATTTACTACATGCAGTATAAGTGCAGATCTGAATCACATCTGCGTCTGACTACTTGAGTGGGCCATTTATGTATGTATCTAAATCTCAAATAGGCTCCAGCATTTCACTATTGATTATATTCTGTATAATTGAGTATGTGACGAATAAAACCTTGAACCTGAAGCAGTCAAGCATGTTTAGCCCTTTAACTGTTTCTCAACCTACTGAATGACCATAGTTTAGTAGCAAATCAAGAGGGAAAAACGTTGAATCTTGCACAGCTGTGATTTATTTAGTCAATTAATTAATTTATTCATTGATTAACTGCTTTACTGAAAACTGTAGCTTTGCTTTTAGGTGATTGAGCTCTCAGAAGGGTTCTTCACCACCTCTTCTGTTAGTTAATGTATGGCGTAATTTATCTACAGTAACTTTAAAATGGTAAAAGTTTAAGCAAACATTTGTATTTATTAGATTTTTTCGTGTTGATTGCAAGCTTCTCTTACATACTGCTCCACTTTAAAACACCTTGGCCTAGTTACAGCTTCCCCAACCCATTGGCCTCAAGCTGTAAGTGTGAACATGCTATTCTACAGCATACTGTGCAACCTCACATCGTGTACAATGATTCATAGCACACCACGCAAGACAGATAGAGTCAGCAGCATGTTATTACTGTTGCACAACTAACAGTGCATAATGGTGTGGGCAGTGATGGGCTTTAAAATTGGGTTCCTAAAAACGGTAGCCTTTTTAAAATGAATAATGGTGTTGGATGGAGTGATTGAAACACTTTATGTGACATTGTGGATCCTTGTGGCTTCATACAAAAATGCCCTCTGCGAAGCGAGACAGGAAGGGTACTGTCTTGCTCCCATAATGGACTCCCAATCAGATTTAACTTCCACGCTTATTCTTAATCTGTTGTACACCTGCCGCCACAGTTGTAGTATTGTTCTACTTCCTTAACCAGTCAGAGCCTTGACATGGATATGCATTGTATTGACTTGCAAAGAGGTGATTTGTTTGCTCTGTGCTGCAGGTGCACTACCATTCATGTTGGTTTGTTTTTACTGCATTTATTTGATTGGAATTTCAATTATAAATGTAAGTTATATCTGTGAAAACATTTTAATATGACGATTTGGTGCTCAAGATACATTTGTCAATGTTTTGTGGAAACCATTATACATTATTTTTAAAAGATTCTGTGATGAATAGAAAGTTCAAAAGTACAGCATTTATTTGAAATGGAAGTCTTTTGTAACTAACTTCCTTAACTGTCAATTTAATGCATCCCTGCTGAATAATATGATGCTGTATTAATATACTGACCTCTAACTTTTGAATGGTAGTGTATCTGAGTTTGACTTTAGTTCCCTAAAAGATATGTGTTCTGCCTTCGCACACGTTAAAAGCGTAGTGGAAACTTCGTCCTCTGTGATCATGCGGAAGTGTTTTATTACGTCCAGAGAAACTGCAGTCTTTTGTGAGCTGTTTTTTATTGATTTAAATAAAGGTAATGTTAGTATTGCTTGCATTTAGTTATATGCTAATCTTTCCACATGAAACACAAGTATTAGTTATTTCAATCAGATGTCAATCTCAGTGTCTGTGTTTTGCTGTATGGGCTTTTGCAGTGTTGTAAATCTGACCTCTTACAGGTTTTCTGTCTTCATGAGCTCCAGATAAGAAGAGGTTGTGCAGAGGTTTTGTGAACTGCCCTGAAATTCATTTAGCAGGTGAGTTATTACATATGTATTGTTATATTTTGAATCCCACTTTCTGTGCTGGATTTATGTGCATGGAAATGCTAATTTCCTCAAATGATTATGGGTGATATTATGATATCCAGAGATGCTGAATTAAATGTTGTAGCCATTTATAAAGTACAAGTGAGAGTTGTCTTGTTTCTACACAACCTATTGTATGTGCTTCTATATAAACGCACACATTATAGGATTGTGTAGCTCTAATCAGCAATCGGCAGAAACAGATCCAGGTTTTGTTTGTAGAATATCTTTGTTTGCATGTCTCTGATCATGTGGATTAACTGTTGTGTGTAAAGATGGTGTGTTTGTGGGTAAAGTAATTTTCTCTTAATTTAACCTCATTCGTAGTTCAAGGCCCTCAGTGATAGAAGAGTTCAAAGACTGCTTAAATGGATGATTCTGATGCACTTAGCTGACACTGCATGCATAAAAATGTCTCTGGCTTGTTTTTATCATAACAGTTTAACTTTCTCATTCTGTTGGAAAAGTAGCACAAAATGATGGAGTGAATGAACATTCTGATGTGGACCTGCTTCTTCCTGTCTCCAGGTGCATGGTTCTCATTGCTATTGAAGACCAATTTTGTCTTAGCCGTGAACTTGCCCTGCAATATAGGAACAATGACCGTTGCCAATGCCAAGTCTGGCACAGGTAAGCACCTTAGAGCCTCTTACAGGTTTATAGGATGCTTTATAGATCATTAGGGTGTGTGATGTTTGTGATATACAAACGTATCACACACACATAGATGGTACAGTCAGCATGGCTTCAATTATTATGATTTTTTTAGACGAGTGACAGGTTGATAAAATTTAACAGAGCTTTATATGGCAGCAACCTGGTAACTATTTCTGCAACATTTGCCTCATATGTGAATAATAGTTGAGGAAAGTTGTGCGCGTATTTCTATCATGACAACTCTCTAAAAATTGTTGCACAGTAATGGATATGATAGTGTTAATGTATTTGATCTAGACGGAGTAGATTTGATACTCCACTGTATTGTTGCTGCTGTTGGTTATTGCTGTTGTTCTAGATTATTGCTGCTGCAAAGCAAACACATAGACATGCTGCTGCTAGAGTAGCATATATATATATATAAGCCTGTAGCATATCTAGGCTATACAGGTGGAGCTGGGGAGGGTGGAGGGTTTCAGAGTAACTCTGAAAGTGTGCCGTGAAATGCTCTAGTGAATGCCAACCAGCCATTTAAATCAGCTGTAAGCTTATTGGCAGTTTGTGCCGAGTAGTTTAATGCTGTCAATATCATGAGTTTGCACTACCACCCATCAGCCTGCGCCATAGTTTCATGACAGAACTTGGCATTTTAAACAGTCAGTGAATTTGCTACCCAGCAAAGTCAATTGCTACACAGTACCAGCAGTGGACTTTTATTTGATTTTGATCAAGTTCACATCTCTCCATGAACTGCTGATCCTGAGTATGGGTCAGAAACTGCTAAAACCTCTTCAATAATTTTAGCCATATCATCATCATCATCATCACTTTCCCAGTGTCTAATGTATCTTGCCTCTGTAGAGAGGAACCCCTGTAGCTCCATGTGGAGATGGAGAGGTTACAGTAAGCACTGATGAAATGGCACTGATGAACTGAGTGCTTCATCAGTGCTTCATCAGTGAGCACTGATGAAATCGTCTCAGAGGCTTAATGACCCTCAGCTCCATGCTTTCTTTCACCTGCTTCCGCTGACACACCGTTTTCTCTGGCGTGTTGTGCGGTTTGTTGCCTTATTGTGGGAGAGGTCTCTGCGTGGGTTTGTTCACCATGGAAATGGTAACTGATTGCACTATGCAAATTACTCCACTTCGTGATGAATATGCCCTTTTTGAGGCTCTCAAGTTGTTTATAATTGTTAAGAGTGCTTTCTGATTCAGTAATATACACATGGATTTGTTTTGTCGTTCTCTGTTACTGGAAACCGTAGGTTGTGTAGTGTTGACTGTAAACAGGATCCAAAATCAGCTTCCTGCCAAGCTGTAGGAAGCAGTGGAAACTATTTTTGAAATGTATTATCAGGAGTCTAAGCATTGATAGACTTGTTGACCTATGACATGCAATTCATGTAAATTTAAGTCCACATCCAACAAAGCTTCTGGCCACCCTAATAGATGGTTTTTGAAATTCTCTTTGGCCATGTTCACACCGCAGCAGAATACGGTTGTAAATCCTGTATTTGAGTACTTAATATGGTTGCGTTCACACACAGTTACGTTATTATACAACTGCGTTCTGTAACCAAACTCATGATTCATATGCTCTTCAAATTTAAAAGCTGCTTTCGGTTAATGAAGATTTGACTAAAGAACCCCAGGCTCGATTGGACTCTTGTTGTGTCAGAAAGTGTTCAAACGTGCAGTTTTATGCAAGTCGCCATCTTTGATTTTACTTTGGTCACTGTCGCTATGATTACTGGTAAGGAATATGGGCTTGACTCCCATTGTACGTTCATATAGACAGAATTCTAAACACAATTGTAGGCTACTGTGTGAACGAGACATTTCGAGACTCACATCTGTAGAGAAAATGGGGTTGTCAATCCAAAAAACTGACAGTGTGAACGTAGCCTTTGAGTCTAACAGTAAGAGGGAGTGATTTTTCCTTTGGAAGTCATTTGTCTTTTTTGACAAGTTTGTTGCTGTGACCCGTTTCATCAAAGAAGATTCAAAATGTACTTTTCTGTAAAAACCACATCATTGGCAGTGTTGCCAGATTGGATGGACGATTTCCAGCCCAAAAGCTCACTAAAACCCACCCACCCCAACAAAATACCGCCTAAAACTTTAACTGTCAAAATAATGTAAGAGAATGTACATCAAGATTAAGCACCATTTTTAACTCCTTAAAACAAAACAATGATGACAAAATAGATACATTTTCCAGATCAAATCATTGTAAATACATTAAAGACAATAACCAAATATGATTCAAATATGCAAGCAGACACTGTCAAAATGGCAAATTAACCAATACCCTCAAAACAAGCATGCATCATTTTCAATGTCAACTGTCAGAATGAGCCGATTTCAATGCAAAAAGTGCACAATATAAGACAAAACAAAAACAACGTCATTAGCAGGTACTTCACATTATTTTATGCACAAACCATGACAGTCAAAACGGTGTCATTCATTGATGTATACTGTACAATAATCCACCCATAAAAAATAACAACAACAGTAATACCTTACCTTTGTGTTGCACTTTACCTTCAGACAGAACTAGAGGGAATCTTTTGTACAAATTGTAGAACATAATACAGAACTTTGCCGAGGTAAAAAATTATCAAGCAGCAGCTTTCAATGATATTCCAGTCTGGGCCTTTTAAAAGATGTCCTGATGCAGGCACAGGGTTGTATAGTCCCAGACATTCAGTATTGATTTTGATAAATTCATTCTGATTTCAGAGATATTAGAGCCTTCGTGTCCTCTCGCTCCATAGGTGTAATTCATGTTTTGAGTGTAGTCACCTGCCCAATCTGGCAACCCTGGCCATTGGTGCATGGATCCTGATTATTGCCACATACGGCAATATTTATGATATTTTGGCTCTATTTCAGTACGCGTTGTGTTTTAGCTACACATTTAAACAATTTAATATTGTAGATCCTAAAGAATTTATATTTATTTATGTCAAAAAGTGTAAATACTCCCTTTTGGAGCTTGGTTATGTTAATTTTGGGCCCTACTTTGTAAATATGGTCATATAAACCTGATTTAGCTTGTTTACCTCGTATAAACCATATTTTTGTCTTAATGAAAATTAAGTGTCTTTCTTTCTGTACAGTTAGCCTTTCATTCATTCATTCATTCATTCATACATAAATCTCTTATTTTATACAGTATTATTATATTGTAAAACTGTATGTTTGTATCTCTCACACACACACACACACACACACAGTTTTACATGTGTATATTTTGTAATTTTTACAATCAACGAGCACCAATATTGAGCCATTATTGTGAAAAAATGGTCAGCTACATCTAGTTGCTCAAACTTGATTCTCTTTAAGTTCTTATATATGTATATGGGTCAATTACGTGATGCCTACATTTTCTATCCAATTGCATTTTTTCATTTTAAATGCATAAAAAAATATGCCATATATATATATATATATATATATATATATATATATATATATATATATATATATGAAGGACCTCTCCCATCTATGAACTCACTTGAACTTTTCCAAAAACATTAGCTATTTGTAATTTTTCTGTTATTCAAAGTGCCAAAATATCATGTGGTGAGACTGTCTGGCCATAACTTGTTTTTTTTTAAACATCTTTGAAATTACTCTAAATCTATTCAGATTAATTTTCTGCACTATTTGGCATGACTTCAGAGCATTATGATTGGCTGACCACCACAAGCACTCATCGGAAATGTAACGCCCCTTTCCCCATAATCGCGAGCTTCAGCTTTCAAAATAAAAGTAAAGCCAGTTAATAATGTCCTTCGTTTTACCATCAGTTTAAGCACGAGAGGGGAACAGAGTCGCATGGCAGACACAGTGATGATGCTCGTATGTGTTTGCACAATTGAGCAGCCAATATTGGACAAAGTACAGAACTACCTGGGGCTAAAAAAAGAGATGCCTGCTGTTAAAGCCAAGTGCTGTGGTTTTCACACATGTCTATTTAAATTAATTTGTAATGATATAAGGTCTTTGTTTCATTTGGAGCGACCACTCGTCATGTGGTGCGACCAATAATACCAATAACTGTAATAAATAAAATAACCCATTTCTGTGGTTGAAATATAAATTACTGCTACAATATGCTTGCTTGAATGGTATTTTTATATCAGTTTTATTCAATTTACAGGAAAAATAAGTCCGTTAACAACTAAGAAGGCAACTCTGAAATTATAGAACAAAAATAAGAGGTCATTATTTACAACAACTCAAATTAAATGCAAATGCTTTGTTTCTAAACACTTTAATTACTGGGATTTTTTTTTTTAATATATTAAGTATGTTAAGGAATTTATTTAATTTTAATATAAATCATGGTCACACCACATTACATTTTTTAAGACTACAGCCAATTCATCTAGATGAAAAAACACTAAAATCACTTAATTTTAATATCAATTTATGTGTACATGTATGTTATTCGAAAATCCTTATACATCGATGACCCATATATATATATGGGTCATTGATGTATAAGTATAATTGATGTAATAATGTATAATTGATATATATATATATATATATATATGATTTAGATATGATTATGATTAAACTCTAATCTTTCATTTTATATATTTTGATATCATAATGTATATAGTCTGTAGTTCTTAAAGATTTAAACGTATAAGAAAACAAAGGTTTAAAAAAATCTGTGCAGTTTTGTTTGCTTGATTTTTCCTTTATCGTAATCACTTTAATTACAATCTTGTTTCTTTATATATATGTATTTTAATGATGTGTGTATTGTATGTGACCCTCAGCCATGCAGCAGGTGCTGGATAACCTCAAGGAGCTGCCGCCTTCAACAGGAGCCAAAGACATCGACCTCATCTTCCTCCGTGGCATTATGGAGAGTCCCATAGTTCGTTCCCTTGCTAAGGTATAAACTAATACTTCATTTTAACTCCTTTAGTTTGATAGCTATTAGGAGAAATCAAATAACTGATTAACATCTTACTTGTTACTTTTGAAATAATCCTTTAAATTATGTAAGGAATAATTGATGACGGGCCGTTGAATTATTAGAAAAATAATGTACACCCACGGCCACGACGTGAAGTGGAGATAAAATATTGTGAGTAGCGCTAACAACATTAGCGCTCATTTTAACGTGTGCAAACTGTCTGTGAGGGAGAGATGAAGTATGTGCTTTCCGTACACAATAAAATGTAATTTTGTGGCAAAAACATGGACATGATCTGTCGTTTTATCTATTTGCTCACTATATTTATTTGTTTGGCCAATGTCCTTGTGGGTTTTGGTTCTGTTGCTGTAAGGAAAAGCAAAATGATGCTCCTGAAATAACTCAAATAATTTGGCGAAGTGATGTGGTCATGTAATGCGGTCAAGAGAGCTCCCTGGAACTACGTTTGCCTTGCGTTTCCCTGAAAATAATTGCACACCTCAGACCGTTCGTCAGCCAATCAGATTCAAGCATTCAACGGCCCCGTAGTATAATAGTTAATAAGCGTTATATCTGCCTCCTAAATATCAGCATAAACTTTCACATGTGCACACATTTATGAGGCAGGGGTTGTTTGTTGTGTCACAGGTCATAAGAATGTGATGTACAGGCGGCCTCTTCTTATTCTTAATATAGCTGTGTGAAATTGTTTAGATTGTGAGATATACTGGTTCAGTTTCACTTTGTTTGATTGGGAACTAACGTCTTTGTGAGAAACATGTAGTCCATGTTACTGTACTGTCTGTGGATTTTTCTAGTAATTGTTAGTTTACAAGTGACTGACGGTTTGATCCGCATTAATGTCCAGTTTGTCTATTTCCTCTGAATAATCCTGGGCTGACATGGTTTTCAGTCCATAATAATTTAAATGTTCTTTGTTTCTTTTTTTGTGTTGTGCAGGTTATTCTGCTGTGGCAACCCCTGATAGGGAGCAAACTGAGCGAGATAGAAATTGATTAGTTTTATTTGTTCACTAACATCTGTGTATATTCATGTAGATCTCAAAAAATAAATACAAGTGCTGTCAAACGATTAATCGCATCCAAAATAAAAGTTTTGTTTACATAATATATGTGTGTGTGCTGTGTATATTTATTATGTATATATAAATACACACACATGCATGTATATATTTAAGAAAAATAGGTATTGTTTATGTATAATATAAATTATATGAATATAAATATATACATGTAAGTATTTTCAAAATAATATTGCATGTGTGTGTCTTTTATATATACATAATAAATATACACAGTACACACACCTATTATGTGAACAACTTTAATTTTGGATGTGATTAATCGTTTGACAGCACAAAAAAATACAGAATTGAAAATCTTAAAAATTCCCACCACTGTACAATTTCAACCATATATCAAAATATGTATTGCCTTTTTTATAATTTGGTGAAAATTGTTTTTAGAAATAAATTTTTCCTAAGGCTTAGGCCTGTTTCTAGAGTTTTATGCATGTTTAATGCACATGATTGAAGATTAAATTTGTACTCAAAAATATTATTTGCACATTATTAATCCATGCATTTCACTGACGGATTGCTAAACAAGAACATTTGAAATACATTGTGGTGGAAATGACACTGGAAATAAAAACTGTGGGTCTAATGTTCATTCAAATTGAAGTTTTTTTTTCCACTCTGTTTATCTTTAGTTTTTTTTATTTTGCATTTTATCATTAAAGATTGAAAGTCTGATCAAGGGTAAAATAATCAAATGTATTAATAGGATATTTGGAAAAATAACACAAAGGCATGATACAGTTAATTTATTTAATATTTAAAAAATCAGTTTTAATAAAAATCAAGCATTAATCATCTTGATTAAATCATTATTCTTAATGACTTTGTACATTTTTTAAATGCGTCCTATTATGCTCTTTTACAACGTCTGGATTTTGTTTTGGGGGTGTACTAGAACATGCTCTCATGCTTGGTGGTTGGAAAATCGCATTATTTTTCACATTTAAATTATTACAATACCTTTCTCCCCAGCCTGACACAAACGACTGGATTAGTTCCGGGTTTGATGAAGGCCCGCCTTCCGAAAAACGAAATGTGTTGTGATTGGTTAGCTGTCCCAGTGCGTTGTGATTGGCGAACAGCATAGATGATTTCAGTATTGCCTCGCCTAACAGCAAGTTCGTCAAATCAATTCAGACCTCGAGAATATTGAACAAGAGGATCGTGCAGAACCTTTGCACGGACGGATAATGCAAGTCATATTAAAGTGGTAATGTTATTGTTGTTGTTTCTTTTGGCTAAATCACGATTTAGATAGGATGTCAACAACAGCTTAAAAATAACTGCATTGGCTATGTACAGATAAGTGCAATGGTATTATGTTTATTGTTCTTTAATTCTAACATTATAACATGAATTGCAGTGAAACTGTTATCACAGTCCCACAGACTTACACTATTTGTGGCCGTATATATATATGCAGATTAATTATCTACCAGCGGGAGGAGCTCGAGGTTTCCCCGGTAACACTGTACACAAAACAGAGCTCCACTCAAAAACTCTGCTTTTTCAGACATTGTGCAAAATGAAATGAAAACAGTCGGTTTCCATCAGAAATACAGTGATATAAAAAAGCATGCACTGGGTTTCCATTTTGAAACCTGCAGTGCTGAATCAAGCGTTTCCCCACCCACCAACCATTGTAATTTTCGTAGGTGGGATTTAAAATTTGTGATGTCACCAATACAGGAAAACAACTTTGTAGTCCAAACGAGCTGTTCATTGTAGTTCTTGAAAAGGGTTTTTTTTTTACGAAATATCTTCCTTTGGAGTGGACTTTGAGATTTGTAACTCCGTAGATCGTTTTATGCCCAAACATACACACTACACACTGACTAAAATACAAAAAGTGAAGAAGCATAATAGGACCCCTTTAAAACACTCATCCATCTGAAGTGTACATGGCAGTGCATTTGTTAATCTGGATGTAATCCATTAATCGCTTTCTTGGCAAGACACTCAAGTTATTTTGTCTCCGCCCACTCTCTCTCAGGCTCACGAGCGATTGGAGGATGTTAAGCTGGAGGCAGTGCAAAGTAATAACGTGGAGCTAGTGAGTGAGATCCTGTCTGATATGAGCAGTCTGACCACTCGTGATGAAAGTGCAACAGAACTCTGTAAGATCCTGAAGGAACCGCACTTCCAGGTACCAAACCTCATTGTGTCTATCTGACTGACTCTTTCATGATGATAATGTTGACAGTTTATTTACAACTATTTATTCATCCTGTAGTCTTCTCATCTCAAAAGGAAGCTAGATCACAGATAATCACTTAAGAAATTAGACAAATTAGTTGATCCTGTGTTTTGTTTTTTAAAGGAAGGTGATTGATTTTGTTTGTTCTGTATTCTCTTGGTATATTCAGTCCCTGTTAGAAGCTCACGACAAAGTGGCCTCTAAGTCATATGAAGCTCCTCCCACTAGCACCAATTCCACCAGCATGGCTAGCTCATCCTTCATGCCGGCTGACACGGTTCGCATGATCAGCATTCAGAAGAAGGCCGGAGAGCCTCTGGTGAGTGACAGATGTTCTCCGCTTCACAGGATTAGATCCCACAGTCGGTCAGATCTTTAGCTTGTAGAGTCTCTCTACTAACAGCTTGTGTTTCAAATCCACGCAGTGCCATTTGGTTAGTCTGTGTTGGAATGTTTGTGTTTGCATTAATCAGATCTAGGCTTAATTGTTAAATTAGACCTTCATATACAAGGAAGATTTACGGCCAACCAGTCTCGAGCAGCAGATCTATAGTTGGCAGCCTGCAGTGTTTTAACACCTAGTAAAATGTCATTGTGTCTCTGCCAAGGTCAGAAATGTGTTGGTTAAAAAAGCCACTGAAAACAACCTTTATTCATGTATTGCACAATTCATTATATTAAAAGCCACTGGAAGTAACATTTATTTAGGGATGTTTTCAAATATGATTTCATATAAAAAGGTTACAGAAATACATTTTTATTTCAGTGGCTTTTAATATTATAAGATAAAATAATGCAATATCCAAAAAATGAATAATGTTGTTTTAAGTGGCTTTTAATAATATAATATAATAATAACTTGGACTGCAAAACGATTAATTGCATTCAAAATAAGTTTGTTGTACATACTATGTGTGTGTGTACTGTGTATATTTATTATGCATTTAAAAAATATATATATTTGTGTGTGTATATATATATATATATATACACACAGGTGCTGGTCATATAATTTGAATATCATAAAAAAGTTGATTTATTTCACTAATTCCATTCAAAAAGTGAAACTTGTATAATGTATACATTCATTCCGCACAGACTGATATATTTCAAGTGTTTATTTCTTTTAATTTTGATTATTATAACTGACAACTAATGAAAACCCCAAATTCAGTATCTCAGAAAATTAGAATATTGTGAAAAGGTTCAATATTGAAGACACCTGGTGCCACACTCTAATCAGCTAATTAACTCAAAACACCTGCAAAGGCCTTTAAATGGTCTCTCTCAGTCTAGTTCTGTAGGCTACACAATCATGGGGAAGACTGCTGACTTGACAGTTGTCCAAAAGACGACCATTGACACCTTGCACAAGGAGGGCAAGACACAAAAGGTCATTGCAAAAGAGGCTGGCTGTTCACAGAGCTCTGTGTCCAAGCACATTAGTAGAGAGGCGAAGGGAAGGAAAAGATATGGTAGAAAAAGTGTACAAGCAATAGGGATAACCGCACCCTGGAGAGGATTGTGAAACAAAACCCATTCAAAAATGTGGGGAGATTCACAAAGAGTGGACTGCAGCTGGAGTCAGTGCTTCAAGAACCACTACGCACAGGCGTATGCAAGACATGGGTTTCAGCTGATTCCTTGTGCCAAGCCACTCTTGAACAACAGACAGCGTCAAGCGTCTCGCCTGGGCTAAAGACAAAAGGACTGGACTGCTGCTGAGTGGTCCAAAGTTATGTTCTCTGATGAAAGTAAATTTTGCATTTCCTTTGGAAATCAGGGTCCCGGAGTCTGGAGGAAGAGAGGAGAGGCATAGAATCCACGTTGCTTGAGGTCCAGTGTAAAGTTTCCACAGTCAGTGATGGTTTGGGGTGCCATGTCATCTGCTGGTGTTGGTCCACTGTGTTTTCTGAGGTCCAAGGTCAACACAGCCGTATACCAGGAAGTTTTAGAGCACTTCATGCTTCCTGCTGCTGACCAACTTTATGGAGATGCAGATTTCATTTTCCAACAGGACTTGGCACCTGCACACACTGCCAAAGCTACCAGTACCTGGTTTAAGGACCATGGTATCCCTGTTCTTAATTGGCCAGCAAACTCGCCTGACCTTAACCCCATAGAAAATCTATGGGTATTGTGAAGAGGAAGACGCGATATGCCAGACCCAACAATGCAGAAGAGCTGAAGGCCACTATCAGAGCAACCTGGGATCTCATAACACCTGAGCAGTGCCACAGACTGATCGACTCCATGCCACGCCGCATTGCTGCAGTAATTCAGGCAAAAGGAGCCCCAACTAAGTATTGAGTGCTGTACATGCTCATACTTTTCATGTTCAGACTTTTCAGTTGGCAAATATTTCTAAAAATCCTTTCTTTGTATTGGTCTTAAGTAATATTCTAATTTTCTGAGATACTGAATTTGGGGTTTTCATTAGTTGTCAGTTATAATCATCAAAATTAAAAGAAATAAACACTTGAAATATATCAGTCTGTGTGGCATGAATGTATACATTATACAAGTTTCACTTTTTGAATGGAATTAGTGAAATCAACTTTTTCATGATATTCTAATTATATGACCAGCACCTGTATAGTATGTAAACATACATTTCTATGTAGAATGTGATTAATCATTTTGCAGCCCTAAATATAATATAATATCCCTCTATACATCATCCCTTAATAAAAAGTATGTCTGACTCTTTGTGCCGGCATTTCTGAGATTCATTGTCGTCTCTTTTAGGGTGTAACATTCCGGGTGGAGGATGGCGACCTTGTCATTGCGCGTGTTATGCACGGCAGCATGATTGACAGGCAAGGAATGCTGCATGCAGGTGATGTCATCCGAGAGGTGAACGGCCGAGAGGTGGGCAAAGACCCCATGGCATTACAGCACATGCTGAGGGACTGCAACGGAAGCATAACTATCAAAATTCTGCCCAGCTACAGGGACACACCTCCACCCGCACAGGTCAGCGCACCATTGATTCACAGCAAATCCAATCAAGTTAAATTGCACCAAATTAAAAAATCTTCAACTTTTTGTTTGTTACGCGACAGTTTTGTGGTTAGTCGTTAGATGGCACCGGGTTTCAGTTGTATTTATTTATCTTAGGAATGCACCGATATCCCTTTATGCAGAACTGACTGATACTTTTATTTTTGGTACTTGCTCATAACCAAGTACCGAGACATTTTTTTTTCTATGGTACTTTATGTTCAAGTTTATAGCACATTAGAGCTGCTCCATCGCAGCGGCTCAGTACTGTAATCACAAGACTTCCTGTAATAATGCAAGGAATCACTCTTTATATATAAACATTTTCTGAAACGCAAGTCGCATTTGAAACATTCTGTGACTTGTATTCCAAGCGTACTTTATCGGATCTAGATATCGGATTTCATTTATTTATCAGAGCAATAAAAATGACGTCATTTTCACCCATATCGGTTGATAATTTATCTGTCCGATAAATATCGTGCATCCCTAGTCTAAATGATGCGTGTGCTAAGTGAGCAAACAGCTAAAAAGATGATGCAACAGAATTGTCTCTCTCTCTCCTTACCTTCAAATTAGTAACTTGTGCATTGTTTTACTTACTTGCTTTTGACATATCTGACCAAACTACAAACTTTCCAGTGACGTCTGTGAGAAAGAGATATTCACTTGAATATTGGATGTTTAACATGCATGCATGTCATAGACCTCCTTAATTTTGAATAACTCCATTCTACTCTGTTTGTTCTTTTGTCTGTGATTCTTTGTCTGTTCACACTTCACAGCACTGTTTACATGCTGTGTGGTATCTGTGTTTTGTATTGGGCATTTTAACGAGTACGAGTGCCGTATCCGAATCGGTGCATCCCTAATTCATTTGCTGCAACAAGATCTGGCATGAATTTGTATAAGATCATCCTCATCTGAACGGCTAGTATCTTCCCCTAATAATCAGATGCTGAGAGTACAAAATAATCTTGTCGCACAGTCATGATTTTAGTGCCGTATAACCTCCTGATGTCTTATGGGTTCGAACCGTCCTTGTGGAGGAAAAAGGAGAGACCTGGCCTCTGGGTGACTCAGAATGCCATCGGGCTGAAACTGAACATGGTTATCCCTATTAATAACACAACCTGTGCTAAGTAGGCCAGATGGGAGGAGTTAAACATGCACACACCCTTACTTTCTACTCTAAGGAGATCTGGACCTGGAGAGAAATGGATCTTCAAACTCGGTCATTACCTTTTTTATGTATTTAAAAAAATAATAATAATCTCTCTAATATTAGTAAAGTGTTTTGCACCACAATGAGTCATAATTTGGACATACTGGACTGTAATGTGCAACATATTTGGTGCAAGGAAATTGCACAAGTTAAGCAGGTTTCGCAGGTCCATGTACGATTGCTGGTTCAAATCCTGATCCAAATAGGTTTAGGTCCTCAAACAGTGTGCTGCTTCACATCAACCATGTTACCATTTCCCAAGAGTGTACTTCTAAGCAAGTATGTCCTTTACCCACTTTCTTTGAATAAATACTGTTTGAAAACCTTGCACAAGAGCAAACATCGGGGCAAGGGTTTACAGGGATCCAATCCTTGTGCCAAACCAAAATTTCTTTTTTTTTAGACCTGAACTTTATTCAGTGGCTTGGTTATGTGCAGTGAATGACCGCTGCGTGTTTACTATTTGGAAATCATCACTGATAAAGATCCACCAGGATCCATAAATATTTCATGTGAAAACATACTGTTATCATTCATAGAGAAGCCCATTTACAACACACACCAACATAAGCTGTCTGTCTCTGTTACTATTCATTTATTTCCCAGGAAGATGCAGTATTCTTTAGACAAAACGTTGACTATGTGAATTGGCCTAGCATTACACAACACCGATTTTGTCAATACAACATGAAACGCTTTAGCCTTAATGTTTTTGTTTTTTGTTAGATATTATACATAAAATACAACCTTCCCTCATCGTTTGCATAATATGTCGAAGTCAGCATAGATAATTTATTTTAATATGATTGCATTTTTAGGCAATAATTAACAGCGTAAAATGAGACATGGTAATAAACAGGTGCAACAACACTTTCTTTGCCCTTTAGGTGTATCTGAAGCCACATTTCAACTACAATCCTGACACCGATAATCTGATCCCTTGTAAAGAGGCGGGTTTGGCTTTCTCTAAAGGAGACATTCTGCATATAGTGAACAAGGAGGACCCCAACTGGTGGCAAGTGAGAAGCATATTCATTTTGTGTCACTTTATTTTAAGGTCCAATTCTCGCTATCAACAAACCATTAATTAATTATTTTTGCCTCAAACTCCTCGTTTGCTGCTTATTAATAGTTTGGGTATTGGGTAGGATTAGGGATGTAGAATGTGGTCATGTAGAATATGTGCTTTATAACTAATAATAAACAGACAATATGTTAATAATAGCTATGCTAAAAAGCAACTTGTTAATCGTGAGAATTGGTCCCTAATCTAAAGTGTTACCCTTCTTTTTTCAGTTCCTTGGTTTGGTTTTGATTTCTTTAATTGCTGAAATATTTGACATTGAAACTATTTTGTTTAGGCATGTGATATAAATGGAGGCTGCACTGGCTTGATCCCCAGTCAGTTTCTTGAGGAGAAGAGGAAGGCATTTGTAAGGACAGACCTGGATGGATCAGGTACAGAGGTCTAAGTTTTTCTTCTTTTTTTTGTTATGGATTACATTTATTTTAGGGATATATCAAAGTTCCTTCCTATTGCATTTATGCTGTAAACAAAGTTCCACCTGTGGGTTTGTTTTAGGAATCCTCTGCGGGACATTAACTGGAAAAAAGAAGAAAAAGAAAATGATGTACTTGACAGCGAAAAATGCAGGTTAGATTTGCAAGGGTTCGTTGTTATTAATGTTTAATCTTTCAAAGATAATTTTATTTGGGATGGTTAGATTAAATTAATATATTTTGTAACACTATAAATGTATTTACTATTTCAAATAAATACTGTTCTTTTGAACTTTATTCATCAAATAATCCTGGAGAATGTCCACATGTTTGAATTATCCAGTCTTCGGTGTTACATGACCCTTCAGAAATCATTCTGTTAGTTGTACTAACATTGTGATCAAATAAATGCAGCCTTGGTGAGCATAAGAGCCTTCTTTCAAAAATGTAAAAAATTAATCTTACCATTTAAAAACAGAAAAAGTCTTATGACTCCAAACTGTTGAATGTTAGTGCACGTATTTTTAAAACGTAAGAATTAACTTTCAAAACTTCTCTTTCTAATAGAATTTGACCGCCATGAATTGCAGATCTATGAGGAAGTAGCAAAGATGCCTCCATTCCAGAGAAAAACTCTTGTGCTGATTGGTGCACAAGGAGTGGGTCGCCGAAGCCTCAAGAACCGCCTGATTGTGTTAAACCCGCTGCGATATGGAATTACTGTACCTTGTGAGTGTATAATCAACATTACCATTAAAAGGATAGTTCACCTTCAGTCGATGGTCCCCATTGACTTCCATACTGTGGGGTGGGGGGCACTATGCAAGTCAATGGGGACCAACTGAAGGCAAATTACCCCTTTAATATTGTTAATTGTTACATTAATAATTATTACATTTGTCATTTTACCAATAAAAGTCTCACTCATCAGAATTTCATGTTTCTCAGTCACTTCTCGGCATCGACGCGATGACGAAAAGGACGTTCAGTCATACTGCTTTGTGTCCCGGGAGGAAATGGAGACAGACATCAAGGCAAGTCGCTACCTTGAGCATGGAGAATATGACGGCAATCTATATGGAACCAAAATCGACTCCATCCATGAAGTCGTTCGCACTGGACGGACTTGCATACTGGACGTCAACCCACAGGTGAGTTAATGACGCAAAGAGATGTTTTAGTTTGATATTTTACTGTGTAGTGTAATCTGTAATAGACTAGTCTTTATATATTAATAGCTGGTGAGGATGTGCTACAGGATGAATTACATATTTTCATAATCCTGTCCAGGGATTCCTAAACTTGTCAGCAAAACCCCTTTGTCCTAAAAAATGTACTTGAAGAAACCCTGAGATTTTAAAGTTGTAATGAAATGGAAGTAGCAATAGACATTCTCCATATTGTGAGGTAAATCCAACTGAAAACTATTATTGGAAAATGAAAAAAAATGTAGGACAGCCACAATTGTTGATTGGTCAAAAGAAGAGCTGAATGTGACCAGAGAGAAGTCTGACACTTTACTGGTAGCATCAGATGACATTTTGATAAATTACAAGGTCTAAAAAACCTGAAACCTTCACAATTCAACATGTGATGTTTGCAAAATTGTACAGTATTATTACTTAGTAGTAAAGTAAACAAAATATCCAAAGTAATTGTTTTTCCAAAAATTATTTGTTCAGCTTTTATAAACTCACAACCCCCTGTGGTTTTCTCAGTTTGGGAAACTCAAAATGAGGACCCCTGGCACTGCTCATTTTGAATGCCTCCTAAAGATCATTTAAGATCTTGCATATATATATTAAAAAAATGTATACCGCATCTTGAAAATGGGAATAGATGTCTTTTTGATGATTGACAGTAATTGTCCTGAAGTCATTCATTATTGTTAAAGGCATTGCATTTGTTAGACAAGCAGTGCTTTAAAGTGGGTTAATTTAGAGATGCAACTGTTCTGGTTGCTGATGGTCTAAAAGCACAGCACGGTGTCAGCTTTCTCTCAGAGACGGTGCCCATCTTAATTCATCCATTTTAAACACCAACTCTAAAAACATTAAAGCTTAAAAAAATAATACTAATTATTCGCCTGATAACCTTAGTAGTAATTCTGTAATTACAGTGTTCAACTCACATGTCATGTGATTTAAACAAACAAGGCTTCATTATGTCATATGGTTTTTAGTTTTTTAAACCTTGGATTGCAAACATTTTAAAATTCAGAGGGTTCGCAACTAGATGTTGATCTGGTGAGCTCATGAACGATTGGCTAATGGTTTTTAAATAGTCTCAGATCAGTGTTATAATGTACATATATTTTTAATGAATTTTAAGGTGTGTGTGTGTGTGTGTGTGTATGTATATGTATGTGTGTATATATATATATATAATACAAAAAGGGAAATGATACCTAATTGCTTCTAATTGAGCTAGTTTTCCAAGCCCTGTCTAAAAAAAAAAAATCACACCCTACCTAAGAAGTACAAATGAATAAAACACTAATTTTACAGAAATTTCACATGTAATGGCATTTACTTATTTGTAGATTACGTTTAGTAGATCACACTTTGAGAGTATTTGCAATTGGTTTGTAAAAGGTGTCATTATACAGAGTTTTGACCAGAAGCTGTCACCTGCCTGTGGTCTATTGAGCGCTTCAGAACAGTGAATCCTTTCATGGACCAATTGGTTGAGTTGATTCTCTCCCTTCACTAACAAAAAGACGTTATTTGATAAATGTGCTCTGCAGGCGCTAAAGGTACTGAAGACATCAGAGTTTATGCCATTCGTGGTTTTTATCGCTGCCCCAGAGCTCGACACACTACGGACCATGCACAAAGCTGTGGTGGATGCTGGGATCACAACCAAGCTACTGACGGTCAGCCTCATTTCTGTCTATCAATTCACTTTCTCCATTTTTTTTCCCAACAATGTAGAAACATAGGAGTTAGCATAAGCTCAAAGTTTGAGATATGGGGACAGTTTTACTAACCGCTTGCGCCAACGTAAAACGTCTTTTGGCGTTAAAATAGTACTGTCAGGATTTACTAAAGACACGCAGTGAAGAATTAGCGCTGAAAAGGTGTTGACAGTTATTTTTGCACCTCACCTTATTGAATATGCATTTGTAGGAGTTTCCTTTTCAGACGCAAAATTTATAAGAGGAGAGTATTCAAATGAATCGTGCAATGCAGTTTACCAATGTTTGCACTTGTCAAATTACTGGTATTTGTGCCATTATTTAACGCCCAAAATAGCATGTCTTGAACTTTTTTTGTGCTTTAAATGGCTGTAATTATTGTTGCTAGGAGAGGCACCGCAAAGAACAGAGAGCGCGTGGTATAAGGGAGAGAATTTTTTTCCCTCATGTATTAATTTTATTTTTAATGCCAGAAGAACACATTATCCGAACATATCGTTTGCCAAGCCATGTTATTTTTAATTTGCTTCAGGAAATAAGACAACTTAGAACCATCAACTAGGAGTCACGCAATACCAGCTCTATCGAAACCTCTAGCTAACTTTTCAACATACTGTGGCTTTATTTCTTTATTCTTTAATTGCGACTATGCTGATTTGCGCTGCGCTTAATATATTCGTTTGTCGATATGTAAATGAGAGATGTTGCGTCTGTGTTTTTTCTTTGCACATTGTTAGTAAATCACGTGCAGAAATGTCCACACCCATCGGCGCTGTTGTGGAATCGCACTCTCACGCTAATTTGCCCTGTTTAGTAAAACTGGTCAATGGTTCTTTAGAAGCCCCAAGTAAGTGCGACAACTTTATTTCTGTCTTTTTAGGAAATGGACCTAAAGAAAACGGTGGATGAAAGCACCAGGATCAAGCGGGCATACAGTCACTACTTTGATCTGACTATAGTTAATGACAATCTGGACAAGGCCTTTGAGAAACTGCAGGCAGCTGTGGAGCAGCTGACCACACAACCACAGTGGGTCCCTGTGAACTGGGTTTACTGAGACGTACAGCGGTCCAGACACCCCATCATCATCATCATCGGCGGCAAAACCGATATGTCACGCAGCGGCACAGAACACAAGTTCACACTGAACGGACCCAGCAGTTACTATGCAAATGTACACTAGCCATCCAGTCACGACTGACATAAGGGAAGTGTACTTATTTATTAAAGTTTTTTTTATTTTCTAATGACTAAGCTTAAAGTGCCCCTATTATGGGTTATGAAAGGTTCATATTTTGGGTTTAGGAGTCCCCCAACAACAGGCTGAAAAAGTTCAAAAAAACACTTTCATGTACTTAAATGCCTTTATTTTTACCTTATTTGCTCAACAACTCGCAAACAATTCGCTCAACGATTCATTTTTCAAAACCCCTCCTTTGCGTGACGCTAATCTGCAGTGATTGGTCCGATTGGTTGATTTAATTTAAAGGGGTCATATGATGCGATTTCAAGTTTTCCTTTCTCTTTGGAGTGTTACAAGCTGTTCATGCATAGATAAGATCCCTGAAGTTGTGAAGATTAAAGTCTCAACACCAAAGAGATATTCTTTATCAAAGTTAAGACTGCCACGCCCCCCTAAAACGACTAATTCAAACACGCCCCCACATGTCTACGTCACGATGTGGAAATACGAAAGCAAAAGCACTTTATTTGGCCTTTACGAAAGTAGATGCGTTTAGGAATCATTAAGATTACTTTCAACAGAACAGCACAACCCAGATGTTATCGCAACGTATTTTATGGACGACAGTTTCGTGAACCTAGGAGAGGAGATAATTCTGACTTTGCTGTGACAATCTGGGCTTCTGAATCAGCGAGTGTATGTTTTGTTATTAGTCTAAGTATTTGCTATTGACTGTTCAAATGCGGAGTTTTGCGCACTGTGTGTGTGAGAGAGAGAGAGAGAGTCACAGCGCAGCGTCTTATGTGTGTGTTTGTTTTGTGTGTGTGTGTGTGTGTGTGTAAGAGAGAGGGTCACAGAGCATCGTCGTGTGTGTGTGCTCGTGTGTGCAAGTACTCCTCGCTGCAGACTGTGAGAGCGGAAGACACGGTCACACAACCGCGGGTTGTTTGCAAACACATATGAGCATCATCGATGTGTCTGTCACGCAACTCTGTTCTCCTCTCGAGCTTGAACTGATGCTAAAACTAAGGACATTATTAACTGTCTTTATAATTATTTTGAAAGCTTAAGCTTGCGATTATGGAAAGGGGCGTTACATTTCCAACGAGTGGTTATGGGGTTCGGCCAATCACAATGCTCTGGGTCAGTTGGCCAATCAGAGCAGACTGTGCTTGTCGGAAGGAGGGACTTTGTAGAAAACGAAGCGTTTAAGAGAGGCGGGGCATACAGGACTTACAATAATGTACAGTATTTGAAAAATAATGTGTTTTTTTTACATTAAAGCATGTCAACATATTCTGTTACACCAAATACACAAAATAATGATCTTTAAAAAGCATCATATGACCCTTTAAAGCAGTGTTTCTGTACAGCCGTTACTGGGGAAACAGCTATTTTTAACGCTCCAAAAGCACCACCTAGTGGCAAAAGAGTTAATTTGCATTTTCATTCAGACCAACGGAAAAATCAAGTTTCCTTAGGTCTGCCAGTGCAACAAGTGGGTGGACAATATGCTAATGTTTCATGATGACATGAAACTGCTTGGGATTCGGGACTCCTTTCATTGATTCAGAGTCCACTCTTTCCTTTGAGAGATGATAACGTTATACACGGTGCACTTTTAGATTAAAACTGTGCAGGATGTTTTTATTCACTTAGAACTGTTACACACTGCATAAGAGGTACTTTTCAAAAATCCATAATAGGGGCACTTTAAATACTTGGAGGGAAAAAAAACAAATAGGATTTTTTTTATGGTATGTTATTTAAAATAGTGATTTAATAATTTTGCAAATAAGTATAAGCTGCATTACAGTATTTAAAGCAGGGGTCTGTTTTATTGCTGTAATTTTAGTGTTACAGTCGTTGGTTTACAGTGTAGAATTCATCTCTCATTTCTTCATCTGTCAGTTCAGTCACTACAGTATGTGAAGCAGCTGTAGTTTACTCAGCTTTGAACTTAAGATCTTTTGAAGTTTCATCCTATTATCCTTTTTCATTTCAATTAAATTCAAGGAACGCAAACTTAACTTTTACAATATCACAATAGCACTTTATTTTACAGTCCCGTTGCGTATGTACTATAATAACTAGGTACTAATCCTGAACCTAAACTTATAGCCCAGAGTATACTTCAGTTTTGACACGAATGCTTAAAGGGGTTGTTCACAAAAGAAATAGTCATTTACTCACCCTCATGTAGTTCCAAACCTGTTTGAATTTCTTTCCACTGTTGAACATAAGATACTTTGAAGAATGTATGGAAAAAATACTATGAAAGTCAAAGTCACCAACATTCTTCGAAATATCATCTTTTGTGTTCAGCAGAAGAAAGAAATGCATTCAGGTTTGGAACAACTTTAGGTTGAGTGAGCGATGACCATTTTAACCTTTGTTTCATCCCATCCATGTGTGTACACCACCCCCCCTTTCCTGAAATGATGGGTCGGTTCAGTGTTGCCACCTTGTGGATGGACAAACAAATGAGTGTGAAAAAGATTGTCAGACAGATACTGTGCCTGAAATCAAATACTTTCCTACTACATAGTACACAAACAACAGTATCATGTTCAAAATTCATTGTATTCGATAAACGGTAGGTGAAAAAGTACCTAGTTGACCTACTGCTTTCACCAGGATTCTGAAGTGTGCATTCAATGGACACTTTACTATCCCATAAAGGCCATGGCAGAGGATTTATGAATGGCAGTAATTTAGTTTTTTTTTGTCTTTACTTAAGAGTCTTTAGCAGTACAATGAAGTATACTCTGGGCTTAAGGGCCGGTTTACACAGAACAAGTGTTTGTGTTCCATTGCACCGTTGTTTTCATGCGTCTCGCTACTTTTCAGTGTCTTATCTTGTGCATGTTGAAAATGCTCAACCTTGGCTGATTTTTTCCATTCATCGGTGCTGCACCTCTGCATCTGGATATATTTGCGCGGCACCTGTTTTTAAAAGCAGAAGCCTGTTCTGTGTGAACGGCCCCTAAACCTAACCTTAACTCAAGTTCAAGTTACCTTACGTTATATTACCTTATATTAAGTGCATGTACTATAAAATAAAGTGCATCCAATATCATGGTTTTTGTTTTATCGTTGGAGAATTATGAGCTAAAGTCATTGTGTTGCTTGAATGTCCTTGTATACAGAATCAGCACTGTATTTAGCTAAATGCCTTTTACACAGGCATAAAATCACATTCAAACATGGAATCTAGACCAAGTGTGTCCTGATCACAACCTACCTGGCCTCACAGATTCATAACCTGTCATCTAGCTGTATGTAGTGATGTACCTCTGTCTCTGGTGTCTTGCTCCAGTGTCTTTTTCAAGGCTTTGTAACTGGTTTTTATCCAGCTTGCGTATTCACTTGAAAATTCTATATTTTGCGATACAGAGTTGTATTTTCTGAAATTAAACAGCTGTCTAATAAATGAATCTTAATTTTGGATCTCTTTACTTTAAGAGTCTTTATTTTCTGTGGCTCATTCATAAAGTGTGCGTACGCTCCAATTGATCTTAGTGTGTGTGTGTATGCTTAGATACACGCTCATATTAGTAAAAACTGCCTTTGACGTGGAAACGTGTTTATCATCACGTCAGGGTCTGAGCAGACCTACACACTTTTTCTTATCGGAGTACTGGAGGTTTTTGGAAATGTAAGCTTTCTTGCCGCTCGCTGTTCTTCATTAAAGAATTTGGACTGGTGATCTTTTATGTTAATGACTTTAATTAGGAGTCGTTTACAAGGCAGAGCGATTTGATCATTCGCGAATCATGGGTTTCATATCTGAAAGAGGCGTCGTGCGTTTTCTGTTCGTACGTTCATTTTATGAATCACACGTACACATATTTGAGAAATGATCGTAAGATCACATTTAGAATGTTTTGTGCAACTTTTTATATACTAGGCCCAATGTGTGCAGATTTGCTCATTAAAGAAGATTAGATGGCAGAAATCTGGGTTAAGGAATTTATGAAAACATGGACAAAATATGATGTAAACAATTTATTGTGCATTTTCACATAAGTGTGTATTTCCAGGGTTGCCAGATTTTCACAACAAAATTAGCCCAATCGCATATCGACGGTAAAAATTGTATTCCGGATAAAATATATATTTTTTTTGGAAGGGTTCCCTGGTAAAATTAGCATTCCAGGAGCTAAATATCACGTTATTGGGTGTCGCTTCAACCTGTGGACATGAAAACCAACCCGCAGAAACAGTGTAAAAGTAGCCCAATTCCACAGGAAAATCATGGACTTAGCAACACTGAATATTTCCACTCTAAAAAGTTTGACATTACAGAGGTACTTTAAAAAACTATTTAAAATGAATTGCAACTATTTAAAGACAATTTCTATAAAACAGCTGAAAGGCCAGTTTTTTGTTCATATCTCAGTTTGTAGATTGTCCAGCGCTTTAAGTGCCCGCTGGTCCTCCGCTTACATCAGATATTTTTGTTTTGCTGTTGTTCTCCAGTCAGACAGGGGGCACTAGAGATGCCAAGCCTTTAACAGTAATGCACAGCATGAGAGGAAGGCAATCCTGGGGGTTGCTGATTTTTGTAACCACTGAATCCTTCTCCTTAAGCAGTGTCACTTTACAGGAAGCAAAGAGTGATGTAACCTTCTTGAGAACTTTCTCATCGGTTAACGCAGCCAGAGCAGCATCTTTCAGAGAAGACTTCTTATTTGAAGTCATATTGTGCACCTGCAGGACAATAAACACGTCATATAGGCAGAAAAAGGAAGCTCTGTTGCTTTGCATGTACAAAGCTGCTCAGTTTATTGTCCTTCAACCAGAAGATAATTAGCATATTCAAGTTAATGAGTTGTATTTTTACAATGATGGCTCTGGATTTATGAGCAAATTAAAACCTGTATTTAACACAACTTGAGATTTTACAAAGCTTGCCAACAAAAATGTGTTTATTATTATGAATCTCTGAGTATTAGTATGTACAGCTAATGAAAGTCAAAAATCAGTATCTCAAAATATTAGGAAATTTACATTTGAGTTTCAGTAAATGACCATCCATATAGTATACATTGTGAGTATCTCTTGTTATTTGAAAGCACAATACTGGGGAACACTAGTGATGGGTTGGTCTTGAACGATTCGTTCATTTTGAACCTGAAGGCCGATATCAAAGCAGCCTGGGCTTTCATTACACCGGAGCAGTGCCACAGGATGATTGCCTCCATGCCACATTTTTTGAGATGTACCTGTACATCTAGAATGGCTTGAGGGTGACTAAATTATGGGGTGATTTTCTTCCCCCTTTAGACAGGCCCTATTTATTACATGTGGCATTAATACTTCCATTTTTGATGGAAAAACTGTTCTTAATACAGAGTACGGTTACTTAATATTAAGATACTTACAAGATGAAGCAAAGCTTGCAGGGTTGTGTAACTGCAGCAGGATTTGAGCTCAAGCAGGGCAGAGTCAGTCATCTCTACATGAGCACATGATTGGTTATGAGAACAAAGGTCAATCTGACAGCAGGTGTATGACAACGATGCACTGAAAGTGAAACTACTGATTGCTTTTATGACCAGTTCATATACAAAACTTAATTAGAATTCTGTCACTTGAACTGAACTCACCATCTAAGGAGCTGATGAGCAGATGGGTGGCAGTCAGAGCGCTGGGTTTCTTCTGCTTTCCAGACGGATTAGTCCCAGCAGTCTTCTGTACAAGCTCCAGCGTGGTCTTCACAGCAGGCACCTTCTCTAATGTACTGGGACCGGGCTGCGTCCCACCGCACAGGTCCTCTAGCTGAGAGAGGGACAAACAAGTCTAAAGATGTCCAACATGTTCAAATGTTTGGGGTCAGTAAGATTTTCTTTTAAAGAAACCAATCCAGTAAGGATGCATTAAATGGATCAGCAGTGACCGTACTTTTATAATGTTACAAAAGGTTTCTGATAAATGCTGTTCTTTTTTAACTTTACATTCATCATAGAATTCTGGGGAGAAAAGCTTCACAGTTCCCAGAAAATAATAAGCAGCACATTGGTAATAAGAGGAAATGTTTCTTTAGCACAAATCAGTATGTTGTAATGATTTTATTAAGAATTATGTGACACTGAATACTGGAGGAAATTGTAGCAAATGCTGAAAATGCAGCTTTGCCATTATAGGAATATGTACCATTTTTAAATATAAATACATTGTTAATTGTATAATTTAACTACTATTAATTTTTTGATCAAAAAAATCCTTGAGTATAAGAAACTTCTAAGTATCTAATAACCGCTTATCATTCATTTCCGGCTTTGCTACCGTTCGGACACTCTTGCTATTGCTCTGCGCTTTGCTCCCTATTTTTGTTCTTTTCTCAGATCTTTCTAAGATTTTTACTTCAGCAGATCAGCACAGTGCTCAAACAACACATTTTTTGGAAAAAGAGGACTTTTTGCCTCCCACTGCCAGCAGTTTACATTCCGGAGATAAATACAGCTGTCTACATTCAAACAGATGAGAGAAAATGCCTACTTGCTGCACGAACTGCCACAAACTTCTACAAAGGATTGTGGTTCTTGAAACAAAGTTATTTGCTGGACTTCCAAAACAGACGGAACATACAGCAGACGGTCACCACGGACCCCCTCAGCATACAGCCGGTGAGTCCTGTGAATCTAGTGAATCTCAACAGTTTATACCAAGTGTAGGAGGAACAAGCCGAAACTGATCGACGGACTAATCGATGGCACAAACAGGGAGCGAGACCCAAAGGCTCTCGAGACACCAGATTGTCACGAGTATCTCGTATTGCTGCTGTAGCATCCTCTACCCCAGATACGGCTATGACAAGACTTGTAAGCACTGGTATTCTACAACCCCCTATACATCTTGAGAACAGATTTGAAGCATTGATGAATGTGGATGAGGAATCCCAAAATATGACACAACTCGGATCGAATCAGCCAGCAGCTAACATTGCTACTAACAGGCGCTCAAGGTCGAGCAGACAGCGGCATTCAGCTCAGAGCGCAACCGAGCCCAGGACTCTGATAGTGGGCGACTCTATTATTAGAAACGTCAGAACCAGGACTGCTACTACCTGCTGCTTTCCTCAAGCAACCGTTTCTGACGTGAACAAGGAACTTCGGAGCATTGTGATAAAGCACAAGACTGCAAATCGAGTCATCATCCATGTGGGGAAGAATGATATTCGGATAGGACAGTCAGAACTGCTTAAGCAAGATTTCAGTGAACTCTTTGAAACACTTCAAAGACTTGATGTTCAGTCGTTCATCAGTGGACCACTCCCAGCAAGGGGAACAACATGTTTTCACGGTTGCTTGGGCTGAATACATGGCTACAAAGAACCTGCAGTACAAAAGGAGTCAACTTCATCGACAACTTCAATATTTTCTGGGGGCACAGACAACTGTTTAAACTGGATGGCCTCCACCCAAACAAACTTGGTGCAAGAGTGCTAAAAGACAATTTCTATTTCTCCCTCCGTCATCCTTCAGTGGTGTGTGCCAATCCACTCATACACTCACCTGGACAGAATATGAGTGACCACAGGACTTCATATCAGCTTCCGAGTCATTATGTGGTTGAAGAATCCCACAAGGATACTGATAACGCCACACAGCCAAAACAAGCACTGCTCATGGACATCCCGGCTGAGCCCTGCCCACAGAGCTCATCACATGCAGACTGTGACGTATCACAACAGCTCCAAGACTCAGCACCCAAGGACGACTTTCTGGAAAACAGCCTGGGAAGCCAGGACAACACATCACAGTCACCGGAAACACCAGAGCTAGAGCCCCGCTCACCAGACACACTATCCTCTCTCCAGCACCTGGACAGAATATACCCGCTCACCAGACACACTATCCCTCTCTCCAGCATCTCCACTTCTAAGCTTTTCACAGAAAATGGAGGAATTGGTGTATGCTGGGACCAAACTCTCTGCAAGTCCCCAGATATCAACTAAAAAACGGCGGGCCCCCCAACCACCAAAGACTGCAGGCTCAGCTCTCCCGCCTCCTCCTGTGAGAGCTCTCCGACCGCTGCCACAACGCAAGGGCCCAAACCCTCCTCCATCTGCTGTAGGTGAACCAAAAACCACTGATAACAGCTCTCAGTGATATGTGTCGGGTCCCCACTATACTAGCAGCAACATTCACAAACGTTTACAAAACAAGCGGGAACCCAGTGTGCCTGTAGCCTTCTCTATCTCTGTTTTATCACGTGATAGAAGGTCTAAGGCCTTCAAAAGGCGTACGGCTGACCCATCTAATCTGCGGCCTGTTATGCATCAGTCTAAGATTGCTGTAGAGACAAAATGTAATTCCATCAAGTTAGCATTTTTAAACACTCGCTCACTAAAAATAAATCATTTGTGATCAATGATTTAATAACCACAAACAACCTGGATTTTATGTTTCTAATTGAAACATGGCTAGAAGACAACTGCAGTGCAACAGTCCTCACTGAAACAGCCCCTACTAACTTTAATTTTATAAGTGTCTGCAGGACTGTTAGGAGAGGTGGAGGTGTAGCTGCTCTGTTTAAAGATGTTTATCAATGCAAGCAAGTGTCATTTGGTCAGTACTTGTCTTTTGAATATCTAGGTATTGTGCTGAAAGGTGCCCCGCATTCTGTTTATTATCATTTACAGGCCCCCAAAATACTCTCCAGCCTTTGTTGAAGAGTTCACAGAACTGTTATCAATGATTTCCTCAGAGTTTGACTGTTTTGCTATTCCAGGGGATTTTAATATTCACATAGACAATGCTGAAATCAAAACTACAAAAGAAATTGTAACTGTTTTAAACACTTTTGACCTGATTCAGCATGTGCACGGACCCACACACAATCATGGACACACTCTAGATTTACTCATCAGTAGAGGTCTAAACATTTCATCCATTGTCATTAAGGATGTAGCTCTGTCTGATCACTTCTGTATTTTCTTTGATATATTGATCTCTGTCACCACTGAATCTAGATCTGTATCTGTCAGAAAGAGATGCATTAATGAGAACACTAGTGTGCTATTTATGAAGGCAATATCTTTAACACCAAGCATTTCTGCAGACTCTGTTGATCTTCTCCTGGATTAATTTGACTCAAAAGTTAAGAATGTTATTGATGATATTGCACCGATAAAGGTCAGCAAGAAGAATGGCAGACAAAAATCATTTTGGAGAAAATCAACAGCAGTTCAGAATATGAAAAGACAATGCAGAAAAGCTGAGCGGATGTGGCGGAAGACGAAACTAGAAATACACTATAACATCTATAAAGACTGCCTTCATGCTTTCAATTTGGAACTAGCCACAGCTAGACAGACCTTCTTCTCAAACCTTATAAACAGTAACTTAAACAACACTCGCACTCTTTTGCTACTGTTGAGAGACTGACAAACCCCAAGTCAGATTCCCAGTGAAATGCTCTCTGACAGCAAATGCAATGAGTTTGCTTCCTTCTTTTCAGAGAAGATCAGTAATATCAGGAAGGAGATTGGCACATCTTCCTGTAATACAGAGGTCACACAGATTCGACAGCAATCTCAAAAAGAAGTGACTATGTCTGTTTTAAAACAATTGATAGCAAAATTTTGGAAGAAATAGTACAGCATCTTAAATGGTCAACCTGCTATCTTGACACACTTCCCACATCTTTTTCAAAAGTGTGCTTAACTGTTTAGAAGCAGATCTCTTAGAAGTGGTAAACACCTCACTTCTTTCTGGGACTTTTCCAAACTCCCTGAAAACTGCAGTTGTTAAGCCCTTCTGAAAAAGCGCAATCTTGATAACACCATGTTGAGCAACTATAGACCAACATCAAATCTTCCTTTCATAGGTAAGATTATTGAAAAGGTAGTTTTAATCAGCTGAACAACTACTTAAACTCAAATGGATACCTGGATAATTTTCAATCTGGTTTCTGCGTGCATCACAGCACAGAGACAGCACTCATTAAGATAATAAATGATATTCGCTTTAATTCTGATTCTGGCAAAATATCAGTGCTGGTACTACTAGATCTTAGTGCTGCGTTTGACACTGTCGATCATAACATACTTCTAGAGAGACTGGAAAACTGGGTCGGGCTTTCTGGGATGGCACTCAAATGGTTCAGGTCATACTTAGAAGGGAGAGGTTATTATGTGGAGAGCATAAGTCTAAGTGGACGTCCATGACATGCGGAGTCCCACAAGGCTCTATTCTTGCACCGCTCTTGTTTAGCCTGTATATGCTCCCACTAAGTCAGATAATGAGGAAGAACCAAATTGCCTATCACAGCTATGCTGATGATACCCAGATTTACCTAGCCTTATCTCCAAATGACTATAGCCCCATTGACTCCCTCTGCCAATGCATTGATGAAATTAACAGTTGATGTGCCAAAACTTTCTTCAGTTAAACAAGGAGAAAACTGAAGTCATTGCATTTGGAAACAAAGATGAAGTTCTCAAGGTGAATGCATACCTTGACTCTAGGGTCAAACAACTAAAAATCAAGTCAGAAATCTTGGGGTGATTCTAGAGACAGACCTTAGCTTTAGTAGTCATGTCAAAGCAGTAACTAAATCAGCATACTATCATCTCAAAAACATTGCAAGAATTAGATGCTTTGTTTCCAGTCAAGATTTGGAGAAACTTGTTCATGCCTTTATCACCAGCAGGGTGGATTATTGTAATGGTCTCCTCACCGGCCTTCCAAAGAAGACCATTAGACAGCTGCAGCTCATCCAGAACGCTGCTGCCAGGATTCTGACTAGAACCAGAAAATCTGAGCACATCACACCAGTCCTCAGGTCCTTACACTGGCTTCCAGTTACATTTAGGATTGATTTTAAAGTACTTTTACTCGTTTATAAGTCACTCAATGGTATATGACCTAAATATATGGCAGATATGCTCACTGAATATAAACCTAACAGAGCACTCAGATCATTAGGATCGAGTCAGTTAGAAATACCAAGGGTTCACACAAAACAAGGGAGTCCGCTTTTAGCTATTATGCCATCCGCAGCTGGAACCAGCTTCCAGAAGAGATCAAATGTGCTAAAACATTAGCCACATTTAAATCCAGACTCAAAACTCATCTATTTAGCTGTGCATTTGTTGAATGAGCACTGTGCTACGTCCGAACTGACTGCATTATTTTATGTATAATCCTTTTCTATTTAACTGTTTTAAATTTCATTTTAAATCAATTTCTATATCATTTTAAATTTCCTTATTTTATTATTTTTAACTCCCTGTTTTTATTGCTGTGAATGATTATTTCACTTTCTTTTATGTAAAGCACTTTGAATTACCACTGTGTATGAAATGTGCTATACAAATAAACTTGCCTTGCCTTGCCTTGCCTTGCATTCTTTCTGCCATTGTTTTTATGTACTTCCAAATAGTTGGAAGTGCTTTTGATTAAACTTTTAAGTGATCTATCTTTAAATCCCAACAATAATGAATATTTCCGCATTAGAAACACTAGTGTGACTAACGAGCTTACACATACTGGTGTGGATCAACCATTACAGAAACATAAAAAATGATCATGATAATTTTGGTAACCACCAGTACTGTTAGTTGAGGGCAGCTGTGGCATAAACCTTGCATTGGGTGTTGGTCTAATGCATTTGTTAAGCACTGTATATGTTTTATTTAAGATGACAACTAGATGGCATTTGTTGTAAAAAAACTAAATCTGATGTAAGATTCCCCTTGTCACTCACTGCGTCCTCCAGCACGCCGATGGCTGCACTGTCCTGCAGGAGCAGAGAGATCTGCTGGAATAATGAGGAGCGGGTGCTGGGTGGGAGTTTAGAGAGAACCGTAAACTGCCCCTGGAGTCCTTCCAGATCTAAAGAGAGAGAGAGAGAAAGTAAAGGATCTTTATCAAAGCATTGTTTATGGAAATAATGTAAACTCTATAGTATTAACCAACTGTCCTTACTAGAAATCCAGCAGGATTTTTGCATATTTGTCATTTAAAAGATTCAGATCATCAAACACATTTTTATATTACACAAAGATAATGTGAGTAAATACAAGAGCAGTTTTGAAATTAGGATTTTATTTATTAAGGTGAAAAAGTAATCTTTGTGTAATTTTAAATTTGTTTAATGATTGTAATAATTTAAATGTGACAAATATGCAAAAAAAAACAAAGGGGCTAAAACTTTCACAGCACTGTAAACTAATAAACCAAAATAAAAGTAGGTATTTCTTTAGAATAATGAATTATTGCTCAACCATGAAAACGTATGTTCTATATACTATGAATGTTTTATGAATGTAATCCAGACGTTCTTCATTCACTATATTGGCACTGTCATGTGAACCGCCAGCGTCACTTTACAACTTAACAACTAGTAAAGAATCCACTACTTTTCACCTGTTTTGTGAATACTGTGAATTCAAACACACCACGCTCTCACATCACATTTTCACCTATTATACAGTAGGGAAGTGTGCGATTTCTGATACAGCCAAGCTTGCCGTGATGTCACAGATTCATAGTTTTATACTTTACAATTGTCACTGAATAATTACTCCGTATATAAAAATATGTATATGTATTTTGTAAAATAATGTTTTGTTGTTTTCATGAAAGATGGATAGAGTAGCAACTGTGATGTTACCTTTCTGCAGTTTGTTGGTTGTTTTCCCTGGTGCAGCACTAACTGTGCTTGCTTGCTTCACCTTCACTGGCCCGTCAATTTCAAAGCCACCTTTGATATTTGGCAGCAGGCACAGTTCTGACAAAATGGATGAGAGTACATTCATATGGCTTTGTTTTACCCTCCAGATTTACCATTCCTATAATGATTAAGAACATTTGTCTAAACATCTGTATGATGAACAACTTTGTCGGGATTCCATTTAATGTTCAATGTGAAGGTCTTTGCTCACTGAGTCGTATGTGTGAACCAAACCAGCATACAATTTTGGCTTTTACTTCTACGGTGACTCTGAATTGCCAAAAAACACCTCAGAAATTGCTTGCTATGGACCCATCGAACCCCAGGTCGAACCCCGTCTGGACGAAAGTTTCAGAGGCAGAGTGTAAACGTGATTGACACAACGTAAGATCGTATTAATTTTTTTACATGCGAGAATTCTGTATGAAAATTTCTGACTCTGGCAAAAACATCTGATGAGAAATGTAATTGGTACAAAACTTCCAATGAATGATTTCGCTAAAAAAGATTTACCGTAATGTCCAGTTTGAGCAACTTCTAGTTCAATCACACTGTAAGCAATGGTGGTTTTGGGGGGGATGTTGATAGACACATTAGTGTCATACGCAACAAAAGGCTTCCCTTTATCATTGACTGACACCTACGGAGAAACAAGAGGCAGACGGACAGTTTGTATTAGGAGGAGGAGACAGGAGGCAGGACCGGACACGTCCCTCTGGAATGTTGTTAGTGGATAGTGATACACCCAAGACTGTCATCAGAAAAGAAAAGAAGAATGAGTGATCACAAAAGCCTCACCTTTAATGTCTTATTGAACCCAAACATTCCAGTGCAGGTACCACCTTTCTGAACGTCCTCTGTGACACTGCAGGGCTGAGTGGTGACGATTCGCTCCTTCACGAGCGTCAGCACCTCCCGCTGCGACTCCCGTGTCTGCTCGATCAGAGAGTGCTTCAGGTCCAGAACTCTACAACCACAGCAGAGATTCAAGTATGACAAGTGTGTCACATGGGTTTATTGTCAAAAATGCATTCATCTACACGTGGCAGGTGTGTCTCAAGTCCTTATTGTCTAGAACTATTCACGTGCACCAATACACCTGGATCAACTTAAAAAAATAAACGGTTGGAGATATATCCATCTTCAACTTTCTGTTGGTGTCGTCAGGATGATTTTAAAAAAGCCAGATAATGTAGTTTAGACTGTTTTTATGTCAAATGACAAAACATGTAAAGTGCAAGAATGCAAATTTCACTGAAGGAGATTTAGATATATGATCAATGACATGAGGACATGGAAGACAATGAAAGAAACTAAAGTCTTTGCACATGCACATCGACATGCCACCTTATGAATCATTATTAATTTCTAAAAACAGTGTTCAATAAACAAAATCCATATATATACATACATGACTCTATTATGGAAGCCTGTTACCACCACTGAATACAATATTTGGTTTTTAAAGGTAATTGCGACTTTTTAAGAAAAAGAAAAGTCTTTTTCTCACAATTGCTAAATTTCTCAGAATTGTGAGATATAAACTTGTAATAGTAAGAAAATGGCATAATATCGAGCGGATTGTCTGAACTGGACTTTATAACTTGCAATGGCGAGTTTATATCACAATTCTGAGAAAAGTTGTCAGAATAGCGGAAATCAATTCTGAATGGTGAGATGTAAACTCGATATTGCGTTGAAAAAAGGCAGAATTTTGAGTTTACATCTTGCAATTCTGAATTTCTCACAATTGCAAGAAAAAGTAAGAATTATGAGATCTAAACTAAGAACTGCAAGAAGAAAACTCATAATTGTGTGATAAAACGTTGCAATTACCTTTTATCTCTTGTCGGAAATGGGCTTTCACAATCTATTCTTATTCATTATTAAAAAAATATAATAAAAACGTTGTTTATTCTTTTTACCCCCCCTCTCTTAAAACTAAACTCGCATAATTCTAGACTTTAAATTTCACATAATTGCCTCATATAATAATGTGATAAAACAATCAAGCATACTTGGAAAAGCAAAGCATATTTCTTTGACACCTTCAGCCTTAAATCTCAGTTTGTTAAATCTCAGCGCAAACAAAACAATGGAAGGGAGGACTTCGTTAGAAATATAACAAGAATTTTAACACAACGCGCCTCGTACTTTCATTTCCTTATTTTCATTCATTCATTAGTGTCTGTATGTCACTACAGGGCGAGATCCACTTGTACTTAAACCACATTCCTTATCACAACACTCTCTTATCTGACCAAGCGTGTGACGACAGTGGCTCTAAACCCACTCATGTGGTCAGTTCCTCACCTAGATTTGGATTCCTGAAAGAGCTTCTGAACATCCATCTCCTGTTTCTTTAGGTTCCCAAACGATGACTGAAGTTTGCTGGAGCCGGCACCCCCCACATTAACGGTCCCCGCACCAAGTTCCGCTGTGGCACTTCCACTTTTGTTATCCACAACTTTGCCATCATAGGTCAAGAAGTCGGTTTCAACTACAGCTGTGAACAAAAATAGTAATGTACATCAGCTCTCTAAAACACATGACGCCTTGTTAAACACAAAACTACCCGATTTTAAATAGAGTTACACACACAAACAGTTTTCACATAGAGAACATAATGATACTATAGTCCCTTGAGAAAAACAAATGTACACTTATAGTGTACGTCAAATCATAAAAGTATATAAAAAAACAACCTTTGTTCAGATAATGTTATGAAATAAAAGGACACTTAAATGAACATTTCAAAGAAGATTTATAGAACAAATTTCCCGGAAACAGTTGACTATCTATCCATGATGATACTGTACTCCGCTCTCTGACTTCTTGAAAATCCAGACCTCATCTCTTACCCGGGCGAAATACTTGCTGTGTTAGTACACGTGTATTTGATAGTACGTATAAAATAAATCCTGAGCTGAGTTTAGTAGGTAGTTAGTAGTGCATTATTTAAGATTGCCTCAAGTAAAGTCATGTCAAAATAATACATTAACAAGCCATGAGTTAATGTTAGTGTATGGGTTATTATTAATAATGAGTAAACTCATGACATAATGATGCATTAATAAATCATCAAATTAAAAAAAACATCCTGTAAGAGGTTAAAGATAAAGGTTAATTATAGTCCTTTTATTATTTATTTACATCATTTAACATACACTATATTGCCAAAAGTATTGGGTCACCCCCTTCTAATGAAACTACTTTAGTAATTTCCATGAGTACAAATCTTAATGTTTTAGCATATAATTATATTCTAAGGGATTGCGTGCTTCTAATTTTATAGTAACAGTTTGGACAGGACTCTTTTCTATTCTAACATGACAGTGACACTGTGTATAAGAGAAGGATCAAAGAGAAATGATGATTCAGTCAGTGTGGAAGAACTTGACTGGTCTTAAAATTATATGTACTTCTTTTTCACAAGGGGTATGTCTTTAAAAGTGATAGATTCATAAAAAATTCAAGCTATCACAGACTATATACTTTTTGGCAAAGAATGACAGAAAAGTCGCTCTGTACCTGGATTTATGGGATCTCCAACAAGAATATCATTTAATTTGAAGTCTGATATTAGGTACTTGGGCTGTTGCCAAAACCAGTAGCGGTTTCTCTTGATGACCAGGGCCAGAGGAGCCAGACCATCCGAGTCATTCAGACGGGACACTGGGATCAGGGACCCATCAGTGTCGATCTCAGAGACCAGGTTCTTGGTGGCTTTCGCAAACATCTTTTGCTGACAGGCAGAAAAAGCACAAAACAGTCATAAGTGTATTTCATTTCAAAGAAATGTACTCCTGTCACTGTTGTATTGCTTACAAAAAACTACCATAAAGTATCATATTGTCAAGTTATCATAGTTTCATAATGCCAAGGGATTCTTTGAAGTAGCCTACCTTGGAATATCATTTCACATAAATACTTTATTTAACAGTGTCACTGATTCACGTTACATGTAGCCTACTTAATACAGTAATAACCATAAATTATACATAATTACAAGAAATTAACCTATAGTACATGTTAATTAATATTACTCAGTACTAAGTGTTTAATTGCACTGGAAGGACACTTTAAAATAAAGCGTAAACAATTAGTCATATATAATCCTTCAGTACTATAGTATTACACCCAGATGGAGATTTCTTTCATCTAAACATACACTTTTCGCTGGAGATGTGATATACAACAAGCATATTGACTGCGATACAGTGGATTTATACAGTAACAACAATATTAGGATGTATAGCTCCGTAGTTATCAATAGCTAACTCATACCTATACATAATTTAGTGTTACATTGACACTGTGACACCTGTGTCTAATAATGCCAAAAGGTAACGTTACTACGTAGCGATAGAAACATCTATTGTAATCCTTTCTTCTCTTCATAACGTAACACATTTGACAGGAGTGGACTAACATAATGTTAAAATAACCAGCTTTGAAGACAACAGAAAACTTGTAAAGATCTCGCGCTTACCGTCTTCTGCTCTCTTCGTTTCTGTTTGAACTGAACAGACAAAAGCACAGAGAGGAGTCCGGTGTGTTTGCGTAGCCCCGCCCCCACACATTTCATTGGCTCACTCCCAGATGACGAATTTTTCATTTGCTGCGCAGGTTGTCAATCAAAATATCAGCCTTAAATTCTATCTCTTCAGAGAGGGTGTTGTTGTCCAACAAGTTGTTAACAAGTTGCTACTGAGATAATTAAACTTTATACTTAAAGCTATTATAGGTTTATTTAATTGGGTAACAGCCTGTATTTAACATCTTATCGTTTTATCTAATGTAGGCCTACCTTGTCATATCTGTCTTTCTGGAAAGCAAATCCCATGACACAGTATTTATTTATTTGTATGTAAAAGAGAGCAAGGCTTTGAGTATCTGGTGTGGCTCACAGTAGGGAGGTGCAGTCTGGAGGGAAGAGATAATGTCAGTCTGTCACACTGAGTAACTGGTTATGTAAGAGTACTGGTGGAATAAAAACCTGAATTGAATTTGATAAATGTCTCAGAAATAAATAAATAAATTAGTCAATTGAAAAAAGTCTAAACATGACCTACTGTCCAGTGGCATAAAATATTTTTCTCTACAAAGAGAATGCAGCTGAAAAATACACACTTAGAATGTTTTAATTCAATTAGTTTAGCAACAAGACCCAGCAATTAATGTCTTTAAAAACGTAATCTGGATCTTTGCCTTCATTATCCGATCTGATGCAGCAGCAATAATGTCAAAATCATTTCTAGCCTCTGTGGATCAGTCCTGCACATTGGCTTGTAGAAGCACTGGCCTCACAAACTGCTCTCTTCAGATCCGATCACAATATTTCTATAAGGTCAGGATGACCAATCCAAAACATTGATTTCTTCTGCTTTAACCATTTTGACCATTGGTCAACCTAACTTCTTGTGTGTTTTGGGTCATTGTCTTGCTGCAAGACTCACTTTCTGTCGAGTTTCAGTTCAAAGACTGATATAATTACATTTTCACATGAAATCAAAATATCAAACCATCCTGGGTTATGTTTCCCAAAATCATTAGGCCTATTAACCTAAGTAAATTGTATAGGTATAAAAATGGTGCCTTTTGTTTCTACAATCTTTTTTAGGCTGCATTTGTGAAATGCCTTTTTTGTGAAATGCCTGTTTTTTTTGCTTTCAGGAAATGCAGCACATAGAAACATCACTCCAAAGCATACTGCCTTCATTGTTCATTAGCGGAGTGAAGTACCTATTATTATTATTATTAAAATATAACCTCTCATTTAACCTAAAAGTACTGTTTGGACTAATTTGCCAACAAAACATTCTTCCACAAGTCCTATGCCAATCTTTAGACAGTCAGCAATTTCTAAACCCTCCTTTTTAAGAAACCCTGGTGAACTTCAAATAAGTGAAGTTTAATTAACTAAAGCATGACAAACCTGCACCAACTAGACCAGATTTTTATAATGAAGACCCAGTTTCTTTTTATCCAATGTATTAAAACACCTGACCATATAAACACCTATAGTATTTATTTAGTACTGGAACCAAACAGGTTTGTGTATTATTTAATTCAATTCTCTTAATCTAGTTTTAGTATTATCCCCACTATTTCTTCATCTCCTTTTCCTTTTTTAACTTTATGACTCATAAAACCCAGTGTCGCTATGCATATGTCAGCAGGAAATACGTTGTGGGTTGTAAAAGTTTTTCCTCAACCACAATAACAGCCCATTCAAAAAAAAGTCTACATGAACAACAGCTCAGTGATGATGACTTTGCATGCAAACTGATTCATAACAGTACATGTATAATTTCATCTTCTGTTGTGACAGAAAATCCCACACCACAAAATCTGAAACTTCAGTGCCTCACATTCATTGGCTGAACCAAATGAAAATGTGAATCCCGGCACTCTCAAACTCCACAAGTAAACTCTTTAATAAAAATAGGGTTTTGTGTAAACCTGAAATAAAAACAAAAAAGATCAATCTTTAAAGTGAGACTTTATTGAAGGACAGAGGAAACGCTGCAGCGATCAACACGCAAGTCCCCCAGTCCTCCAACATCATTCGTCGTAGTGCGTAGTGGAATGAGCACAGGTTACAGGTCAAACCGCGTGGAAGAAGCTTTAAAACACTGCCGGGCTCACGTGTGTGTGATGGTAAAGTTCAGTATTGTTGAGCCATCTGTCAGTCTCGCGAATAAGTTAAGATGAATATAAATGTTTCTGAGAACCTCAAACATTTAGTTCATTCAAGTGTCTCAGAGTAAAAGGCGGTTGTAAAATTACAATACTTTGTGACGATACATTGGATTTGATTAAAAGTTCTAGCAAAGTAAATGTATATAATTTAATATAAGGCATTATATGTATTATATTCATTTTCTAATATACATCAAATTCCTCGACAGTTTGATTTTAAGAGGTAGACGACGCAGTTTTGTTCTGACAACATTCTATGCATCTTTTTTAAGGTCCGGTCACCTGCAGTACTACGTTTAGCCACAAGGGAGCACAATCCAACCGTTTTTCTCTTGGTTCCTTGTGCTACTTACAATGCACATCAACAACAACAACAACAAAAACACATATGAACTGGGCCAAGATTGCATATTTCTCATACTTCCAAGGGATCAATTTGCATAAATGAAACTACAACATAATGTAAGCATATTAAGGCAACAGTACTGTTGGGACATTAAATGATAAATATTAAGGAATGGTTTGAAACAATCAGCCACCAGTCTCTCACAGCTTTATCAGTCTCTACCTCACTTTAAAAGGTGTGTGTTGTCTCTTGAAGCTGTAATGTTGTCCAGAACAGATAAGAGCAGGCAACACAGATGTATATTGGCTTCCTCTGAGTTACCAGAGGACCGGACAGTCAAGGTTACCAAATCCAGGATCTTTCCTTAACTCCCAGTAAGTGTTGTTGCTCACCCAGGTGTCATCTTTGGACTTCCTGTTGGTGATAAAGCAGAACAGTTTTAACAACTAACTGGATTTGACTATGTAATGTATTTCTCCTAAAAAGACAGTAAGTAGGGTAGTTCGTTCATACTGGAAGAATCGAGGTTGATGTGTCATGTGGTTCTCCTCCAGGACTCTGCGTCTCTCTCGCTGCAGCTGTTCGATTCTCTGCTTCTGCACCTCTGCAGATTCAACGTTCCCTTCCTCCAATAACCTGCAGACACAAACAGTCTCATATGAAATTCATTTGTCTTTGCGTAACATGACCGATGCATTGATATCATCGTCTGGTGGCCCTGAAGGGTCTGTCCGTCCGAGAATTACTCCAACTATGTATGTCAAAATTACTCGTAGCATAGTTTTTCTACAATATCCAAAATAATTGGCACATGCCAGTATGCGAGTTGTAAACTTACAATAACAAAACTTTTAATGGCAACAGCTTAGCTCATCAATATTATTTAGATCATTATTAGTGTGCACTCAAATAACTTAACATCCATGGCATAAGTTTTCATTTATTTATTTCACCAACTGGTATCATTTAAAATTATATTATATTTATCAGCACAATATAGTGTAATTGCTGTTGCATGTTCAACTTTTGTAATCCATTATGTATAAAAGGGGAAAGTAAAATTAATCAGAATTATATATAATATTAAATTGAATTAAGTTCAATAGTTGCAGTTATGTTTTATATAAGCTTGGCAATACAGATGTAAGTTTGTACCTCTGGTCGAACCGTAGTCTGGTGTCTGTGGGTGGAAGAAGTGGTTTGGTAAGAGGGTCGAGCTCATTGAGCTCCATAGCAAACTTAGTGAAACCATAGTACTGCTCATAGCCAGGAAGCATGGGATCTGTACACATAAACACACACAAATAAAAGCTGAAGATAACATGTTTTCATGTAAATGCATTCTGAAATAATAAAGGCCTACTAAACGATAGCAACTGTATTATCTGTGAAATACATCAGCCACAGGGCACCAGAAAAATGAGGCACATCTTAAAAAAGAGGGCAGACTGTGTGTGTGTGTGTGTGTGTGTTGGTTCATACTCGTCCTCCAGATGCAGGTAGCAGTGGGAGGGCTGCCGCAGTACATCCCCTCGTGCCATTTCCCAAACAGCTTCTGCACGACTTTCCCTTTGTGATCTGTGACAGCTCCCTCCACCTCGTTCATGCAGGAGTTCCAGTACTTTGCCTATGAAGGACACAGACACGTTTGATCAGAGCACCTCCAAACAAAGAAGTGTGTACATATATAAACCAGACCACCTGGGTTAATTATACTGATACTAAACAAATGAGTGAAAATACAGAATCAATTCACCATCAAGGTATCAGTAACGTGGCATTATAATGAACCGTGACATTTAACAGCAAGGTCAGATGGAGGAGATCTCCAGCAGATGTCAGACTTGAGTCAGACAGTGAGCTTAATGAATCTCAGGGGGATGAACCATGAATAATTATCTGATTTTTGTAGATTCTCATTCTGTCCCGTTTCTTGTTGTGATCTTGCTCTCCTTTGCCCTAATTTATCTCCTGTCTGATCTCTTTTTGTCTTTCCTTCACCCCTCGGTAAAGCCTGACCCGTTGCCCTTGAAGTCTGCTGGAAGTCTTTGAAGACCTCGGTGTCTGAGCTCAATTATCTCAACTGTGCCTCACAGATCCCTCATTAGAGGCGCTCTCTGAAAGGCCAGGAAGCGTTGACTGACATGTTTTGGGTTACGTGTGACCTACACGTGTGAAGGACTTCAGATGGTGAAACGTGGCAGGTTTGAATCACAATAACATCTGGTACAATACATTTGTGTAAAGAGATAAAGAATATAAAAATGAAACATTTCAGAATGTATGGGCAAAAAGCAGAGGCAGCTGACCTTGATGAAGGTGACTTTGCACTGGCATTTTTCACTGTTGGAGTTTATGATGGAGATTTCTCCATAGTGCTCGATCCAGCGCTGCCCACTCAGAATGTTATGAATACATGATGTCACTTTATTCCATTCATAGTGATCTCCAAAGCTGAAGGTGAGAGGAAAGTGTGAGTGTACATACATATTGACTTGTAGCAGGCCAATCTTTTGTCATTCTGAGATTACTGGATGATAAACATGCTAGGTTATCTGATTAACAGAAGTGTTAGTTAACTTCGGTATGTCTATAAATAAAGCCAATATTTTAAATAGTGGATTTTAAGGAAACATTATCTAAAATAATTGTTCAAGCATCAATGTTTTGTTTGTCTCATTTTCCAAAATTAGTTTAGATTGTATTTAAATTTAGGATATTTATGCTACTATTCAAAAGTTTTGAGTCAGTAAAATTGTTTTGAAAATAAATGTACACTTTTATTCAGCAAAGATACGATAAAAAATGAAAATAAAGGTGTTTACACTGTTGCACCAACATTTCTATTTGAAATAAATGCTGCCCTTTTGAACTTTTTAATATGAAAATCTGAATATTAGAATGATTTCGGAAAGATCATGTGACACTGAACACTGGAGTAATGATGCTGAAAATTCAGCTTTGCTATCACGGAATAAATTACATTTAAAAATGTATTTAAATAGAAAACAGTTATTTTAAATTGTAATAATATTTCACAATACTACTGTATTTGGGCAGTCGTGGCCTAAGGGATACACTCAAAAAATAGCTGGGTCAAATACAACCCAGCTCTGGGTAAAATATGGGCAAACCCAGCGATTGGGTTGTTTAAACCCAGCAGTTGGGTCACTGCCCACAAGGTTGGGTTAAACATTTAACCCAACTGTTGGTTGAAAACAACCCAGCATGTGTTCTGCCCAATATTTACCCAGCACTAGGTTGTATTTAACCCTGCAATTTTGAGAGTGTAGAGTCGGACTTGTAACCCGAAGGTTGCAGGTTCGAGTCTCAGGTCTGTCAGGAATTGTCGGTGGGGGGAGTGAATGACCAGCGCCCTCTCCGCCCTCAATACCATGACTGAGGTGCCCTTGAGCAAGGCACCGAACTCCCAACTGCTCCCCGGGCGCCGCAGCATTGACTGCCCACTGCTCCGGGTGTGTGTTCACGGTGTGTGTGTGTGTGTGTGTGTATGTGTGTGTTCACTACTGTGTGTGTGCACATGGATAGGTTAAATGCAGAGCACAAATTCTGAGTAAGGGTCACCATACTTGGTCACATGTCACTTCATTATTCACACTTCACTTTTAACATATATTATGCGTTAAATATTTTTCTGGCCTGACCATGACAGGGTGATCAGGACCCAAAACACGAACTGGCGGAGTCTAAGATAACCCAGAATATTTTGCATTAATGACTAGCTGACTATGTTTTCCTCTTTTATGGCTACCTGTAAATAAATAATCAGAAATGAAATGTTGATTTGAGTTAACTTATTTTACTATGCAAGAAAGAAGCGAGCTATGAGTGATACGATGCATGAAATTATTTAAGAATCAGATCCTTGGGACAACAAACGTCAATTACACAGTTCAGAAGTCGTTATACAAAGGTTATTAGAACACAGAATGCTATAATCGACCAATCAGAATGAAGTATTCCAGAGAGCTATGAACTATATCATCTTTATAGTGCACGTCATCAACTGCCCTGCTCTAGATCTTGGGACCATTTACTGAAAAACCCATTTAGCCTCCACTAATATTATTTTTATGGTATTTACTGTTCAGACACCAAGAACTTGTTGCAGACAAATTTCCAAAACAAAACAACAGTAAATCACCAAAACTATAACGCATTGTAACTTTTAAAGTATAAGCTAAGTTTTGTGAAGGACACTGAGCTCCATTCACAGGATTGGCAAAACCTGTAGACCAGTGGAAGCGCAACAACCCACTCGGCACAGACAGTCCGTCATCATATGTCATTAATATGTGTGCTGCTGAGTAACTGGCTGCTGTTGTCACTGACAACTTCAACGCCTCGCTGCCCCAGTCTGCTGTTTCCAGGAAAGATAACAGCTCCAGTGCTTAGGGTGAACAGAGACACTGACAACATCAACCACAGCTGCTGCTATAATTTGGACAATGCCATCATTAAAGATACAAATTACCCAGACTACAATCTGTTCTCACTTGGTTTAGCCAAAACACCACCAAGACATCAGGTTACTGTTTCTGACACGTAACATATTCAAAACAGTCAAAAATATTTTACTCACAATTTCTATAAAATATTATAGAGTTTGGCATAAATAGAAACAAACATATACATTTTCATTCAGTATATTCATTAACGTGGAGTTTTACTATTGTACTAATTTACATGACTTTTCCAGGTTTAGAAATCATACTTTTAAAATGAGGTTTCCTCATATATCCAGGTTTTAAACAGCTGTTGAGGAGGTGAATTAAGAAATATATATTATATATATATATACTTTTAGCTTAATTTTTGTTTTGTCTTATTTTAAATCACAAGTCATCGCCCCTAATTGGCCCCAGTACCCTGTTTAGCCACTTTAGACTTTATGAGCAAATGACCACTTCTTTTTATCCACACTTTGTAGTATATAATGCATATTGTTTTCAGTTTTGGGGTAATGTGTTTTTATTTTTATTTTTCTCAAATCAATAGTCTATGCCCATTTATTTACTTAGAATGTAAACATACATACACTGTAATAATGGGTGTAACGTACAATCATCCGGTCATTAGCACCCCTCTGGGTGATACAAGATCCCCTGTTCTGATCACCCTCTCCAATTATTTTGTAATAATGACTGTTATGAGTTTTCACGGACATATGTATTCTATATATGATATAATATAAACTAATTATGTGAAATGAGACATATCCAACATTTCTTAAACAGTCAATTGAACTGTTATGTCACAATAATCAATTAGATATGAATTTATGAACAAACAGCCACAAATTACTGTTACTGAATTATTTTTAATTAAGCATTAAATAAGCATATCGTGCTAATATGTGGAATACATTTAATTGAACTAATTTGATATAGATGAGCGGTGATTTGTCACAGCATGTCTCTCGCTTGCAATATAAACATGGTGTAACTGTGTCGAACACTAAAAAACTCGAAACATGAGGAGACCAGCATTCTCTGATACACTCACATGTTCCAAAAAGACAGTACACATAGACTGCAATAAAACAAATTAACCCCCACAATGTCTGTCAATTTATTTTTTGTATTCTGTGCATAAACATGTTTTTACACACATATTGTTTTTAAACAATATTTAAACACACAAACACACACACACACACACACACACACACACACACACACACACACACACACACACACACACACACACACACACACACACACACACACACACACACAGACTAATTTGTATCAATCTGACCATTTTAGAAAAGTTATCTGCAGAGCTGTGTAATTAATGTTTGTGTAAATTAATTTGCCCTCTGGCTGTAAAATTCCACTGCAGTAGTTATATTCTGCAGTAAGAACATTGAGCTTGAGATGTTTTAACACTTGAGACATGGCTTGAGCCAAAAAGAGCAGACTGGCCTGTGTGTGAATTTAATAAACAGACGAAAATAAAGAACTCACCCAGGGAGAACCACATGAGAAGTTCCTACAGGTACAATCTCCATTGACTTCCCCCAAAACTTATTCCTCCACCTCACATCTGAAATCAGTCACGTATAACACACTCAGTTTCATATCTACAGAAAACATTAGCTCATTTGTACTGACACAATAAGCCTGGTATTACTAGAGTGATGTTACCTTGCCAAAAGATGAAGTTTTTAGATTCGGCATGACAGGCAGAAATGGGGGGGTGATGGCTGACCTGGAGGATGAAAGCAGAACAGCTGTGAGAGTCGTACACACATTCACAAACCTGCTAACAATTACAGCTTACAGAGAGCATCCTACCTGCTCCGCCACAAAACGAAAGCCTTTGTCTGGACGATCACACTCGTAGGTCTCACCCAACACTGGATTAAAGGGTTTTCCTCCAGCTCTGTAATAACTTGAAGCATAGCCGGACACAGCAAATGTAGCGATGTACACCTACAAACAGAACACAGAACATTTAGTTATGTATGTTATCCATTTTTTTATTAAAGGGATAGTTAATCTGCAGAAAATCTACCCACCATCAGGATATCCAAAATGTACAGTAACCGAATTTGTCTATACATCGGAACAGTTTTGGAGAAATTCAGCATTACATCACTTACTCACCAATGGATCCTCTGCAGTAAATGGGTACCGTCGGAATGAGAGATCAAGCAGCTGATAAAAACATCACAATAATCTACAAGTAATCAACAGGAGTCCAGTCCATCATCTAACATCTTGTAAAGTGAAAGGTGTCTATAATCCATAATAAAGTTTCCTCCAGTAAAAATGTATATGCCCTGTTGTCCTGTCACATCAAAATCCACAAATGTATTTGTTTAGGACTGTTCTGGACTGGTTTCACTTGTAAGCAATGCTTGATCCCTGCATATTTATTTTGAAATTCAGATGAGATGATTGGAATTAAACAATATTATGCCTAGATGACTTGTATTTTAGCCGGAAGTAATAGTTTGACGTAAAACATGTGTCAATGATGATTTTTTTTTTATTACAAACAGACAGCTTTTCACTTTACAAGACGTTAATTGGTGGACTGGAGTCATGTGGATTATTGTGATGTTTTATCAGCTGTTTGGACTCTCGTTCTGACGGCACCCATTCCCTGCAGAGGATCCACTGGTGAGCAAGTGATGTAATGCTACATTTCTCCAAATCTGTTCTGATGAAGAAACTCGTTCACACTTTAAACTACCTGAAGGTGAGTATATTAAGTTAATTTTACTTTGTGGGTGAACTACTCCTTTAAGAACTTATTGAAATTACATTGTTTCTTATCTGTCTGGCAGGTAAAATTGAATTCACAGCTATTTTATTTTCAGAATCTGGCTTGAAACAAAACTTGTTTTCCATCTTTTGGGAATCGATTGGAATAGGTAAAGTCAGTGTTTTAGACTTTAATGAGAAACTCATTAGAGACCACATCTGCTCTGTGCTGCCTGCTTCACTGGACCCACTACAATTTGCATATCGCAGCAACCGTTCCACAGACGATGCTATTGCCTTCACCCTGCACACTGCTCTCTCCCACCTGGAAAATAAGAACACCTATGTGAGGATGCTGTTCATGGATTATAGTTCAGCATTTAACACCATAGTGCCTGCCACACTGGTTGCGAAGCTCCAGACTCTGGGACTGAACAGATCTCTGTGCAGCTGGATCCTGGACTTCCTGACAGGCAGAAGTCAGGTGGTCAAAATGGGCAACAACACCTCATCTCCCTTGACCCTCAACACTGGTGCACCGCAGGGCTGCGTCCTCAGCCCACTCCTGTATTCCCTGTACACACACGACTGTACAGCAACACACAGCTCCAACGTCATCGTCAAATTTGCAGATGACACAACGGTGATAGGCCTGATCACTGACAACGATGAGACGGCCTACAGAGAGGAGGTGAGTACCCTGACTAAATGGTGTCAGGAGAACCACCTCTCACTCAACATCGACAAGACCAAGGAGCTGGTGGTGGATTACAGGAGACAGAGCAGAGAACACACACCCATCACCATCGACAAGACACCTGTGGAGCGGGTGAGCAGCTTTAAGTTCCTCGGCGTTCACATCACTGAGGATCTCACATGGTCTGCTCACACAGATGCAGTGCTGAAGAAGGCAGATCAGCGTCTCTTCTTCCTGAGACGGCTGAGGAAGTTTGGAACGAGCCCCAGCATCCTCAGATCCTTCTACACCTGCACTGTGGAGAGCATCCTGACCGGCTGTATCACCGCCTGGTTTGGAAACAGCACCGCTGGCAACCGCAGGGCTCTGCAAAGGGTCGTGCGAACTGCCCGCCACATTGTTGGAGGTGAGCTTCCCTCCCTCCAGGACATCTACACCAGGCAATGTACAAGAAAAGCCTGGAGGATCATCAAGGACTCCAGCCACCTGTCCGTCCCACAGTCTGCTCTCTCTGCTGCCCACAGGAAGACGTCTCCGCAGCATCTGATCCCGCACTAGCCGACTGAGGAACAGCTTTTTCCCTCAGGCTATCAGGCTATTGAACAGTCAAAACTAATACACTCTACAGCACACTCCCACTTTACAATATGCCATGCACTGCACTTTAACTTGAACTCTAACACAGTTCAACTGGACTAAACACACACACTGTACTAATACCACAACCTATCTGCTACCACTGGATACCATCCAATGCACATCCATGACATTGTGTATCCGGCCTATGTATAATCTGTTGCACCTTTTTTTCGCATACTATTGTGTGTATATATGTGTACATAAGGTAGAATGTGTACATACGGTGAATAACGTGTATTTTGATAATACAGATAATTGTAAGTATGTCTTAAATAGTACACTGTGTGTACTGAGTATATGTATGTGTATCCTGCACATTGTCTTCTGTTTAAGTCTGTAAGTATGTACTGTCTATATGTAAATTGTTTTTGCACTGTCTGGAGAATGCTCTCAAGAATTTCACTCACCAAGGCACATGTGCTGTGGTGATGTGACAATAAAAAGTGATTTGATTTGATATTGTGACTTTGCATTTGTTTGTGGAGGACGAGTCCTCTTCTGGAACACCTCCAGAACCCAGGAGACAAATCATGTTTAAAGAAAATAAATAATAAAAAATATCGCAATGGTAACGCAACTTTTTCAAACCTGTCATGTCATTATGTGTTATTATTACTGTAACCTTTGTTATATTAATGTAAATTGCTAATAAATTACTGTAATAACCAAGGAGCTCTAGTATACCTCTTGTGATTAAACTTCATCAGTAAGCATACTGAAAAGCCACCAAGCTACTGACCTAGATATTAGTGCAATGAAAATTCGAAAGCTGAAGCTATTATTTAAACAGAGACAGAGGATTGCTTTTTTCCTCAAGAGACTAAGAACAATGATGGGTACTCAGAGTGTCACTGGATACAGTAGAGTGCAGCTGACTAAAGCACATTTCCAAGCAGGGAGAATCATTTCTGAACAATAATCATGCTCTCATGAGTAACAGTGGATCCCATGATGATGAGCCTGGATAAGACAGGCTTTCAAAATAAACACTCTACTCCTAGACAATCACATCAGGCTAATAAAGCCTAATGCACTGTGACATCAAAAGTCAGACAAAAGTCAAACTTAACAATATTAATAGCAAACATGCAATGTAATGATAATATACCATTAATATAAAATGATTGTGATATAATACTGTATTATGGTATATTATTGTATCAAAACAATCGTTATAAATGCTACCTTGAAGTCAGACTATGAATGTGTGAATATTACAATATTAACAGTAAACCATATATCCAATACTCAAATTATATATAAGCGTATAAAATAAAATAAATTGTTTTGATATAATATAGTATTATAATATTTGTTATATTTAATTTTTAGTGCTGTCAAACGATTAATTGCATCCAAAATAAGTTTTTGTTTAAATAATACATGTGTGTGTGCTGTGTATATTTATTATGTATATATAAATACAGACAAATACATTATAAATATATTTAATATACAAATAACATATTTTTCTTAAATATATACATGCATGTATTTATTTAGAATTAATAAATATACACAGTACACACACATATATTATGCAAACAAAAACTTTTATTTTGGATGTGATTAATCGCAATTAAAGCAATTTCCCCGTTGATTCTGCGTCACGATCAGATCTTATCAGCTGAATATCAGCACTGCTGCTCCGCTGACTAAAATAAGGGGGAATGTAAAGGAATTTGCCAAATTTTGGATGGATACATCAAAAGTAGATCAGTACACTTAAATCAAAACACGATTTGGATTGATGTCTGTGAATATTAATCCTGCATGTTCTGCATGTCTCTGTGTGAATGAATGGCGCAGATGCACGTTTTCATTTAATACAAAAACACGAATAAATTGTTGCGAAATCCTAAATTTGATCTTACAATCATATCTGGAATATGCATACGTTTGATTCATATAATGAACGTACGAACAGAAAACGTACGTACATGTCTCTTTCAGATGTGAAATCTATGAATCGCAATTGATCTTGAACTTGCAAGCAATTGAATGGTTTCCGCTCTCTGCCTTGTAAATGACTCCTAATTAAATGTCACCAATCCTCATAATTTAGAACAGCGAGCTGCAAGAACAGCTTACATTTAAAAAAAACTGCAATACTCCGACAATAAAAAGTGCGTATGCCTGCTCAGACCCTGACGTGACATTTTTCATGTCAAAGACAGTTTTTATAAATATGAGCGCTGGTGTGGATTTAAGAGTACGCACACTCTAAGATCAAATCTAAGATCAACACTTTATAAATGAGGCCCTGTGTTTTCAGCCTCTGCTCAGAGTACATGAGCATATGAACAAAATCTGTAGAAATTATCACTTTTTAGAGTCTGTAGAGTCACTTTTTTTACCATTTCTTTTGAGTAAAACTATCATATCATATACAAACGGAAACCGAAAGGCCTTCACAGCAACCCGTCAAAATAAAAGTTCAGTTTAACTTGAAGAAATCATGGCATAAATATGACTTAATGTAATGATAACACTACTGCTAATAAAACAACTATTAAAACCTTATTTTTAAAGGAATATTTACCAGGAAAATGTATTACCAGAATTTATTTAGCAGAATTTTTTTTTAAAGTAATTTTAGTGAAACTTTTCATAATGTAATATTGTTTAATATTGTAAGTTTCATGATTTCAATTAATTAGACGTTATGTCTTTGATGAATATAATTGAATTTAACCATTAAAACAGAGTCTTGAACATTTTAAAAGGAAAAAAGGAATTGAGAAAAATGAAAACAGAAAAAATGGAATTTGAAAAAAAAATCATTGGGTCCTACATACTGTAATGGGGATTTAAATTGAACATGACAATATTATTAGACTATTAATATGCAATAAGCATGAGATCTCACTTTCATGAGATATTTTAAGGAAGTTCATTTATACCTGAGAATTTTTTCCCTATTTGACAGTAGTTTTTATGGTTGTATTATGGTTTATTATGCAAATCCTAAGCTCTCATCTCTTTCTCAGTGTTGATTCATTACATTAGCTTTGTATGGACATGCAAATGTGAACATAAAGCAAAATCAGAATGCTTTGCATTCACAAATGACAGTGAGAATACCTCTTTAGAATTAATATTTGCACCAAAAATTCACATTTCTCACACACATAGCTCAAATAATAATGCAAGTTTATGCGTTTTTTTAAATCCAAACACTTTACATATGCAAATAGGTTTGCGCAATTATGTGTGTGACCTCTTCCTACCATACGCTCAAACGGGTCCTGTGTGTGTGCAGCTTTGTCCAGCAGTTCGCTGTACTCCAGTTCCTCACACAGTCTCTGCAGTGTGTTGAGAGGCTCGTTGAGTTCAACAGGCATGGCTACTTTAGACAAGTCCTTCCCGATGTTGTTCTTCAGGATGTTCCACAGGCTGATGTTGCTCGTATTGGGACTGGGGGAGGGAAGACAAGACCGCCGCTGTTCCTGAGAACCACCGTTGTCTAAACAAGCTGAAAAAGAAAAATGCATTTCAGGAGGCTGATCTCCAGAAATGTCATAGGAAGTTTCAGTTCAGGCATTTTAAATGTGCTTGTCAGTGCCTTTTCTGAACACACCAAATCCCTCAGCTATAAAAACAGCTGTCAAATGTAGATCATTAGAGATTCCCTGAATCTTTGAAATAACACTAGAATGACAGTGAAATATCAATGACATGAGGAAAAATGTGGCATACCCACCTGTGAGTCTCTCATTCTCCACCTCGTTGCTGAAGTTATCCATAGAAACGTTGTCACTGATGTCACTGATATATGAGTCATCTTCCGAAGGCTAGCAGGAAACCACACATCATCATTACAGGTGTTTGGCTCTATGACAATTTATATGTATCACAGACCACCTAGCAGCTGAAAATCATCAACATGTGCATCTCTCCGCACTCTTTAATAAACCACATGATCAAAACCGTGTTTTTGTGTCCATCATTCCAATGGAAAAAATGAAGAACGTTTTTTTGTGGTACAAATTCTTGCAGAAGCCTAATTGTGCATGAGGTATTTTTAGAGAGAAGCACTAATCTCAATTTCCATATTACTTCTGCTAAAGGACACGCTTGAGCAGGTTGGCCTCAACATGAGGCAGAAATGAAGTTAGGGTGAGAAAGCACGGATGGTAGGCAAGCTGTGGAATGTCATGCGTAGCACTTATTACATGTTTAATATAATTAGTCTTTTCCTCTGTCTACTAATAGGGTTCGGCTCAATGTCTGCCTGAGGTGAAGGAGAAAGCAGAGGCAGCTGATCTCCTGAGGATATGCAGTAAATCTATTGGATGATTTGGTAGAGCTAGGCAAATATGTCAGTCCGTGGAGTAGAGTTTAAAAATACAACACTATACTAAAGTCTACTACAGCCAAACTGTGTTGTACATGGATGCTTCCAGTGTATGACTCATTTTGGTCACTTCTGGTGCCCAGCTGTACCCTTACTGCACTGACACTTAGAGCAGCACATTTATGGGACAGATAGAAACGATTGGATTTCATTCTCACCTCATTTTCTGAAGAGCTAGCTGACAGCAGCACTTCCTGTGCATCAAAGAACTCCGTTAGAGACTCTGAAATGGAAGCCCTGCTCTCATTAGACACCTGGTGGACAAGAGGACGGCAACCATCACTGGAGTCTTGCTTCTGTATGAAGAAAAATCATGGTTCAAGTCACAGAGCTGAATGGGTGAAAAGCAAAAATAAAAATATATATATTTAATTATATAATGGCTATTTTTTTAACCATAATTATTTTAATGTTTTCATAACAATTAAGCACACTATCCCCCACCCTTCTCATTACTGTAACATGAAAAAAATACTCCTAACTAATGTAATACATAACTTAATAATCCAGTCAAGTTACATTGTTGATTATGTTAAAATCAGCAAAAATTAACCTTCCTACTGCATTCGAGTCAGTTTAGACACGGAAGAACTTTGCAAATAGGTTAAGAGTATCAAAATATAATTTTAATAATTTACAATTTTAATGTAACAATAAAATTGCTTATTTATAATATGTAATATTTTTAAATGTACATTGCAATTCTTATTTTGTACTTAGCAAACTTTTACCTGGATATTAAGTTGGGCTTTGCATATGATATTATGTAAGCTTTTTTCTTATTTATGAGTCAGACTCGTCTAAAAAACATATTTTGTAACATACAGTATATTTAGGCTCTTTCCCATATCACACACTTTTAACATGGTAAACATGAATATACATGCATAAACAAACTATAAACAGACAAGAGATTTAAAAATAAACTTTAACTACAGTCCAAAGTGAATGTATTAATACAATGGTAATAACACAGTAATAATCAATGTATAGAAATGTTTGCACAGCCGCTAATTAATAAGAAGACATTGAGAACTCAGAATTATGAGTGAATTATTAAATACTACCAGTATTTTTTTTAGAGTGAGAGTGATGAGAATTAGATTTTTCAACAGTTATGAGAGTTATGATTTTTATTCAGTGGGCTACAGAGATCTGTTACGTGTGGTTAACTGTCATGAAAATCCTTAGATATGCACCGATATGAAATTTTGGCTGATAACCGATAATTCTTTATATTTCAATGCCAATAACCAATTTCTTGGCGAATAAATCTTAATCCATGTTTTTATCTAATTTTTAAAAGCCTGACTACAAAAATCCAATAAAAAATGGCTCTACAAGAAACAAATCGCTGAAACATGGCAAATAAACCCCAAAGAATTCGCAACTTTCTATTACGGTAGTATTCTCTTTATAATGATGTGTATATATAACAGTCCCAGTTATAGTTATTAATGTTGTACATTATTGTTTAAGCTGCGCGCCGAAGCTAAAGACCTGAAAAACTGAAGTGCGTTGCTAGCAGCTTATTAACTCATTAAATAGCGTGCTACAGTCAAAATTCTTAACTCCTGTTGTGGACGCACTCTTCTCTTCCATAACAACGCGTTGAAATACGGCAACTAAACCCGCCCAAAAATTCATGTTTTATTATAACAATGTTCTCATTAGAATGTTATATACACAACATTCCCAATCATAGTTATTAATGTTATTTATGTAGCTTTTTTGACAGACTTGCTCTGCACAAGTTGCACTTAAGTGTATTGTCTTTTCAAAGTGATTCTAATCATTTTTCAAGCAATTCAAAACCATCAGGGCTAACATCTGAAGTGTCTAAAGAAAATACTACATTATTTATCAGCTTTAAGATATTAGGCAAATTTTCATATCAGGCCGATAACAGCAAAAATGGACATTTATGGGCCGATACCGATATGGTGGCCGATATATCGTGCATCCCTAAAAATTCTTATGAAAAATATAATTGGTCTTAAAATAGGCTTCATTTTCATTACATGATACATAAATTCTTATTTGTTTCTTTTCATTTTGAGATTTAATTTGGCCTAGATATTTCTTGGCAGCTTTCATGAGATTCACCTCGTTAAGCTCACATACGAAGCAAACAGGATATAAGTTCCCAACAGAAGATTAAAACAAAAATGCAGAATGAGGGAGAATATTTCTCATCAGCACAAGACTAAGTTAAAAAACGAAATTGGCAAACAGTTTCTTTTTAATCATGACTTTTTATGAAGCAGTCAGACAAAAAGGAAAGACAGTTGGCAGAGCTTTGCAAGCTAATTAGCGTAAAAGCATTATTTTGTCTAGAATGTCAATTAGAGAAGTTGGTTATTGACATTGCAATTCCACAGGAACATAACGCCAATAGCATGTGAAGCGTGGGTGCTGTATATAAGGTTGTTAGTGAGCGTGCAAGTAGAATTGGGCGTAAACTATCCAGAGACATGATTAACTGGCACTACTGAGTCTGACTTAGCCTCTCCATAGAGTATCTGTGGATTCAATTAGCATAAATCAACTTAAGCCTTGGGTTTTATCCCGAGGTAACAAAAACTGTTCAGTTGACAAATCTTACGCTAATTCTTTCAACAAAAATGAAACCTCTACTTGTGAAAAATGAGCAATGATGATGTATGGTTGGTGGCAGCTACAGAAATGGTCTGGTCTTGACAGTGGCACTAATGATAACACATTTCCCAGACGCACCTGCAGGGGGCCAGGGCTGAGGTTTATATGGACAGAGGGATCAGAGATGTGCGACTCAGCATGAATCTTGCACAGACGCTCTCGCAGATCAGCGTTCTGTGTTACAGCCTGCAAAAGCAACCAGCAGATACTCACATGGCTTCAACATAGAGCTCCTAACTATCAGACATACCGTAAACAATGAAAAGAAAACAGGTCATTACTTATTCACCCTATCTATTTCAAAGCCATATACTGTAGTTACAAGAACTAAGCAAAGACAATAATAGCAGAATAAGTTTTTCCATTCAATTGCACTACTTTTCCATTATTTTTCTATTAAATGTGCTAGACAGACGTCTTTGACCTCTGCGTTTTTGCAGTCTTTTGCACGACATTGTGTTCTAAAATTGTGGTGTTCAAGATTAAAAAATGTGTTTTGAGACTTTTCCCCCATTCCACTACCCATGTCTATGTGTGAATGGCCCCGCATTTTAAATAAATCGGAAATGCATTCTCAAATCATGCACTTATTCAAATGTGCTGTGTGAAGATATTCCGCAACAGTTTTGATGATTAAATGGGTTTCATTCTTTAGTTTTTCATAATTTATTAGGTTTGTGGATTGTACACATTGTATACATACGATAATATTGTAAATATTCTTTATTTGACCCTCGAACTCTAGCACTCTCTATTCTAATTCTATTTTATCTATCTGTCTTCTTTGTATTTATTAGTCTTCTTTGTATCTGTCTGACCCTCTAACACTAGCTTATTCAATTATATCTACTTGTTTTCTTTGTAAAGAAAATAAAACAAAAAAACACTTGCATCGTCTACTGCGTTAGGCTAACCGAGACTCGTCATAGCGCTTACATATTGTTGCTCTTTTGATGGTTTTGATTGCTTCTATTGTGCTCATGTGTAAGTCGCTTTGGATAAAAGTGTCCTCTAAATAACTAAATGGAAATATTTCAGCACCAGTAATGATTTGGTTGACACTCCAATATAGTTGCTTATCATAAAACTGAAAAAGAAGTAGAGGCAGAGTGTAGCTACTACTGCCGCACAAAGTCACGTTAGATGACAAAAGTGAACATGTGATTCATGGTTCAAACGAATGGAAACAAAAAGAAAACAAAGATGAATTTGAAAAATGTCCACCCCAAATGTACAAATGATACATTGTAATAAAAAATACAATTTTAGATTGGTTAAATTATTTTGGTGAGTTAAAGCAATACAAAAACATGACTTGTTGATCAAATCATTTTAAGTTATACAAGATTTAACCCATATTTTTTATGACTTGTACAGCCAATTTGATTTTACTTAACTAACTGAATTAGCAACTGAACTTAAGTTTAAGTAGGCAGAACCTTTTGGCAGTGCATTGTGATAATATAGTGATTTTTTTATTATCGCGAACATTGTGAATTCTTTTGGCCACAAAAAATGCGTAGTGTAAATCTGATAATGTGACAACCCTAATTTGAATACGCAAAAGTGAATCTGAGATTTAAACAAGCAAAATGAGAATGTGACAGAATAGGATTTGATTTTAAGGTAATTCTGTAACAACTTAAAGTTAAATGAGGTATATAGAATTTGTATTTTTAATATTCTTTAGAGCTTGACAACCCTGATCCTAGCATGTTTTCGTTTTGTGGAAAAGTGCAGCATGAACATTCTTCGAAATAGCTCTCTTTGTGTTCTAAGAAGGATATAAAGTTAAATAGGATTGGATGAGGGTGAGTACATTATTCAATTCTAGATTTTCAACTATTCCTTTAAAATTGTCTAGCAGAACATAAAAGTTACGGAGTTCAAAACGGAGTTACTTGAGACTAAAAGTGACCAGTTAGGTAGGAGCGAGACTATAAGTGACCAGTTAGGTAGGAGCGAGACTATAAGTGACCAGTTAGGTAGGAGCGAGACTATAAGTGACCAGTTAGGTAGGAGCGAGACTATAAGTGACCAGTTAGGTAGGAGCGAGACTATAAGTGACCAGTTAGGTAGGAGCTAGACTTTCAAAGAGATTTCCTGCAGTTCTAAAAGATAACAGATGTTAGTTTGGCACTTATTCTCAGAAGTGCTAGAGTGGGGGTCTTTTTCACAATAACATGACTCACTGAGGAAGATGAGTCATTATACACTGTTACAGAACTCGATTTAGCACAGACTGTTTTTAGCATGTAAAAATGTTGCTGTGAGGGTCAACGCTATTGTTCACAAGATTCACTAGAAGCTCGACATACTCATACTACAATAGCACTTCCACAGTTAATTCTCTGCCCTTTATTAGAAAAATCTAAATATTTTCTTGTACTTTGGCCCTTCATGAATTGATATAAGAGCAGCATGTTTACATCAGCACCAAACAAGAGCTTTGCTTGCATGCAATGCTTTAAAGAAAAGTTTAGATAAGAAATTGAACGATTGTTAGTAAATAGCATTGAGTCTGAGGAAATGCACAGAGAGGAAATGTGTGTGTGTTTGTGTGCGTACAGAAGCCAAGGTATTCTTCAGTCCTAGGAGCTGGGCCGAGGGGGCAGGACAAGACTCATGCTCCAGCATCTGTTTAAGTCTCTCTTTCTCTGTCGTCAACATGCAAAGGGCTGATTTCATGGTTGCATGAACTGGAAACAAACACAAAAAGGAGTCAAGCATCATTTCAGGAATATATAAATAAGGACAAATTATTTAAGGATCTGATTTGGTTCGCACATCTTCATGCATGATTTATGAAACATGATTTATGAAACACGATCTGCTTGTAATTTGAGGGAGTATACATATTCATGCAATGCCTAATAATCTCTGAGTCATATGTCAGGAAGAATTTTTTTATTTTAGTGCTTTTTTAAGTATTCTCCACTTTCATTATAGCAGGAGTGTGAAGAGCCTTTCACATGAGCAATATTCATGTGCTGCTTTGGCCTCCTAAAACCTGCTGCAGATGCAGATCGTAAAGGCGATTTTAAAACATTGCTATAGTAGCAAGGAAACAGGAACTGTGCGCAGGAAACTGTGAAAACAAGTACATAGAACAGAAAAATATTCATATTACTTTGATGTTTAACAGAAATAACAAACAACTTGTTGAACATGGTTTCACCCAAGTTTACTTCTTCAATATGTTCTTGTTGAATATACATTTTTCATATTTTTCATATGACAATATTATATTTACACTACTGTTCAAATGTTTGGGGTCAGTATGATTATTTTTTAAATACATTTATATTTTATTCAGCAAGGATTCATTAAATAGATCAAAAGTTACCAAATATTTCAAATAAATTCTGTTCTTTTGAACTTTCTATTCATCAAAGAATCCTGAAAAAAAATCACAGCTTTCACTAAAAATATTAAGCAGCACAACTTCTTTTAGCATTGATAATAATAATAAATATTTCTTGAACACCAAATCAGCATATTAGAATTGTTTATAAAGGATCGTGTGACATTAAAACCTGGAGTAATGGCTACAAAAAATCACCTTTGCCATCAAAGGAATAAATTACATTTTAAAATAAACTTAACTAGAAAACAGTTGTTTTGAATTGTAATAATATTTCAAAATATTACTGTTTTTAATGCATTTGTTTATCAAATAAATGCAGTCTTTTTGAGCGGTGGAGACTTGTTTTAAGTGAAAAAATATATTTATTTAAATAAATTGAATTATTAATCACATGCTTTAAGGTAGTAACTTTGACCTAATATAAAAATATTATGAGATATTAAAGATCTTTCCATAGAGTTTGACAGTTTTAGCAACTCAGGAGATATGCTGGACCTCTCAGACACTGTGTAAGTCAAGTAAAGAAGGTACACTTTCTAGTTTTTGTTTTGGTTAGTGTAGTTTTTACCAGTCTTGTATTAGCAGGGACATTTCTGTCAAGCAACTTTTGAAACAGCATTATAGAAGCACCAGTAATAAAAATATATTCTGTACTGTACATTAGAGGTTTGATTATTTGCATGTTACTGATGTTGCCTAATTTACAATGACCAACCACCTGCAGAAAATAACGGATTTTCTATTTCAATCCACAAGTCTGCCAAATCCTTTCAATGGTTATCAAAAGATCATTTCCATGAAATACTGTGCTGGCATCCCTACAATGTATTACTAGTTTAATCAGCTAGATTATATATAGTACATTAGGTCATCAGTATTCACTAAACATACAATAGTAGTAAAAAAACAACAAGAACTAGCATGAAAACTCATGCTGTTCTAAGTATTTGAGTATTTTATTCTTGCTGGTCACCTTGCCTGTAGAGAGGTTTTAATATTGTCCACTCAAACGTCACGTTTGACCTGTGCTAAGGGACCTGCTGGGTAATTTCTCTGAAAATTAGATTCTGATTTTCAAAATTTTCATAAAGACAAAGTGCAAAAAAACATTTGCAATCAACATCTGTCGCATTCTCCCGAGTTGTAGCTCTTCCCTCTGCAATTTTCTCCTGATGACATGTATTTTATATGCAAATAAGATCTTCTGAGCCAAAAATGAAGGAATTAAGGGAGAATGATGAGGTATCCTTTGTCACGTAGGATAAATGGTGCACTATTCTAGTGATACATCACTAAAACTAGTTTACTGTGGCAGAACTCACGGTTGTTTGCGACACGGCAGAAGTCTTCCTGTAGTTTGGATACATCTATAGGCGAGTCTAGAGGTTCATGGTAAGGCTTCTCATTGGTCAGGTCTACTGAGGAAAGGTTGGGATTGGATGCATGGAGACGGACAGAGCCTGCTGAGATACAGCTCGGAACCTATAAAAATGAGGAGAAAATACCAGGTAAATGGTCAATGACGGTGCTATGCATTTTGGCACAGAGAGCACTGCGAGTTAAATGGCCCGGGGAAAACATGAAAGGAAATGTATCCTGCATGCACTAATACTTAATAGTTCTTTGTGTAATACTTAAGGGACTATAATACGAGGCGTGACTATCATTGTTATCACACTACTCATGCATGTAATACGTCAGCAAATCAGCTCAATAAAACATCACATTGCCATTAAAAATGCATGGCTCTCTAGTAACTTGAAGTATTCGTGAAGTGATTCATAACTGCCTTGTAAGCTACACAAAGCCTTCTTAAAGGCAGTTTTCTGTTTTAATATCTGCAAGTAGAAGGTCACAGATCACCTGCAGGGTTGTTTTGTTGTCTTTCCCGTAATTCTTGGGACGCCATTTTCTGGGATGTCTCTTCTCTTTTTTTGGGCTGTCGTATGTTGAAGCCTATATAAAATGCAAGAAAGTGAGACTTTTATTTTGTTTTAAACTTCCAAACATCCCCGATACATATTGAAAGCCTTTTATCAATCCACTAAAACTCTTCTTTTTTTATACATATGCACAAAATATCAGTACATATCAGTTAATGACAGATATATAGTTTTAATTTATCAGTATTGGATATATATATTGGCTGATATTGGAAATTTAACTGTGCATGCTCATTTCCCCTATTTTACATTTATATAGCTTTGCCATCTAACACTCATCTAGCAAGTTCATATTTAAACACACTAGTAATTTAACAACTAATAGTAATTGTAATCTTCAGCAAATCTAAACATAAATATACATTTTCATAATATACATTATATCATTTTGTGATGCCCATATTCATTTAATGACTGATTATAGTTGTTTAGAGTTACAAAATAATGTAGAATATTGGCCATCTATTGGCTATTTGGCATAACATGCACACAAAAAGTAATAAGAGAAAGAATTATGTGAGAATAATTGGATTAATGCTCAGCATCTCAAAGGACAAGTTTGCTGATTTATAACCAGCTTTGTATTGTTACAATATCAGCAGTATGTCTAAATGAACAATGTGTACTTGTACTAGGGGTCGACCGATATGTGTTTTTCAGGGCCGATACCGATACCGATTATTACAGATCAAGTAGACCGATAACCGATATTTTGAACCGATATACGTGTCTGATGTAAAAATGAAAATGAATGCCAAAATTAATAATAACAAGAGCTCTGACAAAAAAAAACATTCTTTAAATACTTTTAAACATGTCTTTAATTCTGAAAACTGTTAATAACAACAACATTAAATAAACAGTAATATTAATAATAACATAAGTGCAGGGATCACCCAGAAGCATTCTGTAAACATTTTGTAAAACTTAAAGTAAACGTATTTAGCGTATTGTGTGATTATTCTCAACAAAAGTTGTAATAATTGTTGTAGTTGTATTAGGTATATTCTACTGCACCACAGTAATATATTCAGCTAAACCGAACTTATATTTTGACAGGTTGCCATGAGGACATTTTAGGTTTCTGTAGCCTATGTATATATGATATGACGATCGTTTTACTCAAATGAAACGGTCAAATGCTCATGAAGTGACTCTCCGAGCAGTTCTGGGGATGTTGTTCATGTATTTATGTCCTCATTTAGAGAGACGGCAGATGCTGAAAACACCGCGAGCATCACACGTTATTCAGTATGTATGTGTGCAGTAAATGAAACCGCACGTCTGTGCCATTCATTAACAGAGATGCAGAACATGCAGGATTCATATTTAAATAGTGTTTTTGCGGCTTAATATTTATAGATACTAGTCCATAGCGCGAGTCGATTTAAGTGTACTGACCTACTTTTGATTAATTCATCCAAACTTCGACACATTCCGCGACATTCCGTGTTATACGATAAATTCCATTATATGACTGCATTCTGCGATTCCGCCCGCATTTTCCGCATCGCGGACATCATAGGTTATATTGAGGTGTTTTGCAACTTCAGTGTAGTGGATTGTGATTTATTGCAACGTCTGCTGCTGCCTTACTTTTGAGAGACAACTGATGCGTGATCACTGAGGCAGCTCCAGTTAGCAAGTGCTTTCGGTGTGAGACTGCCTTCAGTTTTCCGCGTTGATTGGTCAGACTCGTGACTCTCTACATATCAGATGAGCGGTGGGCGGAGATTGCTCTCAGAGATTGAGAGATCGCCTCACTCTCACAGAGTGTTGAGCTCAGACAGGCTGCATCGAGCCAAATAGCGCATTTAAAAATTAAATAATTTCACGTGTATTATTTATTCACCAATAAATAATGTCACCTGTAAATAGTATGTTTGTTTGCATAATAATAAAAAAAAAAAAAAAAAAAAATTATCGGCAAATCTGTTTTGAAAATGGCCGATATCGATAATCGTAAAAATGCTTAATATCGGCGTCGATAATCGGCCCGGCCGATAATCGGTCGACCCCTAACTTGTGCCCAGATCTCTCCTATTATTTCTGGGCCAGATGACACAAAACAAAAAGCAGCAACCTAGCAGGAGACAACATTTACATTCACAGGAGCAAAAGTAAACAGCAGATGTAATAAAACAAGAAAACCCATTTGGCAGATGAAAGGACAGTTTATTTATTTATTTCATTTGATTTATGACTGCAAAACTCATCATGGCTATCCTTCTGAAATTGTGCTATCAACTGAATGACTGATTGTCACTTGGGCCGTAGGCAAGAACATTAACCGCATCCACAGGCACAGCTGGACCACTGCCTGAGGAAATAATCCTGGCCTTTTTTGAGGGCAGCAGTTTTAAATAATTTGAAAAGTTAGTCCAAGTAAAATTTGAAAAATCCAAACTGTTACTAATTCAACTAAATACATACAGTATTTGTTGGATATGTATATAACACTTTATTTAACTCTTCTGATTTATGACTTAATTATTGATTGTTAACAAAAATAAAATATTGAAATATAATTACTATTATAATTTTGTGTGAGTGACATGTAACCTGCAGAGCATTGATGGCTGGGGCGGAGTAGGTGCGGTGTAACACCTCCATACTTCTTAACAAGTGATTCAGTTCCAGCAGCTGAGCCTCACACACTGAGAGTTCTGAGAGAGAGAGAGAGAGACAAAGAACATTGTGCGGTAAAAAGCTGCAGACACTGCATTTTCAGAGTGAGATGGATTCATAAATTAGTATGCAAGTACCTTTGGTGCACCTGTCCATGTCATCGGAAGACTGGAGCCAGGCGGTCACCTTGGCCTGACTGGTAAAAGATACCGCGAAGAGAGGACTGCTTTGCAAGAGAGGCACGCTACATAAAGAGAGAAAGAGATAGAAACATAGACAGAAAATGATTGAGGTGAAAGAGAGAAAGAGTATATATAAGTTCTCCTGTAATAAATACACTATTGGATATTGTTAGTGGACAACAGTGTTGGGGGAAACTAGTTACATGTAGTGGAACTAGGCAATTTAATTACAAAATACATTTAATTGCAATTAGTTTCAGTTACAGAGAAAAATATTTAGTTAAATTACAGTTACTTATAAAAATGTTAACGATTGCAAAGGAGGTTCCATCTGAATATTCCATCACATGGAGATTTGATCGATTTCTATTCCAAATTGCATTGACTGCTCTAAAATATGAGACAAAAATGTTTCAGGAGTTTAGGACCCAGAATAGCACACAAAGCGTCTCAGGTTACGCTATGTAACCATGGTTCCCAGTGAGGGAACGAGACACTCGTCCCCTAGGGGTGCACATACGAGGGAAACGCCCTCAGTGTGACTCGGTCTGAAGATACATATGTAAACAGCTTCCTGAAGCTTGCGTCCGAAGCATGGCTGGCTCGAATCCTAGGGGACGAGTGTCTCGCTTCCCCACTGGGTACCATGGTTACACACGTAACCTGAGACGCCCCCTTCATGGGAACTCGAACTGCGTCCCCTAGGGGTCGCTACAGGAACGTTATACCCACTTCACCATGCTGAGGGAATGCAAGCCAATTTCTCAAAAAGGCGAGCACTAAGCCAGCTCTACCCGGCTAAGGGAGTTGCCCCTGGGACGGCTGATGGCTGTCAGTGATATTATCCCCTTCGCCAAAGGCCTGAGCTGAATACCCTAGTACTTACCTGTTCTAGGTGCCGGGATTACCGGGCCTAGGGTAGAGCTCAAAGTCTTGGAATCAGAAAAGATTCCTTTAAGGGGATATGGCCAGGCACCTGGCTCACTAGGTCCTGGCCAATCACTCAGGGGTTACCACTTGCTCTCAAGCTTACTGAGGAACTGTCTCAACAGACCTCTTGGTAGCGTACACCCCTTTCTTTTCCCTTTTTTCTTTTTGGACCCAACATATATGGGACAGGGAGCGGGGCCCAAGGCACAAGCCGGGCTTTAACCAACTCAAAAAGGGCACAAGCTGTGCACAGAACCCTACCCTTTCGGGATTTTTAGAAAGAACGCAGAACCTTGATGTGCGGACTTACCACTGAGTGGATTTTAGAAAGTGCCCAAAGTCTCGCTGCACTTATTAGAAGAACGCTTCTATGCCCTGGACCGGAGAACTACTCATTCCTCGGAGTGAGAGGGAACTCAGACGCTCAGAAGGGAGCGGCAAGCTCATAGATGACCCTCTGATTGAGGGCAATGCTGGCTCGACCAACAAGGCGAGCGACCATCACAGAGCTCTGGGGGCGGAGAAACTCGGACGCTCAGAAGGGAGCGGCATGCTCATAGGTGACCTCCGGTTGAGGGGAGCAGTGCTAGCTCACCGACAGCGAGCCCTGGAGAGCGGAGAACTCATTCCTCGGAATGAGAGGAACTCAGCTACCAATGAGGAGCTCTAGAGCGGAGAACTCACTCCTCAGAGTGAGACCTATAACGAGCTCTGAGAGTGGAGAACTCATTCCTCAGAATGAGAGGGCACCCGCTCAGAAGGGAGCGGCAAGCCCAACCATGAGCTCTGGAGAGCGGGGAACTCATTCCTCAGAATGAGAGGGAACTCCCCGCTCAGCAGGGAGCGGCATGCTCATAGATAACCCTCTATAGTGAGGGGAGCAATGCTAGCTCGACCAGCAAGTGAGATCACAGAGCTCGGAGGAGCGGAGAACTCATTCCTCAGAATGAGAGGGAAACTCAGACGCTCCGCAGGGAGCGACATGCTCAAAGATGACCCTCTAATGAGGGGAGTAATGCTGGCTCTACCTATAACGAGCTCTGGAGAGCGGAGAACTCATTCCTCAGAATGAGAAGGAACTCAGACGCTCAGCAGGGAGCGGCATGCTCATAGATAACCCTCTATAGTGAGGGGAGCAATGCTAGCTCTACCTATAACGAGCTCTGGAGAGCGGGGAACTCATTCCTCAGAATGAGAGGGAACTCCCCGCTCAGCAGGGAGCGGCATGCTCATAGATAACCCTCTATAGTGAGGGGAGCAATGCTAGCTCGACCAGCAAGACAGATCACAGAGCTCGGAGGAGCAGAGAACTCATTCCTCAGAATGAGAGGGAACTCAGACGCTCCGGAGGGCATAGGTGACCCCGGAAAACTCATTCCTCAGAATGAGAGGGAACTCACCTTTTTTTGCCTTTGCTTAGCCGGAAATTTCCACCTAACCTCGGTCAGGTGAAGTTTACGGTGGTTACAGGGGAATTAGAGAGGAATGAGAGGGCTTGCCTCTCTCTGACCCGCGCCTCTCTCTCACCCTAGCCGCAGGAGGGGGAGGGGCATGAGTCGCGAGACTAGCCTTCTGAGCCCATCTCTGACCCTCAGACCGAGATGGGCTAGGACCCCTGGTTGTTCGGGCTCAGACCTGGATTATATAGAACCTTATCCAGGTCTTTCAGCAGATCAGTCTGGTACGCCTTAGTGTGCAACGAAGCAACGGTCTGACCTGCTGCTGCATATACCCCTGCCATTTAAGCGAGATTCAGGGGCTTAGGTGGCCAGGGGAGTTTTGAGAGAGGATGTCTGCCACAGAGAGATAAGCTGTTTATCATCTCTTGCACAGGGGACATCCCTCATAGCCATTTTCACACAGTGTCAGCATAACTAGTATGCTGAAACCTATGAATACGAGAAAAATAGCTTTTTTCACTCCTTCTCAATCTCCACATCGAGATTTTATGAAGAAAGGAAGGCTCACTCGAGCTGGGGTGAATTGGCCAGAAAGATACATTTTATGATCCACAACCCCAAAACTCGCTTCATATGCAGAGAAGAGCACTAGCCGCTGAATCTGATGTCAGAAAGATCGTCACAATCCAGCAGCTCACTCTCGTTCTCGGCCGACGCGTGAAAAGGGGCGGTCCCTCTTTTCTTTCTCACCATCGCCACATCCAACTGCTAATTTCATTACCTCCGTGCTCGGCAGCGGTGGGTCCCGAATCGCGGGAAGCAGACGGCTGCCCTCTTTCCTCGGAAAGGGACAGGACGAGAGCGGAGCTTTTACATAGAAAAGCTCACAGTGCACGCAGATTTCCCTCAAGGACATCGCGGCGTGCTCCTTGCCCAAACAAAGACGCAAAAGATTGTGTGTGTCATCGCGGTGGGTCCCGATTTTATCCACACACAATCTTAAACGCCTTTGCTAGTGCTCGCCATTTGATAGAGAGAAACTGTACTCTTACCAGAATGCACGCTTCAAACAAACCAGTCAGTGAAGACAAAAGCTGATGATGTATTCTCCCGGCGGCACTTATATTGTGGCACGCCGTAGTGACGCATGGGCTGTCGCCGCCAACAGGTGGTGTTTTACATATGTATCTTCAGACCGGGTCACGCTGAGGGCGTTCCCCGTAGCGACCCCTAGGGGACGCAGTTCGAGTTCCCATGAAGGGGAACTGTTTTATTTACTGTTTGCTTGTATGTACTGTATATACTTTATTTTTTAAGATTAACTGTTTTTCTAATGTATTGTTGATGCCAGCGTTTCCTGTCATTGTAATGCAAAGATTTGATTTCAAAAACTGTTACATAGCTACAAAACTATTTCATATGATTTGAAATCTGTATTTAACCTGAGAATGATCTTAAAGTAAAAAGAGGTGCTAAAGTGTGATTTTGTGGTGGCTGTGCATTTAAATTAAATTATTATCATCTTAATTCAAGTGATGAAGGATTTTGAAAGTCTGATAGTAATCAGTGTTGAGTACTAAGGTTAACCCTGCCTGGTTTACAAGTTTGAAAATTATTAACAGTTGAAAACATTAGAAATGTAGAAAAGTAATCAAATGTAATCAGTTGCATTACTTTAATAAAGTAGCTGAAATAGTTACACTACTTAATACATTTTAAATAGAGTAACTTGTTATCTGTAACCTAAGTAACCTTCCCAACACTGGTAGACAAATTAAATAAACTAGTCATAGCGTGAAAAAATGCTTTTTGAGAGACTCTTTTGTGAAAGTTACCACAAATTGACAGAACATTTCACCTTGAACAGTCCTTTAACATTCTCTCAGATTTAAAACACTAGCACAGTCTTCGTCATTTTATCTGACATTTATCTCCCAAGGAGTTACCTTTCTGATGGACTGACTGTCAGTTATCGTGGGGGAGGAGGTGAGTGGGTAATGAGGGTGGAAGAGCGTTTTCTCGTGAGGGAACATGGCGATCTCATTCTGCCTGTAAAGTCTGTGGTGACGCAGCTTAGAGACCCATTCATCAAACAGCTCCTGGGACTTGATCTGCAAGCACAAGGAGACTACAGTTAAAGGTTCAGGTCAGGATGAAGGAAAACATCTCAATCAGGATTCAGAAGCTGTTTTTCTTGACATCGTGCAGCTGCACTTTAAAATGGTCCAGATGAAGGTTGACCGCAAGGCTTTGTATTTGAAAGACCTGCTTCCTATTCCTGAGATCAAGAGTTCTAAACGCACTTGGAGAAAAACAAACTAAAGTTGACAAAAAATGATCTTAAACGATTCTCTTTAGAAGAGGATTCACTACTTGGGAGCAGAATTTTATTTCAGACTCAAACTCTCTATTGGGGTTTATAAAGCGTTCTCTTGTTAAACTGGGATTGTAATGATTTGCTAAAAGCTTTAAACATGATAAAAGTATATACTGATAACAGTATAATTTAACACTATTAACCATAATAACCTATAAGACAAAATTGCAAAATCATATAAATTCAACAAGAATTTCATGAAGCATCAAACAATTGTAAACATTTAGACAGTTACATTTATTTATAACTTTATATTAAGCAATTTTATATTGACATCAAAATTTGTAACTATATTTAATGAGAGAATTCTGAGAAATTAGTTTTTCCAATACGGTTAATAAAATGAAAATGAGTAATTAAGATTATATATTTAATATAATTAAATATGTATGTATGTATGCAAATTGTATTAACTAATACAACTAACTAGTTTAATTAACTAGTGTAATTCTACTTAAATTGTTATTAGAACTGTAATTCGAAGTTAAGTGCAATTACATTTAATTAGAATAGAATTTTAGAATGTTTCTGTGACCGCAGAGCATTCTGACTCTAAGGTCAGTCTAATATTATAATTGTTGTGATACCTTCAGGTGATAAATGTTTTCCTCGGCATCCAGATCAATGCACTTGGCTTTCTTTTTAATGGCCATAACGGAGAGTCCCACATCAATGCAGCCGTGGAGCTTGCCTTTCTCGACCTGCACAAAGCACAGACAGAAGGTTTGACCGATAAATATCACCCCTACCTTTTATATCAATACAACAGATGCTACTTTATTGCAACGTCCTCAAATTACTACTGAGCAAATATGTTGCTCCTGGTTAAACCTCAAATGAATATAGATTAAAATTGAATTATTGGCTCTTGTGCTTTTCCACAAATAAATCTACTGCATCATTTCAAAAATACAACAGAGTGACACAACAGCCCAGGTCATCCTATCTTAATGTGGCTATTTCATAGGTTTGCATGAATGACCTTGAAGTAGGGATGAGAATTGTGAAGAATTTAAGGATTTGATTATATTAATAAATAGTTTAGCAGTTATAAGAAATAAATATTTGAAAAAAGTAAAAGACATTTTTAAAATAGTACTGACAAAAAGTGCATCTTTAACAAATAAAAAATATTAATTAAAAAGTACCTGCTCAAAAGAGACATTTACCCCATAAACTTCACTAAATTTAGAATTTGTGAGTATATAGCCCTCAATAAGCATATTGTGCATTCAAAACTGTAAATTTCACAAAAGGTGACAAGTTTGCAGCAGATTAAATGTAAGAGGGCTCTGGCCGTTGTTTTAGAGGCCAAAAAGGCTCCAGCTACATCTGAAAGATATATGACAGGTTGAATACGTCCGTTCATTATACTTTAATACCCTGGCTCTAAGCGTCCACTTCAAAATGCTGTTTAGGAGGGCAGACTGGCATGAGGGAAAGTAGGTTGTATAATAGTTTCTGTTATGAAATGTACTACTTTACATTTGCAAAATATCGGCTCTAGCCGATGCTATCAAACCCTGGGGACATTAACTTTGATTTTACATTCCCACAACTTGAGGCTTTCATCAGCAGAATATCTGTCATATAATGACAGAAAGATTGAGATTTAGGACCTTGGAAGATTGCTGGAGCTCTGTGAAGACTTTCATGATGGGGAACTGACCAAGTCCTGAGTGCTTTAGTTCAATGGATTGAGTGTGTGTGTGTGTGTGTGTGTGTGTGTGTGTACATGCAGGGCCTTTTAGACTCACATCAGCTGCGCATTTGGCATACTTCAAAATGCCCTTATCCAAGTAGAAGAATCTCTGTGAAGAAAGAAGCACGAAGAGGAGAGGACAGAGGAGAAACTTGGGTCAGATTTATTTGGTAAATGATGAACGTCCTCTCAGGGGTTGCTTACGCACTCTTGATGATTGAGAGGCTGTAGCCTATATCGATATGCCTCTTTTCTGTCTATTCTTGTATTCACTGATTGGTTGAAGGGGAATATGGGTATTTTTGGAGAACAGACCTTTGAATGGCTTACTCAGGGTAGTATCTGAATATTAAACTGGCATAGAAGAAAATTGTTTTGCATCAAAACATGCTAACATCAACTTTAATTGTGTTTGTGTGATCAAATTGAACAGAACGAGTGCTTTAATTGTCAACAATGAAAAGGTAAAGTGACTGTGCCATTTGATTAAAGTGCATTGTTATGTTGGTCTAATCAAAAATCTGAATTTTAATTTAACCTGTTTAGTTCAGTTTGGCTAAAATAAAAGATGACTCATCATTGAACAAATTGAATTTTTTAATTTTCATATTATAGCTCATATTATAGCTTATATAAGTTATAAAAAAAACAAAACCCCACAAATTCTTAAGTTGACCTACATTAAACCTTGATTATCTGTGTAATTATAATTTTTATAATAAATAATTTCTATACTCTGTATGAATGTTTTTGTTTGCGAAAATAAATATTTTTGATTAATATTAAAATAAAAACATCGATTTGGCAACAAATTCGAGTAATTGTTTTGTGTTCAGGCAGGTAAGCACGAATCCGCTCAGATCTGGAAATCTCTGCACTAATTTATCAAATGATTCCACTTTTTCCAAATATTTTGAATTAAACATTGGTAGAGGCATTAATACATGGCTATTTCCTACATACCTTGTGCCAGCCTTTCATTGGCCACTTTCTCTTCTTCAGCAAGTATCCAGCCTGCTTCTCTGGCTCCTGAACATTGGAAAGACCACCACGCAAACCCTCCACGATCTCCCAGCTGTCCTGTACAATTCAATTCAATACATGCACACACTGTACAATAAAACAATATATTGTTTATAACTCAGTGCTTATGAAAAAATGGTTCTAATGAATGTTGTTACAATGATGAAAAACATCTCGGTTACGTATGTAACCCTCGTTCCCTGAGGGAGGGAACAGAGACGTCACGTCGGATGACCGACGAATTGGGATCTCGCCAGAGAGACCTATCCACTTCGAGTGTAACTAAACGAGCCAATGGACATTGGCATGCGATCATTGCATCCAACTGCCGCTGATCACAGCGTGAGTATAAGAGGCAGCCGGTGCACCGCATTAATCATGTTTTTCGCTGAGGAGCCGAGCCGGAGACCCGGCCGTCCAGCGGTGGTACAGCAACTGTGGCGGCGGGGCGTGGCGTCTCCGTTCCCTCCCTCAGGGGCGAGGGTTACATACGTAACCAAGGCGTTCCCTTTCAGTTGGTCACTCGAGTCACGCGTCGGATGACCGGCGAATTGGGATCTACCAAAGCGCCACAGGAGCTGCCTTCCAGCGCCCTGTGTAGACCTCCTGATTCTTCCTATAAGGCAGGCGATAGGACCGGGCTACACAGAGAAGGTCGACTACTGCTGTCCCTAGAGCAACCCAACCAGTAGGACTTGAATAACACTGGGAAAGTGTGCCCTTCCACTTGGAAGAGGCACACTGCGAGTCACCTCCTCCCAGAGGGGGTTAAGTGACATTACTCACGTGAAGTAACCCCGTAGGGCTCTAATGCACATGGAAGTCTCTGTGATGGCTCAGGCTGCATCATTAGAGACGGCAGAACATGGTCTACCTGGGGAACACGGTTCTAATAAGAATACCGTGGAAAACACATATGGGATCCCAACAGGGTCACTCATATGGGCACTAGCCTCACACCAGATTTCAAGAATTCATTGGCTGAAAGGCCTGGCGCCGTACGTTCCGCCATGTCTGGACACCGGAGTGCTGGAGGACTCGACAGGGTTTGCCCGGTTAGGGAACTCTGGAGAATAAGGCGTTTAAGACGCCGCAAGCCGACTCTGAACAGGGCCTCTCAGTGCCACTACCCGTTTGAGGTGAGAACACAGGAGGAAACTGGTTCGACATGCAGGCTATAGAACCTAGCGAACGTGTTGGGAGTCGCCCAACCCGCAGCTCTACAGTTGTCTGCTAGCGAGGCGCCACGAGCCAACGCCCAGGACGATGCAACACCCCTAGTGGAGTGAGCACGCAACCTGAGAGGGCAGGGCACACCTTGTGCTTCATAGGCCAAGGTGATAGCATCCACTATCCAGTGGGCCATCCTCTGCTTGGAAACAGCCTTCCCCTTCTGCTGTCCTCCGTAACAGACAAAGAGCTGCTCTGAGGTCCTAAAGCTCTGAGTTCTATCCGTGTACTGTCGCAGTCGCGTGCATCGGACAGAGCAAAGCTAGGGCTGGGTCTGCCTCCTCCGGGGCAGCGCTTGCAGGTTCACTACCTGGTCCCTGAAGGCGTGGTAGGAACCTTGGGCTAGCCGGGCCGGGGCCTCAGTGTTGCACTGGAGTCAGCCGGCCCAAACTCAAGGCACGAATCGTCAACCGAAAATGCCTGCAGGTCCCCCACCTTCTTGATTGAGGCCAATGCAGTCAGGAGTAGGTTTTTCATAGACAGAAACTTCAACTCGACTGACTGCAAAGGCTCAAAGGGCGCAGTTATTAGGGCTCTTAGCACCAAAGCCAAATCCCAAGAGGGTAGAGAGGGGGGCCTAGGAGGGTTCAACCTCCTGGCCCCCCAAAGAAACCTGACAACTAGATTGTGCTTCCCCACCGACTTCCCCTCTACGGGGTCGTGGTGAGTGGAAATAGCGGCCACATAAACCTTAAGGGTGGAAGGGGACAGCCTACGCTCCAACCCTTGCTGTAAAAAGGAAAGCACAGCTCTGATTGAACATCTCCGGGGGTCCTCCTGGTGGGAGGAACACCATTCGACGAACAGGTTCCACTTCAGAGTATAGGCCCGTCTCGTGGACGGTGCCCGTGCTGAAGCGATAGTGAGTGCTACCTCCTGGGGTAGGTCACCTAGAACCTCCGCGTCCCATCCAGGGACCATACGTGGAGTTTCCACAGGTCCGGACGCGGGTGCCATAGGGTGCCCCGTCTCTGAGAAAGCAGATCCTTCCTCAGAGGAATTGGCCAGGGAGGGGCTGTCGCGAGGAGCATGAGTTCCGGGAACCAAGTCCTGTTGGGCCAGTATGGAGCCACTAACAAGACCTGCTCCTCGTCCTCCCTGATCTTGCACAGTGTCTGTGCTAGTAGGCTCACTGGGGGGAATGCATATTTGCGCAGGCCCCGGGGCCAGCTGTGTGCCAGTGCATCCATGCCGAGCATTGCCTCGGTTAGGGAGTAGAACTCCTGGCAGTGGGTGGTTTCTGGAGATGCAAACAGGTCGACCTGAGCAGCTCCGAACCGTCCCCAAATCAGCTGAACTGCCTGGGGATGGAGTCTCCACTCGCCTGGAAGTGCTGCTCGAGACAGCTCGTCAGCTGCCCGATTGAACACTCCTGGGATGTGGATGGCACGAAGGGACCTCAGATGCTTCTGACTCCAGAGAGGAGGAGGTGGCGGGCGAGTTGCGACATGCGGACGGGGCGTAAACCGCCTTGCCGGTTGATATACTTGAGCGGTCGCAGTGTTGTCCGTGCGGACCAGAACGACCTTGCGCTGAAGGCGCCCTCTGAGACGGCTCAGGGCAAGGCGTACTGCTAGCAACTCGAGGCAATTGATATGCCAATGCAGTTGGGGGCCCGTCCAAACCCCTGATACTGCGTGCCCGTTGTACGTGGCTCCCCAGCCTGTGGTCGAGGCATCTGTGAATACCACAGCATGTCTGGATACCTGCTCCAGGGGCACTCCTGCCCGAAGGAACGAGGGATCTGACCACGGCCTGAAAGTCTTGCGGCAGGCCGATGTAATTTTCCACGCCCACCTCGGGATTCGGCCATAGAGCCAGTGCTGAAGCGGTCTCATATGGAGCAGACCGAGCGGGACTGTCACCGTAGCTGCAGCCATATGCCCCAGGAGCCTCTGAAAGAGTTTCAGTGGAACCGCCGTCCTGCCTGATAAGGTCTTGAAGCAGTTCAGCACTGACTGAGCACGTTCCTGGGTGAGGCGTGCTGTTTGGTTGACCGAATCGAACTCCATGCCGAGAAAAGAGATCCTCTGCGTTGGCACGAGTTTGCTCTTTTCCCAGTTGACCCGAAGGCCCAGCAGGCTGAGGTGCTTGAGCACCAGGTCCCTGTGTGCAGACAACTGCCTGCGAGACTGTGCGAGTATGAGCCAGTCGTCGAGGTAGTTGAGAATGTGCACACCTTGTTCTCTCAGGGGGACAAGGGCCGCCTCCACGACTTTGGTGAAGACGCGAGGTGACAGCGACAGCCCGAAGGGCAGGACCTTGTACTGATACGCCCAACCCTCGAACGCGAATCGCAGGAATGGCCTGTGTCGCGGGAGGATTGAGACATGAAAGTATGCGTCCTTCAGGTCGATCGCTGCAAAACAATCTAGGGGACGGACGCACCCAAAAATGCGTTTCTGCGTCAACATCTTGAACGGCAGCTTGTGAAGTGCACGGTTCAAAACTCGCAGATCCAAGATCGGTCGTAACCCACCACCTTTCTTGGGCACAATGAAGTAGGGGCTGAACAACCCCGACCCCATATTGGCTGGAGGGACCGGCTCTATCGCATCCTTTGCCAGTAGGACATATAATAAAGAACCTTGAACCTAGGACTGCGATTTCCGCACGCAAGACAGGAGCATCAGCGGCCTTGACTGAAGTGAACCGGATGCCCCTGAACTTGGGGGGACGCCGGGCGAACTGAATCGCATAACCGAGTCTGATGGTCCGCATGAGCCACCGAGATGGACTGGGGAGCGCTAGCCAGACTCCGAGAGACCGTGCCAGCGGCACCAATGGGGTCACCGACGTACCCGTGGTGGGGCAGCGATGTGGAACACAGGGACCCGGCCCGGGGCCTGTGACGGCCTGGCCTGTGATGGCAGGGGGCGGGGTCTGGATGTGTAGTGTAACACTCACCTGATTCCTCCCCGTGTGGGGGGAAACACAGGAGCCCAGCTTGCGTGTGATGACTTGTAGCGGGGGCTTGAGTGCTACTGCCCTTACCCGGTTCCACAAATGGGCAGGAGGGGTGCTCTTGGGCAACCCCCCACTGCCTGGCGAGAGAGGAGGAGGGAAGTGATCCCGTGATGCACGGTACACCACTCTCCTCCTCTTGAGACCCAGAGAATGAGGAAACTGCTCTTTTATTGAAGTTTTGGGTACCGCTGGCTGCTGGGCCAGCGGGCGGAACAAAACAAAAGCGAAACAAAGTTCTCCACCCGGCCCTCCTCCGGGGAGGGAGTGGTGCGGTCACCATCTTCCGACGAGCAGTTCCCTCCATCTCTGGGTCGCCCGTCTCAGGGCCTCTTGCACTTGCGCTTGCCGCTTTGCCGGTTTGGCGGGAGCCTGGACGGGCGTCCTGCCTGTGACCGGCTCCACGACGCCGCACGGTGGAAGGCTGCTGCCGCGGCGTGGGAGGCGGGGCGGCCACAGGCGCCACGGCGACGAGCAGGCTGAGGGCTGCAGCGGAGTGGAAGCAGCAGCGGGTTTCCTCCGGCGCATGATGTGCTTGATCGCCTCAGTCTGCTTCTGTGCTGCCGAAAACTGCTGGGCACAGCTCTCGACAGCGTCGCCGAAGAGGCCGGTCTGTGACACGGGAGCATTCAGGAACTGTACCTTCTCCTGCTCCTTCATGTCAGTGAGACACAGCCTGCTCCTTCATGTCAGTGAGACACAGCCAGAGATGGCGCTCCTGGACCACAAGCGTGGACATCGCACGACCCAGAGACTGTGCGGTCACCTTCGTCGCTCGGAGCGCAAGGTCCGTCGCAGCACGCAGCTCATGTAGAACCGCCAGGTCGTGCCCACCCTCGTGCAGGTCTCTCAGTGCTTGCCCCCCCCGAGAAACCACTCGTCCAACCTAGAAGGGTCGGGACGCGGTGGAGGATTCCACACGAGCCCGACGTTCTCGGCGGCCCGGGAAAGCATAGCAGTCATCTCTAGGTCTGGCTCGGACAACGCTACCACACCCGAAGGGGGCAACGCAGCCGAGTCGTCATCCCCGGAGAGAGAGGGCTCGCCCTCGGATGCAGCGACCGACATCTGGTCATCAGGGGAGGCACTGAAGGAAACGGGTGGGGTACCCCACTCAGTAGAGGCCCCAGTCCGAACCAACGGTACCCCCGCCGGCTGCGGAGTGCCTGAGGGGTGAGGAACTCCACTTGGGGAAGCCCTCACCGTAATGCTCAGATCACCTCTGACTCAACCGGATGCTGTGCCGCCCCGTGTGCCAGGACGAACGCCAGATCGCGGCAGAGGGACCCCGCCATGTTTGACACAGCGGAGTCTATTACGCAACTCCGAGATGGTCATGTCCCCACAAGAAGAACATGAACCATTCACGAAAGCTTCCTCAGCGTGCTGAATGCCCAGACACGTGAGGCAGTGATCGTGACCGTCCTGAGGCGCCAGAGATCGACCGCACCCAGAAACGCACGGGTGATAAGACATCTTTAAAAAGACGCGATCACTGGCCACCGCACACTCCTAGTGTGACTGTCTTCACGGGAACCGTTTCTCTTTTCTCCCGTGAGACCGCGACCACCGCTGCTGTGCTGTAACGCCCGCACTCGCTCGCTAGTCTCTTCACTCGCAGGGTAGGAGAGCAGTAGTGATACACCACCGCTCGGCTCCGAAGCGAAAGGATGATTAATGCGGTGCACCGGCTGCCTCTTATACTCACGCTGTGATCAGCGGCAGCTGGATGCAATGATCGCATGCCAATGTCCATTGGCTCGTTTAGTTACACTCGAAGTGGATAGGTCTCTCTGGCGAGATCCCAATTCGTCGGTCATCCGACGTGACTCGGAGTGACCGACTGAAAGGGAACATGCAATGTGAAACCAGAGTGTCAACAAATAAAGACAATGTGAGGAAGTCACTTGACAGATGAATATGGAATAGACATTATAGATATTTAATATATCAGTAAATTAATATATACACTTTTTTCAATTCTTTTTCATGATATACAGTATATGCTTTCATGACATAAAATTAATTATCGTGATATATAAGATGTTGGTCATAACGCACACTTATTATTTGTGTGATAAATACTGTAGATATTTGTGGATTGAAAATGAATTATGAAATTGTGGATTGAAAAGTGAAAACATTGTTAATACATTTACAGAAAATGTTTTAGAAAGACATAAAGGCAGCAGGACTAGAAAAAAATGTATAAAAGATTTTCTCCATGCTTAAGATTCTTCTCCCTTTTTTTCAGAACACACAGAAAAATAATCAATCATCACATTCCAGTATTTAACTTATTTATAGGTTTAGTGCTACGGACTGTAATTTCTTTATTTTACAAACAGAACATTGTGAATAAAAGCAGAAACAAAAGTCCTCATGCAGAAAATCACGAATTTAGAATAAAATTCAGAACCAACACAGACCATATACTGTATATAAGCCGTACTGTTTCAACATTGATAAAACTCAGAAATGTATCTTGAGCACCAAATCACCATATTATAATGATTTCTAAAGAATGATGTGACACTGACTGAAGACTGGAGTAATGACACTGAACATTCAGCTTTGCTATCACAGAAATATATTATATTTTAAAATATATTAAAAAGAGAAAAGTGTCTTTACATGAAGAATTGCTATACATTAGCAGCTTTGAGAAAAGCCTTTATATAGAGATGGTTTGGGTGTATGTTATGTAAATGAACTGCAGGAACAAGGTCACTTATTTACGATACATCGATATCAGAATTTGGATAATTAACAATGTGCATTCTGTTTTCAATCAGGTGGTAATTTAGAGAGGATAGATATTCACTTTATTATTTAAAGCGCTGACAGACGGGACAAAATGTGGGTCTTCATTCTCCCTCTTCAGCAAACTCTGTCTCTTCCTCAAGGCAAGAGCTGCACTGCCCAAACACACACTCAGCCATTCACTGCATCAAGGACAACTTTCAAAGAGACATCACTATAGCCAAGGACAAAACCCAACATGCATTAAGAACCACAGAGAGCGACTAATGAACCCAACCGCTCTTACACAACAGATCAAATCATAGAGCAACACAACCTTCAAGGGATACTGCGTCATGACAGTGAAACAGCCCAGCTGATCAACCAACCCTTGTGAAAAGGAAGAACACTTTAGAATAACTTTCAGACTTATAAGACTTGCTTATTAGAGAATATACTTTTAAATAAAAATACTACATGTAGTGTTTTCAGACAATAAATGCAGAGGTGCAAGGTGATTAAAATCTCAATTCTCAAACCCTCGATCTCCTGCATGGGAGTAAGGAGGCCAAATGGCTGCAGCCACTAGCGTGGTACAGTAATGCGTCGTTCACTTGCAGAACGCAAGCTTCTAGAGGGCATATAAGTCTGAAGTAATGAATTTAGGTAAAGGGGTGCAGAACCAGAGGTGGTTCTGTAGGCAAACATTAATGCCTTGAATTTAATGCGAGCAGCTATTGGTAGCCAGTGCAAATTGATGAACAGAGGTGTGACGTGCGTTCTTTTCGGCTCATTAAAGATTAATCTTGCAGCAGCGTTTTGGATTAATTGTAGAGGTTTGATGGAACTGGCTGGAAGACCTGCCAAGAGAGCATTGCAATAGTCAAGTCTGGACAGAACAAGAGCCTGAACAAGGAGTTGTGTTGCATGTTCCGAGAGAAAGGGCCTGATCTTCTTAATATTATATAATGCAAATCTACAGGACCGGGCAGTTTTAGTAATGTGGTCTGTGAAATTCAGCTTATCATCAATCACAACTCCAAGGTTTCTGGCTGTTTTTGAAGGAGCTATGGTTGATGAGCCTAATTGGAATGTGAAATTGAGATGAAACGATGGGTTTGCTGAATCTCTTTGGTGAAATTGAGACTCATCAGACCAGGCAACGTTTTTCCAATCTTCTATTGTCCAATTTTGGTGAGCCTGTGCGAATTGTTGCCTTCGTTTCCTGTTCTTAGCTGACAGGAGCAGGACCAGGTGTGGTCTTATGCTGCTGTAGCCCATCTGCTTCAGGGTTCAAAATATTGTGCATTCAGAGATGGTATTCTGCATACCTTGGTTGTAACAAGTGGTTATTTGAGTTACGGTTGCCTTTCTATCATCTCTAACCAGTCTTCCCATTCTCCTCTGACATCAACAAGGCATTTTCGTCCACACAACTGCCGCTCACTGGATATTTTCTATTTTTCGGACCATTCTCTGTAAACCCTAGAGATGCTTGTGCGTGAAAATCCCAGTAGATCAGCAGTTTTTGAAATACTCAGAGCAGCTCGTCTGGCACAAACAACCATTCCACGTTCAAAGTCACTTAAAACTTCTTTCTTCCCCATTCTGATGCTCGGTTTGAACTTCAGCAAGTCGTCTTCACCACTTCTAGATGCCTAAATGCATTGAGTTGCTGTAATGTTACCCATGTAGTGACACAAAGCACAAAGTATACAGTTATACAGGAGCGCTGTGTAGTCAGAACATAAACTATAAAGTAAACTATACAGAACCAGCACTCTCAGAAAGTATTTAATTTATTTGATAGATAGTTCTGAGGACATTTCTCTGAAGAAGTGGGCACCAGATCACCTGGTAGGATTTCAGCCTTCTTTGCATTACTTTAAACTCTAAACAACATAATTCTATGATGTTGGTATTGAGAGTAACGTCTGCCACCCGAACAGTGAAACATATCTCAGCTTAGAAAGAGTAATGAGCTTTATAATGCTACCAAATGATGAGATTAGAGATTACAGCCTCATAATCAGGTCAGCATGTTCATCTGAGAAGGACAAGCATCTGCCCTCCAGAGCTCAGAGCATATGAACGCACACACGTGCAGGTGTCCATATGCACACAGATATATTTAGTCTATACACAATAGGAACAAACCTGTGTGAACTGTGATTGAAGACAAATAATTGCATCCAAAGGTCTGAGAGCAGACTTTTGAACCCTGCTGTATTTATCCTTAATTTCCACAAAACATGATTAGTTTGCCACTGATTCCCTCAGATAAAGGCCTCAAGAAGTGTTTTGGAATTGCAATAAATGAAATAAAACAAAGGGCTGCTTAGTTTTTATTCATACGGTGCTCAAGGCTCATTTCATAGATCGGTTATATTCATATTTCCCACAGTCATCTGACTGAGAACAGAGAGATTAATACTGTGTTTCAGCACTGTGGGTAATGGGACTGATGAAGATAAAGTGGAAAAGCATAGCTGAGAATTTTTAGGATAAAGTCCAGAAACATTTTGTCTAGTCTACTTCTTTCTGCTTTCATCTGAACTGTCAGCCAGTTTTTCATTTGCTTTCAGAAGATTATATAAAAAAAATCCTAAGCACTATAAATATTTATACTCTTTATACCCTTTTTGTATGAAGCAAAGTATCAGGGACGTTAGTTAGCCATCCTAAGACCTATAAACAGAGCATCAGGCTCTTTGAAAAAAACACAGCTGTCTCTTGTTTAAGCTAATATTAATACATTTAAGCTAATATTTTGTAGATGCTTGTATCCATGGAATTTTTATTTTTATCAACATCAAGATTTTAATGTGAATAATTATATGTATAAAAGAAAGTATATTTCAGCCAAAACAACCCTTCAAGTAGTTTTAGCATATACGGTAAATGGATGACAATGTACATTTTTTTGGCCTTGGCTGACTAAATCTAAATTTCCACTTCTGTTATTGCTGCTGCTGCAGAGCAAGTGAGACTTGTTACCGCCAAGACATACAGACATGCAGCTGCTGTACAAATATAGATATATAAAATGGCCTGTAGCTGATCTAGACAGGTGGAGCTGGGGGAGGTGGAGGGTCTCAGAGGTACTATAATAGCACGCTGCTGAACCAGTTTACAGCAAAAATCAGAATCAGACAATTTAAATGTTGACCAAATAAGCTCAACGGCTTAAGTTACAGCTGAGGCCAATAAGCTTGTGCCTTGTAGTAAACAATATGATTGCTAGCAGATTACAGAGCAAGAAAAAAATCAGCCTGCTCCATGTAGTTTCCTGACAGATATATAAAAAAAATGTGTCTTTGCACAGTGCATTGTTCTGGTATGAAAAGAGAAATGTATTTTGAATAAATTAATTTTTCTAAAATATTTTTTTCTTGGAGAACAGGCTTTCATACTTTTTTAGTATAAAAGGGTGAGAAAATGCTATAAAACAGTTTATATATTTAATTATATATTTCATGTCACACTGCAGGATGTCAATTTCCAAAATTATTTTACACCAATGACATATTTAAAGCACCAGCAGGACAAATATTAAACCTGGAAAATCAGCACAACTGAATCTCAATTTATCTCGCACACACTAATATAAAACAGTGGGAAGTCTATGTCTTCTTCACCCTCAGTGTATTTGTATTTGATAGTGATAGTTAGGCATTTGATTGCTTTGCATTAGGGCTGTCAAATTAGCTGAAAAACTAAATTAGAATGTTATACAAAAATATTATCAAAATTCGAATTCTATTAGAATTTAAAAGGCATAAATTCAGATAGGCAAAAAAAGCTTTTGCTTCTCTTCTGAGGCCACAAGAAGAGGGCGCACCGAGCTAAAATATTACCAAATGCACGTTTCTTCAAAGTAGGGCTGGGCAATATGAGCAAAAATTCATATCTCTGTATTTTTGGGCTGGTATACGGTAACATATCTCGGTATTTTGGATTTGGATTAAGCAAATAAATAAAGTGAATGTAACCGTGTAGGCATATATAATGTGCAAACATTTTTAAAATCACATTACATTCTAACATTGTAATATTGTGTTCTAAAAACTAAAATAATGCTTTTAAAGCAAAGTTAAATTTACTAAACTAAAAAAAGAAAAAAAAGCACAGACTCGGCTAATTGTGTAAAAAGGCTATTTTGATTACCCCATTACAGTCACTTTTCAGGTAGTGCTATCATACAAATACACTTACTTGTAGGTTTAAAATGTCCAACTACAAACAGCAAAATGTATATTTTAGAGTTATTGCGCTCCTATTTCATTGCGCTCTGTCTGTTTGACGCGCATGTGTGCGGCGGCACGTGTTCAGCACCAAGTCTGTGGAGTTTAGCGGAGAATCACAAAGCAGAAGCTTGTGCACTTCTGACAGCAAAAAGGAAATATTTACATGGCTTTCTAACATTTACAGGTAGAGAATATGCCTGTGAAATGTAAGTAATACATTTAGGAAAAGAGCACATAGATCAAAACAGCGTGTCTCTGTCAGGGCACACGCAGCCTTTCTGTCAGAGCCGCTTTAAACTGATTTATCATTGCTGATACACGTAATTTATTAACATTTAATCATATAATCGCAAGGTTCATGTTTACGCTGTTAATGTGCACGTTAGCTAGCAAGCTAGTTTACTAATCTAGTAATGAGGCTACATGTTTTGTTGTTTTCTTGAACTTGCATGAATTTGACATGGCTTTGGGCTCTCTTGTATGAGACGCGAGTGCAACGATGATAGATGTCCATCTAGAAAATGCAATAAATATGCGTTCTGTGTGAACGGCTTGGTTTCAGTTTTGAGGTAAACAACATCTCCACATTGATGTTCTCTTTTTCCGCGATATTGTGAATGTGCAGGCTAAAAAAGAGCATCAAAATGGAACGACACCTCATCATCGCATTTTGTGTGCCAAGCTGCCTGTTGGACACCTGAATGTGGATTTTTATTTTAAATGCGACGAATATTCAAATTCGATGTTTTTTACAGCCCTAATTTGCATTACAAATTTAGATATGTTCATGTTTTTTATTTTATCATCCACCAGGGAAAACTGATTGCTAAGAAAAGCAACACCTTTACACACAAAGGCACAAGATTTAAGGTAAATTGATATATCTCCAAAAGTGCACCTTTGGAGAGATAACAGTTGATGTTAAATCTTGTAAAAACAAATGTAAAACGGTTACATACAGTTCCAGAAAAAAGGTACAAAAGCTGTCACTGAGATCCTTTTAAGAGTACTAATATGTATTTTTAAGGTAGTAATATGTACCCCTTAGGGGTAAAAAACCTTTTAAAAGGGTACCGCCCCAGTGACAGCTTTTGTGAGAAGAGTCTGGTTGCAGACTTGCACTCTCAGACTTGCACTCTGAGGGTGCTTTCCCACTACCACGAACCTGGGTTCGATTGACGTCAGAGTTCGGTTTATTTGGATGATGTGAACGCTGTCCTCCGACCTCGCAGACACACCTGCGCTTCCGCTAGTGACATCACTTGCAATCTTTTTAATTTTTACATTTTATTCTATTTATTTATTTTATTACTGAATCGCTCAACATTTTACAACAGTAGCCTGGTGGTGAAAACAAGAAAGAAGAAACTAAATTAGAACGTCACTTGCAATCTGCACAAATTGTGTGTGTTGCCAATGGAGAGGAGGTGCTGTGGTGGTTAAACGATTAAAACTAATTTAGTACCACAACGTAGAGGGTCCTACAACTCATCTGTTGGAGAAAAAGACAAGACCTGCAAATCCGTTAATTAATTAATATAATGTATTTTTATAACTATAGCCTATAGTATTTTCCTCCAAAACCGCATAATGTGGCATAACGGACTACGATGATAGATTACTCCTCCTCATTATGAAATCATAAGCTAATATGTAGAGCCCAAAATAAATGCAACGCGCAAAGTTTTGTGTTTTTCCATATGAACTACAGACTTTTGTACATGATCTTTATTGTCCATTAAGCTATTCTGTGTTTAATTTATATTTTTCGATGGGTTGGAAAACATTTGACGTGCAATTTAAGGCACTGTGTTCTGGGCTCATCTTGCCTGTAAGCTACTGAGCATTTTGAGGTGTGGAGGGAAAACACTACATATAAATATACATTATATTAATAAACTTTATATAGAATTTGATCTATACATTAAGCCATAAGTTTTTATGGTTTTCTACAGGAGGAAAACGCTTAACGAGAGACTTTGCGCATTGCGTTCATATTCTGCTGTTCTGTGGCCACGGATTTGTCTTGTCTTTTTTCCTACAGATGAGTTGTGGGACCCTGTACGTTGTGGTACTAAATTAGTTTTAATCGTTTAACCACCACAGCATCTCGTCTCCATTGGTAACATGCACGATTTGTGCAGATTGCAAGTGACGTTGCAGTAGCTGAGAGTGCAAGTCGCGTTTGCAGGTGATTGTAATTTAGTTTCTTGTTTCTTGTTTTCACCACCTGGCTACTGTTGTAAAATGTTGAGCAATTCGGTAAAAATTATATACATAAATAGAATAAAATAAAAAATAAAAGATTGCAAGTGACGTCACTGGTGGAAGCACAGGTGTCTGAGAGTGCAAGTGTAAGTCTGCGGCCAGACCCAATTGGCTTTTGTACCTTTTTTTTCAACAAAAGTAATACTTCAATGTAGCTCATTGTCTGCCAAATAAAATGCATACACACTTACCTGTCTGCTGTCATGTTTGGAGGAGGAACTGCTATTGCTGTGAGATGGAGAGGAGATCTTCTGGGACATAGTGGAACTTTTTTCCTCTGAGCTCATCTCTTGCTCTCGGTGAGAGGGAGAACGTAAAAAGGATAGGAAGAGGAGGAACTGGAGGAGAGGAAAAGAGGGAGGGGGAACCGTCAGCTCAGCAGTTGTGGCTCTCCATTTGCTTGTTCTTCCAAAGCTTGGACACAGTGTTCGAGCCTGTGGACAGATGAAGAGAAAAAGAAAGTATTGATCAGGAGATGTATGTGAAAGGCAACCTCAACACGATGTCAGGCTTTCATCTGCACAGATGATGAACACCACTCGCCCACCACAGGATATCAAATAGCAGAATTATCTGAAAGTATAACGGCTTGGTCAGCAGGACACACAATCTGAGGGTTGTGCTGAGGAAGGATGTCAGTGTGAATCACTGGACATACTATAGATGTCTCCCACTCTCTCAGCATCTTCTTATGAAGGCTATGAAAATTGCGGGGGCTACATTGAGCACACACGGACTCTATGAATCTGTGCTTTATTTATAGCAGTAAGAGACGTCAAAGATCGGCGCTCTGTAGTAACCGTCCTTCCTTCCCTGTCTCATCTCTTCCATGCTGCTCTGTCTTCCTGTCAGTGTGGTTCTCACATGAATGGAGAACAGAATGCAAATGTCCTCTTGCTTTGTGTCTGGGTTTGTTTGAAGTCATGTGTCACGACAGCACCATATGCATACTCGTGTTACAGCACCTGTGCTGGATATTAACGCAGGTTACAGGGTGTGGGATACACGTCGGATCCACACAAAATACGAGATATAATAAATGATCAAAACTGTCCCAATAAGTTTAAATACTCCTATGGCTTGTATTGAAATTATATAAGCAATTATAATGTATTATGTATCATCAAATACATACTGACAAAAAATATATAACCTGAATGCACTGTAAGTCGCTTTGGATAAAAGCGTCTGCTAAATGCATAAATGTAAATGTAAATCAAATATGCCAATACAGATAATTGCCAAAGTTTTAAATTGATTTTATTGAGCCTATTCATTTTTTGTGCTTTTTACTTGATTACTCACCAACCTGCAGACTCATATGTCGCCAAGGCTGATGTAGCAACTGATTTTTTTAATTTTTTTTTATTGTGTTGGTCGATATATTTTTCTTTTCGCACAGTAAGTGCCCTGTTGGTTACCAGTTTACTTGCTTTTTATTAATGTTTTAACAGCGTCTTTATTTGTGAAAATACTTTAATAGGATTACAGAATCAAGATATTGCTGAAGTATAAAATAAATCTATTTTACAGATTTTTTATAGAATTTTTTAAATTGACAATTTTTTTTATTCATTATGTCAAATTAATTAAATATGGGAAATATTTGCAATATACACAATTGCTATTCAAGTGTTATTTACATATCAGCTTTACATTGACCATTGTCCACCAAAAAATCCCTATTGGTCGATCACTAACAACAACACATTATAGAATAAAATTATGGGTAGCACTATAGGAACCAATTCTCACTATTAACTAGTCGCTTATTATTACCATATTGGCTGTTTATTAATCCTTATAAAACACATATTCTGCATAAACGTATTCTACATCCCTAATCCTTCCCAATACCTAAATTTAATGACTAACTTACTAATTCAGGGTTCCTACACATTTTCCATTTCAAAATTCCATACTTTTCCAGACTCAAATTTCCAAACCTCTCGGTAGGTTTTCAGACCATATTTAACATAAATGTTTCAAATAGCATTTTTTCAGCTTTACATTTGGTATATAGGACAGTCATGTTGAAAACTCTGTTCTTCTAAAGTGTAGAAACTCAGAAGAGAAGACCAGGAGACTTCGGATTGGATTGTCAGCAGAATTTCTTTATTCTATGACATGTGTTGTTATCTGTAGTCATCGAAGATCTCATCTTAAGTCATTTTTACAGGGTATCTTATAGACAGAATTGGAGGAGGAGCTTTTACAGGTTGAGACAAAACATCAAAGAAAGCAAACATCTGAGGGCAGCGTTAGTTGGTTCCGGGAAACTTCCCGTGGTCCAATAAACCTATCGAATCCACGTCTGGCCAGGACACAGTTGTCTGACTCATTGACAAAAGGCACAGCTGTCCCAAGCCCAAATGGTCAGGAAACGATCTCAAGCACCTTTGCCTTGCCCGACACCTCTTAGTCAGGACGTGAATCCACATCAAACATAGAATAACATTTGTGATCCTTCAATCCCCTCTTTGAGAGTTCTAATAACTCTCACAAAAATACAAATTTAGACACTTAAAAGTTAATTCTTGTAACTTGTAATCGTTAAAAGTTAATTCTTGTAACTTGTAATCTGTTACAGGCACATAGTACATGTTCTGTGTTGCTTATATGTAATTGCATGCTGACACAGAAACAAAACATGCAATTAGGGTCCGTGAAGATTTTACGGGTAATAGTCTCTGCGTTGTGTATTTTTATTCTTTTTCTTCTTCTTTCTTTTCTCTTTCTTGTGTGATAGTTGGCTCGGTAATGGGTCTAGTTGTTTTCTAGAGGTTGTGGCTTTATCCGCAGTGAGAAGGGTGGTGCATATGGATCTCAGGACAGCCATCAAATGGTATCTGCACAGAGGAAGAAAGAAACACAAACAAGAGAGAACTAACGGCACAGAGCAGTATTTGTAGAGTCTGCATACATTAGGGTTGTATCCTCTGTTCAAAATATAGTCTGCTATGGTTGTTCCTTCTTTCCCTATTTCTTAATTCCTCGACACCTAAAGAACAGTGAGGAAAGGATGGACTAATGGAGGAAAGGCCTATGAGGAAATCTTCACCTCAGGGTTGGCCCCGAAGCCTGTTGCTTCGGTTCTTCCTGGGCTCCTCACTGGTTCTTGTGTCTGCCCTATCCTATCCCTGCAGGGGAGGAACAACCTTACAATGTGACACATGAGTCCAAGTTTTCCTTCCTGACACAATACTGCAGCTGCTGTAATCAACATCACTTGATGTGGTCCGTACTTAGGCTCTAATGGCTTGTTTTGAATGCCTTTATCATGACCCATTGACCTGGGACGATTGTGTGTCCACCTTCTGGTGGAGTCTGCCAACACGACTCAACTCTCTCTTTGGCACTCTGCACTGCCTTTGTGAGGTTTTCACAGTAGCGATCAGGGCATCTGAAGCAATGTGCACATCAGCATTTCTAAGATCAATCACACCTGGCATCTGCATTGGGCGTCAGTAATAATCTCATGAGGGCTCAGTCCTACTGATCTGTTAGGTGATGCTCTCATACTACACAGTACTGCGGGCAGTGCTTCAACCCATGGTACTCCTTCCTGATGCATTTTGCTTAGCCTGGTTTTGATTGTTCTGTTTGATCGTTCAACCTGTCCTGATGCTTGTGGCCTATAGGGACAGTGAAGGTTCCACTTAATCTTCAACATTCTAGACACTTCCTTGACTACCTGTCCTGTGAAGTGGGTACCTTGATCTGAGTCAATGCAATCTGGTAATCCCCATCTGGGAATGAAATCAGTGACAAGACATTTAGCAGTATGTGCAGCTGTAGCGCCCTGTTGGATAAGCTTCTACCCATCTTGAGAACTTGTCTATTACTACCAAACGTCAGTTTTTCCTTTACAAGGGGCAACGATATGTAATCAACTTGCAGGTGACGAAATGGCCCTGGTGGAGCTGGGGTATGTGCTGCTGGTGTAATGGCTGCTGGTACATCATTATTTTTCTGACATGTAACACATCTCTTGACTGTTTCAGTGGCTGCGTTTCTGAATTTTGGATTCCACCATTGATTTGAGAACCTGTGATTCATCGTTGCTGGACCACTATGACCCAAACTGTGTATTTGTTGAGCCAAATATGGCAACAGTGATTCGGGAGCAACATACTTTCCCTTTGGTCCAGCAGCGGATGAATCCACAGTGGCTCCTTTGTCTAACCATGTCCATGCTTCATATAGAGGAACGTCTTTATACAGATCAAAGATTGATTCAGGAGGTAGAATTATCTTCTGTGCTGTACTACCTGAACACACTTGTACAGTTGCATAGAAACAAGCCTGTTTAGCCGCTACATCAGCAAGAGCATTACCTTTAGCTTCCATAGTATTAGTTGTGAGATGTGCTTTCACTTTGATCACTGCTAATTTCTTTGGGAGTTTCATGGCAAACATTAAATCTTTCACTAATCCAGCATGCTTAATGGGGATCCAGCAGAAGTTAGAAATTTTCTGGTTTGCCAAATGACACCAAAATCATGAATTACCCCAAAAGCATACCTGGAATCTGTGTAGATATTTGCAACCGATCCTGAAGCTAGCGTGCATGCTCTAGTTAAGGCTACTAGTTCTGCAGCTTGAGCTGAAAAATGATCTGAAAGACGACCTGAAGCAACTACTTCAGTGGTGGAAGTTACTGCATATCCTGCTCGTCTGTTACCTTCAATAACTTGAGCTGAACCATCAACAAACAACTCCAATTCTCGTTCTCTATGGGAGTTTCTGCTATTTCACTTGTCGCTGCATATGTAAGCGTAACACAATCATGAGTCATTTCGCCTTCATCCTCTAACACAAATTCAGTCATTGCAGACATCATACATGAGGATGGGTTCGTGACTGGTGCACGCTGTATAACAATATTCGGGCTGTGAGAGTTGCTAACTTCTCTTTTATGCTACCTTTCACAAAAATTCTTTGGTCATTGTGTTGGATTACAGGGAAAGGTAGCTACTCACAGCCCCAATAATTAGTTTTTTCCTGGTCTTGTTGTGCTCTTAGAAGAGCCTGAACTATCTGTACCACAGTTTCAGTGGTCACTGGCGGAACTACTTCAGGGTTGTGTGCAGGCTGAGAAGGAGCAGAATTATGCATAGCATTTCTTTTACTATCTTGCAACTTCTTCCTACACTCTTTCTCCCAATGTCCTAATTTTGCACAGTATTTGCATTTGCTTTCTCTTTTAGACCATCTATTGTCTTGTTTCGTTGTGTTAACGTAGCTGCTGCTACTCTTACTTTTGCCTTGATATCAGCATCTCTTTCCCATGTAGCTAACCTGTCTAGGTTACTTCTGAGAGTTCTGTTAGACCAAGTTAGATCTAAGAATGGTAAAGCTTTTCTGTATTCGGCTACAAGGCCATCTGACCAGATACGAACCAGGGTCCCTTGTCATCCAGCACACTTTCAGGGTCATCAACAATTCCACTGTAGATTACAGCTGACTGACAAAATCTCTCAGTATATTCACTCACAGTTTCTTCTTTCCTTTGCACACAGGTAGTAATTTTAGACCAATCTATTTTGGGCCCTAAGATATTCTTTAGGATTTTCAAAATACCTTCTCTTAAATCACCCTTACTGGCATTTCGCAGTTCAGAAGTAACAGCAGATTCAAAACTGTTGAATTCAGATTCAGTTAAAATTTGTGACATCAACTGCGTGACTTCTGTCAACGACATGTCATAAAGACGCATTTTACTGATCAATGTTCTTCTAAATTCAGAAAAATGTGTGTGCGTGACGGTAAACTTTGAGATAGTCTCTATATCTTTAGGACCTAAAGCTTTGGCAACAGTTTGTATTTGCACCACAGAAGAATTGGGAGGAACACTATCAGTTTCCTCAATCCCTGAGATCTTCTCCTAGCCCCACACACATGGGCCGGAATTTACAGGCACATCAGTTACTGATTGAGAGCTACATCTGTTTCAAAGAACGCTTGTAAATCAGGGGAAAAGTTATCAGGCTGACTTACTTCCACATCAGTTTTTGCCTCTTTCTTGAGGTTCAATTTCTTGGTCAAAGTGTATATTCTAGCACGGAGTTCATTGTTCTGTTTCTCTAGCTCTGCTACGCTGAGACTGTTGTGTCGCTAGCGTTACACTGAATTCCTGTGACAACAGATAATGTCTTTCACATTGTTCTTACGAATACTTGCTCCTAGTACTTTTTACACTCATCTACCGACCAAGTCTTGTCTGGATGAATCTCATATTTCTGTTAGTTTTTGTCTAACTTTTCAGTGACTATTAGGTCCATATGTTCCCCTAACAGTGTTTTGAATTCACTATCTGACCACAGAGGAGTCATGAGACCACTCTTTTCTGTGGTTGGAATCAGCCTAGCATTCCTTCTGACCATTTTGCAAGTTTCTTCTGTACCACACAAACAAAACAAACACTTCTCTGATCAACAGAGGGTACACTTGTTTTTTAACACGTAATGCCAAAAATCTTCCCTGCCTGAAAGAACAGAGGATAAACCAAAAAATTAGCACGTAATGCTAACCTTCCCTGCCTGAAACAGAGGATAACTCATTTTTAGAATCTTCCCTGCCTGAAAGAACAGAGGATAAACCAAAAATTAGCACGTAATGCCAACCTTCCCTGCCTGAAAGAACAGAGGATAAACCAAAAATTAGCACGTAATGCCAACCTTCCCTGCCTGAAAGAACAGAGGATAAAACAAAAATTAGCACGTAATGCTAACCTTCCCTGCCTGAAAACAGAGGATAAACTTTCATCTCTAAAATAAAAAACTTTAGAGGATACACTCTTCCCTGCTTGAAAACAGAGGATAAAACTTTAGTTAAACAAACCCTACAGATGTATGTTAACTCTTCTCTGACGGCACAGAGGATACAAAAATTTGTACTGGTCTTAGGTTCTTTCGGATTAGAGACAGCACTCACCAGAGAGAAAATTTCAGTCTGGGAATCCTTGTTCAGTTTGAAGTTTCGCTGGATTCCAAAAGATGCAGATCTTTGTTTGAGCTTGAAGTCTTTCAGGTGAGAAAGCTGGAACTCTATCCGGGTCACGGCACCATCTGTTGTAAACTCTGTTCTTCTAAAGTGTAGAAACTCAGAAGAGAAGACCAGGAGACTTCGGATTCGATCGTCAGCAGAATTTCTTTATTCTATGACATGTGTTGTTATCTGTAGTCATCGAAGATCTCATCTTAAGTCATTTTTACAGGGTATCTTATAGACAGAATTGGAGGAGGAGCTTTTACAGGTTGAGACAAAACATCAAAGAAAGCAAACATCTGAGGGCAGCGTTAGTTGGTTCCGGGAAACTTCCCGTGGTCCAATAAACCTATCGAATCCACGTCTGGCCAGGACACAGTTGTCTGACTCATTGACAAAAGGCACAGCTGTCCCAAGCCCAAATGGTCAGGAAACGATCTCAAGCACCTTTGCCTTGCCCGACACCTCTTAGTCAGGACGTGAATCCACATCAAACATAGAATAACATTTGTGATCCTTCAGTCATCTGTAAATATTTTTATTTTCTCAGGGTTTTCTTTCATTGATTTTCTCGAAGTGACAACATACAGAGTCCCTAATATAAAAAATAAAAATAAATAAAAAATACAGACTTTTACATGCACACAAGAAACTTTTTTTGTGCCCTCGAGAAACTATTCACATGTGCATGGGAATGTTTTGCATGTTTACGCATTACAATTTCTAGTTTTAAATAACCATCACTGCCATCTTATAATGAATAAAACGATAGCATGGATGTACATGAATTAACAGAGATCTACTGCTGAAAATGTAGCTTTTCTAACGGTAGTACCTCTAATATCAAGGCCTAATGTCCAATTTAACTCATCCTCTGTGGAGGTGGAGAAATTATGACACAAAATGGGCTGATGGCATAACATTTACCAAGTTTAAGATAAAAAAGACTGGTACTGTAAAAAAGCCAAATGCATAGATTTGACATAAAATGTCTCTTTAATGCATAGTCTGTGGCGGCACCGCTAAATGGGCTGATGGCACAATAGGTGGCTCAGTGCGCACTGTTCTATTTGCTTTCTTGTGCGCACATAAAATCTGTATATTCTTTATTTTTGCAAAGGTCCGTGAGTTATGTAATACAGTGCTAAGAATATAGTGTGAAGAAACCCAAAATGCTTCTAACCTGCATTTTGCATAATGAAAAAGTGCACCTTGAATTAATTCAGTCATATTTGGCGATCAATAAAGAATCACTAAACACCTGCCATTAAACCTCACTTCTTGTACGATAAATTAATTTTCAATAAATTCAGAATTTTATTAATTTGTATTTTCTATTATACAACAAAAACTTAACAGGCGCAAAAGTCTGAAAACGTCTCGGGTTACTCGCGTAACTTTTGTTCTCTGAATAGGGAACGAGACACTGCGTTGAACGCTTCGGGAACGCCCACTGCGTGACCGAGTCTGAAACCCATATAGAATCACGCCAATTCATTGGCTGATGGCGCGACGCCATCTCTGACGCAATGACGTTGTCAGGTCATACTGGCGAACGCGCCATCCACTCCTCAGATTTCTCTGCCGAAAAGAACCCTGTCGGCAGCGTGAGGAGCTTAAGCGTGACGCGGTGTCTCGTTCCCTATTCAGAGAACAAGGGTTACGCGAGTAACCCGAGACGTTCTCTTTCATAGGTAACTCAACACTGCGTTGAACGCTTCAGGAACGATATACCAAACACGCCAAGCTGAAAAGCGCTGCCTATCTGGTCCAATAATGAACCAACAATGTACGGTCGGTTCAAACAGACAGGACCTGAGAACCTGGAGCCGTATCAACGTCAAGGTTGTAAAACCTGACAAAGGTGTGCGGAGAGGACCATCCTGCCGCAACACAAATATCCTCCAGGGGTACCCCTCTAAAAAGAGCTTGAGAGGAGGCTACGCCCCTAGTAGAATGCGCCCGAAGACTAAGAGGTGAAGGAAGGTTCCGCGCCTCGTAAGCCAGCGAAATGGCATCTCTCACCCAGTGAGAAATCCTCTGCTTTGACGTGGCAAGCCCGCGGCGACCAGCACCAAAACAGATCAATAACTGGGGAGATTTTCTCCAAACCTTGGAGCGATCCACATACAGCTTCAATGCCCTGACCGGGCAGAGCAAGTGGAGTCTCTCATCCTCACTTGAAGCAAAGGGAGGGGATGGAAAGAGTGAAGCGTGACCACTTGAGATCGGAACGCAGCGTGGACAAGACCTTGGGAATGTAACCCGGCCTAGGCCGCAGGGTAACTTTGACTAGACCCGAGGCAAAGTCCATACACGTCTCACTGGCAGAGAAAGCCTGCAGATCTCCAACTCTTTTCAGTGATGTAGCGCCAGCAAAGAACAACCTTAAGAGTCAGTATCCGATCCGAAGCTGACTCTAAGGGCTCAAAAGGGCCGTCACTAGTCCTTCGAGGACGACTGACAAGTCCCAGAAGGAACTGCCGTGGGGCGAACAGGCCTAAGGCGTCTGACCCCACGCATGAAGGCGGAGACCATCCAATGCCTCCCAAGGGGATCTCATCCAGCTCTCTCCGAGCTGCAATGGCCCCATAAACCCTAAGGGTGGTAGCAGCCGCCCGCTGTCAGCCTTTTTGCAAAAACTCCAGCACTGGACCAACAGGGCAGTTAACTGGGTCGATTGCACGAGCCAAACACCAGGATTCAAAGACGCCCCACTTGGAAGAGTACAGATTCCTAGTAGCGGGGCTCTGGCACTGGCTATGGTTTCCTGAACTTGGCAGGCAAACCATCAATCACAGCCCTTGGCCCTGTATGGGCCATACCCACAACTTCCAGAGCTCCGGCTGAGGATGCCAGATCTTGCCCTGAAGCTGGGACAGTAAGTCCCGCCTGATCGGAATCTCCCAAGGAGGCCGATACAAGAGGGAGTTAGCTCCGAGAACCAGGTCTGGGAGGGCCAGAATGGGGCTATGAGAAGGAGGCAGGGCACACCTTCACTCTGCATAGTACTGCCGGAATCAGCTTTATTGGCGGAAACGCGTACAGACTGACATTCGGCCATGGGTAGGCGAACGCATCTATGCCCAGAGTCGTCGGGAAACTCAGGGAGAACCAGAGCGGGCACTGGAATGACTCTTGAGAAGCAAAGAGGTCCACCTTTGCTTTGCCAAACAGATCCCAGATCTGGGATACCGTCTGACGGTTCAACATCCATTCCCCCGGCTTGAGATTCTGTCTCGACAGAAAATCGGCCGCCAGGTTCAGTACTCCCGGAACGTGAACCACCCTCAAAGAGAGGAACTTGTCTTGGGACCAAAGGAGAAGATGGCGCGCAAGCCTGTCTAGGGTGCGCGATCTTGAACCTCCTTGGCGGTTTATGTGGGACACAACCGCCATATTGTCCGTCCTGACTATGATATGATACCCCCCGAGAACGGGGAGAAAATACTTCAAAGCCAGGAAGACAGCCCTGAGTTCCAGGCAGTTTATATGCCAAGAGAGGAACTCTTCCTTCCACTCTCCACTCGCCGGCCTTCCTTCGAAGACCGCGCCCCAGCCTGTCATTGATGCGTCCGTCGTGATCATATGGCGACGGTGGATCGCACCCATTCTCACCCCGCTCTGGAGAAAGACGGGTCTCGCCACATTAACAGGTGTCGACAGCAACTGCGCGACACCCTGATAAGGGTAGCTGGTACAGTGGGGTGTAACCTCAGCTCCTTCATCCACCAAAGGAATGGCCTCATGTGAAGCAGCCCTAGGGGCAACACAGGGAGGCTGCTGCCATAAGGCCCAACAGCCTGCGGCAGGTACCTACAGAGACATGATAGCCTAGCTTGAAGCGGGCCAGACATGCTGTAAGAAGTATCCGGGCAGGAGCCAAACGGGCCTGCATCTGAAGCGGAATCCAAACGAACTCCTAGAAACACAGTTCGTTGAGATGGGAGGAGCACACTCTTCTTGGCGTTCATCCTGAGGCCAAGAGAATGGATGTGGCCGAGCGATATCCCTGTGACGACTCACTAGCTCCTGGAGTGAGCCAGAATGAGCCAGTCGTCCAGATAGTTCAGTACCGAATGCCCTGGAGCCTCAAAGGGGCCAGTGCAGCATCCATGCATTTGGTAAATGTCCTCGGAGCCAAAGCCAGGCCGAAGGGCAGGACCTTGTATTGGTAAGCCTTCCCTCCAAAGGCGAACCAAAGGAATCTCCTGTGTCTTTGAACGACCTGGATGTGAAAATACGCGACAAACCAGTCTCCCTCCTGGACCTGAGACATGATGGTTCTCATCGTCAGCATCTTGAACTTCCCTTTGTAGAGGGAAAAATTCAAACGCCGTAGATCCAGAATGGGTCTCAGGCCGCCGTCCCCCTTCGGCTGAAGAACCCTCATTCGATGTCCGACTGCGGTATTTCCTCTATCGCTCCTTTCTGTAGGAGGGAGGAAAGCTACAGCTGTAGAACAGAAGCCTTGGAGGTGCTGTTTACTACCGTCAGTTGAAACCCCGTCGAGGCGGGGGGGATATTCCCCAAACTGAAATGTGTAGCCGGACCGAATCGTGAGCAGCGGCACCCTCCGCCACGAAGGAGAGCCCTTGGCGTCCTTGTCCGGGTTGATGGAGTGTGAAGTGCTGGACTGACAGGTGGCCAGCACGGGGTCCGAACGCTGCAGGGGAGAATCGACTGTGTCCCCACACACGCGGCCCACCGGCGGCGAAAGGACAGACTGTAGCAGGGGAAAGACAATGCGTCCCCCAACTGCCAGACCGAGAATAAATGAGGATGAACTCGACCCGCACGCCAAGCCCCTAGGGGTGGCTGTGACGGTTTTGAGTGAGGAGAGCACGTTTGAAGCGGGCAGAAACGCTTTTGCGGTCTGACCTCGCCCCGTAGCGGTGAAACGGCTCTCCTCTGAGGTTTAGCTACAAATGGCGCTCTGCGGCCGAACCCGCCATAAGGCGCCCCACGGCGCGTGAGAGAAAGGCGAGGCCTGTCTGCTCACTCTCCTTCTCCTCGAGCTAAACATCCGAACCCCAGGTCGCGGAATCACGAGAGGCCCCTCCTTTTCACACACCTCAAGCCGAGAGCGGAGGGTTATGAGACGGAGATTCTCACAAATTACATTCAAATCCCATAAACCGCTTGCGTGAACCCGAAACATATAATTTTACTTATCTGTGCGGGTCATAGCGAGCGATAAATCGCGCGCACGGCGTTGACAACGGCGATATTCCATGGCACTTCCCCGCGAGGAGAACGAAGTTCCACTGAGGCAGTTGCCGAAGTGCAGATGGTGATCGCAAAAAGGTAAGTTGGGTCAGAAATCACAACAACGAAGGGTAATGTGACCGCTTCGTGAAGGCAGAGAAATCTGAGGAGTGGATGGCGCGTTCGCCAGTATGACCTGACGACGTCATTGCGTCAGAGACGGCGTCGCGCCATTAGCCAATGAATTGGCGTGATTCTATATGGGTTTCAGACTCGGTCACGCAGTGGGCGTTCCCGAAGCGTTCAACGCAGTGTTGAGTTACCTATGAAAGAGAACACATATTTTTCCATACTCTGCTTTCTTTTTTCCATATCTGGAAAATACTTAAATCAAATTCCATACTTATCCAAACCCTGTGGGAACCCTGCTAATTAATAAGCAGCAAATTGTATTTAGTTTATTGAGGCAAAATCATAGTTAATAATGGTTTGTGAATAGCGAGAATTGGACCTTAAAATAAAGTGTGACCAAATTATGATTTGCGATAGTGGGTCTTATATATATGCAAAGCAATTGTTGAATTTTATTTAGAATCTGTGTTTTTAATTTTTTTCTAGCATGTATTTTAATGGCATTTTTAAAAGCATATTCCAGTATGTCTCTCCCTCACTTTTCTTCATTATGAGCAATAGCACAGGTCACAGTGTGGGACACGGGAATGCAGCAAGGTTAATTCGATTAGTTTTGCACTCAACAAACCAAACACCCCTTCATTTTAATCGGCCTGTGAAGAGAACGTCAATAGAAACACACATCCTTTCTCGCAAATATCTCTCTCACTCTGTTGTTCACACTTTCCTTTTAAGGAAATTATACTTCAGCTTAAGCTGTCTAAAATGTATCTTCTCTGGGGGTAGGACACAGGAAATTGTGAAAATAAACAGTATGTCGACTCTTCAGCTATAATGTGCATTAGCATCATGTGTCAGCTGCACGTCGGCATACTATGATTTGATCACTTCCTGTGAGGATGAAGTAATCTGTGTTTCTTAATTCAGCAGTGTGGTGAATAACCAGCCTCAGTGCTCTTGTGTTCATTTTACCTGACATGCTATGACTTGGATGACTGAAAATCTTCATAGACTAGAAGAACACATGCTGACGTCCTGTCATTGAAACTGTTCTCTCATAACATCCATCTTGCATCCAAAGTGAATAACTAAGACAGGTTACCATTTACCCCTGATATTGCCATGCATTCAAATGGTTCGCCTGTCACCACTTGTGAATTTCATCAATAAGAGGGTCTCCGATTATATATAATTTTAGTCAATGCATCACTACAATTAGGGCTGGGCGATATGGCCCAAATTATAACAATATTTTTTTCATATCAGTCGATATCGACAATTTTTTGCTCCAAAGTAAAAGTTGTAGAAACCAGACCATTAATTTTACTTGACAAAATAAATATCTAAATAGAAAAATGTATTTCTTAGTTTTCGCATGTTCTAATGAGTAATATTGTTTCAAAATCAAGAAACCGGTTTGGGTTGCCTGATAATAATAATAAATGTCACTTTTTGTCTCTTATAAATGCACATTTAATAGTAGCTTGTGTAAGGATGCAGAGGTACATTTTTGTTCATTATCAAAATCAGTAACATATGTAAAAATTGTAGCAACCTTTATTCTGAGCAAGTTTTTTTTTTTTTTATAAGCATGGTCTCCCATAGTAGCATACATTTAAATCACAATAAACAGTTAAATCCACACATATAGCACCTCAAAAACACGGTAACAATATAACTATATAGTTTTTAGGTAGCCTATTTGTATGAAAAACAGTCTAAAAACATTCAGTATAAATACACACATGCTATAGCTTAACCACACATACTTACTATAATTATATACCTTTACTCCTGTAATAATATTCAGTGTGAATATCCCACATTTCTGCCACAATAACATGGTGCAGTCATACCCCCTTTCCACCAGCAGGAACCAGGTGCTAGTTCAGAGCTAGTGCTCTTGCCGGTTCTTAGGCCCTGTCCCAAATGGAACACTTCATGTGCACTTGCGGTCTTACGGACTTAAAATGGCCGCCACATGCGCCACGTCCTCGCGAGCACCCCTTTGCGGCCTTTATGCGCCCTCTATCCGCACTTCTGCCGAGTCTGCACTGGGGCAAGCTCCGCAGCAGACTTCTACCCGACAGTCAAAGCGGCATTACGTCACGAAAGTGCGGACTCAGAGGAAGACCGCGAGGGTTTAGGGTGCCATTTGGTACAGGGCCTTAGTTGGTTCGACTGGCGAGCCCTTTAAGAACCAGTTGCTTTTCCACAGGCTAGAGAGCCAATACAGTGCCAAGTCTTACGTCACAATACGTTTTATGTATTGGTTCAGTAGCACGGCACAACATGCTTGTTCGAGGTGCACCAGTGCCACGCAGACCGATCAATCGATCGGCAGACAACACACTTACAGCACCCCGAGAGTGATTCAAAAGCATAAAGAGCAGTCTGCTTTCCAATCACTCCCGCAGCACCTCGATGCCTCGCACCGACCGGTCCATGCAGCGCCGATCCATCCCGAACAAGCCTAAACAAACTATCAACAATGGCGGACGTTGCGTTGCTATTGATATTCATGGCTTTGCAAACATACATCGGCATCCAAATACGGCGAATCAAACGTGTTCGCGTTTAGCTGCTATTTCATATATGGCGGTTCAAAGTTTCTGTTCATCTTGTTGGTCACGGTAACCCCGCCCCCAGCCGCTGACGCAAGCGGTTCTTCCTTCTAGCTGAGCAATGTTTTGGTGCTACTTATGAACCGCTTTTCCTTTTATTAGTGTTATTAGGGTATTAGTGTTACTAACGTTACAGTAAATCCATGGTAAATAATTGAGATGTGTAGATTGAAAAGCCTTCTGACTGTCTCCTTTAGGGCCCTATGAAATCCGTTTGATTTGTTCCCAAATTCCATTTTATTTTTATCTGAATTCATTTTTTTTCCGTAAAAATTTGTTTGGATTCAGTTTTTTTCCATTAAAATTTTTCTGGACTACTTTTTAATGGTCAAATTACATTTTATTAATCAAAAAGCATGCCTAATTAATTAAAATCATGAAACTTATCAAATTTAACATGAATTTTTAAAAGTGTAACAAAAATTTCATGTTTAGGGCCGTATGAAATAAAAAAATAGTTTAAAACATTAAATAATGTTTTATTGTTACCAAATTCTATTTTGGCGTGTCTAATTATTTGAATGCATACAAACTATTTTTATTCTTACAGTTGCCTTATGAAATGTTTTTCCCCCTCAGAAATTCTGTGTCGTGTATATAAATTTTTACTGGTTATCAGATGAGGGCATAAAACATTGATTTAATTTAGATTTAAATTAATTAAAATTAAACATTGACATTTTGGCAAATAAAGGAGATTTACTATTCAAATTAAAATAGTTTGTGATTATTTCTTAAAAAAACAGTAGTAGTAGTAGTAGTAGTAGTAGCGTTACATACATTCTACTAAATAATAATAATATAGCCTATTTCTGGCACAATGTCTTTAATAAGTTAAACCGAACTCTTATTTTGATGGGTTGCCGTGAATATCTTTAAAGTTCTGTGTGTATATGATATGACGCTAGTTTTACTCAAATTAAATGGTAAAATGCTCGTGAAGTGACTCTCAGAGACGTGCAGAACATGCAGGATTCGTATTTAAATAGACTTTTGCGGCTTAATATTTACAGATACAAGTCCATATCACGATTTGATTTAAGTGTAATGAACTACTTGTGATTCATTTATCCAAACTTTGACAAATTCCATGTTAAACTGTAAATTCCGTTATGACGACTGGATTATGCGATTCCCTCCGCATTTTCTGCATTGCGGAAATCATAGGGCCCTACTCGTTGTACACAGTGTTTCTCCTGTTTGGCTTAAAACTTTAAACTATCACAGAGTCATTTGTGTTATTTGCTGAATTCAAGCGCTTCTCACTGGATCTCACAGTGCTACTTAATGTTCGCGTGACCGAGTAAACGCATCTGCTCTAGTGACAATAGAGCTCGCACCGCGCGGAAGTTTGAACTGTGATTTGAGCAGATTAATCGTGTGGCACGATTCAAATGAGTTGCGCTGTTTCGTTCTGCTTTTGCCGCATAAACATTATATTGAACATTTATCGAACTCTTTATTTCGTTTTATCGAAGAAAATTATATCGCAATAATTATCGTTTTCGAATTATCGCCCGGCCCTAACTACAAGCGTGCTGTTGAACCCAGCTTGCTTGAATTTTACTCTCACCACAAATTACGCAGTTACAGAAAGCGTGTTTGTTAAAGAATTTAGTTTATTACATTTCGGTATTTACACTTTATACATTTACAAGGTTCTGTCGTGACCTTCAAAGCACCAAGAGAGCTTTCTAATGTCATTTTAGGTGGAAAAACAGCTGGATATTTTCATTTAAATTTTTCCTTTTATTTAGGAGGTTGTTTGTTTCGTTTAATCTCAGATGAGTCGAATCAGTCAGCGTGAAGTCGATTGTTTGAATTGTACGGTAACTTCCTAAACCTCTTACTGAGCAATTGAGGATACAGATACGGCTAATTACGGTCGCAGCATGTAGCTGCTTTAAGTAGCTACGGTGACTGGTTTGTTCCGGTAAACAGACTCCTGGTTGTGAGTAAACGGCACTCTCCACCGCCGCCTGTCTCACCTCACCCCGTGCCACTTCAGAAGCCAACAGAGAGCAGCTGCCTCCGTGTGCTGCCCCTATTATTTATTCATTCACTTTCCACTGATCACACTCAACACACACACACACACACACACATGCCCATAAGTAGCAGACATTAAATACTTGGGGGAAGTTGACATATCCTGCATAGTGTTATACAGTAATCCACCTAAAATGGTTTAAACTGCATTTTTAATTCTTTAAGCATTATGCACACAGCTTTAATAACACAATTTATTTACAATAATTTAAAATAAATATTTTAACAGGCAGTTGATTAAAAATGTTAAAAAGTTAGTGCACCTATAAAACTTCCTAGATTTTTTCTTTAAAATTGATATTACAATTAGGGATGCACCAATACCATTTTTTTCCTATCTGATCACAAACAGACAACCACCATTCATATTAATTATTTTCTGACAGTGGACACACAAACAAAGAGTTTGTACAGTTATCTGGAGGTCCACAGCTGTTATTCATCAGTTCTCTCTTACTACTTTCAGGATTACCTGCTGTGTTCTTCACAGGATGTCTGCTTAAAGAACAGAAGAGACCAGTCCAGGTCATCAGCAAAGCTTTTGTAACCTTTTCCAGCTTTGTGCATCATTGTAATGCATTTGTTTAAAGGTCCTACGAAAGCTTTTGACATTGAAGCATGGTTCACATTTACCAATATTTCTTAAGGACAGATTTGTCAGTAAACAGGCCTCTATTTAAAGAGCAGGGCACCTGTGAGACCCACACTTCCAATCTCATTTCCTTAACTGACTCCAATTATCTTTTGGAGAATTCAATTATTGTTTTTTCTCTTTTTAGCCTGGTCTGTCAATGAGGACTTAGGCAGTACAATTTTGAAAATAGTTATTATTTTAGTCAGATTGTGTTTATCTATAATTGTGACTTAGACAAAGATCAGAGAACATTTAATGAGTTTTCAATGCAGCAATTCAGATAGGGTTCCCAATTCTATCCTTGCTATAGTATATTAGAAACTAGTCATGATGATGAACAAGTTCAACAACCAACTACCTGATTGCCCAGAAGGAGGATTTGTTCTTTAAAGCATTTTTTCTGCTTAGTGTGAAGATCTTTAGTTGTTACAGTTTGCAAGAAAGAACTCTCTCAGAAAGCTGTTCGCTAACTAGCTGTTTTTGAACACAAAAACACATCTGAATTAAACATCTAACATCTATCTCAAAGAGATACATCCGACTGGCATCAGTTAAACTTCAAACCAGTAAAAGTATTCAGCTCAGTCAGACTGAGAAACATCAAACGTCTTTAAATCAGACTGCACAATATTTATCTTAGCTAAGACTTCGTCACCGTTATAGTTTGCCATCATTTCTGTCTGATTACTTGTACTAATGTTGCCAATGTTTTGCCTTGAAAAGAATACATTTGTGGACTACTCGTACCATCTTTAAACTGAACAGAACATAATTTTGATGTTACAATCAGAATTTGAAGAAAATTTTAAATAACAAGATAGCAAACTCATATTGTGCATCAGGCTTATAGGACCAATTAGTAGGTTGATTTAAAAAATGTGTTGCTGTACATCAGTATTGCATGTTCATGTAATATTTAACCTAAAATCTACATGTTGATCAAAAAACATAAATGGACATGTTATGCATTAACTAACCAACACATACACACATGCACACAAGTATATTAACCATGCAAACACACACCCACACACAACAAATAACATCTTACAAAGACCAGCAGACCGCCATGTAACCCTAGCTTTATGAAGCATGCTGTTTGTTTTAAAGAAAATATCTCCGCATTGAGTCACGTCCTACAGTCATGCGTACAATTAAATACAGCACAGGCTATTTTCCAACATGCCTACACAGACACAGAGACAGAATGCTTTCAGTTGTAAATATAGATGTTGATATCAGTTAGATCTGAGCTATTTATGTTTTTCACATCCTTTCTTAGGAATCTAATGCTTAATTGCTGACTGATCCATAAATAGCACTTTTGTTGTGTATTTGCTTCATGAGTTCACATGTTCATAAGATCCTTTTCAGTGACAGCTCGCTGTCTGTAATCAAGTGGCTCAAGCTCTTGACTTCAGAAGAATAGTTCAACCAAAAATAATAGTCTGGCATCATTTGTCACTCATTACAAACCCTTTTAGCTTTCTTACACAAAATAGAACTTTTGAAGAGTTTCTTCATGCAGTTGAACACTATAATAATATGAGAACAGTAGTCTGTGTGATTTGTAAACTATTACATGTATTCCGAAGCCATAAAATAGATTTTTGTGAAGGGCCTAAATATATATATTTGGCATTTAGTTTATGTCATTTATTTTATAGTAATGTATGCATGATTTATTTTAAAATTGTAGAAAAACCTGTTTTTGACCTCAAAATAATGCACTTTCTTTTTTTAAATAATTTAAAGCAAGTTTTGTGGTGCTTGGAATTCTTTATATTTCATTAAAAACAAATACTGCCACATTGATGGCTCAAGAAGGTGCAATAGTTCAAATAAAACATTTTCATTTTAAAATGTACAAACCCAATTCCAAAAAAGTTGGGACACTGTACAAATTGTGAATAAAAAAGGAATGCAATAATTTACAAATCTCATAAACTTATATTTTATTCACAATAGAATATAGATAACATATAAAATGTTGAAAGGGAGACATTTTGAAATGTCATGCCAAATATTGGCTCATTTTGGATTTCATGAGAGCTACACATTCCAAAAAAGTTGGGACAGGTAGCAATAAGAGGCCGGAAAAGTTAAATGTACATATAAGGAACAGCTGGAGGACCAATTTGCAACTTATTAGGTCAATTGGCAACATGATTGGGTATAAAAAGAGCCTCTCAGAATGGCAGAGTCTCTCAAAAGTCAAGATGGGAAGAGGATCACCAATTCCCCCAATGCGGCGGCGAAAAATAGTGGAGCAATATCAGAAAGGAGTTTCTCAGATAAAAATTGCAAAGAGTTTGAAGTTATCATCATCTACAGTGCATAATATCATCCAAAGATTCAGAGAATCTGGAACAATCTCTGTGCGTAAGGGTCAAGGCCGGAAAACAATACTGGATGCCTGTGATCTTCGGGCCCTTAGACGGCACTGCATCACATACAGGAATGCTACTGTAATGGAAATCACAACATGGGCTCAGGAATACTTCCAGAAAACATTGTCGGTGAACACAATCCATCGTGCCATTCGCCGTTGCCGGCTAAAACTCTACAGGTCAAAAAAGAAGCCATATCTAAACATGATCCAGAAGCGCAGGCGTTTTCTCTGGGCCAAGGCTCATTTAAAATGGACTGTGGCAAAGTGGAAGACTGTTCTGTGGTCAGACGAATCAAAATTTGAAGATCTTTTTGGAAAACTGGGACGCCATGTCATCCGGACTAAAGAGGACAAGGACAACCCAAGTTGTTATCAGCGCTCAGTTCAGAAGCCTGCATCTCTGATGGTATGGGGTTGCATGAATGCATGTGGCATGGGCAGCTTACACATCTGGAAAGGCACCATCAATGCTGAAAGGTATATCCAAGTTCTAGAACAACATATGCTCCTATCCAGACGTCGTCTCTTTCAGGGAAGACCTTGCATTTTCCAACATGACCATGCCAGACCACATACTGCATCAATTACAACATCATGGCTGCGTAGAAGAAGGATCCGGGTACTGAAATGGCCAGCCTGCAGTCCAGATCTTTCACCCATAGAAAACATTTGGCGCATCATAAAGAGGAAGATGCGACAAAGAAGACCTATGACAGTTGAGCAACTAGAAGCCTGTATTAGACAAGAATGGGACAACATTCCTATTCCTAAACTTGAGCAACTTGTCTCCTCAGTCCCCAGACGTTTGCAGACTGTTATAAAAAGAAGAGAGGATGCCACACAGTGGTAAACATGACCTTGTCCCAACTTTTTTGAGATGTGTTGATGCCATGAAATTTAAAATCAACTTATTTTTCCCTTAAAATGATAAATTTTCTCAGTTTAAACATTTGATATGTCATCTATGTTGTATTCTGAATAAAATATTGAAATGTGAAACTTCCACATCATTGCATTCTGTTTTTATTCACAATTTGTACAGTGTCCCAACTTTTTTGGAATCGGGTTTGTATATAAAAAAGTCACCATGTATTTTTCAAGTGTAATATTGCTGTTAAGGCCAGAGACTGAAAAATTGGCATTTCCATAGAATGACCCCTATATATTTTAGGATATAAATATGTGGCTATGTTACTGCTTTGAAGCTTTTCTCCTTTTCCATCACTTCAATCCTATTCTGCTCACAGGTGATTGGAGATGAGTTTTGCTTCCCACTTTTGTTGCAGGTTGCTAATTTTTGTAATGCCTTCTGTTTTTGCTTTTCAGATAGAGTGGTTTCAGTTTAATATGTTGCAGGCTCATTTATTGGCAATACAAAAAATATTGGGCTTGTTTTTGAAGCTGACGTTGCTTATTTGTCTCACGAGAGTTGGCAACTGCTGCTGTAGCCCATCTGCTTCAGAGTTCGACGTGTTGTGTGTTCAGAGATGGTATTCTGCATACCTTGGTTGTAACGAGTGGTTATTTGAGTTACTGTTGCCTTTCTATCACTGCCCATTCTCCTCTGAACTCTGACATCAACAAGGCATTTTCTTTCACACAACCGCCGCTCACTGAATATTTTCTCTTTTTCTGACAATTATCTGTAAACACTAGAGATGGTTGTGCGTGAAAATCCCAGTAGATCAGCAGTTTTTGAAATACTCAGCCCAGCCCGTCTGGCACCAACAATCATTCCACATTCAAAGTCACTTAAATCCCCTTTCTTCCCCATTCTGATGCTCGGTTTGAACTTCAGCAAGTCGTCTTCACCACATCTAGATGCCTAAATACATTGAGTTGCTGCCATGTGATTGGCTGATTAGCTATTTGTGTTACCAAGCAATTGAACAGGTGTACCTAATAAAGTGGCCGGTGAGTGTAGTTTCATGCCACAGAGTTTCTTTTAAACCAGAGACATTTGACAGATTTGTATTTTTAGCTAAAAACTTGGAAAAAAATATGTATCCCAGTTTAATTATTTCCCCAAGTTACACAATGTCAATTGCATACACTATATGATATTCTGTACTTGTTTTGCATTACTTCAGTAACATATACATTTGTTCATTTAATAAAATGCTGTTTTACAATTATTTAAAAGCAAATGCAAACATATCGATATATATATCGAATATTGTAAAAGTTTGAAAATATTGAGATATACATTTGTTTTGATATCGCCCAGCCCTACTGTAACAGGCAAAATTTAAAGCCAACCATTTTTGGGGGCAGTGCTGGATGGTTCTAGAGTATGAACGCAGGCATAAAGTCATATTACTAGATGTTTTTTTTTAAGATAAACAGGAGCTTATGTAGCCTACACATTAAAAAATGTAATATGCAGTGGAAAACTGGAAGCTGTGGTTGCAAAAACTTAAAAAATATATAAAGCAGTAACATTTTAGAGATATAGATAAACAATAATAATTTAATATATATTTAAAGTAGTAACAACAAATTATGTTTTATTATATGATATGATTAATATCCTGTTTTAAATATGAAAGTTTCATTCTAAACAAGGTGATTATCTCTAATATAGACACCTAATATAATATATGATATTTACCATCTGAATCTAACCATGCCATGTCAACAAATGGAAAAGTCAGCCATCTATTAATTAATTATCATGTTAATTACTGTACGCCTTTAGCCCCAACAGCAGGAGCGCTTTTTACCCCAAATACCATAGTTTTACATATTCTTTCGTTATTTAAAAACTGTTGCTTTAATTATCTTAATAAAACTGAAAATTGTTAAGAAGACCTTTGTCTCACAATATATGCATTCATTTTAGCGATTCTCATTAAAGCTACAACATTTAAAAAAACATAAAATATTAGATCAGGTAAACACAGAATCAACTTTGCACTGCTGTGCGTCAAGGATCAGACAAATATACACGTATATCTTGAAAAGCGAATGTTTTGGAAAGTGTTACGTGCTAGTTTTTGTGCCATCTAGTGGTTTAGATGAAAATAATATCAAAGGCGTCTTTTACCCCGGGGCCCATTTAGGCCTTTAGCCCCATTGTACCCTAATGTTACAGTAGTATACCAACCTAATTAAGTACTGTTTTAACAGTATAAGATGTAACATTATACCCTATTGTACATAACTGATAAGAAGAAACTTAAAACCATAAAATGTCCAGTGACACGTAATTCTGCAAACATCAATTTGCTGTTCGCCATCAGCCTGACCCTGAGATCCAGCAGAGCCGAGGACTTTTTCAGACTGATATGTGTATCTTGGGTCCTTAAGTCATAAAAGAGACTAGCTAAGGAAATGGGCCACATCATTGCATTCCAACCCACAGACAGCCGGTTAAAATTAAAGATTCATTAATGCTATGGGCATTCCAAGACCCTCTCACACTACATCAATTATACACACAGAAATAACAGGCAGACACACAGACTCTTCATTTCATTGTTAATCAAAACTCTGTCATGGCAGGAAAAGTAACAGCTGTTGGTTAGCACTATTTATAACTTATTTATTATTCATGAGGGGAGCAAGTGAAAGGAAAATGGACCAACAGACTATTTTAACAGAATCACAAGAGCAACTAACTCTGCCTTTGCATTATACATACATATATTCAACACCGCGGAGAAACTCCAGTCACACATTTGTAGTTTGGATGTATAGTACTAGTGGGATGTGATCTATTTACAGTGTTGGGAAGGTTCTTTTGGAAATGTAATAGCTTACAGATTACAAGCTACCCTATTTAAAATGTAATAATACGTAATGTGACTATTTAAATTCCTTTATTAAAGTATTGTAACTGATTACATTTGATTACTTTTTGATGCTTTTCTAAATTTCTAACAAATGTTTTCAACTGTTAATCATTTTGAAACATTTAAAGCAGGCAGGGTTAACCTTAAAGTAGTGCTGAACACCGATTACGGTCAGACGTTCAAAATCCTTCATCACTTGAATTAAGATTATACTCATTTAATTTTAGAGCGCAACCAACACAAAATCAGACTTTAGTACTGCTTTTTCCTTTGAGATCACTCAATACAGATCTTTCTTTTGCTAGAGGTTAAATACAGATTTAAAATCATAACAATATATAGTTTATGCGATGATACTGTTTTTTTTAAATGAAAATACTAGGGGTGGCACGGTACACAGATGTCACGGTTCGGTATGTACCTTGGTTCGGGGGTCACGGTTCGATACGATTTTGGTACAACAGGAAAAAAAAATCTACAATGCTCGGTTTCTTTTCATTTATTTTGAAGAGACAGTAGTGCAAATTACAATTTACAAATAGCACAATGTTTTGTTTTCATTGTGAGTGTACACAAATAAAAGCAGACCTTTATAAAGTGATACATTATTAATAAGACAATAAGTGTTTGAAGCTGATTCTGCAGGTATAAGGAAACAGTTGATGTGATCGTACCGGAGCGTGCGTGCGCGCACACACACACACACACACACACAAAACACATCAGTTCCAGTATTGCTAACTAGACAGGACAGTTTGTACTTTATCACAATAAAATACAGTGAATCAAAAATCAGCGTGCCCGCCTCTGTTCCCGTTCCTCTGTTACGAATACATGTACCGTGCCACCCCTAATACATACATAAATATATATTTTTTCATTTAATTTACATGAAATATTAAATTACACTTAATTACTGTAATGCCAATTCAATCACAATACATTATTGTTTTGTATTTCATTTATTTATTGCAATAATGAGAGCAAATTTCGGGGATTGTGCAAGAATTGTGCAGAAATATGACTTACTGTCATGAAAATTATGCCAGAATGCAAAAATCTTGGTAAATCCTTACAAACTAATTCAATTAAGCAATTATCAGCTACATGTGGTTTTACATGTACATGTAAACTGTATGTTAAGAGAGTGACAACTCCCATAGAACAATATTTATTATTTATTATTTATAAGCAGACCAAGTGTGACAGAGAAAATGGGCTGCAACACCAAACTCACTAAACCCAAACAACAGGGAGCCAAACTTTCCCTTAAGGTTATGCAAAGACGCAGCACAGCAGAAAGACACAGTGACAACCACCTCTGCGTGTCGAGACCCTGCACTTGTTAGTGCACAAAAACACGGTGTGACTTAATCCCAGCTAGGTGAGATAGGATGACTGGCAGCTCTCCCTATGTCTGCGACCCTGTCATTTAATCTCTCTGTCACAGGGTGCAGTGTATTGTATGTTTCTTTTGAAAGTGAGCACGGCACAGATAATGCCAAAAATAACTACCACACAAAGCTCTGACGGAAAACGAATGACAGTGGAGGTGTGACAGGGCGGCGGTGGATGGATGAAGTGCTATAATGTTCCAAAAGATGAGAGGATGATGTTAAGGGGTCTCACTAAATGTGGAAAACCCAAATCTCTCTCAAACACATAAAAACACCCACACACAAATACACCTTTAATAAGTGCTCTACTTTGTTCTAATATTTTAAAGGTATATAATTAAACCACAGAACACTTTATTATTGTGAATGTAAGAGGCGGTTTCAGTCATAGATAGAGGCGTAAATGTACTGGAGTGATTGTATAGGCAGATTATAATTAACCCGCAGCCTCTATCATACTCAAGCGGGATAATCAGGAGGATTTTACAGCAGGCTGGAGTAATTGGCAGTGTTACAGGAGCGATGGAGCTTGATTAATGAGGTATACATCTTACAGCAGTAACCTGATGGTGGTTTAGCAGACTGGAGTAGAGGGTTATGGCACACAGAGCTTGTTAGATGAATGGCTATGGTGAGGGTTTCTTCACAACTTGTGCCTGACTTATTCACCTATGAGGATACTGACATGTTAGAGCTTGAATTTATGACACCGGCCTGTACTTCCCTTAGGAGCAGCTGGTTTATTGAAGGAAATTTAGCCATATTAATACAACCTCTATGACAACCGATGCTCTTTGGAGACCTCTGGATTAATTTTGTTTTAGGTTTATAACTAGCATGAGATTAGTGAGGTTTTTGGTTGCCAAAGATTTCTTTCTCGAGTTCAAAACAACTTGTTAACAATATGTATAACTTGTTGTCAAGTTCTGAAGTTTAACCTAATGTCCTTTAAGTGTCCTATGTCAATAAAAACAGTCTGAAGAAAACTCTTTGGCTGAGCATGATTCTGTCATGGACAGTGGTTCCACGTGACTGAATCATGTCATTTTTAAGTTAAATTCAATTTATCTTTACACATATGATGTTAAGAGGTTGAAAGTCTAAAGATGTACATTTCTAACACTTCCATGGGAGTTGCTTTTCTTATTGAAGCAATTTGAATTCTTTATAGCAGGTCTTTAACCCAACACACTTCATACGTCACAACAAACTCACTGTAAAACACCTGCCTAACAAAAAGTATTTTAAAATACCAACATAACAGAACAGAACATTAGACATTAACAAGTCTCCTAATTTTCTCATCTTGCTAAAAATGCATAAAATAACACTATTTTAAAATGTTCTCCCCATATCCAGTACCATGCAAAGCATGATGGGAAGTGAGCTACTTAAATGTAACAAGTTCTCTCAAAATAAAACATCATATTAAGCCAAAAAGTAACCGTTTCAAGTCAGTTTAACATGATGCAATCATGTTTAAACAAGAAACTTACAAAGTACCTTTAAGGCAAATCATTTCACTCGGCGGCCATCTTTGAAACGCCTCTCGGGCATACAAGCGCAGCTCCTACCTCTTTTAATGGGGAAACATAAAATTCTCAAAAACGATTCACCAAGATTATGATTAAATTTCAAATCACCAATGAAATCTGACTACAAATGTCTCATAAATGATCTTTCTTTTGCTAAAATAACATTTAAAAAGCGTTTTTTCAGGCTAGACCATCCAGTGCACATACACTGTCCTAAGCGCGCATCTCAGAACGCTGACTGTTTCTATAGCAACCAAGATTTCTAATGATAGCTGCAGTGACAAAACGACTTTACCGATTAGTGATTGGCTCTTTTATTCAGAAGGCGGGGCTTCCTTCAACATATTGAGCATTGCATTTTTCCCCATTCAAAACTATACGAGTGACACGTCTTGGGTATTCTATAGTCTTTGATTTTAAATTGTTTAAATAAAGTGAACAGCAACTTCTTTTTTTTATTGTACATAAGAGCAAAATATTTTAAAAATATAGTTTAAAACACATGTACCAAGAAATGCACTCCACTCTTTATAATCATGTTGATTTCATATGGTTTTTGAAAAACCTTTCTATTATTTCTGAAGAAAGACGTTCCTCGGTGGAAAGCAAAAGGTATACAAGAGAATTAAAAAAAGCCTTGAAATATAATGTATTCTATCACTGCGCCCCTTTAGGGGTTATAAACTGTATATATGTTTTAGTATGAAAAGTATGTATTTACAAAAATCATGAATTTGCAACTCTTATTACATTTTCAGGGATTGTTCTATATAACGTTTAACAACCTGAAGTAACATTGACTTGTCATAAAAATGATATTAAAATTATATGAAAAATATTGTAAAAAATATCTGATATTTTAAGACTTTTTGACCTTGATATACAGTCATAAAGGTCTGCATCACTTCACTGCATCATAGCTGTGCAAGTAGATAAACACTCACACAAAACTTTGCCCTGCAAACTCAACACTTTTGTTCCCCTCAAGTGTGGAGATCAAAAAACAAATCAGTTTACAGACATGCAGTGAGAGATATCAAGTCAATCTCCCTCACTCAACAAGATCTGGGCCCAAGACAATGTGGAGGGCTGCTGGGGCTTTAAAAAACTCTCCAATGGGGCAAATTTGCCCAATGGCCTCTGATCATCATGGCCTCCTAACGATCCCCATATCTGCTGATATACTTCATCACTCTGTCTACTCTCCACCAATGAGCTGGTGTGTGGTGGGTGTTGTAAGCGCTATATAAATGTAATTAATTATTATTATTATTATTATTATTATTATGTTGGGTTTAAAAGACATTTATATTTAGTTATATTATCCGTTATTCAGATGAGAATAAAGATAGAACTGAATTTAGCAAGATTAAATAAAAGTTTAATAAAAAACCACAGCGTAACATAACATCACAGCAATACAAATGATAAATTAACAATCAAAATGTACATAAAGATATATTTTTTACTATGCAAAAATAAAAGTTCTTCTTTATTAATTCCATTTTGGGGTGAAATAAGACCCAGACATCTTTGTTGTAGAATTCACCCTTTTATATAATGACATTACAATACAATCTGAAATAATTCACTTTTTTAATTTGTGACTTCTTGTTGGTATTCCATGTTAACTGATCACACTAATAATCTTCCCCTTTTATGAAGCTCTCAATATCTTCTGCATGTTTTAAACATTGATGATATTTGAGAACAACATGAAGCTATGGATATGCTGATCAAATTTTCACATTTAGTGAACCAAACTTTAACAAGTCTAGTTCCTGTAGCATTACAGTTCCAGTTTGCAATAGATGTCAGTCTGAAGTCTGGTCTCTGGTGCTACACGTCAAGTAATATTACACTGGATGACTTGAACAAGACCTTATTTTAAAATCAAACACGGTTTTATTTTGAGAGAAGATAAAACATATATGACTTGCACAATGTTGGGGGTGGGGGTATCTGGGTGAACGAGCACAAACATAGAGGAAAATCGACAGAGACAGAGAAGAAACGCAGCGTGAAAGAGAGAAGAACACACAAAGAGAAAGAGAATGTAAAACAGAGCCAGATTAAAAAATAAGGGAAAATGGAAATGCCCAAGAAAATTGCATGAAACCATTGATGTAAAGCACTTCTTGATGAAAGTTTCTTCCATCACAGCTCAGCAAAATAAATAAATATATTTTAGCTTAGTTTTAAACTTCGAAATTGTATGCAACGACAGAGAAAGACTGGTCATTGTAAAATAATACATTTACAATAATTACAATTTTCTATTGCTTTATCTTTACTGAATGTAAACAAAAGAAATGTATGATTAATGTGGCTCTTTTTAACAAATCATTTAAAATGAATCAGTCCAAATCAAACACAGGAGTCATTTGTCTGAATCAAACATTGTATCAGTCAGACAACTCACTTCCTCATTAAACTGGTATGAATAAAAATGATGCATCACTGCTTTCAAAAAGAACCCGTTACAACAATATCAATCATCGATGTAAGAATGCTAATTAAAAAGTTTGAGCTTTTAATCTAATTTCTACTCTAATTACTGATTAGTTAGACAAGACACATTTATTTATATAGAGCTTTATACAATACAGACTATTAAACAAAAAACTATGTAAATTAATTCAGCTCAATGTAGTTCAGTGTTGTTTCAGTTCAGTTTAATAGCGTCGATGTTGCAAAGTTAGTGTCATTATCCTGCTAAATTCAGTTCTATCTTTATTCTCATCTGAATAACGGATAATATAACTAAATATAATTGTCTTTTAAACCCAAGATCATAATAATAATAATGATTAATTACATTTATATAGTGCTTTTCTGATTTTCTAAGCACTCTAAGGGCTCTACATTGTCAAGGGGTCTCTCCTCAACCACCACCAGTGTACAGTATCCACCTGGATGATGCGACGGCAGCAGCCATATTGCCCCAGAACGCCCACCACACACCAGCTTACTGGTGGAGAGGAGACAGAGTGAAGAAGTATATCAGCAGATATGGGGATTGTTAGGAGGTCATGATGGTCAGAGGCCAATGCAACCCTCTACGGACACCTTGAAATTTAATTGCCATTGGCTAGTACATTTTTTTGTTTGCTCCCCAGACTGATATACTAGGCCTATGCATATATATATATATATATATTAGTGGTGTTATCGGGCGTTAACGTGCTGCGTTAACGTGAGACTCTTATCCGCGATAAAAAAATATCGTTAATCTATTCTCAAAGTTGGGTTGGGAGCTGGGTCTATACGCATAGCTATGATGACTTTCACCCTGATATTTTAGCGGATGTATACCTATTGCACTGTAGGCGAGAACGAGTCTTGAACTAGAGGCTCGCAGTCCGTGATGGACAGATTGTCAACGGCTGGTCTATGGTAATACAATCGGACAGCACATCCAAACGCTCACCTATCATTCATCAACCTCAAATATGGCTTTTCCTCTGAAAGATGTATGTAGTAGCAACTTTACATGGCCGCTCAATATGATGTTAACCTAGAGAAATGTGCGCTATTGAAGTGTTTGTGTGGAAGCGTTTGCTGCAGGACAGGCTCGTGCGCTCACTTGCTCTTAAAATCTCCGTCATTTTGGTCATACAGATAAAAGTAGCCTAATACATCTTTCGAATCTGTAAAGACTCTACGCTTATTTGTGTGCACTCAGAATAACAACGAAACGTTGCGCTTTTTAAGCAAACAGGATGCGCTTTTAGGTCTCATGTGAACTTGAGAATTCACTCCCGTGTCACCCTCTGCTTCAACCTGTGTGTGTGCCTAACGTTACTGTGAAATTACCACATCAGACGTGACGTGGCGTGCTAACATGGATGCAGCTATGAAGCCGCCGGGTTTGCTTCAGGGAAAATGTATTTTTAAGAAGCTTCCCAATGGAAACTGTAAACAGTTCATCACGACCTCTTATGTAGGCCTACAGTTCAAAATTCATGTTTAACTGAATAAACAGTTAGTAAACACAAGTACATCTTATTGAACATAGTTTATTTTCATCACCAATTATCATAGTAGAACAGTTTGTGATGCATTTTGGAAACAGGAGATGCGCCCCTGGTCTAATGCGCCACCTGGCTTGAGAAACCCGTTCTCAAAGACTTGCTTTTAGTCATTATTTGGGTAGCACACATATTCTGAATGTCTTCGGCAGAATTCAAATGAGCCATTTTAATCTAGATTAAAAAAATTAATCTATGCCCACCCCTAATATATATATATATATATATATATGCATAAATAATGTAAATAATGAGTGAGTAAATAATGACAGAAATACAATTTTTGGTTGAACTATCCTTTTAATGACAGTCGGCTGCATGTTTATTACTGTCCCTTTAAGAGCTGCACGCATCTAATACACAGGCACGCATCCCTTTCTCTCTCTACTGTTTACTTTAATTTTAGACATAACCATATGTCTATATGTAAACCTTGTGTGTTTTGACAGTGTTGGCTCAAAAGATAACTTAGTTGAGAAATCAGACGCTGTTAGACAGGCTTTTTAGTGCACTTTAGCGCGATACTACGATATTTCTTGAAAAGCATATTGTTGAGACATTTTTATCGTCCACGATCAAAAATCGTCATATCACACACCTCTACCACAGGGTGAGCACCTCCTGCTGGTCTCACTAACACCTCTTCCAGCAGCAACCTAGTTTTCCCAGGAGGTCTCCCATCCAGGTACTGACCAGCTCAACCCTGCTTAGCTTCAGTGGGAAACCAGTCTTGGGCTGCAGGGTGATATGGCTGACAGCATCTAGTTAAAGCATTTTAGTCCTAATAAATAACAAACTGCAATTAAAATAGTGTTTTTTAAATAAATGTTAATTTTACAAATGCAAAACACAAAAATATGTTTGAAAAAAAATATCATCGTTCGGCCCATATTCTTGAAGAGGTGTTACCTCCACTACAAATTAAAAATCCTTTAGAAAACACTGCCGTAAAGGCAAATCTATACAGCTCATTGTCTTTTAATGTGTTTCCAATAGATTAAGTCAGGAAATCCCTATTACTCCATTGAAAAAGCCCTGCCAAAAGAGGGTTATGCACACTGTGCCACCTCCGCTTAGCAGCCCTGAGTCAAGCCCATGGGCAAAGCCTCAACTAATCAGCTGGTGGGCCTGAATTATGCAGCAGATCCTGAAGACACTCGAAAACAAAGTGCTTCATGGTAAATGCATTTCTCTTGATTTGCGAGATACTTGTGAGGCCTGAGGTCTCAGAGGCATGGATGACTCATAGTGTTGTGCAAGAAACATGGGATCTTCTCCTTCGGTTAGGTGTGATGTTTATCTCTGTCTTAACAGCGTTCTTCACACCAACAGATCCAGACTAAGGGGTGAAATCTTGTCGTTATCACAACTATACTTGAGAACTCAATGATCAATCAGTAAAAATGTAATTGTGTGGCTTAAAGCGATAGTTCACACCCTGCACAAAAAACATTGATGAATGCAGGGAAGGAACTGCGTGTTGCCGCAGGAGGTTCTGATAAATTTGCATTCATTCTGTATCATTATGTTGCATTCATTCATGTATCTGTATGAGGCCCAGCTCCTGCTGCATAAAACATCCCCCAAACCATGACACTTCTTTCTCCACTTTTCACTGACATCTCTGCACACTTGGGCTTCAGTCTTTCCCCAGTTTGACGCCAAACATAATGTTTCCCATCGGACACAAATAAATTAAACTAGCTTTCATCACTGAAGTGAACGTTGGACCAGTTCTCCTCTCTCTCCTCACAACATGCTGCTCAGCTAAGCTTAGTCTAGCCTTATGATTCTTTGTGCTGATGAGAGGTGTGGTCAATACAGAGTGCGCTTTCAGTCCAAATTTTCTTAAACGTTGAGACACTGTATGCCGAGACAGATTCTCACCCTGTTCAGCGCTAGATTGGTGAGCAATTCCAGCTGCAGTGTTGAACCGCTTGCCCAATTCTCTGAATCATCCCCTCGTGCATTTGTCTTTCGTGGACAACCAGCCTTTTGGGAAATTTGAATAAGTTAGTGACATTGTAAAGATGCAATATTCTAAAAATTACAGATTTGGAACAACCAGCTTCTCTTGCTATGGCTGTTATTGGCCTTCATCTGGACAACCTGTTGTCGTAGGGTTTCAGTCACTTTAGAACAGCTCACAGGGCTCTAGACTGCGACCATGTTTTGAGAGTGTGCGAGTAAAAATTTGACATGGTCGCACTTGTGCGAGTGCATGGTGTGTGCTCCTATGAAGTGTCTGCTTCATACAGCGCTCGCTGCGGAGCTGGCACATTGTAGCAGGAGTGAGATTGCACTGATTATGTGAAGAGAGCTGCTTTCAGCGCAAGCACTTTGTGGGTAGAGCCTGGTTTTTACTCGCTGCGTCAGCACGAGCGCGAAGGTACACACAGTGGACGGAGCGCAACAGAGGGTTTGGTTTTCAAACTAAAGTAAAAGACCGCTTCTTAAACCAGAGAAGGTGAAAATGTTGGTATTTTTCATGTAAAAAAAACATGCAAGTCCTGTCATCGACAGCCATTTTAGTTTTACTTTTCTTTTTGTTTTCATTTAGAAAAAGCTTGTTATCTTTGCTGTTTACCTCACGTTGTACTTTGGAGGCTTTCCTTAATTCCTTAATTAAGAATAACAATGAATCCATCTTTTGTTTTAGTCTTAAATATATATAAGTATTATATATTATAGTAGATATAAGCAAAACAATTATCTTTTCTTGTAAAATGTGACAACTAGATCGTGAATTTGAAAGTGAAAGCACGAAAAAAGGAATTTAACACAAAATTTGAATCACAAATAATACTGATGAAACAGAACGTGTTGAATGTTGAACACATTCGTTACAATATAACTATAAACTATGATTAAATTTAATCAGCATGCACTGATTAATCAAATGTTGTATAAAAAAATAAAAAAATTGTGACCAAATTATGTGCAAACGTACAACCAGTGGGAAGAATGAGTCTAGAGCCCTGGCTCACCATCTTGCAAAGTCAGTGAAAACTAGAAAGTCTGTCTAAATCAAAGATTGTGTCAGTCAGACAACTCATCTCCTCATTAAACTGGTATGAATGAAAAGGATTCATCATTGCGTTCAAAAAGAACCCATAAAACAACATCAGTCCTCAATGTTAAAATGCTAAAAAGTTTGTGACCCTTAAAATATAATTTCTAGTCTAATTACTGATTATTTATTTGCGAAGTCAGTGAAAACTAGAAAGTCAGGCTGGCTGTTAAATAGGGGTTGTCAAATAATTAAGGAAATTAGCACAAGGTGCCAGATTAACATCAATAACTTGGAGATCAAAAAGTCAAATCAAAGTTTTGAAATGACATGAGGATGATTCAATTTAATTAACTTAAATTTTTATTTTGGGTGAATTTTGGATGAACTCAATTTTTTACCTTCAGAGCTTTCAGGAACAACAAAAAAAAAATCAAAATTTTCTCTACGGTATGAGTGGCAGTACTTAAACAGTTATAATGAACCAAAACACCCACATTATTGGTGACATTGTTCTTTTTTTAACCACAAAGTGGAAAATCCCAGCACACAATCTTGTTGGGATTTTCAACAAGAACAATGCTGCCAAGGCCATTATGTGCTTTGTGACATCTTTTTTGGGTGAATATTTTCACCTTCATTTACATTTATTAATTTAGTTACTGTTTAGGGGAAAAATTACAATAAAGTGAAATTATCTGCATGCTACGAACACAAAATTACCCATTTCTTCTAAAGAAGATTGAAAAATTGCCCCAAAACACTCACCACTGTTGGTATTTTCTAGAGATCGACCGATATATCGGTTTACCGATATGTTTCCGATATTTAACCATTTTACCATAATCGGTTATCGGTTTTGTAAAAAAAAAAGTATAATGTATAACAGTAAATAAATATCGGTTCTGCATATCGGTTATCAGGTACATAAACATGCAAATATTCGGTATCGGTTATAAAAAATCAATATCGGTCGATCACTAGTATTTTTATCTTTGCAGTTTAAAAAAAAAACAAGATTCCAATGACGTTCGCCATTTGTCTAGCTTCTTCAGGACAGATAATCATCTTACTAGGATCTGTTAGGACTCTAATAACAGTTTAATGACGTTAGAATCAGTGACATCTCTTATAAAGGCTATTCTGGGATGTTCAGCTAAAGGCTTCATTTCAAAGTAACAGAAGCAGAGGTCTTTTTTGAGTAAGTTTCTCAGAGGATGTTCAGTCTCAGTTGGACATCTGCCTTCATTAACTTTTACTCTGGCAGCACAAGTTGTCTGCTCCAGGTTACTGTCCAACATAAAACATTCAGCTGGTGTGTTGATCTGAACCATAACAAACTCCACTCTGAACCTCCATCTGCATTTAAATATTAATTCAAATATGTAGGTAAAATGCAAATGTTTACAATAGACAAAAATACTTGTGCTTTTGTGTTGGTGCATTCTTGAGTTTGAAGGCAAAAACAAAGTAAAACTAAGCAAGCATCTGTCATTAGAACAGAATGAGTTAGTTCGTATTATTTACAATACAATGGCATCTAAAAGTCTGAAAATTCTAAATGTAATTGAAACCTGGAAATGACAGAACATTTTAAGATTTTGAAACATGTTAACTATTGTAATGAATAAACTAATAAGAAATATTTCATATTCTACATATATAATCTGATTAAAAAATTAAATCTGTGACATTGACCATGTCAACTCATTTGTACAAAAAGATCAGATGTTCTTCCACTAGAGCAAAAAATGCTCTTTGGATCAATCTAAGTCATCCTGGAGAACATGATAATCAGATTCTACACAAAATATATGCAGTTAAATGTATGCAGCTCGAGTGCTGCTGACATAGACTTTCTTCACTGATTTAATCTTTCACTCAAATTGTTCTGCCGGTAATTCAATTTGTAATGACAACAAAGATGTGGCATTGTAAAAAGTTTCAGAATTTCCTGGTAAACTGGTGTTACAAACAATAAGCAGTCATTTACTATTAATTCTTATAAAGTTTACATGTAAAAAAATGTATTTAAATATTGCATTGTAAACCACTGTTTAGCACAAGTACACACTCAACTAGAGCTGGAGCACAGGGGCCACTTCTGGCTAATTTGCCATTATGATAAATAACTCTGCATGTCTCTCAGCAGCTCTACTGAAATCAGTGTGGTGTCCTGTTGGTCTGTTCCATCTGTTTCCTTGGGAAGAACATTAACCTGTCCTATTTTAGACACACTAGTTGATTTACAAACACTTCAAGAAGAGCAAACATGCTGTGTGGGGTTTTAGTCAAGCAGAAATACTCAAATTGTGTGTGGTTTGCAGTACAATGTCTTATGGTACATTATTTATGTTATTATGGCAAAGTTATTTTTATGTAAATATTTTATATATTACATATCCATGTTACAATTCATATTTCTGATAATCCAGTGAATTGCTGTAAATACTTTCCAAATAAAAGGTTATTTGGAACTTGGTGGACACAGACTAAACCAAACTAAAGATAGGATTGTTTATCATAAACACAAGTCATTCAATGCATCAAGTTTCACATTATGTAACAATTAAAAACAGTATTATTATTAATTTTTAACTGTTTACATTTAATAGAAGTACATTTAATGAAACCTATGAAGTACAAATTCAAGATAACTTTAAATTGATCTAAAAATCTGGTACTTAGTAGTCTGTTACTTATCTGTTAATAATGTGTTTACTTCATCCACACACAATGCTTTTTGAGAAGCCTTAAATGCACATTGCAAGTGCAACATCATGAACCATCACAATATCATAAACGGATTGCGATTGAAGTGCGTGAAATATGATGAACACTTCATATTCAGTGGCATAGAAGTCTCAGAGTTGGTGCTTTTTGAGATAACCTGCTTATTTATTAACAAAATATAACCTGAATGCACAAATATATAAATCAATGTACAGTCCTGAAGTATCGATACAGCATCATGACTCATGAGTAAAAATATTGCAATTTGCACAGCCCTACAAATAAAACACCCAATGGAAACTTTAAAAATGTGCTGAAAAACTCTAAAACATTTTGACAGAAAACAGATATTAATAATGATATCTAGATATTAATGCCTTAAAGCAGTTGTGTGTTGCTCAGCAATTATGAACAAACTGCATTTACATTGGACATGAAATTGAAATTGCAGCCATTAGAATCAACAAAGCTGTGTCAGGGCTCTGCCAGCCTTGTTTGTGTTGCCTTTTTTTCTTTTTTGGTTGTCTTGTGTCTTAACACATTGCTTTGTCTTTGTTTGTGTCTACCATGTGTCCCTGTAATCCCACCTCCTTGTTTTCCTTGGTCAAACCCCCTTGTTTAGCCCTTGTCTTGTCCTCGTTTCCTTAACTGTGCTCACCTGGCCTTCTCCCCATTCTTCTGCCTGGTTTGGTCACTGACTGGGACTGTTCTCCAGACCGTCTACCTCTGGAGGCATAGTTCTCTCCTGCTGTTTGGAGTGGTTTCAAGACTGTTCACCCCCGTGCACCCCCCTGAACTTGTGCTTCAATACATATTTGTTTCACTCACTCTGCATTCTTGCTGACCTTGACAAGCTGTCTACTTTGAAAGTGTGACACTGAAGTGTATTCGAGCCGGATTTCTCCCTCCAGCATGAAACTGCACAGATGTGCTCTTTTCCTCATGAGATGCTGTAGAGCTCCATCTGAGCGCCTGCCAAACCATGGTGCTTCAGCCTCCAAGAGCCAGTGCCAGCCAAACGGAGCACTCTCACATTCACAAATGTATTGCCATTAGTCTTGGCGCTCAATGTAAAATACTGTAAAACAGCTTTTTAGTGAACTGTGAAGATAACTCCTAGTTTTTCGGATGGTATGCAAGCAGACATGGTAGGTTTACTTTTTGTTAAAAATCAGTTAGATAAGATTATGGAGAAAAGGGGTGTACTTTGGAAAATATGATATCACTCAAATACTTCACCTTCAAATTTGACATTTTCTGAGCAGCGCTTGCTGAGATGGAATATTTAATGGTTCTGACAAAACGTGGGAGGATTCTTGTTAATACACGCCATGAAGTCTAGCATTGTGAGAGTTTTCCGATTGAATGTTTTCTGAATGCACAAGCATTGCTTCCTGTGCCTGCACCGCTTCCGACCCCCATCCTCTAGGGCCCTTCCCTTCCTTGTAAATCTCTCAACATGAATTCAGACTGTTTGAAAACCACATGCCCTCCTTTCTTCATCTGACGTGATAGTGCTAAACACTGACTCATTAGAGCTGAGGGAAAAGACAATAATATCAGAGTCAGGGAAACCCCGTCTTCTTCGACAGAGAACTAACGGATGTTTGCTCAAGATTTCTTGTCAACTTCTTTGATCTATAAGGTAATATTTTAGAGATGTCACGCTGTATTCAGTGATAGCAGGACTGTGTTAGAGCAGCAGACATTTTTCTTCTGGCAAGAAGGCAAAACAGGGCAGTTCAGTCCCAGAGGCCCAGCAGGAAAATTCTGCTCACACAGAAGACTTCTTGTGTCAGCTCTGAGACTGACGGCCTGACCTAATAAATCTACTGCCTTGCAGAAATACAATGGCACCAGCAGACTACACAACCTTGACTTTATACTTGTACTCAAACTATTTTTAAGACAAATTCTCTGAATATTACAGCATGTTAGAGGTCGGATCGATACCAGCATTTTGGCTTCAGTACAATACAAAGGTCTTGTACTTTGATAGTGATATTAAATCAATACTATAGGCAACTGCCTCAAATGACTGATGATATGAAACAGAACATTATTTTATTAACAGCTTAGCATAAACCCCTGCCATAGCAAAACTTTCTGTGTGGGTTTCATTTTTTCTTTCTTCTTTTCTTTCTTTTTTCTTTTTTTTTGCATGACTTGAGTGTCACTGGAGCAACAGGACACATTTTTTTCTCCTAAATTTAAATAAATAAAAATAAAAATGCTTCAATTTTAAAAGCAGTTTGGTTGGATTTTTTAAATAAACAATTGCTTTAAAACAGCAATAAAACAGCTTTAAAACAGAAATATGTAGCCTAATGAAGTCAGTATCTTCTAAATAGCAGGTTGTTAATCTTACTGCATGATTCACTCATGGGTGTATTTTATTTTTGTATATTTTGACTTTTAACTTTTCATTAAAATGTTGCAACTCGACCTTCTAGTGAAACAACAGACTTCTCCATTAATTTATGCTGGACTCTTCAATAATTTAGTCCACTTAAACCCCATGCCTTCCTTACAATCAACAATCTTCCTGCATCAAATCAATATCCAATGGTCTGAACCAAGTCCCAGTCCTACTTTTTATTAATTAATTAAATAATTTATTTAATAATTTTGGTCAGCAGATAGACACGGGACACAAAGGTAAGTGCAATACAAACAACAAATTTATTGAACAACGGCAGTGGGGAATGAGATGGGCAGAATATCCAGGTAAGCAGGCTGGGAATGGGAAAGTCTCTTGGGTCTTATCTGTGTGTAAATGTCCTTTTTCCTTTCAGGAGACAATACAATGGGTATCATTAACATTTATCGCAAGTAAATAAACCGAATTTCGATAGTACTTTGATATCCGGTACTTATTGATAAATACTATCGATAAGTACTATCGATATCGGTTTCGGTATCAATAAAATGTTAATGTAAACCTTTCGATATGTTTTGACAGTATTGATAATCTGATGATAACTAAGATACTTATCGATACTATTTGGTGCAAAAAGGTATGATGTGAAAAGCTGTTGAAAATGTCAAGTTATTTTATTATTGCTGATCTTTAGCAATTGTTTTAAAGTTCTTCTTCAGTCAGGAGCAGGGAGTTATTTTTATCTTTGTGTTTTATTTTATTAACATTAAAGGAATAATTTATTCATTATGGGTGAATAGTTAATAGGGTGAATAGTTAATAGTGAATAGTCCTTATGGGTGAATAGTTCACCCATAAATTAAAAGTGGCACAAAAAAAGTTTCTTTCTTCTGTTAAAACATAAAGATTATTTTGAAGAATTTATACATTTTTATTCTTGTACTGAACACAAAATAAGATATTGAAGAATATGTGTAACCAAACAGTTGCTGATCCCCAGTGACTTCCTTTTTTTTACTATCAAAGTCAGTGAGGACCAGCAAATGTTTGGTAACCCACATTCTTCAAAATGTCTTATTTTGTGTTGTTTTATTGTTTGATACAACATGACAGCAAGTAAATAATGACAGAATATATGAATGTTTGTTTGTGAACTATCCCTTTAATGAAAATCCAAAACACAGCATGTGTAGTTTCTCCTTTAATAGCTGCGCATCTGTTTCTCTCTCAGCTGTTACTTTCACTTTAGACATAACTAATTGTGTTTATATGTAAACCTTGTATGTTTTGTATTAGCGCAATCTGATGATAACTAAGATAAATGGTACTGCTTGTTTGCGCAAATATTGTCCCAGTATTTTAGGTGCATGCGCTCGGAATAAGCGCATCAGAACAGGCCTTAAATGTTTAACTCCGGCAAGGCTTTAAACTAAAGCACATGCAATGTGGAATAGGACCGTGATTGTGAATAAGTGCAGTGTCGGAGTGAGTGAACTCTCCATGGTACTGAGCACTGATTCATGTGGTGAAGGTGTCCACTTCCACAATTGTAGCTGGAGATGGGACATAGGGAGCAGTGCATGTTGTGTTTTGTTAATAAATATTTAATTATATGACTGGTGTTGCATCCTTTGTTCACTATTACACTACTGCATACATTGCATCTGATGCTGGTGTAACTTAGTTTTGTAAGATGTGTCGACACTTTTTTTAATCTTGCTGCCACTGATTGCACGTAAACACACAGGCAAACACTAGAGATCGACCGATATATCGGTTTACTGATATTTTTCCCGATATTTAAGCATTTTACCATAATTGGATATTCATTTTCAGTGAAGAAAAATGACAAGCAGCAGCTTCTAATTAAAGTATAATTAAAGAACATTAAAGTATACAGAGATAAAACAATGCTGGTATAGATAACAATATCGATATTTAAGCCTTTACCATAATGAGAATCTTTCATAATACCCAAACTAATTGTGGAACTACCCACTTTATGTTTACATACATTTTAGTTCCAGGAACTCCAATTGGAGGAAATAAATGAGCTCCTACTTCAGAGTAGGGTCTAAAACAGTTCTAGGAACTATCCGTGATGTAAGTGTATGCTGATTGGCAAAACGCGTACGAAAACGCCCTCACCCGACATGATTTAAAACGCAGTGTAAACATATACTGTGTAAACATTGTATCATACTGAGAGCATTTATAAACGGCATTAACCTAAAGACTTCGTATATGGCGTTTTGTGCTTCTATCAGCCTCAATGAATCACTGCAAGTTGTCATTGGAGATTCTTAGTCCTCCTTTCCGTTCTTTCAATCGCTTGACGTATACGTCAAAATTCCATGTCCATTATTGTGAAACCTGCGAGACAACCAAAATACAGCTCCGATCACAGCGTCCTCCATTCTCCTGTTGTTAACGTTGTTCATCTTTGTTTACGTTGTTGAACATTTCAATATTCCAAATGAATATTCGCTGTCGACCTTAACATTATTCCTAGTATCCACTGTAGTGCGAATGCAAACCCTTTAAATGGTAGTTTAAAATGAAGTTGATATTTTGTTTGAGTACTGTACTTTTCAGTTCTGGAACTAAAGCCTGAAAAGGCCAGCGCTACTTTGACTTTAATATCAGCGACCATGGACAGTGTTTAAAATGGAAAAGGACCAAAGCTTCCTGGAGAAATAAGCACAAGGGCGGAGTCGGGGAGTCTCTCCATGGTACTGTGACAGTACTGCTCCCATGCCGGTGGTGAAGGTGTCCACTTCCACAATTAATGGGAGATGGGATTCCGGATGGGAGCAGTGCAGGAAGCCTCTTGGAGTTTCTTGAAGGCAGCTTGAGCTTCAGAGTTCCAGGTCAGGGACTTGGTTTCTGACGGTTCATGGAAGTGAAGGGGCTTAGAAGTTTTGATGAAGTTTTGTAATCAAGGTAGCGATGCTCGCGTGTGTTGGAGAAGTTTGTGAGGATCAGTGGTGTTTATGTGCAAAAGGGCATCAGCTGCTCCAAACAGCTTATTCTTACAGAGGAACTGCTGATGGCGTTGTGAATAGTGAATAATAATAAAACATGATTTTATTTTTTATTATTAAATTAATGAAATATAAAGATACCTCCCATCACGCCTTTTTAATTATTTATTTAATATATTTATCATTTATTTACTTTTAACTTGAGATCTCCGTGAGCTTCTCATTTGAAGAAATCAGAACACAGAGAGTTGGCACCCCTGACTTAGATTAATGGAGAAGTCAACAGGCTTAAATGGTTGCGCTTTTACATATTGGTTTTGAAACTCTTCGCTGTCACCTCACTATTCTTGTCTGTCACCTCACTCTTTTGTCAGTCATCTCTCTTCACGTGATAAATTAAATCTGATCTGTGATGTAGAGGTCTGCGGGACTGTTTTTTTAGGTTTTATTCCGCACCCACCCGCTCCCTCGATTATATTCACTGTTTCCTCACATTTCTGATGAAAGGCTAACAAATAAAAGTTTAGTCTGCAGAACATTTTATTTATTTTATTCGTCTTGTCAAGAGTCTAGAATTTATTGACAGAAAAATGTCAATAACATTTAGCTGCCAACACGGAATAAAGTGTCACAGAGAGAAAAAAAGTTATACAAAAATTCTAATCTTATTTTTATTCGTCTTGTCAGAATACAATTCGTTAAGGCTAACATTCAGCCTACAACACAATAGGAAAAAAATTGGTTTAGCCTAATAGCTATTTTACCAGTCTTGTCAAAATACTAAATTCATATTGCTGTTAACACAGTGAAAATTGTAGAAGAGAAAATTAAATAAATTTGACACAGTCTGTCATTTAAAATGATAGGATAAGCATAATACAAAAAAAGAAAGGAAAGACGAGTTGAACATCCTTCAAGGACATCGTGTAATAAACTTTGCTCCATCCTTCTGCTCTGTCACTCATCACAACTATCGACGATATGTGTTTTTCAGGGCCGATACGATACCGATTATTACAGATCAAGTAGACCGATAACCGATATTTTGAACCGATATCGTGTCTGGTGTAAAATGAAAATGAATGCCAAAAATTAATCTAACAAGAGCTGACAAAAAAGTTCTTGTAAATGCTTTTAACACATGTCTTTAATTCTGAAAACTGTTAATAACAACTACATTAAATAAACAGTAATATTAATAAAATTAATAATAACATAAGTACAGAGATCAAGAAGCATTCTGTAAACATTTTGTAAAACTTAAAGTAAATGTATTTAGCGGTATTATTCTCAAAAAGTTGTAATAATTGTTTAAAGATACATCCCATCACGCCTTTTATATTATTTATTTAACCGAACTTATGTATTTTATCATTTACCTTTAAGTTTTTAACTTGGTAGATATGTGAGCTTCGTTTTACTCAAATAAAACGGTCAAATGCTCATGAAGTGACTTAGAGTTCTGGGGAGTTGTTCATGTATTTATGTCCTTTTACATTTAGTTTGAAACTCTTCCGCCATGTCTTGTCTGTCTCACCTCACTCTTCTTGTCAGTATCTCTCTTCAGTAAATGAAATCTGATCTGTGATGTCATTCATTAACAGAGATGGGACTGGATTTTTTAAAGTGTTTATTCCGCATATTTATAGATACTAGTCCATGCGATTATATTCGATTTAAGTGTACTGACCTACTTTTGATTAATTAGGCTAACAAATAAAAGTGACATTAGTCTGCAGAAAATTCCATTATATGACTGCATTATTCCTTTTCATCAAGAGTCATAGAATTTATTGACAGGTGTGCAATAACATTTGCTGCCAACACTTGAGAGACAAAAGTGTCACAGGCAGAAAAAAGTTAGCAAAATTGTAATCTTCATTTTTTGATTGGTCGGACTTGACTCTCTACATATCAGATGAGCGGTGGGCGGAGATTGCTCTCAGAGATTGGAAAAAATGGTTTAGCCTCACTCTCACAGAGTGTTGAGCCCAGACAGGCTGCAAAATACTAAATTCATAGTGCATGTTAACACAGTGAAAATTTCACCTGTATTATTTATTCAAATAAATTTGACACAGTCTGTCATTTAAAATGATAGGATAAGCATAAAAAAAAAGAAAGAAGGAAAAATTATCGGCAAATCTGTTTTCAAGGACATCGATAATCAGTAAAACACTTTGCCGATAATCTGCTCTGTCGGTCGACCCTAATCACAACCTGCCTGTTCTTTTTGAGAGCCATATATTATATTTGCTAGCCTGCTCTGAGCATCGTTACATGCTGTGCTCAGACCCCGCAAATAAAACGAAGCACTGGTTCATGCGTGCAGCGCGCATAACGGTCCGAGTGCAGGCTGTACTGATTGATAAGAATAAAGCGCAGATATGCTGTTCTGAAAGGACGTCGGGAACGGGATATTGTTAGACCGCCTGCTCCAGTTCAAATTGCACTAGAGTTACCGACCGTTACCGCGTTGTATTCGGGAAATTAATCGAGGAAATTAATTAATCGCAAGAAACGGTCTTGTGGCTTAACCACCAACACCGTCTATCGCGGCAAGCCTATTGCAGAGTGATCGGCAGCGATCGAAACTTGATGTGCCCACGCCCGAGCGGCTTTCCTTGTATGGTTTTGATCTTCAGCTCTTGTGCTTGTCTCTGGCGGGGTAAATGGAGAGCGTCTGGTAAGTGTCATTGATGGAGACTGCGGTGACTGTGGTGACTTTTTAACATTAAATGTTGTACTTACTGTATGGACAAAATCAGTTAAAACATTCTTCAAAATATTTCACTTCTACAACCATTTTAGGTTATGTTTTTCCTAGCTGTTTCTCAAAATAATTAGTGCAGCTATAGTGAAACTGAAATTACAAATTTCACCTTTAAAACAATAAGGGATTCGTGTATTTGTTAAAAGCAGCACTGATATTAATATCCACTGATTCTTCAATTAGAAATCCACTAGGCACTTCTAGCACTTCTTTTAATGATATTTATTGAGAAAATGCACGAGAGGTGATTCTGGACACCAAAGGTCCAACTAATTTATGCGATGTAGGGCGGCTAATTATCACATTGTGATAACACATTTCTTCATGAGCAAAGCAATGACAGTGAGCCAAACTTTAGCTATTTATTTTCTGTGTAGGCGTCTTTGTTTAGCAAGGCTTGTGTCTGATTCTTTCACACAAATAAAGTGCAAGTAGTGAGAGCACCAGTAAAAGGTTTCCATTTTGTTGCTGAAATGGAAAGATGCTGGAAAACAAAAGCAAAATGGGCTCACGTTTCAGTGGTACTCCCAGAAATATTGTGTCTAATGTACGATAATTCACGATGGGCACAGAGTGAATTAGCCATTATGAAGCCCACATAAGAGCTTTACCCTACATTCTCATACACCCTCTGCAAATAACAGACACACTCTGATGCTCTAAATTCGGTAAAAGCGACATACTATAACATATAGTAATTTGATGCACTCGTGATGACAGAATATTAAATTCCACTCTTTTTGCACTCACAAAATCCAGTGCATCCAGGGAAGCTCTGAGAAGCAGAGAAAGGCAAAAGCAATTCATCTTTTCAATCAGAGTCCATTTGAAAACACCCGATCGCAGCTCGAATTGAATAAAGCTCCACTTTAGACTGCAGTCTTCTGCAGAAGAATAGCCTCGTATCTTCAACAGGATGTGTTTAATGAGGCTTTTCAGATCACACAGGGACCGTAACCCTTATCTCTCCACCAGAGGCCCCATTCCACAGGCTGCTGGGGTGCAGGTGCATTTTGATCCAATTCTATTTAAGGCAAATCATTTTTAGACCGCTTGACCCTTTAATTACAGGTAAGAACAGCAGGGGAACATTGGAGGAACATGTTAAAGCTCTTTGTAATCTTTAATATTAATAAGGCTCAAGAGCCAATTAGTGATGACCTCTGAGCTTGACAACTCATCCGTCTCTGCACACTGGCTCAAGTCTTTTGATTTTCTGACCTTTTATGCATTCTATTCACAAGATTTATTAGACCAGAAAACCTGTCCGCAGAAACATTTGCCCTCTCTATGACTGCCAGGTTTTTTAATTGTTTCAAATGAGCTTTGAAAAAAAAAAAAAAAATAGACCTGAAGGTGCACTTAGTCATTTTTTTAAGGATATGCAGCACAACACATAACCTCAATTTTTTACTTTGTAGAAATGTGCTATTTGCAGGGATGATTAATTTGAAAGTGTGAAAGTATGCAGAGTTACTGAGGTAAAGTAAATATTCAGCAGGTTATGTGATCTCAATACGGGACCACACTGTTCCACAATGTATCCATGAGGCAACCCACTCCTTGTAGAATAAAATATATCTTCTGATATGACTGGAGGTTCATATTCTCAAAAGTATACAATTCTTTATCTGTACAGCTTCATGAGAAAATGATAGAATACGGTGGTGTGTGATAGAATATAGTTACACAACAACATAAATATTGCAGAATTCTTACAGGATTATACAATATGTGAAAAATTTTAGTATTGCCATAACTCAGGCATCAACCATGACTGCATTCTTTACAATGTTTCGAACTGAAAAGACACTGGCATTATTCACTTGAGATGAACTCCCTTTGTGAAACTTTTGAGGCAAGGTAGGTAATGTCAATTTATAGTCCTGGTATTCTGTTCATAGGCAAAGGCTATATCTGGATGAAATTACTATTGTGATTAGTTGGTTACTACTAACTCGAAATGGGAAGTATAAGGAATGTAACAATTCTGGTTCCTATGTGGGATAGATAACACACAAATTTAAATTCTGTTATTATTTCTAACCCTCACATTGTTACAAACCCATTATTTTAGGCTATACGATGAACAGATTTAATTTACTTTTACATAGAGCATGTCAAATATGGTCAAAGGCTGTGAGCAAACTCACTGGTTCTTGAGGAAGCTTAAATGTCATGCAAGAACAAACTTAAGTGGCTTTTGCACTGCGTAGTTCTAGGAACTAGCCAGCATGGTGGTTCCTAAAGAACCAATTTCTCCCTCAGGTCATTGTCATGGTTTCATTCGCAGCAGGAAATCTGAAGAAACCTACAACAATGTCTTTATTTGCAACATTTACAAACGTCAACAAACGGTGGAGGAAGCCGTAATCTGAGCTGTTTTTGTTGTGTGTCTTGGGTTTCGAAAACGTAAATGGGATGTAAATGCACAATTTAGGCAATTAAAAGAGCATTAAAATCTGACTAAATCTCCTATGACAACTTGCGTTGCATATCATCGTGGATAAGAAAAGAACACAATGCTGCAGACAACAGGTAGTACATGCAGTTATTGCTGTTTTCCATGTTCGTGGAGTAAATATTTTAATATGGCTTTTAAAAAATGCCTGGTAGCTGATGTTTTGTAAGTATTTGGCCAATCAGCGTACATTTATGTCACTGGTAGTTCCTATAGAACCGTTTTAGACCCTAGTAAGCAGGAGCCAATTTAGTTCCCCCAAACGGAGTTCCTAGAACTAAATATATTCCTAGTTTCTGCAATGTGAACGAGTCAAAAAGCGGGTACTTCCGCTAGGAACTAGGAAAAGGTTCTTCCAGTGCAAAAGCCCCTTTAATGGGTTATTATCAATTATTTGAGGACACAATGTTTGTGAAATAAGAAATACAATTCCATAGCTATAACGATTAAATTCTTGAAAGAGGTGTCTTTTACTGACTTTTAGAAGCATCATAACTACAATAAAATAAATGTAATAAAATAAATGCAATTTTTATGTGTTTTCTGTAAGAGGAAAAGAGGTCATTGTTGAAATTGCCCTCTTTCGTCAACGCAAAGGACAGCAATTAAATGACACCAAAGGAAAGTTGAGTTGAGCTATTGACATCAGCTGTCTACAACACAGACTGCCTGAACTGACACGATGAGACAATATGTCATTAAGTCAAGGCTTAAACACAAAGATATCATATTTAGTGATCAGCTGAGGTGAATGCAACATGCAAGCACAAATTACTTTAAATAAGCAACATACGAATACCAGAAAACCAGACAAGTCTGAGACAGAATGGTGTCTTTCCATCTAGCTGTAACCTCACCCACCTGTTTAGGTTTAGAAATCACATCTTTAATGGATGAGGAAGGAAGACGGAGACAACACCTGCTACTGAGCTCGAGCAACCACAGCATCTGCTCTCAAAGCCCTATACAAACTCACACTGTCCACAACAACACATTTCCTATACACAGCTGAGATCATAGAGAGGTTTCCATAAGTAAAGAATAAAAGAATCACAGAATCAGACCACTACCAGCCTCCTGGTGTCTCTTATCAAACTCAGCTTATTTCACCTCACACTGTGACTATGGCAACAGCGTGTGTGGTTTCGTAAAGCAGCCTAGAGCTCTGGTGGGAAAATAAAGGTGTGTGTTTTCTTGTTAAAGGACAGAGCTATGTGCCCCATACTGAGCAAGATTACCTGCACAGCTGCAGTCGCAATAGGTGATAGGGGAAACCAAAAAGCCAATAAAAGTCTATGTGGTTGTCCTCGTGAATTCTTTCTGAGCACTTTGGCCCAGTTATGTTCCCACAATTTAGCTTAAAGTTATATTTGAAGATTGTATAGCAGCATTTTTCACTCTCACGGCCTCTAACCTAAGAGCTGGACAGCACAGTGGGAAATGGAGAAGCTGTAGGAAGTACACAAGAGTTGAAGAAAGTGCACCATAATGGTACCATAATACAATATTGATGGAAAAGGACATTATAACCACTAATGCATCCTTTAGGTTTGTCCAGACTGGGACATACCAAGCACAGAAATAGAAGGCTGAATGGATGATATGGAACCTTCTTTTAGGTTATTTTTATGAGAAAGGACAATAGACATTGAGGATCTTATCCCCTTGCAACTGAGGTAGGACTCTAAAGCTTGCAGCTATATGAGCAGACCTCCTGAATCTTACATGTATAAATAAAACCGTTATTTAATTTGAATTACTACCATATTTAATGGCGTGCTGGAATAACACATTAGGTTGGTGTTATAGGCTCACGACTTGGAGGCACTGATCATGAGGCAGGATTAACTGCTATCATTCATAATTTGAGATGTTATTGAAGACATCTGCAGCCTGTCAGGTCCATTTTCAGTCCAGGCTGTCAGAAACAAGCCTTTTCACACATCACAGCAAAATTCAACAGTTCAAGCTACACACTGAGCAATTTGACACCCTGTTCTATCCAATCATGTTTGAAACACTGTCACAAGCTGAAGAAATTTACAAACACAATCACTCTGACTGAGTGTAAATTTCTGTCATGTGCATGAATAAAATACGGGGATTTGATTATGCATCGAATTTCACGTCGGGATACTGTGTGAAATCAATTTAGAAATCTCTGCAGAAATCCTCTGTCTTGTGCAGATGCTGTGTTCGGTTTCCAAAACTGCAGTTTATTGAAGTCTGGATGTCTGTGTTTCTTGGAGTACTGTTTATAGAAAGTGACAGATAAGGAGAGAGGGAGAGAGAAAGAGAGAGCATCCGCCTCATAGCTTCTACTCTCAATGGCTGTGAAGGGAGATAAAAGTCAGTCCACCCCGATTTATCTTGCTGTGAAAATATTCACAAATTGGCTGCTGAAGCAGCCCGTTGTCTCTTTAAATCATGTGGTAGCAAGATTAAAAAAATATTACTTTACTGGCACACAGTTCTGGTTGGGACTAGTACATAGAAAACACATTTCACAATCTGTTACCATGGTGACAGAGAAATGACAAAAGAGTGTATTTCTAATGGATACAGTGCTTATTGTCACATTCAGATGGTGTTCAAAATCAAACAACCAGTAGTTCCCACACTCAGACCTCTCACGTACTTTCACATTCGTTTTTCTAATCAAACCATCATCCCCTCCATCATCTTCACTTCTAAGCAGCATGCCATTTTACTGAGGCAGTTCGATAAGCTTGTAAGTTGTACATTAGAGTGCTTGTCATTTAATACATGTTGAAGTGCAAGCACTAAATTTCCTACTACAACTTTAATGAGCTATTTGCATCTAAAGAGATTAAGTCATCAATAAAGAAACACTGATATCGAGACATACTAAGATCTAACGCAAAATAACATTGACATGTCTGCAACATAAAGACGCCTTGTGCATTTAAGTAAATACCTTAATATATTGCCATGAATTGCATAACTATTGTTTATAAATGACAACCACCAACCCTCAAAATACATAGCCTATGCAACCATTACGCAACTCTCAAACTAATACACTATTAGAAGAGTTTCATCTTATCAAACAGGGAATGTTTTGTTATAACTACATGAATTCCTGTCGTCCACGCCCGGGATCTGTATCAGATTGTTATAGCGCTTTTCCACTGTATCGACTTGGTAATTACATTACTTGCAATCATGCATGGACATGTTTCTGGATTGCACGGCATGCAGGGCTAATAACAGTGGAAAGCACAAGAAAAAACAATGACAGTTATCTACGACAGTTTCCCAAATAGAGCAAGTTTTTGACTTACCTTTTAAACTGAAGTTACTAACGTTAGCGGTACACCAAACTGACCGCCACTTCCGGAGGATAAGAAAACTGCGAAATTCACTATTACGAAATGTATCCGTGCGGCATCTTGTCAATAACACGTCGTATCAAGCAAAGAAATCATAATAATAACACACATATATAACGTTATTTATGAGACCGTCTTCTCTAGTGAAGTTTACGTTAGGTATTCACGTAACAGACCTCGAAGCGATAAAACTAGATACAAATAAATATTGGTAACAAATAGCTATTATTCGACTTGTAGATATAAAATGATAAAATGAAGTAATCAAAGCGGAGTCAAAAACGAGTCCTGAAGATGCTCTGCCCTCGCGCTCACTGTGCAAAAACAAACGGTGCTGCTGGAGGCGCGTGGGTTCTGCGAGCGGTTAACAGACGCAACTGAAAGTGGCCTTAGCCAATCAGCGGGGGAATTACCACGTACGTCACTTGTAGAGGCGGGGCTACACCAGTATTGAGAGCACCTTTTCCGTGACGTCGCCGTGTTCTTAGAGCTCATAGCTCTAAATAAATTTAATTAAATGTTTTAAGGACTCAAATTTGCTGCTGTTTGGTTACTTTAATGAATATAAATTGTTGTTTTAATCAAATGCCAACATTTCCTAATTTATTAATTAATCTTTGCTTGACCGCTTTGGTCAGCAGCTTGGTGGTGGATGTTGGTCATTGTGAAGGTCAATCCAAAGTCACTTTGTATAAAACTACTTTTACATAGACATAGGGCATTATTCTGGGGATTTTACTAGACTTTTGGTGCCTTTAAACACATTTTCAGATAGACCTAAAACGAGCAAAAGACCCTCTATCACAGTGATTTCCTGCATTGGTACCCTGGATTGCTTAAAAGGATAGTTCACCCAAAAATAAAAAGGATATCATTAATAACTCACCCTTGTGTCGTTCCAAACCCGTAAGATCTTCGTTCATCTTCGGACACAAATGTGGGTCTTACTAGGGTCTTACGGGTTTGGAATACGGGGTTAACCTTCAGTTATCCTCAACTCCTTCAGTTCCAGTAGATCCTTGGAAAGATTGAAAATGTGTACAAAATAATTAAATGAAATGGTAATGTAAAATACTAGATTAAAATATTGATCTATAATAATGTTAGAATAATTAAAATTATAATATTGTATATTAATATCAAAAATTATTTATATAATAAATTGCATTATGATCAACATATAATAGGCTAATGGTAGTCAATAAATGAACATATTTACAATAAATCTTTCAGAAACTCTTTCTCCAAATATTTGCTTTCAGAACTGTCAAGACCTGTTATAAGACAAAAATTATCAGATGTCTCATTAAAAGCATGGGTGAGAGAAAACTTAATGAGTCTGTTTTTCAGCTACAGCTTTTTTTATTTTTTTTAAATTAGAATTATTGTAATACTAGCCTTTTTAGTAATATTCATGAAGGTGCTGAAGGCTTGGGGTCGATGGAGGGACACTTCAATGCTCTTGTTGTTGGGGCATCACAAGACTAAATTGTTGGTAAACTGCGATTACACATTATTAACACAATGTATTATATTACACTTAAATGTATAATGCTACTGTAATGGTTTAGTAATCTCAACTGGACAGAAGTTGACATGGCAAACAGATTGTTTAGAATTGCATATCCTCTTTGTTAAACATGCAAACTTCTACTTATGTCATGACAACAGCAATATGTCACCAAGAAGAAGTGACCAAACCTTCAAAGACTAAATGATCCGAATTAGTAGAAATAACAGTAGAGAGTTCAAGAGTATTCAAGATTATCCAGGCCTTTAGTTTGATGTCAAAACTATTCAGCAGCATTTAATAAAAGCCAAATAATACATGAGAGGTGCACTGTGTTTTTCATCAGTTTGCTTGCATGCGATGGATGATAAAGTAAAAACAGCAGAGGAATGTTGAGGGTATTGTTAGTCAGAGCCGGACATGCTGTGTCTTATGGGGGTGTGTTCACCAAGCCGTGCATATTTTTAGCACATTCCTGGGGTATTACATACACCTTCATCATTGAGAGTGCTCATGTGTGTTAGAGGACAGAGTATTCATTCATGGGAAGTGCGTTTGTGCGTGACTGCAATAAATTATGTGTGCTTCCACCAGATACTAGATGCAAAGCAAGCGTCTTACAGTTTGCATCCTCCATCACCAAAAACTACAGTTTGATGAAGCTCTTATAATGGAGAAATGTAGTTTAGTGCTCATCTAAGCAACAAAAAATATAAAATATTCATATTAAGCATATTAAATTACACTACTTTTTGTAATTACCTGTAATTGTTATTTACAATACAAATGCTCTCTGGCCCTCTGCAAACTGCATAATAAAATCATAATTTGGGGTTAATTAATTACAACAGAGGAAATATCAGCTTAGATAGGACAGGAGGAACTTTTGGACGAAGGTGGCATTGGAGTAAAGAGTTAAACCCACAGCTGTAAAGGGCTTTGGTTCAGCTGATAGAAGACGTCTTTAAAAAAAGTACAATGCTTCCATCTGGTGGTCAGTTTCCTAAAAACAGAAGTCATGTCATGCAGTTAAAGCAACAGCATTTCCAGTCACCTTGGAAACGACTGAATGTTTGACACCAGAAGTTCAAACACATTATTAGATGAGCTCTTTTCATTTTCGCTTCCTTTTATTAGCATTTTATGATGTTTGCGATTTTCAACACTTTCACCAAATTGTGGGACATGTCTAAATCCTGTTTTTTATGATATATATATATTTCTTTGCTATAAACATTATACAACCCTATCATTTATATAAAACATGGGTGAGTTAATGGGGAAAATGAAGTTTAGCAAGATTGATATCATTTACACCTAAAACATTGGTGATTTGTGAAATGCGACAAATTACCCTGCTAAAAAAAACAATAGAAGCCCAATAGAAACCATCACAGAAATTCTAATGGTTTCCATTAAAATACCATAGCTTTTTCCAGTAAAACCATTACAAAATCCCTTTTTGTGTGTGTTTTGTGCATTTTTCCAATGGGATTTAACATCCCACCAATAGAATCCACCACATACAATAGACACCATTATAGTTTCCATTAAAACCAATACAATTCCCATTAAAACCATTACATTTTCTATTGTGTTTTGGGCAGGGTTATATTGTTTTTTTTCAGAAGGGTAATTAGGAAATTATTAATTATAAAACATTAACTCAATTATTATTCATCCCCTTTGACCTGCAAGACATTTTGTTGCAGAGAACAACATTTTATGAAAACAAATTCAACAAAGGTATCAGTAAACTATCGTATAAGGTTATTGATATAGTTTTTGAGGACATAAAGGTTATACATCTAATTGGCTCTAAACATTTATGTACAATATTATAAAGTACATTTGATAGATAATATTTTATTGCTTTTAACGTCAAATAAACATTGCCTTAAGTGCTTACAAGCTTCTGTCACCTCTACTAAAATCTTGGCCAATTCATTGTTTGAAAAAGCTTCCAGGTAACTGATAATCTTCTTCAAATCCCAACAAATATGTTTTATGAGATTTAAATATGAAGACCGAACAGAGCACTGAAGAACTTTGTACAAAGAACCAGTGAACATCTACACCCAACCTATGTGACAGGTCTCAAAGATCGAAGATTCATTGTTTCTAGCACTACCAAAGACCTTGACTATGATTGATCAGGTGTGTTTAATTAGGGTTGGAGCTAAATTATGCAGGACATTGGCCCTTTTGTTTGACACCCCTGTTATAAGCCTTGGCTATTTTGTGTGCACCAGACATACCACTGATCATTGGGTCCAAAAAGTTCCAGTCGGTTAACATCACTCCATAAAACATTCTCAACTGATCAGAAAATAATTTGATTGTATTTATGTTCTTCTTGGTCAAGAGTAGTATTTGGCAAGATGAAACAGCATTTCTTGTAAATGTTATTCTTATACTCTGCATTGAAATGTTGTTTCCTCCTTTCATTAGATTATTCTGTAAGTCTTTGGCAGTAAATGTATGTTTTTTCCACCATTGCTCTGATCTAATACTGTATTCCCCTTGATTCTTTATAAATCCGTATATAGCACTCAAAGCATGGTTCTTTATGGAACTATGTAAAAAGGTTCTATTTATCTCCGAAAAGTGTTCTCATATTGTTAGGATGACGAACCCTTGTCTGGTACTCTTTAGACATTTTTTCTTAATTATTTAGTATGGAAATAATTTATAAACCGTATTTGGGAATGCAACAGTTTGAAGAAGTCAACTGCAGTCAGGGTAGCCATTTACATAACACCAAAAAGGAGGAACACTTTGCGGCATTTAGTGAGGCAAGAATAATTGCATATGACTCTGGTGTGCTCGCAACTACAATACAATTGTGTCCATCATATCGATGGTATCATGATACAGTGATTCTGAAATAGCCTACTCTATTCATTGCCAGACAATTTGATCTACGATATATCTTGATGTAGACCTACATGTAACAGAAGAGGCAAAAAAGTGTTTGTTCACAGTATTTGTATTTATTCAAGACATTGTGATGTCTGTTTCAAAAACTGACCACTGAGATGAACCTGTCTTGCAAAGTGCACAGTGCCTGGAAATAATCGGACTTCAGGAAATAATAGAAATACATAATTAAACAAATAATGAATGCGAAAAATAAATAAATACACATTTCAGTTCTCACCACAGAAGTGAAAAACATTCTAGATAGACTGCCCTGAGAAGGTCACTTAAAAATTGCAGTCTCTATCTATAAACCTCCAACAATGGCTGAAACGCACGTCATTCTTCACCTTTCTGTACGCAGAGGTGTCGCAGGCTCTAGAATGAAAGGATTTGTGTCCCCAAACGCTCAAGGACAACCAGTGGGCCGACACACATAGTACTGTGAAACATGCTTTTCACTTGTTTGAAAGAGGTTTAGAAGAAGAAATGAAAAGAATACTGTTCTCAGTGAAGTGATTTTGTGCAAGAAGTTTATACAACTTCCTAACAAAAACCACATCATGTCAATGAACTTGACATGACAAACCTCATTTACAAGATATCCATAAAAGCGGGGCTCATACACCCCAAAGCCCGCCACTTGCGTGAACAGCTCTCCACTGGAAAACATACAGGCCTACGGCAGGCCTAAATATCACACACGCAGTAAAGTGAGACACGTGCCTTCTCAGTTAACAAAATAAGACAGGATTTGCATCTGTACATTATATAAAGTTTGTAAACTATTCTCTACATTTGATATACGCCTCCAGCTTATTCATTTTTCTACATTTCATCCACACATCTGGTCAGATGGGATCTTTTCCCGTTTCAGACAGGTGATGATTTTCAGTGTAATGTTTATAAGTGTCCAATCGACCGTTTTACTTTAATTTCAGCAAAACGCACCGCCACTGCCACTCGTTTTGAGATTTCTATTTTATCTTGTGTTATACAGTTCAGCATTTTGTGCAAAAACATGTGTGAACTACGATTTATGTTGTACTAAGAAGATGAAATTAAGATACTACATAACATATTTGTTGTCATAGGCAGCTTAAATACATTAGAAATGCTTATTATACCTGTAAATTGTTTAAATATATATTCTTAGTGAGTTTAAGTCACTGTTAATTAACTTGTATATTGGAATGTCACTTTTTGGCATCTCTACATTGTGTACATTTCTATATTACATTTTAACGATGCCATTTTTCTTTTTTTAAATAATCTACGAGATAAAATAATTCTACTCGTTTACTGTGGCGCCATCTTGTGTTCATGTGCATAAATGTGTTTTAAATACTGCAACAAATAACTGTATGTTAAAACTGACCTTAAAATGATTAAAGGTGTACATGTACCGATTGATATAGATGTCTTTCGTGGCAAATGACGATTCATGTACACATGTATGCATAATAACAAAAGTACACTTAGTACGGAGCTAAAATCAGGATGGTAGCCACCAGGAATAAGGTTGGCTATCCGTGGTCTAATTTATTCAAGCCAAAAGTTATAATTATTATATATAGATAAACATTAAGTAGATAGATGAATACAAAAGTAAACCTTTTATAGTGTATGAAGAAGAAAACTGCATACTGGTTCACCGAGAGTGTAAATATGACATCTTTCAACAGTTATAAAGTGATAAGAAAGAAATGTCTGATAGATTGCCCAGAGAAGGTCACTCTGTGAAATTTTCTAAAAACCTTGGCTAAAAAACAGATTGCAGTCATTCTTCAGCGTCTGTATGCAGAGGTGGCGCAGATGCTAGGAGAATGAAAGAATGTGCGTAAACGCTCAAGGACACATTTCTGCTGAGAGACATGTTTTTCACTTGTTTAAAAAACATTCAGAAGTAGAAATAAAAAAGCCATTCTCAGTGAAGCTAAGGTCATTCAGGCTCCTTTTAAATAGAAAATCAAAAGGACAGATTCAGAAATCTGTGAACTATCTGCACCAACCGAGCTACAGAGAATTGTTTTTATTATAACGATACTGGCGTGTATATTTAGGGGACAAAGGCGCACCTATATTTTAGAGGGGCACCACTGGCAGTTCTTTGCTCAGTCTTTGAAAGAGATGTATGTGAAAGGAGTTGTCTGGATACCAAAATGCACTTTTATTTTGTTACTCAGCATTTATTTAGTTTATATTTTATTCTTTGATGATGCCGCCACACAAGAACAGGAGCAGAAGCACTGGAGGAATGCACTGGGGATCGGTATGATGGGAATATAGCGGGATACCAGGAGATGTGGGAGCTGTAGGGATGTTCTCTTGGAATATCGACTTTAATCATCTTCTTACTGTAAGAACACACACAGATACAGATTGTAAGTCTCAGGATTTTTACAGGGAAAAGCTTTCTCTCTGTCCTTGACCCAACCCTGCATGACTGAACAATCAGTTATACACAAACAGTATGAAAGGCAGAGGACGAGAAGAGATGAAGTGTAAAGAAAGAAAGAAAAGAATACATGTAGCATGCAAGGTGTAGCCTACAAAAGTGATGAACATATTTTAAAATCTTACCTTATGTCGATGTCTGTTGGTTTGGGGACCCTTGAAACAAAATAATAATCATGATAATACTAAAATAGTAGCTAAAGAAAGAAAGAAAGAAAGTACTATTAATCTAATGTTTAATTAATGTGTAAAATGAACCCTGTAAAATGTTGAACTTACAGCTGATCATTCAGTCGGATATTACTCCTCTTGGTTTGGGTGAGGTCATAATATCGCTGAACGATGACAGACCTGAAGGTGAGCACATTCAAATCTTAGTCTTCATTTTTTTAAAGGCATTTAGCAGACACGATCAGCTTTCTTCAAAGCAGTTTAATAAAACAAATTAAATGTTTATAATGTAAAAACTAACTTAAAACATATGAATACATATAAATAAAACATTACATTTATTACAATATTTTGAATATTTATAATTGTAATTTTAACAAATATAATGTAATTATGTACATATATATTTCTGTCATGACAATTCTCTGAGGGATTGGCTGTAATAAAACAGTGGGCAGAGGCAGATCCATATGCAACAAAGTTTATTTAACAGAAAAGTCAGGTAAAAGGTAACTCAGGGTGATGATGATAGGCTGAGGCGCATGAGATCAGGCAGGGGGTCGTGGGCTGGCAGCGAGCATTCAGTATCCAGGGACGGGCTTAGGTCGAGGCAGGTGGCAGAGAATCAGAATCCGGAACGGGCTGGAGGTCGAGGGCAGGCTGCAGACAGATAGACAATGTAAGTTCAGCGTGGGTCAGAGATAACAGGTAGACTGAGTAGAAGGAGAAACGCCGGACATGCACACGAGAGAGGCAATACTGCAGCCTACATGGTGAATGGAGCAGATAAAGGCTTGGTAATGATCTCTGATACAGAACAGGTGAAAGGCAATCACAGCGCAAATGGAGCATACTAGAGGAAGTATACACTGCGCTAGAACTCGGGAGAGGCGCTGTGATTGAGAGATGGAGGAATCCGGGAAACTGGAAGTCAGAACAGAGCCCCCTGCGAGCGACTCCCGCGCGAGGATGCTGACGGCGCCGTGGTCTGCCCCGAGCACGGGTGCAGGCTTCTCAGGGTGATTACAATGAAACTCTTGAGTGAGCATAGGATCTAGGATGTCCCTTGAATTGACCCAAGATCGTTCTTCTGGACTGCAACCTCCCAATCAACCAGATATTGAAGGTGACCCCTCGCCTCTTGAATCCAGTAGCTGATGAACACGGTAAGCTTCCTCACCCTCTACAACAATGGCTTGAGAGGTTTGAACGGCATTAGATTGAGAGGACGGTCTAGAAGAATCTCCCTCTCTTCCTCTGTGGGTGGCGTGGCGGGTTTGAGTAGTGAGACGTGGAACGAGGAGAGATACGAAGATGCCTGGGTAGGGCCAGACGGAAGGACACAGGAGTTATCTGACGAAGATCTTGTAAGGCACCCACGAATCTCGGACTGAGTTTTTGCAGGGAGGTTGAGACGGAGGTTGCGAGTGGATAACCATACCCATTGACCTGGCAGATATTCTGGGTTGGAGCGGCGATGACGGTCAGCCTGCCTCTTACCACGATTGACAGCTCGTTGGAGGTGTGTGTGCTAGATTCCAGGTCTCCTCACTTCGATTGAGCCAGTCGCTCACGGCGGGACGCCAGGTGGCTCACCGGACCAGGGAAACAGGGGTGGCTGAAAACCAAGGACACACTGGAAAGGAGTCAAGCCCGTGGATTGCTTCTGGATGGAATTTTGTGCGATTCCGCCCACATAAGGTATCGGCTCCAGTCCTTCTGGTGGAGTTGACAATATGACCGGAGGAAGCGGGAAACCTCTTGATTGAGACGCTCAACCTGTCCGTTAGCCTGAGGATGGTAGCCGGAGGTAAGACTCACGTTGACTTGGAGCATTTGGAAGAAGGCAGACCAGACATGGGACGTGAACTGAGCACCTCTGTCTGAAACGATGTCTTCGGTAAACCATAAACCGAAACACCAGATTACAAAGGTATTCAGCGGTCTGTAGGGCCGTGGGAAGTTTACTGAGGGGTATGAGACGGCAGGTTTTGGAGAAGCGGTCGATGACCGTGAGGATAGTAGTGTGTCCGCCTGATGGTGGCAGATCCGTAATAAAATCGATGGCGATATGTGACCAGGGTCGCTGTGGTAAGGGCAATGGTTGAAGCAAACCGCGGGCAAGAGACGGGACGATTTCTGAATATTGCAGGTTTTGCACTGCTGAACAAATCGGCTGACATCCTGGGACAGGGTGGACCACCAGAAGCGATTCTGAAGAAGATGGATAGTAGCAGTAATACCTGGGTGCCCGGAGCTGGAAGGGCGTGAACATGCTTCAGAACCTTTTCACGGAGGGTCTCAGGTACATAGAGTTTACCAGGGGACATGCCGGATGGATTCCGTGTGAGCGTTGGCCAGCTCGAGTTCGGTCTCGATATCCCACTGTATGGGCCCGATGACTAAATCTGGACTGAGGATGGTTTCAGGATTCTTGATGGAAGTTTCAGAATCAAACTGACGAGACAAGGAATCCGCCTTTGGTATTCTTGGAGCCTGGGCGGTAATTGTGAACTGGAAGCGTGAGAAGAACAAGGACCATCTGGCCTGACGGGATTCAGCCTCTAGCCGCATGAAGGTACTCCAAGTTCTTGTGATCAGTAAGGACGAGGAAAGGATGTGTGGAACCTTCCAGCCAATGCCTCCACTCCTCGAAAGCTGCCTTCATGGCCAGTAATTCAGGTCACCCACATCATAATTCCTCTCTGCGGAACTGAGTTTCTTGGAATAATACGCACAAGGGTACAACTTGGGAGGTGATCCTTGACGTTGAGATAGTACTGCACCCAGGCCGGTACTAGAAGCGCCCACTTCAACGACAAAAGGTAACTCAGGATCTGGATGATGCAGGATGGGGGCTGAAGTGAAAGCCTGCTTGAGACGACTGAAGGCTTTAGTGGCCTCTTCATTCCAGGAAGACACGACGTGCCTTTGCGAACCAGAGCCGTGAGGGGTTCTGCCACCATACTGAATCCTCTGATGAAGCGGCGTAAAAGTTTAACCCAAGGAAGCGCTGCAGCTCCTTCAGCGTAGGTCTGGGCCATTCCACCACTGCCTTTACCTTGCCCTCATCCATGGCCACGCCTCCTGGGCTAATGATGTAGCCCAAGAATGAGATAGAGGTCTGGTGAAAGTCGCACTTTTCGATCTTGGCAAAGAGCTGATACTGGATGAGCTCTCTGAAGTACCGCAAGACGGACGTGCTGGACGTGGTCCTCTAGGGTATCAGAATAAATCAGGATGTCGCCAATGTAGACGACAACTTGGCGATTGAGCATGTCATGGAAGACATCATTTATGAATGATTGGAACACTGCAGGACTGATGGAAAGCCCAAAAGGCATGACCAGATATTCATAGTGCCCAGTACACGAGAAAAGGCCGCCTTCCACTCATCTCTCGCGGATACGAACCAGGTTGTAAGCACGCAGATCCAGCTTGGTGTAAAATCTTGCTTTGCGGGTTGTTCCAGAGCAGCTGGTACCAGGGGTAGTGGATAGCGAAACTTGACGGCACGCTCGCTGAGCGCTCTGTAGTCAATACATGGACGGAGTCCTCCATCCTTTTTCTGGACGAAAAACCCAGCAGATGCAGGAGACGTGGATGGACGGATGAAACCTTTGGAGAGCTCTTCCTCGATATATTTCTGCATGGCCTCGGTCTCGGCTGGGACAGAGGAAAGACACGCCTTAGGTGGTGTAGCATTAGCTAGGAAGTCAATGGCGCAATCGTAAGAGCGGTGAGGTGGTAATTTCGTGGCCTTTGATCTGCTGAATGCTTCTGCCAAGTCGTGGTACATGGAAGGCAAGCATTTCAAAACGGCATCATCAGGGTGTTCTCGAAGAGTAAGCGGTTGGATAGTAGACAGGCAATCAGAAAACAGTTCTCTCCCAAGCTGACGATCTGGCCGGAGGTCCATTGCAGAAGTGGATCATGCTTACGGAGCCATGGTAACCCCAGAATGACGGGAGTGTGAGGAGCTTGGAGAATGTAGAACTGAATTAATTCTCTGTGCAGCAAACCGGTGCGCATGTGTAACTCCTGAGAGAGATGAGTGACGCGACCGGTGCCCAGCGGTCTACCATCAACAGCCTCAACAGAAAGGGGAGAAATGCATGGAATTAGAGGAATTTTGTGAAGTTCAGCAAATTCTAGCGACATAAAGTTCCCAGCAGCACCTGAATCCAACAGAGCAGATGTGGAAAAGGATTTGCCGTTGACAAAAAACTCAATGGGGACGGTTACACATGATTTTGAGTTTAGACAATTAAGAGTTAGACTCACCGCAGCATTATCTCTGTTAATGGGTCGATGAGGACAGTTCTGACGAAAGTGACCAGCTTCTCCACAATATAAGCACAGCCTTTGAGACCTTCGCCGCCCTTTTCCTCCTCAGTGAGCCGTAGCGTTAATTTGCATAGGTTCGCTGGAATCGGCAGTCATGTGACTGTAATACCGGGGCAAAGGAAGGTTGCGTGACGAGGTTGCTGAGCGACTGCCTGGGCGGCGCGAGCGCATCAGATTATCGATCTGGATGGCGAGATGGACGAACTGGTTGAAATCCTTTCCCTCATCGCGGCAGGCCAGTTCCGTCTGTAAATCGTGACTGAGACCCCGCCGAAAAATCACCTTCAAAGAGTTATCAGTCCAGTTAGTCTGAGCAGCTAACGTACGGAATTCAAGTGCATACTCAGCGGCAGAAGTCCGTCCCTGTGCAAGCTCCAGCAGTAGATCCTCCGCCCCCTTTCCTCCTTTAGAGTGTTCGAAAACTGCTTGAAATCAAGAAACTCGTCGTATGAACGAAATGCTGAGCCATCCGTTCTCCACACAGCTGTGATCCAGTCCAGAGCGCGGCCAGTCAGCAGAGAGGAAACGAAGGAAATTTTGCTGGCATCCGTTGAGTGAGGTGAGGGCTGTTGATTCAGAAACAGAGAGCATTGAAGAATGAAGCCCTTGCATTTACCTGGGTTCCCGTCAAACTTGTCAGGTAGCGCTAGACGAGGGCTCGCGGCGGTCTGCAGCACGGGTGCTGGTGCGAGAGACGGAGAGGCAGACGCTGACGAGGTTTGGAGATTTTGCATAGCTGTTACCAGTTCCTCCGTTACTGAAGTTAGTCGCGTCAGCTGATGATGATGAGTGGCCAGTTGAGATGCTTGGGCGGTGAAAGCAGCGGATAAAGCAGACATAGTTGCTGGATCTTCTTTCGAAGTATTCTGTAATAAAACAGTGGGCAGAGGCAGATCCATATGCAACAAAGTTTATTTAACAGAAAAGTCAGGTAAAAGGTAACTCAGGGTGATGATGATAGGCTGAGGCATGTAGAATCAGGCAGGGGGTCGTGGGCTGGCAGCGAGCATTCAGTATCCAGGGACGGGCTTAGGTCGAGGCAGGTGGCAGAGAATCAGAACCGGAACGGGCTGGAGGTCGAGGGCAGGCTGCAGACAGATAGACAATGTAAGTTCAGCATGGGTCAGAGATAACAGGTAGACTGAGTAGAAGGAGAAACGCCGGACATGCACACGAGAGAGGCAATACTGCAAAGCCTACATGGTGAATGGAGCAGATAAAGGCTTGGTAATGATCTCTGATACAGAACAGGTGAAAGGCAATCACAGCGCAAATGGAGCATACTAGAGGGAAGTATACACTGCGCTAGAACTCGGGAGAGGCGCTCGTGATTGAGAGATGGAGGAATCCGGGAAACTGGAAGCCGTAACATTGGCATGGTAATGTATATGACAATTTGAATGTGCCTGGTCTTGGCAGAATATATCTGCTACACTGCTTCTGTAAGAAATACTGCTTCTGCAAATATAACATATTAAATAGCCCCCACATACATGATATTAGCCCACAGCAGATCTATACAGGTGGAGCTGGGGAAGGTGGAGGGTTTCTGAAGAGTGCTAATTCATATACGAAATATCTTAAATATATTAATTTACATGTCTTGAATTAATTCATTAAACATTGAAATTAATTAAATTAACAAATAATAAGTACATACAAATTTAAATGTTTTATACAGTCGTGGTCAGAATTATTGGCACCCTTGATAAATAAGATAAAAGAAGGCTCTGAACATAAACCTGCATTGTTAATCCCTTTTATCTTTCTTTTTTTCACAAAAAATCTAACCCTTCTCTGAACTAAAAAAATAGAAAATAAGGGAAAATATCATAATGAAATAAATGTTTTTCTCAAATACACGTTGGACACAACTATTGGCACCCTTGAGTAAAATATCTCTGAAGTGCATTCCCATTCATATTCACAATTTTGAGCACTCCAGGGTGATTATGAACATGAAATAATCCAGCCATGGCTTTTTGTTTCACCGAAATATAAATAGGAGGGAAAACAAAGCCCAAATTCCCTTAATAATCCATCACAATGAGAAAAAACAAAGAATATATTTCTGATGAGCAGCAAAAGATAATTGAGCTTCACAAGTTAGTGAAGTGCTTTAAGAAAAGAGCTAGAGCAGTGAAAATTCCCATTTCCACCATCAGGGCAATAATTAAGAATTTCCAATCAACAGAAAATGTTATGAAACTGCCTGGAAGAGGACGTGTGTCTATGTCGTCCTAATGCACGGTGAGGAGGAGGGTTTGAGTGGCTAAAGACTCTCCAAGGACCACAGCTGGAGAATTGCAGAAAATAGTTAAGTCTCGGGGTCAGAAAACCTTTAGAAAATTGTCAAACAGCACCTACACCACATCACCACATGTTGTTTGGGAGGATTTCAAGAAAAATTCTCCTCACTCATCCAAAAACAAACTCCAGCATATTCAGTTATGAGACACAACTGGAACTTCAAATGGGACTGGCTTCTATGGTCAGATGAAATAAAAAATGACCTTTTTAGCAGCAAACACTCAATATTGGTATATTTATTTATATATATAATATATACAATGAGGGGAAAAATATTTGATCCCCTGCTGATTTTTTATTTTTGACCACTCACTAGGCCACTCCAGGACCTTAATGTGTTTCTTCTTGAGCCACTCCATTGTTGCCTTGGTCATTGGTTTTGGGTCATTGTCATGCTGGAATACCCATCCATGATCCATTTTCAATGCCCTGGCTGGCTTCAATGCCCTGGCCCTGACGGATCATGACCCCGTTCATTGTCCCTTTGATGAGGTGCAGTTGTCCTCTCCCAAAAGCATAATATTTCCACCTCCATGTTTGATGGTGTGGATGGTCATAGGCAGCATTCCTCCTCCTCCAAACACGACGAGTTGAGTTGATGCCAAAAAGCGGGATTTTGGTCTCATCTGACCACAACACTTTCACTCAGTTCTATTCTCTGAATCATTGCTAAACTTGTGTGTGCTTTCTTGAGCAGGGGGACCTTGCGGGCGCTGCAGGATTTCAGTCATTCACGGCGTAGTGTGTTACCAATTGTTTTCTTGGTGACTATTGTCCCAGCTGCCTTGAGATCATTGACAAGATCCTCCCATGTAGTTCTGGGCTGATTCCTCACCGTTCTCATGATCATTGAAACTCCACGAGGTGAGATCTTGCATGGAGCCTCAGCCCGAGGGAGATTGACAGTTATTTTGTGTTCCTTCCATTTGCGAATTATCGCACCAATTGTTGTCACCTTCTCACCAAGCTGCTTGGCGATGATCTTGTAGCCCATTCCAGCCTGGTGCAGGTCTAAAATCTTGTCCCTGACATTCTTGGACAGTTCTTTGGTCTTAGGCCATGGTGGAGAGTTTGGAATCTGATTGATTGATTGATTCTGTGGACAGATTGTCTTTTATAAAGGTAACAAACCCTTTAAGAGAGTGCTCCTAATCTCAGCTCCTTACCTGTATAAAAGACACCTGGGAGCTGAAATGTATTTTTCTGGATTTTTGTTGTTGTAATTCTGTCTCTCACTGTTAAAATAAACCTATCATTAAAATTATAGACTGATCATTTCTTTGTCAGTGGGCAAGACGTGCAAAATCAGCTGGAGATCAAATATTTTTTCCCTCACTATATATACAGTATATACAATATATATATACATATGTCAGATATGTCTTACAATGTTGCAGTGCTTACCCAGGCAACACTGATCCTCCAAATCCAAAGTGTCGATGTCCCTTAATGACTGCAGGGATATATTCATTCCGGGAACTTGAAGTCATCTTTTCATAAGCCTGCTGGATTAGCTCTTCATGATTGCTCTTTGAGTAGACCCTGTTGTCCCTTGTGTAAAATTGAAAATCAATAAGAGTTTAGGTCACGTCACATCATTTCTTTATGCTTCACGCACTTAAACATGACACCAAAAGGAAAGGAATAGGACTACATTTTAAATGCAGTCTAAATAATATTCTCACCTTGGAATATAGAGTCCAGTGATGCTTAACGGTTGCCTCACGATCGGAGGGAGTCGGAGTAGAGAAGGGCAGTTTTCTTCTTTCATGCTTTCCTGACCAGTGCTCTAGTTGAAGTTGAAGGGTTTGAGCCTGGTTCTGGAGGATTAAAGGACTGCGAGTGCTGGGCAGGTGGACACCACCAAGCAAATCGTGACTGCTACCGTAGGCTTGGATCTAAAAACAGCCACATGAAACCACAGTGACACCTTATCCAATTTTGAACACCATCACCATGGAAGCTCAGCTGCGGCCTTTGTTGTTTTAAGGATTTGGTGATGCGAGATGTTCATTAGATCCACCTCGCTGACAGATTGCACTTAATCCTACTGCTAAGCCCTTAAACTCACTTATAAATTTAAACAAATACTGCAAAAGTCGTCTGAACAAATTAGGCTGATGTCAGTTCCCGTCGGTAGGTTTTAACTGTTACACTCAAAGCTAATTATGTAAATTCAAAAGTAAATGTATTCCTAATGAATAATGCAAGAAATCAATAGCCCCCAGAGAGCAATCAAAGCTCTGAATGTAAAGTCTGCTGCGGCTGGCACTCTGAGGGCAGAAAGTTCCAGTGCTTGAATTCAATGGATAGGCTGAAACCAGAGCAGGCTATCAGAGAAACACAGATCTAGGCTACCGCAGTGAGTGTGAAACCATCTCTGGTTTCAGCAGTTAACTCTGGAAACTATGGACAAGTCAAGTAGTTTACACATATAGGAATGTTCAGATGGGTTGTGAAATATTTCACCATTTACTCACATTCATGTCATTCAAAACCGAAAGATGATAATAACATAAGAACATAAATGCAATAATTTAAACAAATGTCTCATTGTTTTTGTTCACACACGTCCTCGCAACACAAACTATCAAGCTTCAAAAGTTCATAAATACATAAATAAGTAACACAAATGAAACCAGCTGTCCAATTCAAATCATCTGAATAGGTACAATGATTTATATTAATTAGTTTAGGCTTGTATTCACAAATATTGATGATGAATATTGAACATGTAAATGAGTTTGTTTCTTCATCAAAACAGATTTGGAGAAATGGAGCATTCCATCCCTTGCTCACCAATGGATCCTCTGCAGTGTATGGGTGCCGTCAGAATGAAAGTCCAAACAGCTCATAAAAACATCACAATAATCCACAAATAATCCAAATGACTTCAGTCCATCGATTAATGTCTTGTCATTAGAAACACACTCCTAGATTTCATGGGTGCACATGGATGACTAAAACTTCAACAAATTGTTCTATTTCTTTTGTGGTGAACTATTGCTTTAAGATTGCAGCAATTCAATTTTTATGTCATCATTTTTAAGCATATTCAAACAAAGTTTCTTTACATACTTAATAAACTAATGGAATGGATGCAGCTCTGCTTACTATAGTTATTTTACATTTGCCTGTACTCAAGACACTCAAATATTCTGCTAGTTTATATAAAAAAAAAACATTGCATTGCTCTCTCCTTAATTTTCCATCCATTGTAAAATCAGCAGAAATAAGAGTGAATCTTATCCTTACTCTTGAAAAACAGTCAGCTTAATTCATTTTTGTGTTTCGGGTGATTAAAAAAGAATGCAGACCTGTGCACTATAGTCACATATTGCTTTTTGACATCATAATGAAAAGTAGAAGCTCCATTGTTTATTCAGTTAGCTTTAATGCTATAACATTATTTTGAAAGGCTTGTGTGCTTGTTTGATATTTCCTTTAGTTTTCTAAATGTAATCCAGTGAATATCTCATCATCATTGTTCTCGATTTCAAACAGCAGAAGAGCTGTCCATGGTTCTGAAACTCTTCACTTCCACAGTTTAGTCTTATATGAACATCATCTCATTACATCCGTATCATACACTACATTAAACGTACATTTAACCTACCCAGTTGTTGGTTTGAAAATGTACACACCTCATGAAAAACTCCCATTCACTGACTTTGCTTGAATATTTGCCCTGTGGTGTTCAATCAAACGTGAACACACCGATCAATAGACCAGACCCTGTCCAGATGCACCGCCAACTGCTTGCCAAGCACTTACACTGGCCAGGCTTATTTATAAGTCAATGCTGAGCAATATATTCAGTATTACACCTTTAATTGGGATCCTCCAGGGACCTTGTCAAAGGTTCAGAGAAAAGCTGGGATTTAGCACACACGCCAAACTTAAGTTCAGTGACCAATTACCGCCCTTCTATTCAGAGGGGTTGCTGTATTACATCTCCTACTGTTGTATTATGAATGTAGTGTGTGATCCAGCTCCCTTGGTTGCTTGTTAATATTCAATATGGAGAACAGGTTTCATTAGCCTGTGTCAGAATATACTGCTGCAGGTCATCAGAGGCTGCTTTAATCTTCAAGGCTACAACAGTGCCTTATCTTACTAATGAACATCAACAGGTATAGGCTAAAATGCACACCAGCAACCATTTAAATACGCTTAAGTGATTAACCTATCAAGCTCAGAACACCATGGAGGTTCTTTAATGGAGTGTAAGCAAACACCTCCTGGCTAATGTGTTGCATTTGTATGCTACAATCCCAGAATCTGATTAATTACTTATTGAAGACCTGTATTACACAGGATGAAAGGTTGTAAATGTTAATTAAAACATATAACTGTCTCTGGGCAGATCACAGAAATTGCTAGAGTTAAAGTTGAGGAGATATATTATCTCAAAGCAGAGCCAGTTCACCTTCACAACAATGTCAGAAAGATTTCAGTTTGAATAAAAGAAGCTGAACAAGCACAGGAGAAGTGAAGGTCTATGTGCGTCAGTGAGTGAGGGAAATGACTATAGAAGGAGATGACGTGCGATGATGAAACGTTAACTAAAACAGATGAGAAATAATCTCATATACTCATTTATATATGCACAGGGGATCTTTGTCATCCTGAAAATGTTTTTCTTTGACATCATCATAGAGAACAATCAAAAATAAAATAAACCAATTGTGATGGTTTTAAAAGCTGATTTAATAGTCAATTATTGCAGATATACAACAAAACAGTTTTAAGCACTGTTTTAGGCCATGTGGGGTAGTTTTTAAATGTACAACTGATCAAAGTGGTTAGAGCTGTTCGATAAACCAGCCTCTGTGTTCCAAAAACATTTTAAGCTGACATAATTTTCAGATTTTCACAGACAAGGCCTAGAATAAAATGTAAGTCTTGGCTGTTTCAACTGAAATAAACTTGCACTGACTGATCCTAAAATATATCAGTGCCTTTGATTTTTAAAAGCTGATTTAATGTTTATTAAGCATGTTTATAAAAAGTACTTAAATGTCCTAATTGAACTATGGCCTAATCCTGGCTTAGTCTAAGCCCTCTCTGTGAAATGGCCTAAATGTGATATTGTATTATTAAAGCTGCCACTTTTGCTAAAATAAATAAATAAATAAATTACTTTCATCACTTAATTGCACATGTACAAAAAACTGCTCCATAGTTCACCCTATTTGTTTTGTGTAAAGTTATTTGAATGGTCAATATACTGTTCTGGAATGTATTATTTTATGGCAAATATGGTTTTGAGATGTTTGCATTTATTTTTTGTAATGGTTTTTCAGTGTTCCTGTAGTTCAAACAGTAGAGCAATGCCAAGATCATGGGTGTGATTTCCAGTGAACCCATGAACTCAAGTCGCTTTGGCATCTGACAAACAGTATTAATATTCACTGCTCTTATTGACTTCATGATTTGAAGATGTGTGAGGATGTCTTGTGTCATGTGTACAGCAACATAGAGTCCAAGAGAAATTTCCATTCAGTAACAATAAAGCAATACACATTTAAATTGACACTGCTTTTGTAATGTTAAATTCATAATGACTGTGCAAACAGAAATAATGGGATATTCATCCTGTTGGAATATACTTATTATGGATAGACTTTCAATGACAAATGAAAGTAACCATTATTTTCAGACTGGGGCTACTTCAAAAGTGTTTAATAAAAGAAGGAATTAGAACATAATCTCTCTCTCTCTCTCTCTCTCTCTCTCTCCATTTGTCTGTCACACACACACACACACACACACACGCGCGCGCGTATACAAAGACTTTCACGAAACAAAAACAGATTAATTAATTTCCACTAGACACACAAAAAGAAACATCCATTTTCAGTCACAGGCACACTGAACAGACACCTATTCGTTTGCTTTCATGTTTATTTAGGTCCTTCACAGAGGAAATCTGCGTATAACATGCCAAACGCTTGAACAAATTGCTTATTATACTTCAACGTCATCGCGCATCAGTCATATTTCATTCTTTATTTCACTGTTCATCTCCACGAGCCTGATAAAAGACTGTGTGAAGGCTGGAGAACATGTGAATGACAGATGGACGTGTGAAGTGTGTGAAGCGGTACAGTGAGCTGAGCGTTACTGTAGAGGACTCCACAACACTTTGGCTGTGCCGACATGACAACTTTTGATTTTTCCGACGTGGAGGCATTTTTGGATTGCCATCCGGAGCTTTTTGAGGAATATCTCGCCAGGAAGGGAAAATGTGACACACTGAGCAGGTGGCTCAAAGAGCATCCGCCGTCCAAAACCTCTCCAGCGGAGGAGAAACGCGGGGTCGCGAGGGATCCCTTCTGGCCCACGAACCCCGACGGACTGAAGCGCAGATCGTCCCACATGGAGCTCCGCAGGAACTTCGCCCGCTCCAAAGCGATGACGGCTCACCGGACCTACGACGAGCACGTCAGTCTCGCGGCGCACGAGTCCCAGTCGAGTATGCGACGGCGCGCGCTGCTGCGGAAAGCCAGCTCGTTACCGCCGACCACGGCGCACATCTTGAGCGCGCTGCTCGAGTCCCGGGTGAACGTGCCTCAGTATGCCTCCAGCGCCACTGACTACAAATACAGACTCAAAGAGTCCAACGAGAGGGAGTTCTTCCTCGAGCTCGTTAAGGACATTTCTAACGAACTTGACATGACGAACCTCAGCTACAAGATTCTTATCAATGTGTGCATCATGGTAAACGCAGACAGGTGTTCGCTTTTCCTAGTGGAGGGACCGTCTCATAAGAGGACTCTGGTGTCCAAGTTTTTTGATGTGCACTCGGGTACGACGGTGCGACCCTCTTCAAGCACTCTGTACTCAAGCGAGGTGCAGGTTCCGTGGGGTAAAGGCATCATAGGTTATGTAGCAGAACACGGTGAAACCGTCAACATCCCGAACGCATACGAGGTAGAACTGCAACTAATAATAATACTGACTATTACACAGTCATTGGTTGCGAATTATTATAACCCAAAGGACGCCGAAGCAAAAGGTTAATAGTTATTTTTAAAAGCATATCATATTCACAAGGGATTTTGAACTTTATGAAATTATAAAAGTTAGATTACAAGTTAGTGGTGCGTATTTTTACCTTTTGCCAAATAGACACTAAATAAATTCGCTTTCGTCAGAGGTAACCATATAACAACAGTTGTGTACGCAAAAAAGCAGGACTACAATTTTATTTTGTACGACTATTATGAATCATCACAAATCACCAAACCCTAAGTGTATTTATTTTCATTTGCATAACTGACAATTGGCTAACTCTAGTTATAATTTACGTCGAGCAAGACAAACATTGACTTATATGGACGTATATGCAGTGTACATAAAAAATTAAGTCATTGGGGAGCCCGGGGCTAGTTGTCACAAGTTTTTATCCAGTGACTATTTCTTAGGTATAGGTTTATTTGAGCAAATAATTAAATAACAGGCATAAACTGTAGGTCTTGGCTACAAAAAAAGAAAATATAAATAATAATAACTATTTAAAATTTCCCTGTTATTACAAACGAGAAGTCTATTATAGACTTTTAGCTACATCTAAAGAGTAAAATAATTATGAAATAAAACTATTCATGAAACAGCAACATTTTGAGAGTTGACACATACATCTAAAATCACTGTTTTGGCCAACACATAACATTTAAAAGACACATAACAGCTTGCCCCAACTCCAGTATTTCAAGTAAAATCTACCTCCATTATATTCAGTTACTTTGCTCTCTTGTGGTAAACAGCTATGGAAAAAATATTACACTTTAGTATGTCTGTAAAGATTTGTGATTTCTACAGTTTTTGCTGCCAAGGCTTTGAGTCGCTGTCTGATTATTATGATTATGTCAAAAGGTTCAAAGAACTTAACATTCCTCATGTAAAGATATCTCAATTACAGTGTTGGCTGTTCAAATACACACAACCAGTCGTGCGTACACATCATTATATCATGGCCACAGGCAAGCCTTCCCTAGCACACTGTGGCCAGAGGAGATCCATTGATCCGGTGCAATAAATGTGCCACTATCACTGAGTTGGAATTTTATGTTTTTGGTAGCAATGAATGCAGTTTGTCCCCAAAAGTGATGTAATATGCTACAAGATTAATCTGAAATGCAACAACTACAAATACATTTTCATGTAGTTTTTCCAATTCCCCATTGTGAAGTTGGAAGAATTAGCATTTTTTGGTTACACTTTTTAAGGTGTCCTTGATACAGTGTAATGATTACTATTACATAACAACGTGTACTTAATATATGATTGAAATTAGATTTAGTTTAGGGTTAGTGGCATGTATTTATGCAAAATGTACTAATAATGCAATAAATACAGATAACGTGTAACAAGGACACCGAAAACAAAGAGTTATCACACTTTTTTCCAAATTATCTTGAGTTAGTTTTGAATGAGGTAAAGTACATAAGTGGATTTGGGATTGATGTGCAAAAAAAATAAAAAAAATAGTTTTCAAAATAAAATAAAAATTAATCAAAACAACCCAATTATCAACAGATTTTATTTTACAATTATGATCTGTATTACATTATCTAATTATTATCTATAACAATTATTTTCTATAACAATGCACACTGAAAAAATATATTTTTAAGGTAAGTTGTTGCAATAAATTATTTGAGCTACATTTAAATAGATTTTGTTAAAAGTTAGTCAACTAAGTTTGTTTATTTAAATGTAGCTAAAATAAATTGATTGCAACCACTTACCTTAATTTGACTAACTTTTTAGTAAAATCAATTAATAATTTTTTTCAGTGCAATAACTTGTCATAATGAAATGCATGTTTATTTGTACATCCAGCCATATTGTTGTGCCTCCTTTGTAGGACCATCGGTTCAGTGATGAAATCGACAAGCTGACGGGCTATAAGACTCAGTCCATTCTGTGCATGGCCATAAGCAACAGTGACGGTGAAGTCATCGGTGTAGTGCAGGCCATCAACAAGAACCCCAGCGGAACTCCATTCACCGAAGACGATGAGAAGGTGCATAAGCTTTGTTCTCCTTTTCTCTTGGCTTCATGCTGATATTATATTCTAAAGCATCTGCTCCAGCCAGTGAATTTATAGCCTATCACATTCTCCAGATGCCTATTACTGTATTGCCCAAACTTTAACTGGTAATGAAACTCTAGAGTGTAATGTAATTGCTGTGCTAAATCAAAAGAGATCAATGAATTAGCACCTTGGTGAATATCCTTCTATGCTGGAGTACAAGTAGTTCTAGATTTAGAAAATTAGTTATTCATATTTGAACATGTATTCTTTATTCATTAGAAACAGGAGCATAACCAGCTGAAGCCCTGTGGTCATTTTGCACATTTATTGAGTCACTGCATATATCAAATCTAACTGATATTGGGAAAATTACATCTGGAAGAGAGAATGCCTATGGCCTACTTACTCCAAAGGGCAGAACCCTTGAAGTGGTGACTTTGGAGGGACCATGAAGCTGTTTGAAGTGCACTTGGTTAAGGGCATTGAAAATTTAATTTAAACATTATCTTCACCTGGAATGGTACTGTAAAAAGAGCAGCAATTGTTACATTAAAGAGCTATATCTGCATGATCTTACCCTTAAATTTAGTTTTGTTGGCGTAACCTGCTTTGTTTAGGTTGATTCAGTAATGTTAAATAAAAAAATGTATTCAAATAAAATTAATTAATTTAGGTGTTTCCACATGAAGCACATATTTTAGGCAACTATTTTTTTCCGGTGCAGTGTAATGCAGCGTCCATCAACCCATTAGCTGTTCTTACCCTGAAAAGAAATGGTCACCTAAAAACAGAAATATCTCAATTAACTGGTTTTAAGTCTGGAATATTATTTAATATTAATAAATCAACCTAAATACAGTAATTTATACTAACAAAACTATATTTTATGGGTGAAATCAGGTAGAAATAGCCCTTTATGTAACATCGCAGTGCACCAGACATTTTTATTATTGCTGTTAATATAAGCGATGCAAATGAATATACATTTTATAATGACTTCTTAAAATATTTTATATATGGTGTGTTTTCCCTCTTTAATTTATACAAATATTAAAGACCCTGCAGGTATAGTCATGTATCTATTAAACACATTTCTTAAACTTATTTAAACATTGTGCATACCCTTTGTGAAAGGGTCCTTCATGAAGGGATTCAGTTGTTCACTTTCTTTTGCAATGCCCCTAAAATGATGCCAGTCCCATGCCAGTCAAGGGTGAAAACCACCATTTGTAATTTGCCTGCTCAAAATTGTTCTCAGAAAAGAGGTCATCTTTGTCATTGGCTAAATCAGCACATGTGCATGCCATACCTCTTTCATTTCAGCGCAGCAGATCCAGTACCGCAGTCTCTGGGCACATCTCAACCCTTCACTTTCATCGTTGATTCAAAACAGTAATTAATAGCACAGAATTTCTTTAGAATTATTTATGCCAAGCAGCACTGAAAGCAGATACACAGGCTGTGCTGTTATACATGCCTTAGAAATAAACCGATGAACTGATGTGATGCCTCCAGTTCTTCTGCTGTTGTTTTTGTCCTCTCAATACTTCACCATAATGCATCAATCAGACTAAAGCTTTGAAAGCATCACATTTCTCTCTACAGGTGCTTCAAATGTATCTACCATTCTGTGGAATATCGATCTCCAACGCCAAACTCTTTTCCGAATCCCGCAAGGAGTATGAGAGGAGCAGGGTGAGTCAAGACCTGCAGAAATGTTGCTGAATAAAACAGTTTTTCAGACTGATCTGAAATCTGCCTCTAGACTTCTAGCCGTCTCAGACAGTGTGTTGCTTGATTTTGTAAGCTTGTTTACAATCCTCTGGTCTCAAGGTTTAAAATACTTAATAATCTGCCTGAAGGCCTGTGTTATCTGAATACATTTCGATCTGTTGTTGTTGTTCCTCAAGGCTCTGCTGGAGGTGGTGAATGATCTGTTTGAGGAGCAGACGGACCTGGAGAAGATCGTGAGAAAGATCATGCAGCGTGCACTGACATTGCTGCAGTGTGAGCGCTGCTCGGTGCTTCTGCTGGAAGACATCCACTCTCCTGTGAGATCGCATTTTAGCCCCCCTTTTCTCTTTCCTGGATTGATTTTGTTTTCTATCTTTCTCCATCCTTTCCACCTTCCACCATTCTTAATTAATTCAGCTGGTCATCCTCTCATTGGCTATTACATTAGTCTTTATTTAAACACAGTAATAGGTTAGTTAGCATTGTCCTGCAGGCAGTAGGTTTTTTAATACATTTTTGGTTTAGTTATCAAAGGTTTAAAGGGAATGTTCACCCAAAAAGGAAAATTCTGTCAATACACCCTCATGTCATTCTAAACCTGTCTACAAGCAGAGAAATGCACACTCATGCGTCATGGTACTCTTGTGAAGACATGTCGTAGACTGACCCAGGACATTTTTAATAAAGTCTTTATTTTAGTTTTTTTGTGCACACAAAATTTGTTCTTGTAGCTTCATAACATTACGGTTGAACCACTGATGTTACATTGACTATTTTAACAATATCCTTACTACCTTCCTGGGCCTTGATCGTGGTAGTTGTGTTGCTGTCTATGCAGGGTCAGGTTGGATTTCATCAAAACTATCTCTTCTAAGGTCTTACAGGTTTGGAACGACATGAGGGTGAGTAATTAATGACAGAATCTTCATTTTTGGGCAAACTATCCCTTTAAGATATTTTGATGACTTTAAGATATTTTGTATGACATAAAATACATCAGTTATACCACTTTGTGATTTTTAAAAGGGTTTTAAAAAGGTGGTTTCTAAGAAGTATCTAAATTGGAATAAAGAGGTTTTTTGGGGACATTAAACGTCCTGCAAACCATTCTATCTCAATGTTTTTTTTTTTTTTTTTTAAATATAAAGAAATAGTTGTTAAGCTTAGTTATTGTGATTTTAATGTCATGTGAGTGTAATTTGTTTATAGCCTACGTTTAGCTTTTAACTTTTGGTGATTTTATTTAGGGTTCAAAATTCATAACAGTTGTCATCTTTGAAGATTATCATAACTAAACATGTACGAATTTTAAATTTTTGTTGGTACATATAGTTTATTCCTCAAAAACTCAAAAGCCAATGGAAAAATCATATTGGACTTTTTGTCAAGGGAATCTGGGTGATATACATTTCTGCTTTGGCCTACACAATATGTCATCAATGTAGTGCTCTATATTGCTAGACTTTATAAAAAACAGTCTTTTTTCTTTGCAGGGGGTTTATATTTTGTGCATAGTTGTCCAGTAGAGGGCACCGTGAACACCCTGTAATGACCCTTGCATTGCTTTACAGAAAGTGTTTTACAGCAAACACACTATTTTCTTCAGAAAATATCAAAACCTAGTTGTTCTCTCCCTGTGTTCATAGGTAGTAAAGTTCTCCCAGACGTTTGAGCTCATGTCTCCACTGTGCAGCGTTGATCATGACATCAGGTGAGAACAACAGGACTATAAATATGACAAACTGCTAAATTGTATTCTTTAGCATATGTAACATAAGCGGGATGTCAGCTAATGTATACCATACTCAGTATGTGTGTTTGTGTGCATGTGTGCATTTGACAAAGTCAGCATGGAGAAGGTGTCTTGCTCGGACTGGCTGATCAATAACAGCATTGCTGAGTTGGTAGCATCAACCGGGCTGCCTGTTAACATCAGTGACGTCTGTCAGGATCCCCGCTTTGATGCTGAGGTGAGCAGAACATACCCTCACAGACCACTTTCATGTTCATTTTGATCACTTGGCCCAAACCAAAGTATGATTCCAAGCCCACATCTCTCACATGGTGCCAGTTGAGCCTAAACTAGCATACTACCAGCAACCCTTGTGAAAAAGAAGTACACTTAAGCATACATAAAAGCGTACTTATTATGGAAAAATATGCTTTAAAATTATATACTTCAGTGTAGACTGACTGTAATCTTTTATTTATCAAAATAATTTTATCTGCAAGTATAGTTTTTAGAAAATAGAGCTAAAAAAGAGAGAAAATAGAAATATAGAGACAATTTTTTAAAGTACACTAAAAGTATACGTTCAATATATTTTTTTAACCTTTAAGCATGTATATGAACCCAAGTGTACTTAAACACACACACACACACGCACGCACGCACACACACACACACACACACACACACACACACACACGCACGCACGCATGCACACACACACACAGACACAAGCACGCACACACACACACACACACACACACACACACGCACACACACACACACGCACACACACACACACACACGCACGCACACACGCACGCACACACACACACACACACACACACACACACACACACACACACACACACACACACACACACACACACATATCATACAAGCATTGTGTTTCCCACTCAGGCGGACCAGGCTTCTGGTTTTCATATCAGATCAGTTTTATGCGTCCCCATCTGGAATCGGACACATCAGATTATTGGTGAGTTTCCTCACACAAGTGCTTAACTGCTTACATACAAACACCACAAAAGCAACAACTAAAATAATGTCTTACTTTCATTAGGCGTTGCCCAGATTCTGAATCGCTTGGACAGGAAGACATTTAATGATGCAGATCAAAGGTTATTTGAGGTCTGAATTTATTCAAATATTTGATGTTGGAATAAAATGGCCAGTCAATATTTTATAAGTGAATTAGAGCCTTGCATACTTATTTACATTACTGATGCTGTCATAAATCATACGCATGAGTCATTTTCATTTCCGTTGTTCCTCACAGGCATTTGTTATTTTCTGTGGTCTGGGCATTAACAACACAATGATGTATAACCAGGTTAAAAAGACTTGGGCCAAGCAGTCTGTGGCTCTAGATGTGAGTAATATCTCTTATTGGTATTACTTTTTAAACTGCTCATTAACATAAAAGCTATATTTTTGCCTGCATATATATATCTGTCAGAGCAGTAGAGATAATTTATTGTGCATGCGTGGTATGGTTACATAGTGTGCACAGTGTATTGTGGTTTCTGTCTTTTCCAGATGCTGTCTTATCATGCTACATGCTCCAAGGCAGAGGTTGATCGACTGAAGGTAAGAATTAAAATATGCAATTTAAGTCCATACAAACTAGATTCCTCAGCAATTAAAACATACATTATTTATATGTGAAGTTTTAGATATTGAAACATTATTGACCACTGGTCTATTTACTATACTATTAAAAAATAATTTCTGTTCTTTTGAACTTTCTGTAAATCAAAGAATCTTTAAAAAATGTATCACAGATTCCATAAAAATATTAAGCAGCACAACTGTTTTCAACATTATTAATAATCAGAAATGTTTCTTGAGCACCAAATCAGCATATTACAATGATTTCTGAAGGATCGTGTGACACTGAAGACTCGGGTAATGATGCTAAATCAGCTTTGTCATCACAGAAATAAATTATATTTTAAGATATATTAGAATAGATAACTTTTTTAATTGTAATAATATTTCACAATATTGCTATTTTTAATGTATCATTTTATTTTACTTTACTGTGTATTTTAAAATAAATGCAACTTTGGTGAGCATAAGACACTTGAATGGTATACTGTATTTCAATTAAATTAGTACAAAAAATATAGATTTTTAAGATATATGTTAATAAAAAAAATGTGTCACATGCTATTTCGTGTATTATATGTCCTGTTGCATAGAAATAAAGCTGTTTAAATAAACTATAACTATAACAAAAAGTAAACCTCTCTTTAATTACCTATTTTATCATTTATAATTTAAGAAATGATTCATTCAGTATCTGATTCGTTATAAATATTACAAATGCTTTGGCAAACGCTGTAACGCCTGTCATGCAATAAAGCACATTTGAATTTAATATCAACAGCATTGCAACTTACTGTATATGACCTGTGTATTATTATCTTTACAGCGTGATACAACACAATGTGATACAACACATCTATAAAAGGCATAAGGTATAAGATTCCCAGATCAGTAGCATATAGAAACCTTTTCTCCAGAGAGATGTGATGAAAACTTCAAATTAAACTCATACATTAGAGAGATAGAAGTGTAAAAAACATCTCAGCCCCCAAGTTATTAATAATTGAAATGGCAGAGTGTAATATACTCTTTCTTTTTGAGCCCTCAGTGGATCAGGCTCTGCTCTGGTGTTTAATTGCCTTGCTACTGGACTTGCTGAGATTGTCCCCTCTCCTCTCTCAGGCTGCTAAGATTCCCCTAAGCAGTGAGCTCGGGATCGATGAGTTCCACTTTAATGACTTTTCTCTGGACATCGACGCCATGATCACTGCCTCCCTGCGGATGTTTTTGGAGCTCGGTGTCGTGCAAAAATTCAAAATTGATTATGAGGTGAGACAATCACCATCAGAGCGGGGGCCAAACGCCGACCCTATACTGACTGGAAGAGTGAAATGCTGCTTACATATGTATGCTGTGTGAAGCAGGGAGCGCTGGGTTATGGATTGGGGAGAGACTGTGCTGCAGGCTGGTTTCGGGAACACGGGGAGGGTCTGGAGCTGTGGTGTGAATACTATTCAATTCAAGATTATTTGTATTGCACTTTTTACGATACAATCGTTGCAAAGCAGCTTTCCAGGAAATTAAGTCTCTAGATTGATATATTGTAGAAACTTAATATGATTAACTTATGGCAAAATGTGGTTAATTATGTATAGTGTCTGAGTGTTGGCTTCCTCTGAGGTTCTCTGAGGAGTATTACTGTCTAATATAACACCCAGATTTTTGACTGTAAAGGAAGTAACAGTACATCCATTTAGTTGCAAATTGTGATCCAAGAGATTCTATGTACTGTGTTTTGGTCCAATATGTAATATCTCTGTATTATCTGAATTTAATAGGAAAATTATTGGTCATCCAATCTTTTACATTTTTAACACACTCCGTTAGCTGCTCTTGTTGAGATATATAGGAAATTAATCCTGTATTTTCTAATAATATTACCAAGGGGCAACATGTTTATTGAAAATAGCAGATGACCTAGGACAGATCCTTGTGTTACTCCATACTTTACTGGTGATAATTTAGATGACTCCCCCTTTAAATAAACAAAGTGGTAGCAATCGGACAGGTAGGATCTAAACCATATTAAAGCCTGCCCTTGAATACCTGTATAGCTTTGTATTCGATCTATGAGTATCTCATGATCTATAGTGTCAAACACAGCATCAAGTAAAACTAGTAATGAGATGCAGCCTTGAGCTGACGCAAGAAGTCATTTGTAATTTTAACAAGAGCAGTTTCTGTGCTGTGGTGGGGCCTAAAACATGACTGAAATTCTTCATAGATATCATTTTTTTTTGCAAGAAGCACAATTGAGCAGACAAAAAATTTCAAACATCTTTGACATAAACGGAAGATTTGAAATGGGTCTGTAATTTGCCAGTTAACAACGATCTAGTTTTGGTTTCTTAATAAGTGGCTTAATAACCGCCAGCTTAAATGGTTTTGGACGTGACCTAAAGATAAAGATGAGTTAATAATATTGAGAAGCGGTTCTTCTGCTGCAGGTAACAACCCTTTCAGTAATTTAGTGGGTACAGGATCTAATAAACATGTTGTTGGTTGTTACTACAGCGTGCTTTTCTTTTCCTGCTCAGGTGCTGTGCCGCTGGCTGCTTACCGTGAGGAAGAACTACCGCACCGTAGCCTATCACAACTGGAGGCATGCCTTCAACGTCTCACAGTGCATGTTTGCTATGATCACCGTAAGTCACAGATGATGATCGAAGTGGCCTGAAATATGTGATTTGATAGTTCACTCATAAATGAAAAGTCATAATTTATTCACCCTTAGTGATTTAGTCTAAACCTTTTTCTGTGGAACACAAAAATAGTAGAATGTGTAATTAAGCTGCTCTTTTCTGTACAATGAAAGTGAATGGTCAAATAAGACTTTTAACCCTTGTGAAAAAGGAATGTAATAATTAGAGTATATTGAATGTGAGCTTGTTATTTACTTAAAATCCTAAAAGTATTTTTTTAAACCGTCCTTGAAGATGATGTAATAAGTGATTTGTGCTTTTTAAATCATCATATCTTAAAAATCTTTTGACAGGCTTGAAAAGTGGTACACTTATTTTAATGTAATTGAAATGTACTTCATTATCATTTTAACTGTGGTGTGTCATTCAATATTACATTTAAAGTTGATGTATTTTAAATGTACTAAATTGCAACTTAATCATTTCAAATGTGTAATAATTAATAATATATATAAATTAGTGCTTTCAAACGATTAATCGCGATTAATCACATCCCAAAAAATGCTTTGTTTGCATAATATATGTTTGTGTATTGTGTATATTTATTATATGTATATATAAAGACACAAAAATACAGCATATATTTAGAAAATATTATCCTGTATTTACGTGTATATTTTTATATTCAAATATTCAAACACATTTTTTTATTTTGGATGTGATTAATCGTGATTAATCGTTTGACAGCACTAATTTAAATATATTTAATTGCATGACAAGCAAGTTTCAATAGAAATGGCAATAAAGCATATTTTAGTTAACATATTTCAGCACATTCTGCAGCATACTATAGCCATATTTTAAAACAGAAGACTGTAGAAATCATTATGAAATTGCATATTAAGATGTACTTAAGTGTCCTTATTAAGTGCCTACAAAAAACTCTACATTTCATGTGATTGCAGTTTGATAAATAAATACATTAAATAAGTAATACATTTTAATTTAATAGCAATTCACATAAAAGTGTCCAGAAATGTTTAATTTAGTTCACTTTTGAAGTATATTATTTCAATGATAAATACTCCTTTTAAAAGTATGCTAAAGAATACTTAATGTTCACAAGGGAACGCTATATATTCAGTGAATAACGGCTTTAATTATGTTCGTTATTGTTTGAATTTTATATTAAGCACGAGTCATAGAGATTACTTCTATGATGGTTTTAAGGTGCGTTTTGCTTGCTTCACACCCCTTGTCCCAATCCACAGTCACTGTATGGCAGAGAAAACACCTTTGAAAAAGACAGTTATAAAAGTTTGAAGCAACATGGGTGTCAGTAAATGCCTTTCATTTTTGGGTGAACTATCCCTCTAATGATATTCTCAGGTAGAAGCTGTAAAAGCACATAGTTTAAATCAATAATGATCTTTCAAGCCATAATTGAATCACTGTATTGGAGGATTTGCAGTAGTAGGTTCTCTGTTGTGGTCCAGACTGCTGGGTTCCAGGAGGTGCTGACAGACACCGAGACTCTTGCGCTTATGGTTGGGTGTTTCTGCCATGACCTGGACCATCGTGGCACAAACAACGCCTTTCAGGCAAAGTGAGTCAAAAGTCTGTCGATATAAATCACATCAGTGGCTCCAGATTTTACATCGCACATCAAATCTACTGACTGACCAATTTATGCCAATTCTCTGGTGTGTCTGAATGGCTGCACAGCCTTAAACAACAACATGGGAGGTGTTTTCTCCTCCCTTTTTAAGGTTAAAGTCTTTTGTAATTTGCTCTTCGAATTCTGCATGTGGCTACTTTCATTTTTGTATTTCCATTTAGTTTTGTTTTTCCCTAGTTAAAAGTTAAAATGAAACAAGAAACATTTATCACCATGTTAAAGTTTGGGGTTGGTTAGATTTTTTTAAATGCTTTTAAAAAACATCTTTTATGCTCACCAAGGCAGAATTAATTAATTTATTTATATAATTTATTTGTCAAAAAATACGGCAACAACAGTAATATTGTGACATATTATTATCATTCAAAATAACTGTTTTCTATTTTTATATATTTTAAAATGTAATTTATTCCTGTGATGCAAAGCTAAATTTTCAGCAGCCATTACTCCAGTCTACAGTGACTGGACATTATTTGAATATGCTGATTTGGTGCTTATCAATGTTAAAAAGTAGTTGTGCTGCTTAATATTTTGTGGAAATTCAATGCTATCTCACAACCAATTTGTACATATTTTACCTAATTCATATGAATTCGTATTATTTGTCTAGACACCAGTGACAGTATAGGTATAGGGGTAGGTCATTTGTTCAAATTCATAAGAATTGGGGAACTCGTAAAATATGTATGAATTGCCAATAGATCGGGTTGGGAAATCACAATTATTTTAAAGTCTTTACCGACACTTTTGACCAATTTAAAGCGTCTTTGATGAATAAAACCATTAATTTAGTCCAAATCGCTTAATCGCAACATTTAATTGCAATCGCAACATATAAACATTGCAGTAAATAGTGTTCACAGTTCACCGTTTGATTATGTGTCCTTTGTAACTAACTGCATGATTCTTACTGTACATTTCTGCCATAGTCACCACTAATGACCTACTCCTAAATATAATGTAGAAACTTAAAATTGTCTGCTTTGCAATTATGTGTATTGTAAAGAGCGCTATACAAATAAACTTGAATAGAATAGAATTTATATTTAAGAAATGTTTTACCCAATTTACCAATGGATTATGTAAAAACTTAATTCAAGATATATTTTCTAAAAGTAAAATGTTTGCCTCTTAAGTAAATATATTTTGTTTTAAGGTATTTTTACTGAAAACAAGGCAATGCTAATGAAGTTAATTTTGTTTTTTTTGTAGTGCAGTCTATTTAGCATGACCTGTGTGTTTGTATAGCAACATAATGTGCTTATTGTTCTGGATCTGATCTCTGCTGTCCTCCCAAAGGTCTGGGTCAGCACTAGCACTGCTGTACGGAACATCTGCCACACTTGAGCATCATCATTTCAACCACGCCGTCATGATCCTGCAGAGTGAGGTGAGCATGTCTGTCAGGTCAGGTCTCAGTACTGAGCACTACAGAATAAAAGTCCATTTTAAAAATTCAATTTCAATGTGTACTCTTATTTGCAATGAATTGTAGATTTATTCATTATACAGTCTGTGGTATATCCACTATTTAGTTGAAGCAAATGAAACAAATATTCAGTAAAGCAAATAAAACAAATAATAAGTCATTATAAAATGAATGCTTGTTTTTTAGTTTGACTTTTCACTGAAATTGTTATTCACACTTTTGAACTCCACTGTGTGTGAAAACAATGATCTGCAGAACACAATGAATATTGTCAAGCAATGGAATAATAACCAGTCTCTCTCACACTTGTAATGGATTTGCAGAAATGACCCATTTTACCCTCGTCCACGTTTGCATGTCTCAGTGGATGGAATGAATGCAAATAGATGTCAGTGTTTGATTAAGTGGCTGATTTAGTTCTGAGCTGTTTAATCATGACTAAGCACTGCATTGATTTCCTGAAGACGTCCATTGAGCTTTTTTAACCAGCACCAATTAACTGTGCTAAGGAGATTCCCCTCTTGGGTCAGCTGTACTGAAGCAAGGAGAGAAAGAAATTGCTTTCTATCCCAGAGACTGAACATGCATAGAGAACTTTGGAGACACACTTTATGAATGATACTCATGGGTGTGAAGAGATTGCTGGGTTCATGATTGGCTTTATTTCAGAAGAAAGGACAGGGCTTTATGGGAGTACTAGAACTTGGAATGATAGATTGCTTTCCCCAAACTTCACTTTCTGTAGATTTGAGGAGAGTAATGTAAGCCGTGCCACATTTTAATTAACCTTACAGCGCCTACTGGATCATTCTGCATTTGATACACTAATTTCTAAGGCCTCTAAATTATAAACATGACCTTTTATGTGCCTTTTGTCATCTGATTGACAGTTTATAGTTTTTTAGTAAGTAAAAGAATCCAATGGTTGTGGAAAGCATGCATTTTGCTGTGAAATCTTTACCAAATCTGTATAGAGTAAACATAAGAATACATGTTATATAGTAATATTTCAAGATGATACTTACGGGACTGAAGCTACATACTGTAGGTTTACTTGATTATCTATTATATACTGTATATCGATTATCTATCAATTATTAGGTTTACTTTTTTTTTTTAAATCAAGTTAAAATTGATAATAAAATATGACAAATCAGGCTTTTGAGGAACATTTATTTGTACATCCTCCACAACAAAAATTACAGAGTTGATCATAAAACTAAGCATTTTAATATAATCTTACTAAGGCATATTATTGCTATTTGTATAGCTAGAGACTATATTTATACACATTTAATGCAAATAGTCTGCTATACTGAAATAAAGATCTTATTGATATACATAACACGCTATCAGAATTTAATATGTACTTTTTGGCCATATAAGTATTAGCAGCTGCACCAAATTGCATATTTTTGCTCAGTTTGTGCCTCTGAAGAAAGCCTTATGTATCAAATATGATGCTTGAAAATAATATTTTTGTATTATTTTGGAAAAAAATGTATTAGTCCATACAGTATGACAGACTTCTGTCAGGGTTAAGCTGTCCGATAAAACTCTAATTAATAGATCTAATTATGTTTAAAAATGCCTGTTTTCAACTCAAATTAAATAAAAGCACATGGCCACAGAAATATGACTTCTTCCCCGCTGAGATTTTAAAAAGGTAAGTTGGCTGTGTTAATGATCAATGACAAATATGGACATAAAAGCAATGACTGTACAGGACAAACCAAATAGCAAACCGTTTCTCTCCTAAATAATCAAAAGGCTTCAAAATGATTTTATATGAACTACATATTTTTTTTTAAGAAACTAAACAAATTCATTCAATATACAACTGTCAAGGTTCCAGGGAAATATGAAATGTTACTCCCGCCTCTAATGCATTTTAGACATCTTGCCCCAATCATCCCTTACTATTTGATGTAACATTTGTCATCTTTTTCTCCTTTTTTTTTACAGGGTCACAACATTTTTGCTAATCTGTCCTCCAAAGAGTACAGCAACATGATGCAGCTACTGAAACAGGCCATTCTGTCCACAGATCTCACCTTGTACTTCAAGTAAGTAATAGTATCAAACAGCATGTGTTGCTCTAAATATCCAGTCGGGTGCATGTAACTCACGTTTAGGCCACAAAGAGGCGCCCTTTGAATAGAGGCAGAAGAGGTGGCTTTTATTCAGATCCTGAAAGCCTGGAAAAATCTGAAAGATGCCTTAAGGAACATTTAATCAAATTAACTTGAACGCAGAACCTTAAATGGTCAAATTTGCAATTAAGTAAAATTAAGTATTGGATTTTTTCATTGTCTTCATAATCCATTGGACATAAAAGAAGAAGAACCAAGTTCTTTGAGTGTGTTTTGTCGGGACAGTTCAGTTGGAGTAATGAAGAACATAGAGACATGTTCAGGTGAGTGTCTACAACTTTTAAAATTGATAACAGAAATGCCAGGATCTGCTTTAAAATACTATACATATTTAAACATACCAGGTCTATGCTGATGACTGCGTGTGACTTGGGTGCCGTGACTCGACCATGGGAGATCTCAAAACAGGTTAAACCGACCCACATTGTTCTATTTTTGTCTGATTTTGCAGTATAAAATATCTTATTTGAGAGGGAAAATTGTAAGATAATAAGATTTGTTTTGAGAGAATAAATATATTCATTATCATATGGACCACAAAACCAGTCATAAGGGTCCATTTTTCGAAATTTTGATTTATGCATCATCTGAGAGTTGAATAAATAAGCTTGCGATGTGTTGTCTGTTATGATATGACTATATTTGGCTGAGATACAACTATTTGAATATCTGGAATCTGAGGTGCAAAAAATTGAAATATTGAGAAAATCGCTTTAAAATTGTCCAAATGTAGTTCTTAGCAATGCATATTACTAATCAAAAATTTAGTTTTGATATATTTATGGTAGGAAATGTACAAAATATCTTCATGGATCATGATCTTTACTTAATATCCTAATGATTTTTGGCATAAAAGAACAATCTATAATTTTGACCCATACAGTGTATTTTTGGCTATTGTTACAAATATACCCCAGCGACTTAAGACTGGTTTTGTGCTCCAGGGTCACATATATAAGTCAAATATATTTGGCATTTTTTCTATGGAAAATATATACACATTTGTCAGATTTACAAAGAAAAATTCTCAAGAGGGCAAGAAAAGGATTGTACTGTATATTCTCTGAAACCAGTTCAGAGTATGTTTGGGTCATATCGTAGTGGACATTGAAATATAATGTCATAAATCTATGTTTCTAATTCCAGGTGGCTGAATTGGTGACCAGTGAATTCTTTGAACAAGGTGACAGGGAAAGATCAGAGCTGAAGTTGACACCGGCTGTATGTATTCTCTTACCAAGATGTATCTCTGTGTTTTAAAATGAAATGTGCTGGTTTGTCAATCAACTCAGTCAAAATCAATTAAAATCTGCTCTCTCCAATCCAGGCCATTTTTGATCGCAATCGTAAAGATGAGCTTCCTGTGCTTCAGTTAGAATGGATTGATGGAATTTGCAAGCCATTATATGAGGTAAAACAATTCAGTAGATAAAGCAAATCAATTAACTCCAGCTAATTAACTTTTACAGTGATGATAATGTATTTTATAGGCTCTTGCGAAGTTGAATAGGAAGCTTCAGCCGATGGTAGATGGAATTGACGCCAACCGAAAGAAGTGGGAGGAGCTTTGTCGGTCCTATCAGCAAACACGGAGAGCCTCTGAGTGCATCTCCAGTCTGGAGGCAGGAGAGACGGAATCGCCTCAGAGTTCAGACTCCACCCACGAGCCGGAATCAAGTCAGAGCGAGGTGACCAATCAGAGCGAAGACTCCACCCACTGTGCGGAGCCAAATCAAGCCACGGTAGCCAATTACAAATAAGAGGCGTGATGTGGCGATTAAAGGACGGCCCACTGAGTCAGAGGTTCCCAAACTACTTTTTCCTGAACCTCTTATACACTGAGATTTTAAGTTAATATGTTAATATTCTAACCACAGATTTACATATTCACAATTATCTGATGTTGGTTTATGGTCAAATGACTTTATTTAACAAAACAGATCAAATATTTAATATTTTTTCAATAAATGTTTTATTTTAAAATAATTTATATAGAGGCCTGCACACATTGTCCAAAAATATACTGCATTAATTTGACATATGGCGATTTTAAGAGTAATATCTCATATGAAAACATATTATATTGCTGCTGATGAAACCATCTAAGACCTCTTTCAGGGTCTTTATTATTACTATTACTTTTGTATTATTAGTGTTAATACAAATTATAAAAATGACGTCATAGATGATTGATACATTCATTTTACACTAACTTTTAATTTTACAAGTCTTAAATAAATTGCAGCCTTGGATAATCACACTAAGATAAATCATGATTTCTATTTAATTTTGATGAATTATGCAGCACCATTTATTTATTTATTTATTTTAATTTTAGATTTGATTTAATTAATTATTAGCTTCATCAACTCATGAAACCCACATTTGAGAAACCCCACACCGAGTAATGACCACTGACAGATTTCCTATGTTTATATATCACAAAATGTGTTGCTAACCAAACTTTTTTATGTGTGCTGCTTTAAGATTGACAGTATTTCTATTGAAATTACTTCTAGCATTTACAGCACAATTTAAAAACATAATAAAATGACTGGTTTTAAATAGAAAATATTTATTAAGAACCAATATTTTTGAGATTTTATCTCCCCAAAAATATATATAATGGAATATGTGACAAAACTGAATATGTGCAGGAAGTTGTGAGAAATAGCAGTCAAGTGTTTCAAATGCTCAGATGTTGTTCAGTGAGTCTGTGCTGCTATACTGCAAGTTAAATGCTTTCTCAAAGCCTGGCATTGCATAAAGATAAAACAGAGTTGCTGATAGGATTCCTGTGCTTCAGATGTGGAAACTGAGCATGATTTGATGAATGTATAAATGAATATCACTGTGATCTTTTGCTGTTGTTTCTTTAGACTTGCATGGAAACACTGGAACACTGTTATAACAGCTGTTTGTGCTCTAATTTTATATTGAACAGTATACATACGCATTGTTTAATGTTTATGTATGCATCTAGTCTCTTATACCTGTCAATCAGGTCCTTGTAAAACAGTATAGGCTACATTACAACAACATTCACTGTAAAACAAATACAGTAAATGTAGATTGCACACTATTGCATATGAACTGTTCGAGTGGCAAACAGAAGACCAGTTAGGATTCATCCTTGATAGCTGATTCCTAAGATGAGCCAAAGTCAATTCTCACAATACTAAAAACCTGAATTTGTTGCATGCAAAATTTAAACCTGTTGTTGGCATGTGAGTTTTAGTGTTTAAGTTTGTTACACGTTACAGTTTAGTATGTGAACTTTGTGTTTTGAAAGCAATCCAGATGCCATGAAATGCATGCTGCAGAGCTTTGACAACAGCAGCTTTGTGCTTTAAACGGGAGTTAAACTCTGAGGTTGTGTTGCAGTCGTGCTACTAATGTTTTTTTATTTATGTGCACACAGTCAGATTATGCTCTTTCAGTTCAGTCTGTCTGCCTTATTCAAATGAATGTAATTATTTTTGCATTTATTATGAATTGACATTTAAAAAAAGAAAAGAATACAATTTATAAAAAATAAGGCCACAAATAGCTTTATATTTTATTAGATAACATAACATTTTCATATATCTATGGAAGCTTGTTTCTGACCACATAAAAAAAGGTAATACTTTATATTATAATAGAAATTAGTTATGCATAATTACATGCAAGTAACTCTAAGCCAAACCCTAATCCTAACCATAAGCATATAGTAAGTACATGTGGTTAATTAATATTACTCAGTACTTAAATGTATAATTACACTGTAACAAGGACACCTTAAAATAAAGTGCAACCGAATATTATTTTATAAAAAAATTGTTAAATAATATTTTATAAAAAAAACAAATAAAAAGGTAATTGCAACTTTTTCTTTCACAATTTGGAGCTTATATATATAAAAAAATCACAAAAATCAAAATGGCGAGATATAAACTCAAATAAATATTCTGAGAAAGAAGGTCAGAAATGTGAGATATAAACTTGCAATTGTGAGAAGAAAAGTCATAATTGTAAGATAAAAAGTAGCAAATCACTTTTTTTTTTTTACTCTGTTTCAAAAATGTAAATTGCAAGATATAAACCGCAGACTGGAATGTAAACCTCGACTTGTGAGAAAAAATATCAGAATTCTGCATTTATACAGTATTTTGCAACTCTGAATTTATATCTCATCATTCTACTTTTTGCTTAAAGCACAGAATGCAAAATAAAATTAATTGCGACTTTTTATTTTTCTCAGAATTGCAAGAAAAAGTCAGATTTGAGCAATATAAAGTTGCAGTTTCTTTCTTTTTTTATTCCATGGCAACAAAACAGGCTTCCATATATCATACTTGGCTCAGTCTGTCTCTTTAATCTCATCCTGTATTTCAGTGGATCATATATCTATCAATGCCACATCTATGATATACTGTGCAGTTTGTGAGGGGTACACACACAGGGTCTTTTCTTGCCAGGCTGATGCTGGTCATGTTCCTCAGGCTGTTTTGTAAATAAAGAACACTGTGATGCGAGTGTGGCGATTCATGATTGCCTGCATGCAGATGGTTTTGAAACACCCCTAAAATAATTAGACTTCTTATGTAAATGTCCCGCATGACCTGTGCTCACGTTATTATTCAGAAACATACTTTGTGCAAATAACTGATATAAGTTCATAACTCATTTCCCAGCCTAACCTTTCATGCATATGAGTTTTGCATAATAGATATGCTGCAATTTATAACAAGCCAGGCACATAAACAGTGAGCATAGCTTATGTAAAACAGCATATCCATAAATATTTTTGGCCTGGGTGAAAGTGTGAGGACTGATGAAAGCGAGTGTTTGAAGTTGTAGCTGCAGAGAGAGAGAGAGAGAGAGGCTTTGTGCCGGACAAGCCGACTGATACAAAAGCAGCGTGGCCAGCTGCATCCAGCTCTGCTCTCTGTAATCTATTATTCAACAGGGACTCAACTGCATGCCTTCCTGAGGCTTTACAACCAAGAGAGAACAGGAGTGAGGCAGAATAACTTCAGTTCACAATCTCTGTATATACTGTGCCTTACCAACATATTCACAACCAGTTCTCTCATTTACCAACTAATACTCCCATGTTTTATATATATAAAAGAACCAAGGCTCAAGATTATATACATTTTACAAAATTCAACACCATAAATATGCTATTCAACATTTAATTACACACCTTAATAGCTTATACAGACATTGTTCGCAGCAATATGGCCATAAGCCAGATTTACAGACTTTTACAGATTTATATTACAGGGATGATTTTGGACTGTTTATTGAACACACACACACGCACGCACACACACACAAACATATATACATAGACAAATTTCCAGATTATTCTTTTTGATTAATGATATTATTGAGTCACATTTCCACATAGCCAAAAGAAAAACAATAACTGGAATATCCAAAAGCTAGGTTTTGCTCAGTAGTACCATTCAAATTTTTTTACTGTAATCTTCTTTATTATACTTTTTAATTTTAATGATTCGTAATTATGGCTCAGTTATATATGATGCTGACGTTGTTTCATTTATTTATGTATTTGAATATGCTACTGTTTGTAATATTCTTAAATATTTGCCAGATTTCAGTATTTATATGTAGATGTAATATACGTCATTTAAAACTTGAGACTTTTTAAAGGAGTTTATTCCATGAAATGAAATTTCAACCGTTTACACGTAAAATGCCTCTTGTTTCATTAATCACAGCTAATTTACATTCTTACAACTTCTGCTAACATAGAAAACAGAATATCATAATCCAGGCAATAATTAAGATAGATGAAGTGGCCACCTGAATATAACATCTAACAACTAACAGTATAGCAATGCACTCTTAAGAGCACAGTCTTGTTGAGTAATTGCATGGGGCTTCATCACAGATGAAAATTATAATGTTATATGGCTATTTACATAATAATAACAGTAGTGGAATGACAATTACATTCACCAGAAATTTAGAAAAGCTCCAATTTATTTTAATACTGGATAAATTTGAAGAAATGAAACACTAAACTAGAGGCAGTGTAAAATAGGCTATTAACATTAATGTATGCATAGAAACTTGACAATGACAAGTTCATTTTGCATAGAAACTGTTCATTTCTATGTCTAGATTTCTGTCATAATAGCTTTGGGCTTTGCTAAACACCTAATAAATAATCACTTTATTATGAATTATTCATCGTGTTGCTGCAGTTCAACAGTTAATAGGAAGGTTGGTATTCACAACATCTTGATGAAAAGCATATGCAGTCAGCTCATGCCTTTAGTGTTCTTAAAATAATAATGTAATGGATACAGATCATAAATCTGAATTTGAAAACAAGTATTCACGGAAGTTACAAAATGTATGCATCAAAATGTAATTTATGAAAAATGCTGTTGTTTAATGTTTTGCTCTTTTTACAATTAAGACGGCTTAAAAGAGGAAAAGGCTATATTTAAGGATGCATCCAGATTAATTTTTTATCATCCTTTGTTGTATTAAAAGTCAAAGGGCTTAAACCTAACATTTAAGGTGAAAGGTCAAAACTGATGATATAACTTTGGATCTAGAAGTTTACATTTCTATTCCCAAAGCCCAACTGTTTTTAGTTCAACATTTTGCCATAAGTGATTCAAAATGTAACATTAAAGTAATGCCTCTCCGAGCGCATGGGCCTCTAAAAGTCATTTTTATGTGCATCTTCAAACCCCTGTGGTTTAAAAAAACAGTGCATCAAATAAAAACAAGCTCCATGTTTCACAGTACAAGCTGAGATTTACAACCGCACATAAGTCAAAAAGCACACTCTAGAATTCCCAGTAAAGTTCAGCAGGCCTTTTCCGCAGCATGCTCGGCTTCAGCTTGAGTGCTGACAGTAGTGTGCATCCAACTCTGTGTGCTCTTAAACTTTTTGACACAGAACTCTATATTAATCTGGCCCAAACTGCCAGTGTCAGGTTCGAGTTCAATGATTATTTATACTGAAACAATACAGTCAGATCTTTCTGCTGTAGCTTACATAAGTATGTTGCTCATGTGCTCTTCCCCGGATGAAAGGATGAAACTTGCTTTCAACCCAATCCCCTGCCTCTCACACCAGCCTCTGTGTTATTGGCCAGAACTACTGTAGAACTTTTATGAAGATGCTTCAGTCCACAAATCAGTTACAGGTGGGAAAAGTGTCCCTATCTCTCCTCGCCGTTCTCCATCCCGTTCTGTCTGCATGCCTCCCACAATCAAACAGATCTCAGCGCTTTGACTTGTTGGAGAAAAATTCCTGTGAGAGGAGTATTATGCAACACTAGTTCATAATCTGCTTTTCAGTGCATTTAAAAACAAAGACTCAGGGAAAAATGGCATTATAGGGACTGGAAACTATATTTCTCTCCTCTATCTCCTGTATATTTTTATGTTATTCTTCATATCAAAAGAGGTTTAGCTCAATGTTGCATCAGACTTCAGAGAAAAGTATATAAATGATAAACCTTTGAGTTATTTTTGGGTGAAACCTCTGCAATGGCTTTAGAACTTCACTTCAGACTCCAGTGAAAGACCTTTGTACAGTTTTCTGTTTATAATTGCCTTTTTATTTTTAGCAGATCATTCTATCCCAATATATAATCGTTTGTGTTAATGGTTAATCTTTTAACAAAATGTTTGCAAATAATGCTTCAGTGAGCACATAAAAAGTGTTCTTTGCCTAAAATAACGATTTATATTTTGAGCAAGAAGGGTCAGATTTGGCAGGACATTTCAGTCACTCGTCGCTTGAGTGAGTGAGTACATAAAAAGTGTTCAAAATCTTGTTCTTTGCCTAAAATAATGATTTATATTTTGACCCGATCGGATTTGGCGGCAAATTTCAGTCACTAGTTAGTTGAGTGAGTACATAAAAAGTGTTCAAAACCTTGTTCTTTGCCTAAAATAATGATTTATATGTTGAGCCGCCGGTTAGGATTTGGCGGGAAATTTCAGTCAACCTTCAGTAAGAAAAGAAAACAAATGTTTCTGTGGTGGCAGATATACTTGTTTAAATGACACATTTTAACAGGTACATAGCCTAGCTTGTGGGACTGTTTTCTTACTCTCAGTAGGTATTAGTTGGTGAATAAAACTACAAATACGCTCTGATATGACAATCTCAAGCAATATGTGATTAGATTTATCAGCACATAAGCACAACTGACGAAAATACATTTAATAATAACTTGTAATTTTAGGTTTCAACCACAGATGGCGATAGAGATGCCAAAGTTGTATGCCACCTTTTATTTAAGCAATTTAGATTTCTAAACTACTTTAATTTGAAACAGATATTATTGAGTTAAAGACTAAAAATATTTCCAATTCTCCACCAAAGGTTTTTGATAGAACAATCTGCTTTGGTGTGGAAAGCTTCTTGACCTTTCACTCAAACAACACACTCATCACTGAACACTGTTTTATTGCTTATGTGTTATTATTTATCTCCAGCAGTAAGGAGAGTATGTTTATGCTACACAGCAAGGTTCATTTCGTTGTCCAAAATTATCAGCATAGAAAAGGAAGCAGGCCTTCCATAAGAACATAAAGTATTAGGACAATATCCTTTGCATTATTTATGCCTTGTATTCACAAAACAATGTGAGAATGAGTGTACGAGGCTCACACAAATTGTGCTGTCATCTTCTCATGGATGATGACATCTGAGCCATTTTCAATAGGGGCGTATGAAATGGCATACCAGATGAAAGAAGCACTTCACACGTTACCTTTGTAGTGATAATAAAACATAATTCAGTTCCAAACCCTGACCCCTGATTAGAGTGCTGCCCTCATTATGATGGAAATTGTATTTTGTTATTATTATTTCATCTGTATGATTCAGAGCAAGCCTCAGCAGAACTCTTCTTTTGTTGCTGATGAAACTGCGAGTGTAAGTCTTTTTTGTTGTCCAATGATGAACAACATCAGACAGATTCACTGGTGCTCTGGGGTATGTTTTTCTCATAAAATAAAGAAACAAATAATTATCTTTGAAAGAGCAGATGCATGCACTGTATCTTAAATTCTGAATGATAAAGTTTGAATAAGTCAGGTCCTCTAAATGTAATATGAAACACGAGCTATTTTTTTTGTATATAACAACATTTTATTGTCAAACAACAATGTTTATATATATATATATATATATATAAATCTCCACCATTTGTAATATTTTTTCGTTTCCTACATGAAAAAAACTCAAAAAGCAAAAAAGCAAAAAGCATAAAAGCTGTTTTAGGTGCTGTAACCAAAACTAAGCATCATAAAAATATAATTTACAAAATTAATAGAATCTTACTCTTATCATGTAGGCAAATAGTGTTCAAAACACAATTTTTATTATGTAATAATAACTCAATTTAATTTGCTGTACAGTAGTGTCCTCCAGTGGTAAAAATGGAAAATTGACAACATAACTTCTGATTTATGGTCTAATGTCTGTTCCTCCTGTACGGCTGTCCTTGAGGAAGAGGAGTAGGAATGAAACGAAGGAGGAGGAGAAAGACCAAATGAAGCAGAACACTTTTCTAACCAACATGCTCCTTCCTTTTTAACATTTAGATTAGAGCAGCGCAAGAGTTACTCTGGGCTTCAAAATGATCTACTCACGGGATCTTGGAGTTTTCTCTTTCAGGATAATTTAGCACCGCAGGGCCATGTCACCATGACAGCTGACCCCGCCTCTCTGTCCTGACAGGCTAGTTTTGGATTCTTTCAATAAAAGCCCTTTGATTGCACACTGGGGCACCTCAGGGTTCCCTGAATGGCTGTCAGAGCTGTCAGGGTGATAGACGGGTGGGTATTTTACCTCAGAAAGTAACAAGCGAGGCGTTAACTCTACAAGTGTAAGACCTCTGCCATTCACATGGTAACCTCTCTCAGGCAGATATATTCACTGCTTAAACCAGACAGCTGAACAAAAGTGGATTGAGATGTACCCATCTATAGCATCTCTCTAAAACGCCACATAAATGAAAGATTCTTTTATTAGGCATACTCAAAATATTTAAATTCAGGTTGGGTAATCTGGTTAAGCTGATGTATGAGTGGAAGAGGAAAATAATGCATTAGCAGTCAGACAGAAACCATGCTGTTTTGTTATTTAAAACTATGATAGTCTGCTATGCCAAAAAACTGAAATGAGCTGGATAATGACACACATTTTGCAACACTGATACCTTTATTTAATTGAACAAACACTCAATGAACATCAAACTGACTTTCGCTAAATACTGATAATACTGCCTTCTCTAGAGCTGCTTATAGCTGAATTGAACTAGTTTCAAAATAGATGAACTTTGCAACACTGACACAGTTCTTGAACTGAATTGAAACAATACAGAAATTTAGCTGAATAATGACACTGTTGCCTTCTGAAGAACTGCTTTACAGCTGAAATTTAATTTGTTTCATAACTGATGACACTGTTATTTTCCTGTTTATTAAAGGGATAGTTCACCCAAAAGTTACATTTCGGTCTTCATTTACTCACCATTTCTTCCGCTGAACAAATCAAACAGTTGATTGTAGCCAATGACATCCACAGTACTTTTTTCTATACAATGAAGTCAACAGTTGTTCTCTTCATAGGTAACTCGCTACGCGTAGCTTTACGCTGGAAGCGCCCACTGCGGACGAGTCTGAACCCATATAGAATCACGCCAATTCATTGGCTGATCGCCGCCGTCTCTGACGCAATGCGTCAGGCCGCTGATACAGCGCCATCCACTCCTCAGATTGCTCTGCCTTCACAAGCGGTTTACATTACCCTTTTCTTGTTACGATTTCTGACCCAACTTACCTTTTGCGATCACCATCTGCACTTCGGCGACTGCCTCAGTGGAACTTCGTTCTCCTCGCGGTGAAGTGCCATGGAATATCGCCGTTGTCAACCGCCGCGCTGCGATTCATCGCTCGCTATGACCCGCACAGATAAGTAAAACTATATGTTTAGGGTTCACATGGTTTATGGGATTTGAATGTAATTTGAGAATCTTTTTTTGGATGTTTAGCTCAAGGAGACGGAGAGCAGACAGGCTCGCCTTTTCTCCCCTCCTTCACCAGAGCATGTCTTGGCAATTCACCGTTTGATTCACCAAGATTATCTGTTTCCTAGCCGTTAGCCATTTCCTTGGATGGATTATGTTCTAACTGCGGCCTCCGACTCCCAGGATTTCGGGCCTAGTTTGAGATGCGCTACCGCTTAGCGGTCAGGAGCCTTCACCCGGCCTATTCTGAGCTCGTGGGCGTACTGCGCGCTGAGAAGCTCTCGCATGGATTGGACGATGAGCCCGCGACTCTCGCTCTTGAAACTTCGACGAGCGATTTCTTATGATGTAAATTCCAGGCCACTGACTTCACCAACCTCGTGGGTTCGGTGGAGCAGGGCTATACCGCCATATGCCGTGTCAGCGATTCATCCGCTGACCCGCACAGATGTTTATATGTTTGGGGTTTACGCATGCGGTTTTGTGATTTAAATGTAATTTTGTGAGAATCTCCGTCTCATAACCCTCCGCTTTCGGCTTGAGGTGTGTGAAAAGTGAGTCATCCATTTTTCCCCGCCCGCGAGGCCTCCGCGCCGCGATGAATCCGCGGCCTCGTGATTCCGCGACCTGGGGTTCGGATGTTTAGCTCGAGGAAGAAGAGTGAGCAGACAGGCCTCGCCTTTCCTTTCCTCGGACGCATCAATGACAGGCTGGGCGCGTCTTGAAGGAAGGCGGCGGTGGAGAGTGGAAGGAAGAGTTCCTCTTTTGGCATATAAACTGCCTGGAACTCAGGGCTGTCTTCCTGGCTTTGAAGTATTTTCTCCCGTTCTCGGGGTATCATATCATCATAGTCGGGGACAATATGGCGGTTGTGTCCCGCATAAACCGCCAAGGGGTTCAAGGTCGTGCACCCTGGACAGGCTTGCGTGCCATCTTCTCCTTTGGTCCCAAGACAAGTTCCTCTCTTTGAGGCGGTTCACATTCGGGAGTACTGAACCTGGCGGCGATTTTCTGTCGAGACAGAACTCAAACCGGGAGAATGGATGTTGAACCGTCAGACGGTATCCCAGATCTGGGATCTGTTTGCGGAGGTGGACCTCTTTGCTTCTCAAGAGTCATCCCAGTGCCCGCCTCTGGTTCTCCCTGAGTTTCCAGACTCTAGGCATAGATCGTTCGCCCACCCATGGCGAATGTCAGTCTGTCGCGTTTCCGTAATAAAGCTGATTCCGCAGTACTATGCAGAGTGAAGGTGAGCGGTGCCGTCTCCTTCTCATAGCCCCATTCTGGCCCTCCCAGACCTGGTTCTCGGAGCTAACTCCCTCTTGTATCGGCCTCCTTGGGAGATTCCCGATCAGGCGGGACTTACTGTCCCAGCTTCAGGGCAAGATCTGGCATCCTCAGCCGGAGCTCTGGAAGTTGTGGGTATGGCCATACAGGGCCAAGGGCTGTGATTGATGGTTTGCCTGCCGAAGTTCAGGAAACCATAGCCAGTACCAGAGCCCCCGCTACTAGGAAGCTGTACTTTCCAAGTGGGGCGTCTTTGAATCCTGGTGTTTGACTCATGCAATCGACCCAGTTAACTGCCCTGTTGGTCCAGTGCTGGAGTTTTTGCAAGAAAGGCTGACAGCGAGGGCGGCTGCCACCACCCTTAGGGTTTATGTGGCCATTGCAGCTCGGAGAGAGCTGGATGAGATCCCCTTGGGAGACATCGGATGGTCTCCGCTTTCATGCGTGGCCAGGCGACGCCTTAGGCCTGTTCGCGGCAGTTCCTTCTTGGGACTTGTCAGTCGTCCTCGAAGGACTAGTGACGGCCCTTTTGAGCCCTTAGAGTCAGCCGGATCGGATACTGACTCTTGTTCTTTGCTGGCGCTTACATCACTGAAAAGAGTTGGAGATCTGCAGGCTTTTTCTGTCAGTGAGACGTGTATGGACTTTGCCCGGGTCTAGTCAAAGTTACCCCTAGGCCTGGGCAGGTTACATTCCCAAGGTCTTGTCCACGTCGTTCCGTTCTCAAGTGGTCACTCTTCCTCTTTCCATCCCCTCCTTTGCTTCAAGTGAGGATGAAAGACTCCACTTGCTCTGCCCGGTCAGGGCATTGAAGCTGCTATGTGGATCGCTGTTTGGAGAAAATCTCCCCAGCTATTGATCTGTTTTGGTGCTGGTCGCCGCGGGCTTGCGTCAAAGCAGAGAATTTCTCACTGGGAGAGAGATGTTTATGCGAGCGGAACGAGGTGCGGAACCTTCACCTTCACCTCTTAGTCTTCGGGCGCATTCTACTAGGGGCGAGCCTCCTCTCAAGCTCTTTTAGAGTGGTACCCCTGGAGGATATTTGTGTTGGCAGGATGGTCCTCTCCGCACACCTTTGTCAGGTTTTACAACCTTGACGTTGATACGCTCCCGGGTTCTCAGATCTTGTCTGTTTGAACTGACCGTATGTTGTTGGTCATTATTGGCCAGTTGGGCCAGATAGGCAGCGTTTTCAACTTGGTGTGTTTGGTATATCATTCCAGAGCGTAAAGTTACATGGCGAAAGTCGCGTCTCGGGTTACTCACGTAACCCTTGTTCTCTGAATAGGAAGCGAGACGCCGCTGCTTGCTCCTCACGCTGCCGACAGGGGGTTCTTTTCGGGAAATCTGAGAGTGGATGGTGCGTTCGCCAGTATGACCTGACGTCATTGCGTCAGGCGTCGGCGCCATCAGCCAATGAATTGGCGTGATTCTATATGGGTTCAGACTCGGTCCGCGGTGGGCGCGTAAAGCTACGCGTCTCGTTCCCTATTCAGAGAACAAGGGTTACGTGAGTAACCCGAGACGTTCCCAACATTCCTCAAAATATCTTCTTTTGAATTCATCAGAAGAAACTCATATAGGTTTGGAACAACTTAAGGGTGAGTAAAGGATGACAAAATGTTATAAATGAATACATTTTGCAATAAATTCAGTGTCAGCTGCAAAGCAGTTCTGAAAAAAAGCGATAGTATCATTACCCTGCTGAAGAAACTGCTAGTTAGGTTTTGAAGTATGACAGCTGGATTAAGCTTGTTTAAGCTGGTCCTGGGCTGGGCATAAGGTGGTTATGAGCTGGTTTAAACTGGTAATAACATACCTACCTGTTTTTTTCAACAGATTATTCATCTCATTTTAGACGTTGTTTCAATTCAGTTCAATAACTGTGTCAATATTGCAAAGTTGCCAGTATCCTTTGACTTCCATAGCATGGAAATAAATACCGTGGAAGTCCCTGGCTACCGGCAACTGTATGTTTGTTCAACAGAAGAAAGTAAATGATAACAGATTTTTCATTTTTGGTTGAACTAGTATAAAGCTGAAACAATATCTGTATTAAAACACTATATAAATAAATGTGATTTGACTAAAATATTACTTATCATTTAAGACACCCCAATTAAAAAGGGTAAAATATCAAACAAGTAACAAACAGATATCATCATGCATCCCCATTTGATTGATCACATTAATAATGGCAAAATGTTATGTACATGTGCACTTATTCATTATCTAATTATCTAATTGTTATATAAGGTGTCAATTTGTATACATTTCGAAAATAGTAATCTAAACATTAGATAAAGCCAGGTTCAAAATTCTTGTTTCATTTTGTTGACATTAGAGTCAGCGGGGATTTTACACATATATTTTTATTACTCCATAAATCAGAAATGACCATGAACAGCCATAAATAAGTTTCCCCATGTTTTTAGGATTAAAATGTTGTAAAGTACTACAGAAGAGATTTCTGCATGAGAAAAAACTCGTTTTGAGAAAACAGCCTTTAAAGACACATATTGTAATTGAAATCTACAGATGCAAATAGATAGAGAGTAATAAATAAACACATTCTTTCCACTTGTCTGAAATAATGCTTTATGAAAAGTACAATGTTTTTGCATGTAGTGTCTTGCCTTCATAAGAATAAACAAGCCATTAGGAGGAAAAAAGACAAAGGGAAAGTAGAGGTCTAAAAGCCAAGGAGTCCCATAGTCTGCAGATGTCTAGTGGGTCGTGTCAGTGATTGGCCAGATATAGACCCGGGGTCCAGTGATGGTCTGTTTCCTGTCGTCTGTAGAAGATAATCTTTCTTCTGTATATGAATATTTTAACAAGGTCAGAAAGATAAAGGGCACTTAATGACCCTAATGCATTTTACTTATTGATCTACATACTGCACAGACAAACATAAGCTAAGCACTGTTATTCACATGCATAGTAAGTGATTTGTGAAGAGAGAACATTTTGATACAGCCTGATATTGTGGAAGCTATAAAGAAAAATGAACCTAAAGTTTGAAACATAAACTTCAAATAATACGTCAGTCAATGTGTTTGTGGCCAGCTTTATTTCTATATTGTCCCCACATTAATGCTATCCGTGGAGGTGAAAAGCACCATTTGGATTAGGATGAACCCACCTCAAAAGAGCGAGCTGTTGTGTTTGATTTCCGCCAGCAGCTGCTGTACTGTTTTCAGCGCAAGGCATGTCTGTTTTGTGTTTCACACAGAGTCAGTTCAAGGTAACATGAAGCGGCCCTCGGCTCCCAGCAGCCTCATTAGTTCTCTAATGCTCTAATCTGTGTGGTTTGTGAGAACGGCCACTCAATAAGGCTGATTTATCTGGGTCTAACATATGGCTGTCCCTGTGCTCACATTTGGACAGAGAAGAGACGAAATGTTTTAGAAGGGCATGTGCTGGATCAAAGAGCCACTCACAGAAGCCTCCAGCCTCAATGAAGAAAAATAGAGATTTTTCAACCATGCATGAAGGTATGAGTAGTATTTGCCAAATACATCCGTATAGAGAACATTAGAAGACCATCTGCCTGAAAAGATTTGTTGGAAACTAAGTCAACTAAAAAACATAATTAAAGGAATAGTCTGTGTTCAGCAGGCCTATGAGTTAAGCACAATTACATTTACATTTACATTTATGCATTTAGCAGATGCTTTTATCCAAAGCGACTTACAGTGCATTCAGGTTATACATTTTTTTGTCAGTATGTGTGTTCCCTGGGAATCGAACCCACAACCTTTGCACTGCTAAGGCAATGCTCTACCACTGAGCCACAGGAACAATTAAAAAGCATTTGTGGCACTGATTAACAAAAAATATATATATATTCCACTTAATGGGACTAATTTATAAACGTTATAACACTCACAGTTTTAAAAATGTGGCCACAAGACAAAAAGAATATGTGTGTTAACATGATTTTAGTGTTTTAGTGTAAATACTAACCTTACTAGTCTTTTTATGTGTACAGTAGCACCTTCAACTCTACAATCCTAAAATTTATAAAATTATATATGCTTCACATTTTTTATTTCTTGTGTAAGTGCTTGCCCAAACCCTTGATGTATATGTATATATATATATATATATATATATATATATATATATATATATACAGTCAAACCTACATTTATTCAGGCTCCTTCAACATTTCTCACATTATCAGTTTATTCGATAGTTAGCAACATTATGCAATCAACTGAGCTTAAAATATCCCAGAATATCCCAAATTCTTTACTTAATCTTTTCTGACTTCTTTTTCTGTAATACATATCTATAAATCTAAATCTAAAATAAAAACATTTTATATTTACTAGAAGCAATACTGCATACAGTATTAAGACGTATTGTCATAACTCAATTAAAAGTAGCCTATATTTTGTTTTACTGCACTCGTCACTGTTTTCTCTAGAGCTGCTTTATAGATGAATTAAACTCATTCTATAATTGATGAACTTTACACAGTTATTGAACCAAACTGAATCAACAATGAACAAATTTCACCTGAATAATGACTGTTTAATATTGTCTCATTAGAATTGCAGAATTTAATTCTTTGCATCACTGAATTATTATTTTCCTGTTTATCACTGTAATGCTGCTGTGAACCAATCTGTATTGTATAAAGCACTGTATATACAGTATAAATATAACTTGATTTGACTCCACTTGTATTAAAGAAGACCCATTATGCCCCTTTTTACAATATGTAATATAAGTCGAAGGTGTCCCCAGAATGTGCCTTGAAGTTTCAGGTCAAAATACCCCACAGATCATTTATTATATCATTTTGAAAATGCTGAAAAACATGCTGTTTTTATGCATGTTTCTTTAAATGTAAATGAGCTGCTGCTCCCCACCATCTTTTCCAGAATAGTACTGTACTTTTACAGCTCCTACCTCAGATACTCTGCTAAAAAAAACATCTGTTTGGTTTTGATTATCATGTCAATTGTGCTGTGGTTTAAATCATGTGTTTTAAACCCTATTAGTTTAAACTTCTGATATACGGATTTCTGAATTCACACATCTGAAGCATGCACACAGAAAGCGGCTGCCACATGGCATGTAAGTAAACTAAGTTCTCTTTCATGTCTTATTGCGCTTAAACGGTCAAATACACACAAGATTGTTAAAAGCTGTGTCTGTGAAGCTAAACAGCTGGGAAATAAATGTACATGTTTATATTAGATCTGTGTGGTAGCAGCATAATATACGGTAAATACACTGACCAAAATTATAAATGCAACACTTTAGCTTTTGCCCCCATTTTTCATGAGCTGAACTCAAAGATATAAGACTTTTTCTATGTACACAAAATTCCTATTTCTGTCAAATATTGTTCACAAATCTGACTAAATCTGTGTTAGTGAGCACTTCTCCTTTGCCGAGATAATCCATCCTCCACACAGGTGTGGCATTATCAAGATGCTGATTAGACAGAATGATTATTGCACAGGTGTGCCTTAGGCTGGCCACAATAAAAGGCCACTCTTTGCTTTGCTTGAACTTTTTCCATGGTATTAGAACTGGTACACCGCTGTTGCTTGTGAAAACACAATGGCGGCACTGTGGGTGGAAAATTGCAGATTAAGGCATCCCTTTTCTACGTCACGGGGGGAGCAAAATCTGAGCGGCTAATTTTTTCACAAGCTTACCAAAATGCTTACCAAAACAAATTTGCTAGGTTGTTCTTTTTCATGTTTTCAGAGTTGGTAGATGCATCGGGGACCCGATTATAGCACTTAAACAGGGAAAATTAAGATTTCTTTATTTCGTCACCTTTAAAATACTGTAAATTCTCTGAAAACAAGTCTTAATATCTATATATAATATCCACAATATGCAGCATTACAAGCACAATAATAATTGATGATTTTTTTTAGATATATTAACTGGACAATTAGACAAGGATTTCCTGCAGTGGTGCAGCATGTATTATGATAGATTGAGCTGCTGATGTTTGTTGAGTCTGCATTCACTCGGTTCTATATTTGAACAATAAAGCACAATACCCAAAAATAACATTAAAAAGAGCAGTTTGTAAGTTTCCCTCCAAAAACATGCCTCTTCTTTTTCAAGTGTACCATTCCCAGTCTTTTTCTTCATGAATTGAGGCTTCATCTAAACATGACTTTGAACTGAAAGCATTTCACTGGTATTTCGTCATCTCTTTGCCTGGAAAGCAAATGGAGAGAGAAAGGGCAAAAAAGACGTGTCTTCCTCTAAGGGAGGATCTTCACTCCTCAACTGACGTGTCCATGATTAAGAGCTCACCCCAGCACCCCCTTTTTTGTCAAATGGACATCAACATATAACTCACTTTGCGCTGGACAAACAAGGACTAGATCTGAGCAACATCTAGGCAACCTAAAGCATGTCCTCCTTCTCCTTCTCCACCGGGAGGATCTAAAGATGTTCAGTCGCAGGGTTGGGGTGATTGTGCCTGCGGTGGGAGATCATGCTGAAGATTCAGAGTGATTCACGAGAGGTGCAATGGCAGGAGAATGTGTAGATAGAGCAGTGTTATTTACATTAGTGCACCATCCTCCCTACAACACACTTATCTGACCTCCAACACACAGAGAGAGAGAGAGAGAGAGGGAGTGAGAGAGAGAGAGAGAGAGAGAGAGAGAGAGAGAAAGAGCGGGGGGGGTGCTGAAATTCGCCTTCATTCTTCTTTCACCTATTTTCACTCCTTTCTTTCTCAGTCTTCTTTCTTCTGGCTCTTCTGTTAACCAGAGATCTGTTAAAAAATACTTTCTTTTATTTCTTTACCTGTATTTACTCATTAAAAATGTCCACTTATTAACAGTAAAACTTTAACACCACGGTAAAAATACTTTAATTGGTTAACTATGAGATGCCTCCCCTAGTGAAAAAGACAAATATTAAAATGTATTTGAAATACATTTATTTCATGATACAAATACACTTACATATTTATGTACTTAGTAAAAATCCCCTGAAATTGTACTTTTAGCATACTAAACTAATTGTGTACTTAATGCACTTTAATTGTGCGGAAGTTGTGCGTAAATCTAACTAATGAAATATTAAAGTATATTTGGCTGCTAAAGTGGAACTATTGCAAGTGCACTTCAGGTATACTTTAAATATCTTGCATTTAAAGACCAATATTATTAAAAGATCATACAATCATAATTAATAGTGACATTAAAGCACATTTCACGCTTTAATATTAAGAAAAGTGCATTGTGCACAAGTAGTACTCCAAATAAAGTTTTTGTGTAATTTTTTATATCAGTAAGTCTCAAGCGATATGTCAGGAAATGTGTGAATAGATTTGAACAAATTTGCTGTAAAACAGGTAACACATTATTTATAGTGCACTTCAGGCATTCTACTAACTACAAGTACATTTTCAACCACATGTCAACTGCCAGTCATTAGAGTATAGACTGTCTGCTTGATGTCTTCCAACACTTTATTTTGATGGTCCCTCAACAGACATGCAACTGGCTGTGGGTAAATGACCGGGGATGCCTGAGCTCTCTGCACGTCTCTCTGCTCTCTCTCTGACCTTAAAACAATCAGAGTAAACATACAGAGGCCCCTGAGAGAGCGCAGACCCCTACTGTGTCCTCAAAACCTGCACTCTCCAGCGTGCAGCCTTAATCAAACATACTGTCATGATGTTTACTAGAACACACAGGGGAAACAAACTGTAGAGCCCCTAAGTCTCAGCGTTAACCAGGACCATCTGAGCATGCCTGTTTATGTGAGCAAATGTCTAAGTTTTAGAAGATAACATAGTCCGCTGAGAATTTACTGTGTATGCTTGATGAAGACATCTTAAATCCTTATGTTTCATTTATTTTCTCTGTTCAATTTGTATTTGCGTGTTTGAACAAAAACAGAAGTCTGTCTGTGTGCGACTGCTTAATTTCCTGCTGCAGAAAGCCTGTTTCCTGAGCTGTGTGGAGCCCAAATGTGGCTCCTCACAGAGGGAATTCAGAAAAGGATCAATTGCACTTGTTACATCTCAGGTTTCCCTCTCCCCACCCCCTTTACTTCACTCACACAGGACCGAATTCTCAGCTGCAAGCAATTACTGCAAGGACTCGCCGACTAACAGTTTCCAGACTGCCTCTTGATGGCTCCCAAATTGAGAAAGACAGTCTGGAGTATGGACAATGTAAATCCATTTCTGGTTTTGTCAGTTCCAGACAGCTGGTCGGGCAGACCAAAGGCTGTGGCTTTGAGAACTCAGTGGCAATCTTAACATGAAGACAAATTTTCATCCCCAGCAACCTTTCCATCTCATAGAAAGGTCATTGTCTCTAAATTGCAAATATTGTAGAGTCAAGAAAATATCTGGCAGTTTCTCGAGACTGTGTTCAAGAAGGGGCTGACAAGTAGAGCATAACAGTTTTGGCTCTATTATGCAAGTGTGTTAATGTGTCATTCACACTGATTACTTGACGTAGGCTGTTTATAAGTAAACAAGGTCACTGTTTAAAGTGCCCCTATTATGGATTTGTGAAAATGACCTTTCATGCAGTGTAACACAGCTCAGAAAGTGCACAGTGTATAAAGTTATTGTCTCTCATAAAATAAAGTGTCAACTCTGAATCATTGAAGCGAGTCGTTTTTAAAACGAATCACGAGTTTCATGTTGACATCAACATGAAACATTAGCATAATGCCCACCCACTTGTTGGTCTTTTCACGCTGGTCTGAATGAAAATACAAATTCATTCTTTGCCACTAGATGCTGCTTTTGGAGTGGTAATAATAGCAGTTTCTCCGGTAACGCTGCTTCATCAGGTGTAACAGGCATGATGAAATGAAAAAAGGACCAATCAGACCAATCACCAGCAGATTAGCATCAAGCAAAGTAAGGGTTGGGAAAAATTAAGGAATCGTTTGGGAGTCATCGAGCAAATAAGGTACAAATAAATGCATATTATAAGAAAATGAAAGTGTTTTTTGACCTTGCATGCATGTCGACCTGTTGTTGGGGACTCACAAAACCAAAATATGAACCGTTCATTACCCATAGGGGCACTTTAAAGAATCTTACTTTAAAAACTGTTTCAGGTTCAAAGGAAAAATAGGAGGATGCCGTGCACTAAAAGTGATTTCCACATTGCTATGCATCTTGATTACATATCCAATGTTGATTGTTTTCCCTAAATCTAACTGAAACACTTTTACTCTGATTAGTTTAATCGTTGATGGAATTTTACAGATGTCGACTTCCTCTATGGACTGCTATACTGTAATTATTGTTGGCTTATTTGTTTACAGGCTTTAGAAAGAGCAGAAGTAAGACTATCCACTGACAATGTGATGACTGGAGTCCTGCCATATTGCTGGAAGCAGTCGGGAGGACGGAAAGTTTTCTCAAAACGAATGAGAGAAGGAATGGCTTGCAGCCGATGGCTGTCTCGTTCAATTAGTGAGTCAGAGGAGAGACTGTCAGAGGAAAAACATGGAGCTGTGGTTTCGTCATGTGCTTAAGACCAAAGAAGGCCAGGCAAATACTTGAATTAGTTTTAGCAGAGTGTAATTTGACATGCATTCTATAGAGATTTTGCTCATATTCATTATTTTAAAAGGTAAAGTGGTGGATTACCATTGTAGCATGCCTTGAAGCAGAAAGAGTACAAAATAGCCTAACTGTAGTATTCACAGTTTATACACATGCTGGAAAATTCAGTATAAGATGGTGTTAGCTGAAAGTGGGAACTTGTTTCTTGATGATCCACGCTGGTGATGATCCAAGGTGGTGGACTGTCAAAAAAAATATATATAATTGCTCATGCCTTTTTTAGGTCAAGCTGTTTTTTGAAGAAAGCTGGTCAGCTAGCTTAGACTAGTAAATATCCAGCTTGGACAAACTAATGACCACATTCGACCAGTTATTCAACAGCTTGAGCCAGCTAATAACATTTACATTACATTTATTCATTTAGCATACGCTTTTATCCAAAGCGACTTACAATTGAGGAATACAATAAGCGATACATTATAAAGAGGCAAACAGACACAGTAAGTGCTTGTAATACAAATTTCTAGGCATTGTTCAGAGCAAATTCTAGTCAGACAATGAGAGGTTAAGGGAAAGAGAGCAAAGTTAAAGGAAGAGAGTGAAGTTTTTTTTTTTTTAAGGTGAAGTCAAGTGATGATGGAAGAGATGAGTTTTCAGGTGTCGCTTGGAAATTATCAGGGATTCAGCATTCCGGATGAGGGTGGGAAGTTCATTCCACCAGCCAGGAACGGTGAATGAAAATGTTCTGGAAAGTGATTTTGTGCCTCACTGCGATGGTACGATGAGGTGTTGCTCACTCGCAGATCTCAGACTTCTGTAGGGGATGTAGATTTTTAATAGTGAGTGGAAGTAGGAGGGTATTGAGCCTGTGGCTGTTCTATGTGCAAGCATCAGTGTCTTGAACTTGATGCGAGCTGCAACCGGGAGCCAGTGCAGGGATATAAAGAGAGGTGATAGCCAGCTATTGTCTGATTTAGACAGGCTAATGACCATCTGAAGCATTTAAAACCAGCTTGGACCAGCTGATGACCAACTTCAACCAACTTGATTGAACTAATGGTCTGTTTAGAAATAACCAGCTTGGAGTTGCTATATTTTAGATCAGCTAATGACCAGGTTGGATCAATAATCACCTAATGATCAATGACCAGCTAATGACCAGTTAATGACAATCTTGGATGAGCTAATTTAGACCTACTAATAACTATCTTGGAACAGGTCGTTTGGACCAGCTAATGGCCAGCTTGAAGGACATATACCAGCTTAGGACAGCCAATGACTAATCTGAACCAACTAATAATCAGCTTGGAGAAGCTAATGACCATCCAGGATCACGTAATGATAAGTTTAGACCAGTTAATGATCAATTTGGACCAGTTATTAAGCAGTTAGTTAATACCTCATTTGAACCATCTAATGATCAGTTTAGACTAGCTAATACCAGCTAGGTCAGTTAAAAACCAGTTAATGATCATCATGGCTAGCTAACAACCTACTAAAGTTGTTAAAAATCAGCTTGGTAACTTCAGAGTATTTCAAACCGGCAGTTGGTTCAATGCTGAAACACAATGGTAAACCAGCTTGGACTAGCTAATGACCAGCTAATAGCTTGCTAATTACCATTTAAGACTAAGTAATTAGCTTAGTGCATTACAATATTACATTACTTAGTAACTTTTTATGGAAGTAATGTGTTATGTTACTTTGCATTACATTTTCTCCCCTGGGCTGGGCTTGATAACAATTAATTATTCATAATTATATGAAAGTAACCCTAAACCAAACCCTAATCCTAACCATAACCATATAGTAAGTACATGTATGGTTAATTAATATTACGCATAATTCCACTGTAACAAGGACACCTTAAAAAGTGTAACCCTGATTTCTCTAAACATGGGGACAGGAGAGCTATCAGTCAATAAATGGGAAAACGGATATATTTGAAAAAGTAACTAAGATATTGTCATGTAAATGAAAAAGTAATGTCTTACTTTACTAGTTACTTGAAAAAGTAATCTGATTACGTAACTTGCTTACTAGTAATCCATTACCCCAACACTGCTAATGACTAGCTAATTGTCATCTTAGACAAGCTAACAACATCTTAGACCCTTTAATAACTGTCTTGTACCAACGAATAACTATACTAGACCACCTAATGATTAGTTTAGTCCTGCTGATAACCAGCTTGGATCCGCTAACAAGGAGTTTAAACCAGCTAATATATATCTTGAACCAGCTAATGACAAGCTTTTTAACCAACTAATGATTAGTTGGGACTAGCTAATAATCAACTTAGGCCAGCAAATGACTAATGATTATAACCTGTCTTCTTTTTATAATATTATTAAAGGGATAGTTCACACAAAAATGAAAATTATGCCATAAATTACTCACCCTCATGTCGTTCCAAACTCATAAGACTTTCATTCATTTTCAGAACACAAATTAATATTTTTATTAAAGAAATGAAAGAGCTTTCTGACCCTGCATAGACAGAAAGGGAACTACCATGGTTAAGGCACAGGAGCGTAGTAAGGACATGACAAAATAGAACAATATAGTTCAACCGTAATTTTATGAAGTTACGAGAATATTTTTTATGCTCAAAGAAAACAAAAATAACGACTTTATTCATTTTTTTATTTGCGCACAAAAAGCATTCTTCTAGCTTAAAAAATATCTTAATTTGTGTTTCGAAGATAAACGAAGGTGTTACTGGTTTGAAAAAACATGAGGGCGAGTAATTAATGACATATTTTTCATTTTAGGGTGAAATATCCTTTTAAATAAGCTTAAATTATACCAACTGGTATAGTTTGTTGCTTGCCTACAATGATCTACCAGCTTAGACCAGTTAGAAACTCCCCACTATATTCCAAAACACATCTACTCATTTAATCTATAGGTCCCGCCTTATATTAGGTGGCTTGTAATTTATTTTTATGTAAGTACATAGTATTCAAGAACACCTAATATAAAGTGGGACCAATCTATATTTACAGTAAGTTGCACAGCTGTCAAAGCAATTTAGCAGCATCAAATAAGTTATTTGCATTAAATTAAACAGAACTCTGTGAGAACGGGAATGCCTTAAACAGCACTGCATGATTATAAAGCTATTACCGAAAAAAGAAGACAACCATTTATAAGAACATATAGGAAGACATTTGAAGCTAACGTTGAACATAAAACATTTCTCATCTTTAAAGACATGTTCTTCTTGACACAGTAATGACTGCTGAGAGAGAAAAGAACAGCACAATGAAGGCTTTCTGATCAGAGCCAAACCACAAGCTGCCTGTATAATGACTGTTTCTCTAATTCTTGACCAGCATATCCAATCTCATTGCCCAAAAAGCCTGATCACACAGAACAGCTTGTGAGGCCTGAGGGTGAAAGGACTGAAAACAGAGCTTGGCCCTGATTGCTTCTAACACACCGATTTCGGGTTCAAAGCACACAGCTGTGAGAGAGAAACAGAGCCCTGAGCCTGGGAGGTCAACAGACAGTGTACGAGGGGCTGGGGTACAGAGCGATCCACCCGGAGACAGCCAGCAGCTGCGGAGTGACAGCGTGAGCTGGCTGGACCACTCTCCTCTCTCACCATATAAAGACATCAGGCCACATCGCTGTCATGGCTGTCAGCGCACCGACCAGCTCGTTAACAAAAGAAGAGCCAATCAGAGCTCTGATGCTCACAATATTGACAAGAGCGTGAAGACTTTGAGTCCTTAAGTAGCCAATCAACACGGCAGACTGGACAGAAGTCAATTAACCAGATTTCTGTGAAAGGGGGGAAAGTGATTGTGACCAGCACAAAGGCAAATGAAAGGTTTGATCGATTTGATCACTTAATAGGGGATGCATTTTAGTGTTCACACGAAGGAAGTAGCTTATGATGATATTTGATGCTATAAATACAGGTTTCTGGAGTTTTGTTTAAAACTAGACACCCAAACACTAAACACCCAAACACCCAAAATTAAGTCATACTGTAGCCTATGTGTGTTTCAGAATCCCCCATCCTGCCTTGTTTTCACTGCGAGGGCAATGAGAGTTTAAGCATGCAGTTTTGAAAACCAATGTTTATGTTTTTTTTCATGCATTGAGTGTAAATATCAAGCTTTTTTGCCATTTGCGCAATATTTATTTGTGGAAGGAAAAATGTTGACATGTGGACGTTCAGCTCATAAAAGAGCTCACTCAGGTCCTGTCCCCGAGTACGGTTCCATCACATGCTTCTTGACGTAAATTATTCCCGGCAAGTGAAGAAATACTTGAATGATTTCATGCAAAATATTGCCTCTGGCCTCTGGGTTGTGTAATGTAATAAATTCTGTTTGGAGCATGCAATGTTTTTATCCACAATGTCGTAGTGACATTTTAAAGACTCTGAAATTACAGTTAGTTAAAGAGACCTTATAGTGAACCTCAACTGTGATTGGCAGGAAAACGCTTGAGCATCATTTGGTGAGTTCATTCTTGTCAGAAATGTATACAATAGCAAAATCAGTGCAAATTCATCTGACAGAACCAACAAAAAAATACGTCACAATATTTACATCAAAATGAATTCAAAGGCTGCAAGTTAACTAAAGGTTTGTAAGTGTAAAAAGTACAAAACCTACCAAGTGCTTTGAAATTAAGTCTTTGTATTCTTTTTGGTTTCATATGGTTTTGAATATTTTTATAATCAATTTAATGTCATGTGATGTTACTTATTAATAAAAAGTTATAACATTTTCATTACACTTTGTTTTCAAGTAAGTGCACACACATTCATCTTTTTTAAATCAAATAATTATATTTTTCAATTAAATTATTATTTTTGTATTATTATTCATAAGAATAATTATATATTTGGGGAGTCACACAACATAACATTGTAGGACATGAGCTAACCTTGCCATTTCATAAATAAAGGTCTAATATTTTAAGATACTTATTGACACCCAGTCGTTGGGATCTGATTTTGTCAGAAAAAAAGGATTTCACATAAAAAGCAGAAACATAATTTTATAAATAAAATAAATATCAAAATGAAATTTAGTGCTGTAATTAAACCATTTCTTTGAAGATTCTTGAAACACTGAACTATTATCTTCATTGATTTTAAGTAATTTTATGTATGAATTGCATTTTATGTATAAATTAATAGAACTGGATCACAAAATAATAATTATTATAATAATTATAATAATAACTTCATGTCATTGAACCTTAATGCATTTATTTAGAATGTAACAAAATGGAAGCAAATGTACAAAATGTATGAAAATTAGAGCACACACAAAGCCTCGTGCCATCCGTTGTGAACTGAATCAGAAAGAGTGGCAAGATCTCTGATTGTGTTGGGGCTGTGTTGTCCTCAGTGGTGTTTGTGCTTCAGAGTCACGCATGTCTCAGGCTGTGAGGGCACACATCTCTCCCATTCCCAGGGTTTATTATTACAAATAACCACTTCCATCTGCACGCTGACACTCAGTGGGGCACGGAGCCAGAGCAGATGCATACCAGTCTGTCCCGCTCCCTGTGAGAGAGGGTCTGTCAGCAAACCCTCTCCCCTGATCCTCACTTTAAAACCACCATGGACATGGTGATGAAACATAAGAAATAGACTGGAGAAATCTGGAGGAATTTAGTTTTTATAGTCTTGCTTCTCTCTTTTTCTGTCACTCTGTCCTCTGTTACTCGCCTGACCCTCACCTTCCACCCTGTGCCTCTTATCTGTCAGTGATCCCTCATTCTCCTGACTGTGATTGGCAGTCTTTAAGGGAAGCTCTCCAAGCAGAGTGGAGGAGGTCCCGGTACAAAAGAAAGTCACCACAAAACAAACAATCTGATGAGAATGTGCTGTTTCTCTAACTCACTGCTGAGTCCAACAACGGCAAGAAAAACCGAGTACGGGAGGTTTAAGAGTAAATGTTATGTGACACTTACTTAAAGCTGAAGTGATTTTTAGTTTTTAGTTTTTATAAAATGCTTTCTTCTATCCCAATTTAAAATGCAGAGATAGCTGTAAGATATCCATAGGTTATTAACCTTAAAACACTGTGGATATATTTTATCAAAGCATTTTATTCCATTGTTTGAGCATCACCAGCCTGACATGGCAACACTGGCTCAACCAATGGTGAGTTTGGGGGCGGGGCTTGCTGTTTGCCCAATCAATGGTGGATGAGGTGAGTAAACATAAAATCAGATTTTCTTCAATTCTATTTGGTGAACTGGGATGTTCTTCACAAGGTTTAGCAAAGAAAAAGAAAAACGTAAAGGTTTCTCAAATATATATATATATTTTTTTTTTTTTACTTATAGTGGAAGTAAATGGTGACTAGAGGCTGTCAAGGTCCAAAATTGGACAAAAAGTGGTCCAGATGGCTTGATGCTATACAAAGAAAAAAAGTAGATGAGCAGTGACTTTCAATGAAATTGAAAATATATTTAGCTTTTCAACCTTCATATAGGCTACCAAAATATATGTGTTCAAAATGTATTTTCAAAGATATATAAAAAAATTACCAAAACATATTGTTAGAAAATGTATGTGAATATATTTTGAAAAATATTTTAGCAAACATATTTTTTGTATATTTGTATATATATATATATTTAGGGAGTCCTGTAAAGACATTCAACAACTTATAATACAATACAGTAAAACTAGTGTATATTCAAACTTGGCACATTATGTATAGTTTAAGAGTCACGCAAGAAGCATAAAGTGCATCATGTACAATGACCTTTTCAAATTATGACATATCAGCTTATGTGAATATCAACTTAAATTTGGTCATTTTCCTCATACAAAGCTATCATATTTGTTTGACTTTTTTTCCAACTTTTATGCCTTTTATTTTTGAGTTTGACAGCCTCAGTTCATCGTTTACTTTCACTGAATGCAGAGTATATGTCAACATTCTGCTGCAGAAAGTCGATACAGGTTTGACAGAAAATGAAGATGACAGAACTGATGACAGAATGATTATTTTATGAGTGTACTGTCCCTTTAAGTTTGCAGTAATCCATTTCTCTTTTACAAAACACCTTCATGCTACTATACGTTGTATACCATTTGCTCTTCTAGCTGTATGAGTTATTCTGCTGTGGGCTGAGTATTCAATAACTCATCTCAGCTTTGTGGAATAGTTGTGAGTGGCCTGCCAGTGACCCTTTGCTCTTGAGGTGAGGTCAGGCTCTCCTGTAGGCCTCCCAGCTGTCTTTCTGCCTACACCCACACGTCCCTCTCCGCTTGCCCTCTGATTTCTCTCTCCCTCTTCACTCCCTCGGTTTTTCCTCTCCCTCTTCCAAAAGAGTTGACAGCTCCAAACAAAACAAGGCCTGTGAGCTGACTGACACATTCTGCCTCTGAAAGGAGAGCATTTAACACGCCTCACACCCAGCACTGCCCACCACACACACACACACACACACACCCTTAGCCAGTCGAAACAAAACGACACTACAGAGAAAAGAGAAGATCGGCCAGAGTTTGGGAGGGAATCTGCACCTTGAAGGGGGAGAAAAGAGTTGAGAAAGGGAAGAAAAGAGTTTTTCAGGTTCAAAGGCGGTCTATTCTCCAGCCTGCACCCTGTCACTCATCCTGAGCGGGTTAGCCCGGAGGATAGCGCTCCTTTTTCACCAGTGTCATTCATCCATCCATCAGGCTGATATGCACTCCAATGGGTTTGGCGGAAACTTCCTGTCAGGGCCTGCCGTGAGATCAACACCTGTTGGAGTGAGACGGAGGAGTCACTGAATCCCGAGTGGAGTGCCGCTTTCCAACCCGTACTGAAATCACAAACACACTCAGCAACACTCTGCTTCCTCAGAACACAAACATGTGTCTGCAATGCTAGCTTTTCAGCTTGACGGCTTCTGATGTTAAAACCAAAAAATATATGAACATACAAAAGTATAAAACCGCAGTTACTATAGGTTAGGCTTTTTGATTTATAGTGACAATGCAGATATGTGGTATTGTGCAATCTAAAAAAAAATCATCTTATATTATACTATTTACTTGTATGTGTGCCAAAACTAAAGTGTAAAATAAAAATTATATGGGATTGCCCCAAAATAATGAAAAAGTTAATATTTTTTTAAATGTTAACACTGATAAAAACAATATAAAATATATGATTGTAATATATATTACAATCATATATTACAATCATATATTTTATATGATTGTAATATATATTAAATATATGTGACCCTCTCTGTGAAATCCAGGCTAAAGTCTCAAAATCTAATTATGAGATAACAAGCATTAAAGTTGGATTTCAACCATTAATTTCACTATAATTTCAATTCTTGACATGGCCTTACTCAGACAATATTAAATGAAGGTTACATTTTCACAGAATGTTCTTTACCTTATGAAGGATGATTTTATGTAGAAAACAGTAAATCACAAAAATCGACTTTAGCAAAAATCGACTTCACAGAGAGGGTCACATATTTAAAATATAAAACATCTAATACATAATCAGGTACGTAATTATTCAGACACTGACTGAGTTTTGGCGCTTTTGCCTTTATACACCACTACAATGGATTTGAAATAAAACAATCAAGATGTGATTGAAGAGCAGACTTTAAGCTTTAATTCAAGGGTTGAATAAAATATGACATAAAATTCTTAGGAATTGCAACTATTTTATACCCCCATCTTCCGGGGCTCAAATATAATTGGACAAATACATATAATCATAACGAAAAAAAAAGCTGCCTTAAGTCTGGAACACATGGACATCAGAGACTGTTTCCTCATTTGTGATGCTTTGCCAGGCCTTTAATGCAGCTAACTTCAGTTGTTTGTTTGTGGGTCTTTCTGCCTCTAGTTTTGTTTTCCGCAAGTGAAATGCATGCTCAATTGGGTTGAGATCAGGAGATTGACTTGGCCATTGCAGAATATTCCACTTTTTTACCATCAAAAATACCATACCATTACCATTTTTACCATCATTGCTTTTGCTGAATGTTTTGGGTCATTGTCCATTTGTACTATGAAGCACTGTCCAATCAAATCCGAATAAAAAAAAATGCTGCATTTGACTGAATCTGGGCAGAGAGTGTAGCCCTATACACTTCAGAATGAATCCGGCTGCTTCTGTCTTCTGTAAACACCAGTAACCCAGTGCCACTGGAAGCCATGCATGCTCATGCCATCACACTGCTCCACCATGTTTCACAGATGATGTTGTATGATTCGGAATCATGAGCTTTTCCATACTTTGTCTTCCCGTCATTCTGGTACAGGTTGATCTTAATTTCAATCTGTCCAATTGAATGCTTTTTCCAGAAGTATTCTGGCTTTTTAAATGTTTTTTGGCAAAGTCTAATCTGGCTTTGTTTGCACCTTGTAGTGAACCCTCTGTATTTGTTCTCATGAAGTCTTCTCTTGATTGTAGACTTTGACAGTGGCATGTCTACCTCCTGGAGAGTGTTCTCTTGGCTGGATGTTGCGAAAGGGGTTTTCTTTACCATGGAGAGGATCCTCGATCATCCACCGCGGTTGTCTTCTATGGACATCCAGGCCTTTTTATGTTGCTGAGCATACCAGTGCATTCTTTTTACTCAGAATGTACCAAACTGTTGATTTGACTACTATGAATGTTCCTGCTATCTCTCTGATGGGTTTGTTTTGTTTTTGAAGCCTAACAATTGTCTGTTTCACTTGTATGGAGATATCCTTTGACCGCATGATGTGGGTTCACAGCAACAGCTTCCAAATGCAGTTGAATCAACTCCAGACCTTTTACCTGCTTAATTGATGTAGAAATAATGAAGGAATAGCCCACAGCTGTCCATGAGTCAACTGTCCAATTACTTATGGTCGCTTGAAAAAGGGGAGGTATTAAAGTGCTGTAATTCCTTAACCTTTCCTACAATTTTGATGAGAATACCCTCATATTGTAGCTCAGAGTGTGCACTTTAAGTCTGCACTTTCACATATTTATTATATAACTGTAACTTGAATATGTTTTGGTCAGCAGCTAAATAAAAAGTTCCTGTGTCCATATATTAACCTGAGTGTATATATATATATACACAACATAAGCAATATATAAATTACATATATATATGTGTGTGTGTGTGTGTGTGTGTGTGTATATATGTGTATATGATATATGTGATATAATATATAGCATTTGATATAGAGAGAGGCATAATTTTACATATACTGTGTGTATACACGCATACACACAATGTTATATTGGTTTCAAACTAATGTATAAAATTTGATTTTTTGGGATCAGACTTAGAAGTATGTACTTCACGGTGATACAGAATACTGCTCTTTACTCAAGACTTTGATTTCACTGTAGTTTCTCACAGCGAAACTTCACTCTCACGTCTCAGTGCTATATGCAGCCAGCAATCTGAGCCATGTATGTTGTCATGAAGCTGGATGCCAGAGGTGCCGTGATGCTAAATGAACTGACCGCAGTCCTGCTATCGGGGTACATTCTCATGGAGACCATTAGTGCGGCTGTCCCCTGAGGCGGGTCTTTGAATAATGCATGTGAGAGCTCAGGCTCTCAGTGGCCTGAGGCATATCCACCGCTCTTGTTACCTCTCATGGCATATCCTGTCAGAGTCACAGGTCAACATGTCGCCTGCTGGACTGTGTTACACTCGGCTCAAACCACCGCTGCCAGATTCTGGTTTCAAAAGCAGAGCAGAGCGACAAAAGTAATCACAGGCTTTAAAAGGGCTCTTGGAGAAAACGTAATGGGTGCCAGTGGACAATGGCTGTACATTTTCCACTGATTCTGTTCTCTTTTTTCCCAAATCTTATTCTATTAAGCATTACCTGAAGGATGTAAGGATCTGAGTTGCTTTAGAGAAAGAGCCGAGAGTTGACTGAGGGTCTGGCCTGTGTCAGGAGAGCACTATCCAGCTTTCAGAGAGCCACGGATCTACTCACAGTTTCATTTATTCTTCATTAAATATATAAACATTTAGCTTATTCCTGTGACAGCAAAGATTATTCCAGCCTTCAGTGTCACATGATCCTTCCGAAATCATTCTAATATGCTGATTTGGAGCTCAGGAAACATTTCTTTTTATTTGCAATGTTGAAATCAGTTCTATTTTTGTGGAAATTGTGATACATATTTCTTCAGGATTCTTTGATGAACAAAGTTCAAAAGAACAGCTGCTTTTCTAATAGATTTTGTTTTTAACATTACAAATGTCTACTGTCATTTTGGATTCAATTTAATGCATCCTTGCTGAATAAAACTTACTGTTTATTACTTTGCCAACCAAATTTGACATTGGACAATACAGTGCCAAAATTGAGTATCATGCAAAAGTCAACAATACCCTAAAAATCAAACATTTGTAATAAAAATCACATAAACTTAATACATACAAATAATTAAACAAATGCATACATAAATATTAACATGGCATGAACTTAATAATAAAAAACGAGTGTATTGTATTGAGTATATTTGGTTGAATTTTGATGTTTTCATGGCCGTCAATAACATTCACAACATGAAACATCGAGGCTTGTGTTTCTGATTGCAAGTGAACTGTATTTATTTTACCCATATTTTCTTTTACCTTGCATAGTTTGCTTTATGGTTTTCAAAGATGAAGTCATGTCATCAAACTGCCCATGTTGACATCTGCCTTCTTTGGCAAGCTTCTACCAAATGACATACACAAGAAAACATAAGGGAGGTGATCATTTTACACAATTCCAGTTAATTGGTTACATTAACCACTTTTTTTTTTGTATTTTGCTTTCCTGATCTCTGGTAAGATGATGTCTTGTAGGAAATAAACTAACTAACCTGGAACCAACACCTGAATCTTTTCATTTTAGGTATAGAAACACACACACACACACACGCAGTGTTCAGTCTTAATTAGAGTGAATGAAAGGATTGTGTGTGGGCTGGAGGAGGGAAATGAGTGTAGTGCTCTGCTGAAAGTGATCCCTGTCACACACAGGATGTCTGCTCACTCTCTCAAAAGGCCCTGTCACACACACACACACGACATATATATTAAGGAATGAAGGACCACGGGAGAGACATCAAAATAGAGAGAGTGAGACAGCTGCCAATTCCCACCAGGCCTGTTGTTGTGGGCAGAACGGACTGGAATTCCCCATTGAAGTATGTAAAGGCACTCGCAGTCCCCACAATGACCATGAAGCCTTTATGAGACGTCATATTAACAATCTGTCATTGTTGCCATTCTGAACACAAGCCAAAGAAGCATTTCTATTATCGGTGATCAGAACAACTCTCATTCTCTTACACACATGCATATGGAGAGAACATTAAAGGGATAATTCACTCAAAAATGATAATTCTGTTATTATTGAGTCACCCTCATGTATAAGTTTTTTCGTTCTGTGGAATGCAAAAGAAGATATTTTCAGAAGTATTTTGTATTCACTAAAAGTCTATGGCTCCAATGCTGTTTGGACTGTAGATGTTCTTCCAAATATCTTCTAAATAATATATGTTTTGGCTGAACTATCTCTTGTCACGCTTTCCATACAACAAAAGCCTTTCAGCATCATTAGCAATATATGATCGAGGTTTTTGTGCTTTTTAAAATAAAATGTGTTAACAAATTTCAGTTTTTAAATGAAATTATGATTTGGTGTTTATTAAAAGTGCAGTTATATACAAATGATTTAGGTAACACTTTACTTAAAGCCTGTAATGCATTATAAAAGTAGTTTTAATGCATTAATTATACCTTATAATGCATTGTACAATCGCATGAATAACTGTAAACACCTAGCTGGTCATTATAACACATTAATTCATTGTTACATTATGCATTTTAAATGTGGTTATAATTATTTACAAAAAGATATAATGTATTAAAAAGCACATTATAAATAATTCATAATGCATCATACCTTTAATAACCCTTTATAATGCATTATACATAATGGCCTTAAGTAAAGTGTTACCATGATTTATTAGGATTATAGCATTAGATGTATTGGAAGTGTGTTAGCGAACAATCTAAATCGGTTTAAAGTTATATTTAGAAGTCTGTTCTTTCTTCAAAATATCTTCTTTTACGTCCCTCAAAAGAAAGAAAGTCAAATAAGTTTGGAACAATATGAACGTGAGTAAATGAGAACATATATTTTCAATTATTTTGTGGGCGAATTATCCCTTTAATCAAACTACTAAAACTGAATACGATCACGAACGTTCTGGCACTGTTTTAGCACTTAGTACAAGACAAAGAGCAAAAGGGGAATATTATTCCAGGGTGTTTTGGCACCAGAAGACAGCTCTATGAAAGGTTACCCAGGTGGTCTTTCCCCAGCAGAATGTCAGTTTCAGTTCCCTGGCTCAATTCCCCAGTCATCATGTGAACCTCAGATTGCTTAAATATGGGCCCGTGAATCTGATACTCTGTTGGGTTTTGAGTCTTGACGGAGGTGCTGAGAGCCGGCTGATGAGGGGGCCCAGCCGTCCGCCATATTGCCGCCCAGTATGCCGTGTCATGTTCTCTGAACAATTCGCCCGTGTCCTTCTAGTTGGGTAAACAGCAGAGGCTGTCAGCCGGTGTCAGGTTTGGGCTTTTCAAAGCAAAAGAAGGAGAATGACAGATGAGTGCTCGGAGTGTAGCCGACACTTTGCTGATAATGGTGATCTGAGTGCTGATACGCAGAGGCAGAGAGCGAGATATACCCGGTAAAACATACAGAACACACAGTTTTGACAAACACACTGCTGGGAAAGACTGCGAGGAGCTTTCAGTGAGATTCCCCGGCTCGCTTGATTCTCGGATTCATCCGTGGTGGAATTTAACATGTGTTGAGGTTGAATCACATCCACGATGAAAAGCTGAATTCAAGCCTCTTTTGACCGCATAAAAATTCAATAAATAAATGAAAAAGTAACTGGATAGAATGGAAATAATCCAAAGTAGCAGTGAGCCAATGAGTAATAAGAATAATATTTGTTCAAATAATAAGATCTTTCTTTATTCCTGTGTTTTTACTTAATTTTAAGGTGGTTCACAAAGTGTTGATTTCCTAAATCTTAAAAATATATATATATATAAATTGAATTAACTTAAGTTTAAAAGTGTAATATCTGTTCATCTGTTTGTCAATCAGGTTCAAATTTCAGGATGAATTTGTAAAAATTACAAATAGTTATTCATTTGTGGAATTCATTTTTTGTGGGGGGATTTATTATTAAGGAGTCAATTATAAATAATAACAATAATACATTTTTGTTCAAAACAAATATGAGATGCTTTATTCTGTGTTAAGAAATTTCATATTTTAGTAATTTTATTTAAACCTTTACAAAGTGTTGATTTACAATATAATTACAAAGGGTTCACAAAGTGTTGATTTACAATATAATTAAAGAAAAATATAAATTATGTAAATATTATCTTTTAAAGGGAGTGAATCAATAATAAGTAACAATAATATTATTATTTGTTCAAATAAGGTGGAAAATGCTTTATTCTGGTGTTAATAAATAAATAATTTACTTTCTTTTATAAATAACTTGAAAACTTTTTTGTTAATTTTTGTAAAGAATATTAAAATAAACCTCTGTTTGACTATCAGGTTCCAATGTCAGGACTAAATATTAAAAACTATCAAGAATATTCTGGTGGGAATTAAATTTTCTGAAGAAGATAAAAACAGTTAATGATCAGCTCTGAGATGAAGTGATCATATTTAATATCAGCCGTTCAGATACCTTGCTGTAAATCAGCTGACCCTTTCACAAACTGCTCGATGAATTAAGCTCCACAGAACACTTTCATTAAATTGAACTCAAACTAATCTGTTCAGGGTTCATGGGGTTGACAAGCCACAAAAACAACATGTCTGACATGGCCGGCACGAGCGTACCTGTAACCTGAGCCGAGGGACGGTGGCGTGCCAAAACTCGGCAACCCTCACGCTAAGAAAGAGTCCAGTTAGACCGGATCCCCACCCCACACATCAGCTCTCCTCACCCCTCGAGTGCTGGCCAGGCCTGCACAGTGGGGTCCCTCCATCTGGACTCTTTTCTACCCTGACAGGATACATGGCTGCATTAAAGAACGTATTCACATACGGCCCACTCAGGACTGTCGCAGCTGGAGACGGAGAGCAGACTGGAGGACCGGACTGTGCAGAAAGAGAGAGAGAGAGAGAAATCTGGGATTTCGCTTGAGCACTACAGAACTCTCATTCTATCGCCCATCTGTCAAGCATTATGGACCCGGCCCGGGCCCTCAGCTGAATAACTCCGCTCCTCCTACACATGGAATGTACAGAGAGGATCGTTTCTGTTTAAAATAAAGCAAAGATTGTGCAGATGAAATAATCAAAGATGTATTCTGAATTAATAAATTATATTAATGTTTAAATGGCAATGAGCATTTAAAAATATATCATTTAGAGTTATAAGCATGAATGACACCCAATTTAAGACATAACAGCATGTTTTACATAACACAATGTATATGATAAAATGCATTTGTTAACAACAGTTGCACCGAATGTCAAAAGGAGTTATAAAGTTAATAAAGAAGTTGTTAAGTAAATAAAGTAAACTTAGCGAATGTAAAATGTGCTTTAACAAATGTAATAAAACATTTTACACGTTATCTCGTAAAAATGAAACTTTTTATGAGGAACAAAACAACTATTGCAAATGAAATGACAAAAGATTTATGAATGGATAATAGTGACCTCTTGTGGACACAGTATAGAAGAGGCAAGGGTTGGTTTGATATCTGATGTAAGTTTAGAAAGTCCGGATTTTGTGTCTTCATTTTGTCATCTTGGTAGACCAAATATTGAGCAAGTAAATATAAAATAAATTCAGTTAAAATATAGAAAACTAGTTAAAATGATAATTGATTTGTACTCAAACAAATAGCTTTCTTTCTTTCTTTCTTTCTTTCTTTCTTTCTTTCTTTCTTCATCTTTGATGCAATTGGGTGAACAGCTGAACCAATCCGATTCAAACGCTTCTCTGATTGGAAGGCGGAAAACTGTCAATCATTTTGAAAATGGGAGGCGCTTAGGTTCTGCATCGAGACCAGTGGTCAGTTACATTAAAGCGTCCTAAAGTAAAGAGCTCCGTAATTATTACCACTGTAAACCCGCTTAACTGCCCCATGCAGACGAGGTTTAGATGCATTCTTCGATTAATATTACCATCATTACTTAATGTATTATTAATGTATGTTTTGCATAAAAACATTTATTCATTTACCTCAATAAATGAAATATTTCTGTGATATAATTTTTAAGTAATAAATAAATACATGCATGCATACAATACATACAAAAGCACACGTGTGCATCATCCTTAAACGTGGGTGGGTCTAAAGATCCACATTAATGCAATTATAGACTGATTATAGTCTAAACCATACACTGTGCATATAATTATTACCATGACTTTATTAATAATAATAATAATAATAAACAAACAAAAACAGATAAATTATTATTTTGGTCTAAAGGTCGTTTTAAAAGCCGAAACTGAAAATCGTTTCAGAATTGTTTGATGGGTCTACCATTAAATGACACCGATAAATCTGGATCACTGAACTCAAGCTGTTGAGTTTATACAGAAGATGCACACAATGAGTGGCGCATGCGCCCTCTAGTGTCCTTTGACAATACTACATTTGTAACGTCAACACAACGTATAGATATTTCCCTGTCTATCTTTCCTAAACGCTAAAGAAGTTTCTATATAACGTTACAATAAATCACTGACGCTCATTTTACTCACAAAATCTGGCATCAAAAACGGCAATATGACAAACTTATTCTAAATATAGTATTAGCTGCTAGTAATTTCAAAGGCTAACACATCTGAACACGTCCTGAGCTAAAAAAAAAATCCAGTCTGTGTGCACAGAGACATTCAGCCATGTTTCGCTCTCGGGATGCGCCTTTAAGGATTCCTCCCCCGGCTTTTCTGAACTGACCTCTTCCCTTTGAAACCACTTCCTCCCCTTCTCCCAATCGGCCATGTTTAATTTGACTCATTCATGAAAAGTTATGTAAACACAACAGTAAAGCCATGGCCGTGAAAGCTGCACAGTGAGCGATGCTCGATTACTGAACTGCATTGTGATCGTGTGGATGCAGCGCGTTGTTTGTAAGTTAAAGACTGAGCATTAATCAGCAGCGGTGGGAATAAAGAATAGCGCGTGCGGCTTCGTCAGGTGGGCACGCGCATTTACCAAATTCACATCAGCGGCGTAGAAAGAATAGCATTTAATATCACTCATAGTATTAGCCAGCTCGGTTCGTGTCTAAGAAAGTTCAGTTCGTGGGAAATTATGCTTTATGTATATAAGCGGTGACTTCTCTGGCAGGGACGTATTGTTGCCATTGGTGTTCCTCTTGTCATATGGACACATATGCAACTAAACACATACACACATTTCAAGGGGGAAATGCTTCTTTAAAAATGTCCGACTTCAGTGTTGACCGTCTATTCTATGTACAATGTAAGTTTGGTATCACGTGATGTGTGTAATGTAGTTTTCCTCTAAGGGCCTATCATTACAAAAACTGAAAATTCTCATCACTGACAGTTTTCTTAAGCCCCTTCATGTCAAATGATCTTATTTTAATGCTAAACATAACAAATGCTTTATATCATATGAAATAGTGTATTGAAAACGTTCTTAAATGAAATGTGTTAAATAGGAAATCATGAGGAAAAAGCAGAATGTGAAAAACAGGAAAGCAGAAGAGACAACGGTTGTCCAAGAGTTTGCGGTGGAAAAAATAATTCGCAGAAGAGTCAACGATGGAAAAGTTGAATACTTTCTAAAGTGGAAAGGCTTCACGGAGTGAGTTTCTGGAACAAATGTTGCCTTTGTGCCAGATAATTATGTTATGAATGTGTACCAGAATATGACATGTCTGTCAAACTTTCCACAGTGCAGAGAATACCTGGGAGCCAGAGGACAACCTGGGATGTCCTGAGCTGATAGAGGAGTTTCTCAGAAACCTAACTGTCTCAGGAGAGATTGAACAAGAGGGGTGTAACTCTCTAGACCTGGAGCTCCAGCCCAAGCAAGAGTTAACCGAGCTGGATGCCCATATGGTTAGTATCTTTATATACTGCAATTTACTTTCACTACTACAGGACTATTACCGCGCTACAGTGTTTCAAAATAAGTATTTAATATCCCAAAAATACATTTAAATTATGCTAGATAACAAACTGCCAAATACTTGCCATAATATTAATAACTGTCAGTGCATTGTATAGAGCAGCCTGCAAGCACCCCTGCCCTACACATTTTGTGTCTCCCTTATCAGACACACCTGATTCAACTCATCAGCTCGTAGAGACTGCAAGACCTGAATTGGGTGTGTCTGACAAGGGAGACATATCAAATGTGCAGGGCAGGGGTGTTTGCAGGACAGGTTTGAAAACCAATGGTATAGAGCAGGGGTGCCCAGACTCAGTCCTGGAGGATCGGTGTCCTGCAGAGATTAGCTCCAACTTGCCTCAACGCACCTGCCGGGAAGTTTCTAGTGTGCCTAGTGAAAGCTTGATTAGCTGCTTCAGGCGTGTAGAATTGGTGTTGGATCTAAACTGCAGGACACTGGCCCTCCAGGAACGTGTTTGGCACCCCTGGTATAGAGCAAAGGGGTCCAATCCTGCTTCTGCAAGAAAAGTTACCACCAGTTTAGCCCACACCTAAACCAGCTAAGCAATGTATTCAGGATCATGGAAGGAGGTGGAGCTAAACTCTTCCGCCTGTTCCTCCGGGAGTAGGACTGAACACCATTGGTACAGAGTTTTAGTCCTGTAGACTCTCTCCAAAAACTGAAAGTTTATTGCTCTTGTTATGTGATATATAATGTATCCCTCTTGTCAGGCTTTATGATAGTCTAGTTTTGTGTCTGGAATCATGCAGGCTCACCAGCAGCCTCCGGAGGAGCTCATTGAGAGGGGTAATGAGGAGGTTGATGATCACAACGCTGAGATCCCAGCAGGCCAATCAAACAACCCAGAACCAGATGGCATCATCGGATGCACAGACCAACAAGGAGAGCTCATGTTCCTCATCAAGTGGTAATATTTCTACACTGGACCATATGTGGGCTTTCATTTTGGATGCAGTAGTGCTATTTTTTTTTTAATTATTTAATCAATGCATATAATTTTTTCCCCAGATCATGCATTGATACACACCTAAATGTTAACTTGTCTTTAATGCTTAGCATCGCATTGCCTGAACTGGCAAACCGTTTAGAAAAGCAACAAGCTGATCAAAATAACAGCATGTTGTTGTCAGGTGCTGAAATTTAGTAAAACAATAATAGTATTATTGTAGTATCATTAAGATACTATTTTTATATATATATATATATATAGCTATAACAGCTTTTTATATTTTAATTTTAGTGTTAGCAGTTTTTTATGTACTGTTTATTATATACTTTTGTCATTTTTACTGTATTTAGTTTTTTTAATGTTTAAATATTTAGCCTTTATTTTAGTTTTAGTTTTTTTAGTTCTTAAACTTATTTTATTTCTGTTATTTGCCAAGTGTTTTGTTTAATATTTATATTATATTGCTGGTTTATTTAAATTGGCAAAACAAAAACATTTTAATAGTTTTAGTTAATACTGTACTGTTAATACGATTCCTTTCTTTTCATTTCCATGCTCAAAAATTGAGCGAAAGATCAAAGCAACCTCCCAACAACAAAAAGATAGCTTTTTCCTCTAATCCACCGCTGCAGCTGCTGATTGTGCTTTTAATCATCACTTGTTTATTTCATCTCAGGAAAAACACAGATGAGGTGGCTTTACTCTCAGCCAGAGAGGCCAGTAAAAGGTGGCCCGAGATGGTGATCCGCTTTTACGAGGACAAGCTGACCTGGCACGGAGAAGACGAGCAGTGAGAGAGAAATATGTAGCAGTAGATACTACTGTACCTCCTGGCAGCTTTAAACATAAACACTGTGGCATACGTTTACTGTTTGATGTACCGTGTATTGAAAGTGTGTGAATCCACACTCCAATGTGAAGCTCTTCCCAACACACTAACCTGTAGAAATGTGACTGGAGTATTAGAGCTCTACTGTAGTGTATGGTTTTATGAATTTATGTTTGAAAGTTCATTTGTGATGTTTATCGTTCAGTCCTCTGTTACTATGATCTGAACTGTGATTACACATAGGAGATGACGGCAGATGGTACAATACCTGCTGGATAGGAACTGTTAGATGTGTAGATGTACGCACTTATTCCAGTTATACTGTGATGGATCCTGTGATCTGCGAGGACGTAGTGTGGCTCATGCAGGTATAAATCCATAGATTTGCACAAAACTAATTCTAGAATGTAGCCTATACAATCATGTTTTTGTGGACATCTTTTGTTGTTGGTCAGTGTCAGTTTCATAGCTGTAGTAGAAACAGGCCTTTGAGGTTTTGTGTTAAAGGCGTTTTTCCTGTAGTTTCGATCTTCTGGTTTTCTGTAAAGATCACTGTTAACCTTTAATCTTGAGTGAGCAATCTCTAGGTGCTTTCAATAAACATAAAATGACCTCAGAAGTGTTGTGATTTATTCTCGTTAAATTGCAGTTGTCTGTAAAAAGTGTCTTAAATCAAATAACTATAATGAGTGTAGCTATCTTTGGTACATTATATTGTAAAAATGGACTGAAGCAACCTTTTTCTCATCAGATTTTCCTTTAAAATCACAAACTGTTCAGAATGAAATGTTAAAATAACCAATCAGTGTTATTTTAGTAATGAAAATGAGAAATGATGCTTTAGCAACTAGCTGATTTCTTTTTACATTTAAGTTAAAACTTTATTTTATTTCCAGTAATGCACATGTTTTTTATGGTTTTAAATTTTAGCTTAATATAATAACCCTGTAACCTATCTGTAATATCAAGAGGTTTGAAAAGCTGTACATGAATAACTGTTTAAGTACTGCTAGTTGTTTCAAACATACAGGTGTTATGATTATGGTACCCATTTTTTCCAGCTGCTTTTCCTGCTTCTTTTATTTTTATGGCAGTGCTAGTCTGCTGTGTCTCTGGTGGCTGGTAAAAATGAAGCACCGCTGTCCGTCAGAGACACAATGAGTTTGGATGTTTTCCCACAGTCTGCAGTTCCTATGAATCAGCCCCAGTAGGTCAACAAGACCAATGTCTCATGAAAATACTTCCTTTTTTATTCTTCCCATTTTTTTAACCCTCTGAGTACTGGCTATGTGTCCTTGTCCAATGTGAGTTAGTAAGCGTATGCGTGAGGTCTTTTCCTGCGTTCTTGGACTTATGCAGGAATTCACTGGCGTGTGGGTGAGGGATCCTCGCATCCAGAAAGAGGATTTCTGGCATGCTTACATGGATTATGAAATCTGTATACATGTAAGTGCAATCAGAACATATGATACAAAGTGGTCAAAACAGTTGGTGGAAACTTCCTGATTATTCTTTATATTTCATATTCATCCAGACAAACTGTTTGGCCTTCACTAAGAAGAGTTCCTGTGTGCGGCGGAGATACAGCGAGTTTGTGTGGCTAAGAAAAAAGCTACAGGAGAATGCCATGCTCATGTATGTAACCATTACATCCCGTTATTGATATTTACTTTGTTCAGTAATTGTGCACTGATGGTTAATAGTTTAGAATTGGGTCAATGATGTAAAACAGCATCCATGAATATGGAAAAACCAAGGTTTTAGACATAAACCCTCTGTATCTGATTTCTATGAAGTTATTGAATGATTGAATATTTGTATTGAATTATTCTAAGTTTTAAAAAAAATAATGAGTTACACCTTGATATTTTTGCATTTTTACAGATATTAACAACATGATCATCATAGTAAAGATGTATTGAAGTCATTTTATATGTGATCATTTAAAAAAAGATTGTAAAAATTAATACAAATACAACATTACTATTTACAAATAAACAATTTTTTGCTAATTACCAGGGATATTTTAGTAGTATTTATATACAATTTTAGTATTTATTCATATTTATTAAATTAGTTTAAAATGTTTTATTTTCAGTTTTCATTTTAATAATTTTAAGTAGCTTTCTTGTCATGTTGGTAATTAAACCTAATCTAAGTTAGTTTCTCATCTAATACTTTTTTCCCTTAATTGGCCATTTTTGTTTGGGGACCAGTTTTCACTATTAGCTAACTAACTATTAATTATGACTTTTGCCTCAATAAAGTCCCAATTAATGCTATTTAGGTATGGGGCAGGATTAAGGGATATAGAGCATTTATAATAAGGCATTAATATGTGCTTTATAAGCACTAATAATCAGCCAATATGTTTACTAGCTGCAGTCATATGTATACTAATAAGCAACTAGTTGATAGTGAGAATTGGTCCCCAAACTAAAGTGTTACCATTTTATTTCATTTCAGCTTTATTTGAATAAACAGGAAAGTTTTTAATAATTTTAGTTAACAATAATACTGCAAATTACGATATTAGGCAGCTGTATTGTAGACATATTAAAGTTTCAGTCATTGGGAAATGTTCTATGTGACAAATGAAAACTGAACTTTTTGTTGTCTCTGAATTGCAGAACACATATACCCAGACTTCCTCCAAAAAACCCGTTCTTCAGTCTCAACAATGCCAGAGAGATCGGAGCCCGTATGGAAGGACTCAGGAAATTTATAGAAGAGTAAGTATCAAAATAGCACTAAAGAACAACATATATACAACAATCATAAAACCATTAAGCTTGAAATCTCAGTTCTTCATTTCTTTAATCTCAAATAAAAATACATGAACTGAAATGCTTATGGTTTCTGTGATCAGTTACTGTATATACTTACATCCTCAAGGGTGGTTCATAGCCCGGTGCTGCTTTCGGACAGCTGTTTACATCTCTTCCTACAGTCCCAACTAAGTGTGAAACAAATGGAGACCTGTGCTGAAGGCCGAAGTCGCTACACTGTCTCTGAAGCCATTCACAGTTTCGGCTCAGGAAACAAGCGCTTTGAATCTCAGTCTGAAGAGGAGGACGATAAGTGTGAATCAGAGTGATAGACTATTTTCTACTAGACACATGAAGACATTCCTGAGGAACATAATATTCAACCAAGATTACAACCTATGAGGAGAGACAATGAAACAGGAAAAAAGTTACTGTCATTGCTGAAATTGTGTTGTTTTGTCTCGCACTTATACTTTCTGTATTGATGAAGATAAACTAATAAATTAAATTATTTAAAACACATTTGTGTACACATTAATGTCTTCCTTGGCAATCAAGTGAATGTATAAAAGCATAATGTGGCCTGTGTGGAAGACAGTTTGTTGTTAAAACTACAGATGTGCGCTGAGAGGTTTACGAGAGAATTTATGCTTTGCGTGGGAAGTCCCTTAAACGCAAAACCCCATGTTAATCAGCAAATACAGAGCATTGAGACATTACGTGATTTAAACCCGACCTTACAGAACTAAATCCTAATAATAATCTCTACTCAAACTATTTTATTGCCATACTTAGCCATAAAAGATCATTGTCTGGATGTCATGCAAATTGTGCATTATCATACATATTTACCAATCGCGTGAGGCCACACGTGACCAGCAGGTGACGCCGTTGCTCTTCTGTCTCTTTCCATGACTGACGGTCTCATACCTGCAAAATCATAAATATTTCATCAAAGAGAAAAAGCCCCCAAAGCTAGCAGTATTTTCCCCTTTTCAAATCATCCACTGCTTTCACAGGCTTTGATACATACAGGAGGATAACGAGGCTATTCTATCGCCACAAGAAAGAGGTTTAAAATATAGCCATTAAAAAGAGCCACAAGCATTATATCTGAAATCATCAAGGTAAAAATATATTTTAGGTCACTAGGGTCATGGTGTGGCTGGTTAGTATGGCCCCGTCTGAGACATAGGCTCAATCGTATGATCAAGAGATGGAATTGTAATGCTCAATACTGCTGCTGTAGTCCCGCTTTGTGCAATTTAAAAATAACTAATCACATAGCAAAAGTATATAGAATATAAAAAATAGCATAAAAACAGCCTGTTCTTCAACCAGGGGCGGATCTAGGGGTGGGGCCAGAGGGGCACCGGCCCCAGTTGAAATCTGATTGGCCCCTGAAGTGCCCCTGTCCTGTCAGTCATCGCTGATTTACATCTGCGTCGGTTCGTCGTTTGAAAATCAACCTGCTCAACGGTTTCTGTCTACAACTGCTAGTGCTGTGTTTTCAGTCACGGTCTTCGTCCCCTTTACGGGAAGTATCTATTCAAAACTTTAAAGTAAAAAAGCATATCATGGTTGATGTCATTTAAGTTCTCTTTCTCTAATGTTAGAAAGCTAATCAGCTCAGGACTCGACGAGTGCCCGATAGCCAGCGTGAAAGCCACTCGGGACCTGAGCTGCCAACTCTCACGCTTTCGCCGTGTGACACACGATTTTGCCTGTTTTCACTCGCGCCACATATCCAATTACTCACGCAAAAAAACAAAAACAAAAAAAAAACACGATCTTGGGCCAAGTTCGTTCCTTTTCAAACTCCTAGATGGCGCTGATGGCGTCTATGGCTGGCTGCACCCCGAAGTTAGCGACAGAAGAAGAGATACCCGAAGACAACAGAGAAACGACCACCTCGAGAAGTCTGATGATGAATCTGAGCTGAGACTAGGTATGTAACAATGAAATCTCGTCCAATTGAGTACTCACTCTCTTAAACTTTAAATCTTGAAATAAATAATTTGTTTGTGTTTGTGCGTGTCTGTGAACATGATTTAGTGTGGTGAATGTAAACTTAGCTGTCATAACAGGCAGCAGGAGAGCACCTTTTAACTTCGTGGTATACAGCATGCTCAAAACATCAGTTCATAGCATTTTTATTTACTCACATGCCATTTATCTTTTTATTAACAGGCCAAAGAAAAGGACTCACTGTGGATGAAGACTTTTTTCTGTAGGACTAAAACAGCACTTCGAACAGGTAAGATGTATTCCAAAGAATTTAACATAAATACAGGACATTTGTGCAATAGAAGTAGGCATGTTTTTGTAACTGAGAGTAGAGTTATTAAACCAACATGACCATAAATTATTTAAGGTTTCAAAGATGTCCCGTAAGAGACCTTTGCCAGGACAAAAGCGAAACCTTTTATTTAAACAACCAACCAAGTGAGAAAAGACAGATGGATCAACCTACAGTATACTTACAGTATTAATCAATCAAAAATCAAGGTATGTTTTTCCATTGTGTTCTTGGTGCATTTTCCATAGGTGACAGGAGCCAAAGAATTCGAGAGGCTTGCTGCCGTCGCCAAACTGGTCCTGGTGTTGCCCCATGCAAACGCAGATGCTGAGAGGGTGTTTTCAGTTGTGGGACTGAACAAAACCAAGAGAAGAGACAGCCTAGCATTGGATGGCACCTTGTCATCAATAATGACCATAAAGATGGCCAATCTGGAGCCCTGCTTCAAATGGGAGCCCCCCTCAGATATCATCAGGGCCTCCAAGAAGGCCACAGGCCAGTATAACCATGCCCACAGATCATAGACAAGGACTTTACCCAGCTTCTGATCTGCATCTGCTACTGATTATGCCTCATTTTTTGTTATTTTTGTAATGCATTCATCTGTATTATTGCTTGGAAAAGGTGTACTGTTTAAGCACTTTATTTGTTGCACTTTATTTGTTTCTGATGGACCATGTAGTGGGAGGCTTTGAATGAAGAATAATGTCCCTCCCTAACTAATCTTGTGTCGTTTTTGGCTGAACATTAATCATCAAGTGCCCTTAAGAATACCATTATTCACAACATAGGCTAGGTTTCAGTTAAGAATTAGTTTAATACCATTCTAATCAAAATATCAATCAACCTACCTAGGTCAAATCTTAAACACTGGTCTATGAATAAGGCTTTATTGTGGTACATAGGCAGTCATTTAGGCACAACAATAGTTTTCTGGTTGAATGTTCAGCTCAAGTCTAGAAGGCCCTACAAATCATTATGCCGAACATTATGCACATCTTTATCAGACCACCCAAAAATCCACTAGAATGCAGGAAGTCACATCTACTTAATCCAACATTTCCTGGGGTGGACCTTCAGCTATGTCTCACAGAATGTAACCAATATTGTCCATCTCCAGTAGGCTGCCCCTATCAACGGCTTTGGGCCTCTCCACAAACCACCAGAATGCAGGGTACAACATCAAATTAATTCCAATCTCTGATATCTGAGCCACCAACTTGTGAGGCTGCATGTGCGGTATAATTTTGATCACCCCTGACAAAATCTCACCCAAGGTTTAGTGAAAAGTTGGCAGGTATGCTCGGGATAGTCGACGGATTTTACCTAAGCTTTTGATTTGTTTGCAGCTAAGTTAGATTTAATATAGGATTCACATATTAGTTAACACAGTTGCACAGTTCAGGGTCAGGAATGTAATACGGATAATGGTGTCTGACACTTACATCCCTATTCGGTCATACCAAACAGACAGACATTAATTGTTGTAAATAAATGTAATGCAAAGTGTACAGGTGCACGTGCGTGGACGTAACACGTCATTAAACGCATGCGCATACTTAACAACAGAATACTCTAATAAAATGTAAAAGTATGAAATCTAAGGTGGAAAATAAGAAGGAAAAAACTGTAAAATGTAACAGAGCACATAGCCGTGATTTTAACCATGTTTCATCTGAGGTAAAATTATATGGAATTACAGAGTTTATTCTGTAATATCTGTGTAGTATTTATTTACAATTTATTAGCATTATGTTGCACTTTACTTCACCGTGTATATTGTAATATTACACTTTAATGGCACCTTATATATCTCTAACTGTGATAGTCAACACTACAAAAGATAGAGAGTAATCATCAGCTCTAATGGCGCAGATGGTAAAAGTGACGCCAATCGACCCGTGTTCGAATCTGCCTTTTGGCGAAGTATTTTCTTCCTTTTCATAATTTCAAATCACAGCAGAAAAGCATTTATTTTCATTAAAACAATGATGGGTGAGAAATAAAGTATGACAGCATTTCAGTGCCACATAACAAAATAATCTAAAAAAATTCCATTATACTCGGCCCCCCTCTGTAAATTGTGGCCCCACTGTGGCCCCTGCCTTTAAAAAATCCTAGATCCGCCACTGTCTTCAACATGCACATGCGTACATGCTTTACCCCAGTAAAAAAATATTAGCCTACTAATAAATACTGTTCTGCCACAAGAGATCAAAGGCCAAAGTATACTTTACGCGAGGGACAGCGTACGCACTGCACTATACGTGACGCGAATTTCGTCATCAGAATAGAACGCGCGTACTGTACGCGCACCCCCGGATTTTTGTAACCGCAGGTCGCACATGCGCATTACTCTCTTGCAGTAATTAGTTTATCCGCAAGGTGGAAACGCTGCCGTGGGGGTATCGATTCACAAGGTAGCCGAAGAAAAACTGCATAAACATATGGCTTCACACACCTCCGGAATAAGCTTAGACACTGTCCGGTGTCTTCCCATATGGGTCATATGTCATATGGCTTCCCAAACTGTAGCTTGCAGCAATACTTGGTCACGGCTAGCCTTTCCGCTGTGCTTACCGGACTTCTATGAGTTTTTTCCGTGTCCTTCGTCACACTGCAATCTTCATAACTGCTCCCTAAGGGCCCTGCTAGGCCAGGAGAGGTATTGCAATGTGGCGCAAAGCGCATGCGTCGAACGTCTGTGTACGCGAACGAGTCAAATAAAGTATACTTTGCAAGGCTGCGCGTACGACTGTGAGCATACGCTAACGTACGCGTAAAAAAAGTATACTCAGGCCTTTAGCCTACCATATAGGCCTACCCAGTCAATAAAACGGTTTTTAAGAACGTGTTTATAAAGTTCCCATTAAGTTATTAAAATGTTTATTGTTGAATGTTATCTTAACGTTCAGAAATTCCATAAAAATGTATTAAAGAGCAAGCAACAGCACGCTCATCGATCTCAAATGGGTGCTCGACTAAAAACAAGCAGAAGCATATTAGGAATGAAAATTCGGCAACTTCCTAATATGCTTCTATTAAAAAATGTATTACATTTTTTTTTGTTTTACAACTATTAAGAGAATAGCCTACAAGTTTAGAATTATGCAAACATTATGGGACTGTTACGTTTGAGTGTTCTGTGAATATTTTTAAGTAGCCCAGTAACATTAAAGAAAAGTTAGACGAATGTCCAACTAAAACATTTCAGAAAACGTTCCATGAACGATGTGTAAATAAAGTTTTTGTGCTAGAAGAACGTTTGAAAACCCACCAGAACGTTCTGAGAATGTTCACTGGGTAACAACCTAATCATTTAAACGGGTCACATGATGCTATTTTAAAGAGTATTATTTTGTTTAGGCTATTTGGTGTAACAGAATATGTTCACATTTACATTACATTTACAGTTAGTCATTTAGCAGACGCTTTTATCCAAAGCGACTTACAATTGGGGAGTACATAAAGCGATTAATCTTGAAGAGGCAAACAGACAGAGGAAGTGCCCATAACACCAAGTCTTAGGCATTGTTCAAATAAGTACAAGCTAGCAAAGGAAGGAGAGAAAGATGAAGATTTTGAAAAAGTAAAATAATTATTTTATTTTTTTTATGTAGTCAAGCAGAGTTGAAAGAGATGAGTTTTCATTTGTTGCTTGAAATTTGACAGGGATCCAGCATTCCAGATGAGGGTGGGAAGATCATTCCACCAGCCAGGAACGGTGAAAGAGAATGTTCTGGAGAGTGATTTTGAGCCTCTCTGTGATGGTACCATGAGGCGTCGCTCACTAGCAGATCTCAGACTTCTGGAGGGGATGTAAATTCGTAATAGTGAGTGGAAGTAGGTGGGTGCTGAGCCTCGACATCCTTGTTAATCTTGGAACAATATTACAATCTACCAATCGAAATTGAGATGTTACTTTTCAGGAAATATCGGTTTTAGGCTTATGATCAGGGTTAGGTGCTTCTACACCCTTGTTAATCAGCTATCATTTCCCACTGCTTTTAGGAATAAATTATGGGTAGGATTAGGATTAGGGGTGGGGATTGGCTTAAGTCTATATTTTCGGACAGTAATGTTGATCCAGAAACATGTCTTACTTGGCAAAATTAGGAAGGATCGGCTCTGATTATTGTAGGTCCTCCATGCCCCGCCTCTCTCAAACTCTTCGGTTTATACAAAGCTCCTCCTTCCGACAAGCACAGTCTGCTCTGATTGGCCAACTGATCCAGAGCATTGTGATTTGCCAAACACCACAAGCACTGAGTCAGGTATAAACGAAAGTCAGAGCCAGCACCAAATGGGTGGGTCAGCTGCAAATGGGTGGGATTTGTAATATCGTCTACATCAAACCCAACCCTAAACCCAGGGCCGCACCTACCATTGAGGTCCCCAAGGTCCGGACCTCTGTAAATGACTGGCTCGAAGACTTGGAGAGCAAAACATCTATAGAACTGCTGCACAAGCGTGTCAATTTTTCATGTTTCCCAGCCGCAATTATTTAGATCACCTCTCAAAATAATAAAACAAAGGTATTTCTAAACAAAATGCTAGTTTTGGCCATTTGCAATCCATATTAAGTACCCACGGCAATATTTTAACCATAAACAGTGCAACAAAACGTAAAAACACTTAAAGTGTATTTAAAACAGCAATATTAAAAGATCAAATTCAGTAATCACCACATTTATGATGTATAGTTTACACAGGCAGGCAGATGAGCCCGGGAACATGAACGCAGTCCGCTTAACGGTTCAGTGTTTTCCTTCTAATGGTTTTCTATGGGAAGCAATTTAATGGAAAACTTTGCACATTGTGTTTATATTCTGGCTTCATCCTCTTGCCTGTACAAAATATACATCATCAATAAGGTGTCCACTGAATCTCGCCTTTTAATATCTGCATTTTATTACATTATTACTTGAAATCTGCGTAAAAATAGCTGGCGGGTCAGTGGAGTAAAGTTTCGTTTTGCCCACCAGGTGGGCGTTTCTATGAGGGTGTGACGTCACATGAAAACGATCAATACTTTTATGGAGCAGTTATACCAATGTTACTTCACGTATCCTTTTCACAAAAAAATTATGACCAAATGTGATATTGATTTCTATGAATGAACAGTTCTATGAATGTAAAGATTAAGAGACTTACACTTTGGACACCATATTGCCTGTTTTATCATACCAAAATCATACCAAACACAGTCACAGCACTGTTTTACATCTCTGAGCAACATGACGCTGTTTCGTTCCTGAATGAACCAACGAATCAATGAATGATTCGGTTCAATCGCAATAACTCACTTAGTTATTTCCTGCCACCTATTGGTGGTTTTAATTTCACATTTCAATTTTTTCCCCCGATTTTATTCATGTTTTAAATAATTTCAAATATCAGTATTCAACGTTTTATTTCTAATATATCAAAACATTATTTATGTAATTGTAATTGCAGGTTAAATGCATCCATGTCTTGCATTAACTGTGTGTAAATACATTTAAATGCCACTTCAGATGCAGCTTCTGTGTTGACTTAATTTGCTTGGTAACAGCCCAAATGTCTTATATTCTATTTCACTGAATAAATGTTAGAATTTGACTCAAAACCTAATGAACACTTTTAGAAGAAAAATATAAAGGCAAAGGCCTTTATAAAGGTAAAAATGTACATAAAATGTAAAAAAAAAAAAAAAACAGTTGCAACTTATTGGGAAATATTAATTTATATCAGTATGAATAAAAAAAGTATAATAATATTCATGTTTAATAATTTTAGAGTGATTTTACTGAAGGCTGCCAAGATAATTATAACCTAACTGTGTTTATTACATTCATTAACATAAACAAACTATATCTTCTCTATTTCCAGTTTGTAGAGTGGATTATTCATTGAAATATTTAATCTGATTCTGGTGTTTAAGAATCTGTTATCTTGAAAAACAATTTAAGCTACTGCACACTGACTTGGTTTTAAACCTATATTATTATCCAATTTATGTGGCTTAAAACATCTTAAAATACACACATGTAAGTCGGGAAAATAAAAATGTTCTCAGGGGAGGCATTCCCCCAAACCCTCCTACAAATCTACATTTTAAGACCACTGTATTTATAAAAACCAGCATACGGCCCTGCCTAAACCTACCCTCTCCCAACCTACTTGCAGCATATGTCCGTCCCACTTGCAGGTTTCCGAAGGAGCGATACATACTTGCAAGCACTCGCTGGAAATGTAACGCCCCTTTCAATTATCGCAAGCTTTAGCTTTCAAAATAAATATAAAGACAGTTAATAAATGTCCTTAGTTTTACCATCAGTTCAAGCCCGAGAGGGGAACAGTCGCATGACAGACACAGCGATGATGCTCGTATGTGTTTGCAAACAACCCGCGGTTGTGTGACCGTGTCTTCCTCTCTCACAGTCTGCAGTGAGGAAAAGGAGTACTTGCACACGTGAGCACACACACACACACACACACACACACACACACACACACACACACACACACACACAGCGCGCCAGACCTCTCCTCTCTCCCTCCCTCCCTCTCTCTCACACACTCACACACACACACGACGCTGCACTGTGACCCTCTCTCTCACACACACACACACACACACCAAGCTGCACTGTGACCCTCTCTCTTTCTCTCTCTACCTCTCTCTCTCTCTCTCTCACACAAACACACACATGACGCTGGGCGGTGATGCCCTCCCCACCCCCTCTCCCTTTCTCACACACACAGTGCTCAAAACTGAGCATTTGAACAATCAATAGCGAATACTTCAACTAATAACAAAACATTCGTTGCTGATTCAGAAGCCCAGATTGTGACAGCAAAGTCAGAATTATCTCCTCTCCTAGGTTCACAAAACTGTCGTCCATAAAATACGTTGTGATAACAGCTGGGTTGTGCTGTTCTGTTGTAAGTAATCTTAATGATTCCTAAACGCATCTACTTTCGGAAGGCCAAATAAAGTGCTTTTGCTTTCGCCTAGAAACACACAGCTTCTCCCTGTCATGGCTGCTTTAACACTACTGCGGTTACTGAAACCACACCTTCTTTGCGTGAACATTTGGGCAGCATTATGCAAATATTTCCACATCGTGATGTAGACATGTGGGGGTGTTTGAATGAGCCATTTTACGGGGGCGTGGCAGTCTTAACATTGATAAAGAATATCTCTTTGGTGTTGAGACTTTAGTCTTTACAACTTCAGGGATCTTATCTATGCATGAACAGCTTGTAATACTCCAAAGAGAAAGGAAAACTTGAAATCACATCATATGACCCCTTTAATATTTCAGCAATGTTATGTGTGTTTTCTCTCAATTGTTTCAAATCAGCCATTATTGAATCATTGTTAACAGTCAAACAGGTTTGCATAAAGGTCTCAAACTGTTTAATTAATTCAAGTAGTTTGTCATGTGGTATAGGATACTTTATAAGACAGAAAACAATATCACTGGATGATGTTATTTACATACAATCCACTGTATGAAACGAACGTGCAAATGTCTTATATCATGTGTCAGCAATGAAGCAGCTCTTAATTGCACGTGCAGCTTGTGAATGATGGGTTGGAGGTTGGGAGAGATGTTAACGTGGGTTGCTAAAATGATGGTGTTAATACTTCAGTAAAATAGATGTTTTACCAGTACCCAATTGTTTTTTGTTGGGCTTTTAAAAGCGTGGGATTATTATTAAATTACTTTTAATCATTAATTAGTTTGATCTCATTTTAGTTAGATCTGGCAACAACACCAATGGCGTGAATTTGCAAGCCTATCTGATGACCCTAGAGGCACAGAAATAACACAATTCAGCTTAAAGAAAGAGTCACACTGACACTTTCACTAAAAAGACATTCCCTCGCCCCGTCTCCTCCTGTCTTACCTCTCACACTGCAGGCAAAGGCTCATATGTGCAGAGTCGCCCAACAGGTTGAAATGTTCCTCTAATCGCCTGCCCCCTGAACATCACTCGCCACGACTCCCCTAAGAATCCTGACGGCCAGCTGCTGCTGTCTCTCTAACGATGGAGACCGTCTTAATAGGCTCTGCACACACTCAGCTACCTGATAGCAGCGCTGGCAGCACCGGGCCTGAGACTCCCACTGGACGCAAAAATACCAGTAAAAGAGGCTGGAGGTATGTGTGCGTCAAACAGACAAGCCACTCTAACGGTTGTATTAGGGCAATACCATGTTGACAGGCAGTGTCCCAGTGCAGGCTGTTGTGTTGGTTAATGTCAGCGGCCTGTCATTCTGTCCACCTTCTAAGATGACGTGCTTGGCCCTTGCTGTGACATCTTCATGAGGTGTATTATTTATTCAGCAGGCCAGTCAGAACAACTGAAAGGTGACATTTGAATTATACTGTAAAACCTAAAGCAACTGTTTTTCCGTGAGCTCCTTCAGTCGTTTAATCCAGTAGTTAATCGTGTTGATTCACCAGATAAAGACACCAGATAACCAATAATGCCTATTTTTTAAATATATATAAAGAAAACTTTACAGAAATTCAGTATCACTCTTAACATGGTTATAAACAGATTAAAGAAGTAAAAGTTAGGCCTTCAAATTTACAGAGCGTATGGTTTATGTCATGTCATACTTTTTTTTGCTGATTTGATTTTTTTTTTTTATGTGAGTTCAGCAAGGAGCGTTTTGAGGGTCTTTCCTCATTTAATTATAGAGGAGCTGTACTGCCGTGTACTGACTTGCCTTGCAAAGGATTTTTTATCTGAATTACTTTGAGTATGCACTTCATTTGTATTTTTTACTTTAAATTAGAGGTGGGCATAGATTAATTTTTTTAATCTAGATTAATTTTGGAATTAATCTAGATTAATCTATATTAAAATGGCTCATTTGAATTCTGCCGAAGGCATTCAGAATATGTGTGCTACCCAAATAATGACTAAAAGTATGTCTTTGAGAACGGGTTCTCAAGCCAGGTGGCGCATTAGACCAGGGCTCATCTCCTGTTTCCAAAATGCATCACAAACTTTAATCTCTTCCCGTCCCAATCCCACGAAAAAACTGGAGGAAAATCCTGCTCCACTCCCGGAAGAATGACTCCCATTCCCTCCCACTCCCATGTTGTTGTTTTTTGTTTTTTGCCGATAACTGTCAATTACAGTAAAAATATAGTACAGATCACAGCGTGCCCACCTTATTAGTTGAATAAAACCTAAAATGTCGTTTTTGTTATTATATTGAACTGAAAGCCATCTTATTATGCACAGTGTTGCACAGATTCAATTTCATGTAAATCATCCATGCTAACACACACGTCTTCTATTTTATTTTTTTTTGACATTTCACTCTCTATAGATATATTTTTCAAAGACGGAGTTTCGAAGTTTCTCGCATCCTGTTTGGATGACAGCGCATCCTGTTTGCTTAAAAGCGCAACGTTTCGTTGTTATTCTGAGTGCACACAAATAAACGTAGAGTCTTTACAGATTCGAAAGATGGTATTAGGCTACTTTTATCTGTATGACCAAAAATGACGGAGATTTTAAGAGCAAGTGAGCGCACCGGAGCCTGTCTTGCAGCAAACGCGCTCCACACAAACACTTCAATAGCGCACATTTCTCTAGGTTAACATCATATTGAGCGGCCATGTAAAGTTGTTACTACATACATCTTTCAGATGAAAAGCCATATTTGAGGTTGATGAATGATAGGTGAGCTTTGGATGTCCTGCCCGATTGTATTACCACATAGACCAGCCGTTAACAATCTGTCCATCACGGACTGCGAGCCTCTAGTTCAAGACTCGCTTCTCGCCCCTACAGTGCAATTCGCTAGGTATACATCCGCTAAAATATCAGGGTGAAAGTCATCATAGCTTGCGTAGTATAGACCCAGCTCCCAACCCAACTTTGAGAATAGATTAACGGCGATATTTTTTTTATCGCCGATAAGAGTCTCACGTTAACGCAGCACGTTAACGCCGATAACGGCCCACCACTACTTTAAATACATATATATATATATAGTGGTTTAAAGAAGCATACTTATTTTGTAAAGTTAATATACATGTAATACATTGCAACTTCATTACAAATGTGCAACTAAAACTGTTTAAATTAATGAAAGTTTTAATAGAAATTACAGTTTATTTTAGTTTACTATAAATTCTCACATTTTTATTTAATTGCAATTAACATGCAATCATGTGTTTGAAACAATTACATTCAGTTTGCATTTAAGCATATTATTTCTGTAAGTACTATTTATAAAAGCTAAAAGGCACTTCTGTTTCACAAGGGAGTACATACTGAACATGAAAGTGGTGTGCGATGCCGACATACACCTTTTTCTGGCAAGTAATCAACAAAATATTTGATTATACAGTAACTAATTAGCACAGAATTTTGTATTAACATACTTTTAGCTTTTACACATTAGCTATTGTACCTTATTGCTTTATTGTATCATGTGTGGTTAGCACCCCTGGTAACATCAAACCTATTTTAATGTTCAAATAGTTTTGGAAAAAGCTATTCTTATTGAACTCTATGCCTTGTACACATCATCTGCTTCTTGAGACTGCTAAAGGAAGCTATGCTATGCTAATGTCATATGCCGTTAGCTAGAACACGTCTGACACATTTGCTACATTAATTAGATTACTGTGTCATCTGAGGTGAGGGTGATATTCATTATAAATTCATAATCGGAGAAACAAAGGGCTCCCGGCTGCATGACTGACAGGTAAAGTCACCTTTGGACCTCCTCTACTCAGCATAGACCAGTGAGGGCGGCAGGGAGCACACCAAATTGGGGTTGAGAGGACACACTGCTGAAGCTGTCTTATTAAACCACACAGGGTTTGTTGAGTTGTCTGTGATGTGAGAGAGAGAGAGAAATAAAGAGCAAGAGAGAAGAGAGCAGAGAGCACAGTGGGCATGAGTGTACCGCATGCATTACCCCTCCCATCACTTTCACACATGGCGGTAATGAAGCTGTCATGGCCGCCAGCATGTGGACATGGTTGATATTCAAATGAGAGCGCCGTTCACCTACTGAAGACAGACCAGTCCAATTATGGGCTTAGGGCAGAGACCAGGTCCAGGAATAGGGCAGATACACTATTCCACTGCCGTTATTTCCAGTCTGGAAAATATTTTTTAGGAAAAATTATATGGTTATGGTTAACGCAGCATCTTCAAAGGGGACCTCAGATGCCCATTTTCAACAAGTTGATATGATTCTTAAGGTCTTAATGAAATGTTTGCAACATACTTTGGTTAAAATTCCTCAATCCTCAAACAACACCTTTTACTTTGTCAGCTCTGTTCACAGCGACCCGTTTTGGGGCATGTCTCTTTAAATGCTAATCAGCTACTGCTCACCCTGCCCCTCGCTTCCATTTTGTTGTGTATTTGGTGGTGCATAAACATCAAAAACAAAACTAATCCATGACTTACTCAGTGGTTCCTATGTTCACTTTTACATCAACACCTGCATTGCTTGTGAGATGTTGTTGCAACAGCTGCTTGAGCGCACAGAAAATGACGGACAGCTTACAACTGACTGAAGGCGGAAATATGCTAATAAAGAACAGTCCATCAGCGGTCGTCAAACTGCTCAGAAAACCAAAACGGCTTGATAATTGAGACTGTTTAGGTTTTCTGGGGATTATAAACACACTGCTAAGACACATTTGTATGCAAACACTATGTAAAAGTGAATTTTGCATTCATTGTCCTCTTTAAATTAAAATACCTTGCCATTGATACTGAATATTTTTTGGGAAAACAGCAAGCTATTCAATAGTGCACCATTTTTATGTTTACTTATTTTTATGTGGCACTTGATTATAGAACAGTCATCTCAGATGCAATACTGACACCTAGGGGTGTGGATGTACAGTAGCCCTTGCAAACGCAACTCTTTTACATGTGCTATTGTATACTCCAATGGTTCTCAATTCCAGGCCTTGCGTACCCCCGCTCTGGACATTTTGCATGTCTTTCTTTGTTAACACACCTGATTCAGATCATCAGCTTGTTAGAAGTGAGCTCCGTGCATGAACTGTGTTCTGATCGACATGCTCCCTACACAGTGTTTATTGCTATAATTTTGGCAGCTGTGGTTGCCAGAATAATTTAGTAAAAAACACATAAAAACTGCAAAGACATTTACATAACAAACTGTCAAATTTACAGTATAAAACTGTAATTTACAAACAAGGAAATTTGAATGTAAACCACATTAAACAACACTAAATTCAACAACACAAACCGCTATTAAATTCTGTTTTGTACCTTTAACATACTGACAACCACCATAATACGCAGGTGCAGGTGGTAAAAGAGAAAACCACATGAAGAATCAAAGCTCATCACAAGTAGCTTCGCCACAAGCAGAATTATATACTAATATATTGAAGGTGCTAGAGTCATCCACGCAAACACAAAACACCATCATGGTTAACCACATGATACTTGAATAATGCAATAAACTTTCATTAAACAATAGAAGATGTAACATAAAGCCAGAATGTACATAACTGATAACAAAAACTATTAAAAAACATGATTATTTAAACAAAAAACTTGAAATATGAAGTGTCACACAGGGAATACTGTATTATTTTACTGTAAAATTACATAAAATGTCTGGTTAGACCTTTTACAGTTTTTCCCTGTATATAATACTGGAACTTACTGTTAACCTATTAACAGTTTTTTTCAGTAGCGTTTATTCAAAAATTGTACAGTTAAAATTACACTTATTTTTTACAGTGTACCTACTCCCTGAGCAGGGGAAATCCGTTGACGTTTACTTCACTTCAGAACATTAATTCATGGATTTGTGCTGCGCCACCTCCTGCAGCGTCTTCACACACAGACAAAACTTACTCGAGAAGTGATGTAATATACCTCTGTAAATAAATACAATTTAGATTCTTGTCTCGCACACTTCAATGCCCTTTGAATGGAATATATATGGTCGCTTCGAACTGGCGGAATATCCTGTGATGTGATGTCCACTTCGTGAGGCACTTACGGTCGAATAGAACAAACGTCTGAAGCGATAAGAGAAACATACAAAATGTGCAGAGCGGGGGTACACGAGGACTGGAATTGAGAACCACTGGTATACTCTATTTACAGGCATATTTTTCACCCATGAATGATTTGTTATCGCAATGACTGTTTCTGAATACAGGAAGTGTTGTAGAGATATAGTTAGCAGTATACAGCTGGTGGTGTGATTTCAAAATGGTGGCCTCCGAGATGACTTACTACATTTTAAATAAAATAGCTTTTTTGAAATCACTGATATGACTGAGCCTTTATCTCATGTGAGTTTACACCATTTTACATATCTGTCAAAAGTACAATTCGTTTCTTTATAACTTTTTAATGATGAAAAATGACTGATTGCACCTTTAATGAATAGTCAATGCCAGACCCAATGGACCTCTTTGGCTGTCTCCTGAATGAGAGGAGTATTGTGACAGTAAATTTATTTTTAGCCATGCAGCGTGCAGCTAATAGGAAGCCATTTCAGATGCTGGTATTGACTTCAGCGGTATACTATAGCGCTCCACTCGGAGAGAGCTATTGACAAGTCTGTAATTGTCTGTTTCCCTCTTCTACAGACTGTTAACCTTGAGCTGCCACGGGGGAAGAGGAGCAGGAATGGCCATGGCTGTCAGTCCCACTTCCTCTATCATGACAGCACTAAAAACTGAGCAGACCTTCACCTTTACCAAGTTTGAAGCGAACCCTGTCTTGCATCTGATGCCAGGGTTTTCAACAAGAGGTCCTCCAAGGGGTCTGGGATCTATGAATAAAACAGAATTTTCGAAAGGTTTTGAATCATGACATTTCAAATTCTAACTTATTTTATATTAACTGAACATTTGATCCGTTTAATTTTACTGTGTAGCGATGTTAGTTATATTTTCATAGTTATATAGTTTCATCTAATTTATTAGATTGGGAATGTATGTTAATGAATTGATTACAATAAAATACTGGACATAAGAAAAGTGCTGTTTTTATAAGGTTAAAGAATAAAAATCAATCAGGGAGCAAAAATTGTCCCCATATGTAGAAGTGAATTTCTGACACTGCTTATGATTCTGTTGTGCGTGTGTTTCTGTGTTCATCATAGTGTGTGGAGGTCATTGTTCATGCTGAATGAGCAGAATGGATTCTCTACAAACAGAAGCTGGGGACAGAGAGGGGAATGACTCCACAGGGGACACCACCATCTGCTTCAGGGCTTGTCAGCACTTTTTATGATACCAACTGCATTATTGACTTAATATACATATGTTCACTCATACACACATCAGAATCATATTTACCATTATTTAGCTTGCATTTGACTTAATTGTGTTTATATGCATATACAAATGGATCATTATCAAAAATGACAATTTCCATACAGCCCAGAAATTCACATCAGATACGTACAGTAATTGTTTGTTATTTTACCGTTAATCTAATGGAGCAAGTGAATGTTCAGAAATGAAAAATAGTATATAACTGCAAAATTACCGAGATTATACAGAGTATGAAAGGTTCACTCAGTCTCAGATTTTCAACCCGTTCTCACTTGAAAATATAAGACTCTGTGATTTCATGAACATTTGTGATTTATATGCTTTGATAAAACGTGTGATTTTTAGAAAAACAATTGTGCTGTCAAACGAATAATCGCAATTAATCGCATCCAAAATAAAAGTAGTTATTTATATATGTGTATATTTATTATATATATAAATACAAACACCTGCATGTATATATTTAAGAAATAAGTTGTTTATATATTAAGTATATTTATATATAATATAAGAATATATAAATATATCTATATGTATGTGTACTGTGTATATTCATTATGTATATATAAATACAAACACATACAGTATATATTTTGAAAATATTTACATATATTACATTGCATCCAAAATATTTCTTTTGGATGCAATTAATCATTTGACAGCACTAAAAAAGATAAATATATAAGCATGAAGATCCACCCCCAAATTCAATTCAACATTATTTGTATAGCGCTTTTTACGATACAATCGTTGCAAAGCAGCTTTACAGGAAATTAAGTTTCTACAATAGATTTAGAAATTGTAGAAACTTAATATATTTAACTTATGGTAAAATTTGGTTAATTCTGTATACTGTCTGAGGGTTGGCTTCCCATGAGGTCCTCCGAGGGGTTGGCATCATCTCAGATCATTTATCAAAAGATCAAATCTAACCTAAGTGTGATGTAAGCAAAGAAAAAAACAAATGAGATCATCCAAATTTGCCACCAATTCACCTAAATATTGGATTTTTAAGCCAAGTAGATTTTGAATGCAACTTACAAATAAAAATGTATACTTGATAATTATATCACAAATATAAAATAAAATATTATATATTGTTAAATAAAACTTTACATATATTTGTGAATATATCATATCATGTATGTCTAGTGCACCAGCTGAACCAGCACCAGCAGTGGTGCCACCTCTAAAACATATATAAGTGCATGATTAAAGATAGCAGGTACGTAAGGTCCTACAATGTGTTGTGATAGGATGCCAACAAAAACACATTGCCTCTTGCTTTGAAATTGAATTACAAACATACAGACACGGGTACAGTGATCTACAAGCAAGATCCTCTTCAAAGGCTTCTTGTGTCTTTCATACAATATATACGCTCTATCACCTTGCAATAACTCATTGTCTTCCATCAGATCTGGACTGCAGTGAAGGGGAGGGGATTCGTCTATGTGTCCTGTCTCAACATTAAGCTCCATCTGAAAAACAGCCTGCCATGCCACCGCTGCCAAAGCCAGACATCTTCCCCGTCACTCACTTGTCGGCAGGGAAATGAATCTGGATGCAGCATGTCCCCCATTCATCAGCCTTGACAGGCTACCTTTGCCTGGTTCCGCTCGGATGGGGTCCCCGTTACTGCAGGCGCGAGAGCGTATTTCTGCTGGAGATGAAGAAATTACTGTGTGTGCAGCGCTGTGAAGTGACTCGTGAGCGTAGTGTCATTTGGTTGGGTATTAAACGGCATCAAGTTGCCCTCATCTCACAAATACTTCTAGAGGGCAAATCCAAAGATGCGTTTTATATTGCAATCTTTTGTTCTAATTCTTTCATATTATAATGGGTTGATATAACCTTGAACATGTAATATCCATCTGAGAGCAACTAAATGCTATTGTGTGTACTTTAAATGTATTTGTATGAAAAGTACTGAAGAAAAGGGAATTAGAGTGTATCTTCACAATCATATTTAACCAGTACCACAAAAGCAGGTCTACTGTTTTTGCAAATATTGGTATTGGTCTAGTGTCACAGGTGTGTACAGCCATGGGGATATTTGTGTAAACAGCACCATTGTGATACTGCTGGTAAAGATGTTAATATTGAGAAACTTCCATTTTAGACACAATATTACTTTGCCAGGAAATTGTTTCAAACAAAGACAAAGTGTTGTATCCCTGAGGAACACACAATACTTGGTATTTTGTCAATTAAATTCCTGAATGAATTTGCATTTTTAAATGCATCAGTTGAGTGAATAATTAAATGATTTATTCGGCTTCATTCGAAGTCACATACTACAAAGTAGGTGGCAAACAGTATGTGAAAGATATGTCTGAATTTACAGTATTTATAACACCTGTGGATGATAGAAGTACAGTGTGTTCAACAGACTGTACTGTTGTTTAGCAACATGCCAGTCGTTCAGCTGAAAAACCAGTCAAGACCACAACTGTGGGGATATCACTAAATTGCCAGTGCATTGTCTAATTTATTTGCAAACATTTTTAATATGATTGGATGTTGAACTTCCTGCTTCAAATGCAATTGATAACTTATTTCTAATTTAATTTTTTATGATACTGTTGCACTGGCTCAGAATTTAATAGGGAATTGTGTAAAAAGATTCACCAAAATGAATACAAATTCCCCAAAAATACTTGTATGATATAATGTTTATATATTATAACAATGTTGCAAGAGAGCTGTTTTCACAAATATGAGCATGATTCAACACGTTCAACAAACAAGAAGTTTATACTAATTAAATTACATTTTAGACACAATTTTATCCAAAGAAAACCATTCCAAACAAATCCATGTGTTTCTGGGCAGCACACAGTGGTATTTTGCTACTGAATGTATCAGCTGCTTTAAACAATTAATTATTTATATATATTTATGCAGTTGTAATTGTAACAGATGCAACTTCTGTGCCACCTCTGCAGTGCAAAGATGAATTGTGTTGCTAGTGATTTCATTTGATTGGTATACTCCATAAAGTGTCTTATTATTCAATTTTTACTTATAGATTGCATTTAAGATCTCATCCTGCCTTGGTTTTGTCTTGCTCTCAAACCCTCAAAGTATTGGTCTTGTCTTGATCTTAACACACTCCGGTCTTGGTCTCTGCTTAGGCAGTCTTGACTACAACATTACCTCACAGTCTCATTTTCATCTGCATAAAATTCAGTATCTGTCCTGACTAAGGCCATCCCATGAGGCCACGGGAGAGGAGCTGTGAATGGCAGTAAAGTGACATAGTCTAGTCTAGTGCTGCGGGTCACATGACAATGAGAAATGTAGCAGATCCAAATTTCATTCATAATAAAGACATTCAAAGTGTATGGAGTATATGTATATGAGTATGGAGTGTTTTGAACAAAACACCAACTACTTATCAACAACTACTGATGTATCTTTGTAACCTGCAAAATCACCAAAAAGAGGCCACCACAAATGCACAGACTTGAATCATTGAATCACTTGAATGGCCCATTGTATTGCACTTATTGAGACAAAGAGCCCCTTAAAGGGAACCACCTTAAAAAGGCATCATTGTAACCTGTTCCTGAATGTATGGGCATAACCGATTTCCACAGACACATTTTAAATAAGTGCGTGCAGTGCTTAAAGGCGCACTGTTTCTCACAACCCCCTCGACGTGATGGATAACAGTGCCAGAACTGCACCAAACTAATATCTTGTTAGAGGAAGAAAAGGGAAGTGTCCAGTGGGTGAGCTCCATGTGTGTGTGTGTGTGGACGTGGAGCTTTGGGAGGAAGGGCTTGGTCTCTTGAGAGTCCCTTGTATCCCTGCCAGACCGTATAAATCAGCATGTGGCCCACGGCCGCAATAAGCTAGAAAATAAAAAAAGCATAAAAGTGTCGGAGTGAAATAGAGGAAGGGAGAATTCTTTTATGATGAAACTAAATTCTCCTTACTCTGCAGTAGATCCACTTCCCTCGGTCTGATTGTTTACTCCTGACACCATTCATCATTACGCTGCCACAAATGACTCAAATTACCACACCTGCTACTCGTATAATACCCACACAACCAGGGCTTAACACTCAGGTAATTGTTTCCTTCAGTACGACGTGATGTGACGTACATGTGGGGGAGAAATTATATCCACACTTTGGGCCCGTGGTGTTAAATGTGACTACGGTGAGATTCATGCTGGTGTCAGTAGCAATCAAGAGTGGTCAAGAATAAGATTTCTCTAAAATCGTATTCCTGACCACTCTTGATTGCTACTGACACCAGCATGAATCTCAGTGTAGTCACATTTAACACCACGGCTATCACGGTTCCTCGAATACATTTGAGTTGGTCTATTATAAAAAATCCTCGATTGCATTTTGCTCGCGTCGATTATCTGCCAAAATACCAGAAGTGGCGCATTCCATGGACGAGAATCCATAAATGCATTATTAGACAGCGCAATTCACAAAGGCTGAGATTCAATTAAATACATGTGCGCGCTACGGGTTTAATATGCACTTTATTTTGGCCTAAATGCGTGTAGGTGATGTGCATCTTAAAGTGGCTCCGTTCATTGTAAATGCTGCTCCACACAAACAGTTATGATTTACATTCGCGGACCGTCTCAAACTCTATCTTTGCACATGCTATGAGCCTGAGTTGCTTATAATGTTCATCTGGGAACAGTGCACAAGTTTATCAGATTCATAAGGTAGATCAATTTTAAACCTAACTGGTCATAACGACTTCAAAATAAAAGTTTAAACCCTTGCTCTGAGTTTTTATGTTTTGATGTTCACATGTTCTTGTTTAAGTGGCCAAATATTAAAGTGGACATTTGAATTAATGTTGTTGTTGCAGGATGGATTCTGATTGGGTGTTTTATCGTTCAGCAGCTGAAAAAACGTTCTGAATCTGATTCCAATGACATTGTTTCTCTGTGCCTCTATTGTTATAGCTGTGGTGTGGATTCTGCTATTCTTTAATATTGAGAACCATTTTTAGAACTATATCGTTATCTTTATAGTTATTGTCCTTGGTGTGAACGCATCTTAAAGTGTAAAAACTATCACCATCTGCATGCATTTGATATAATACGTAATGGGCAGATTAGGTTATTACATTATATATTTTAACAGTTTTGTTCAATAAAACCATAAGATTACTTGCTTTTGATATTTATTTGAACCAATTATAATTGCCCTGTTGCTATTATATATGTATTTTAAGCCATTTTAAAGTCTATTCTTCGCTTAGGTCTATTTTTATTACCACAAACAAAACAAAAACACAAAAATGGTCAGATTACTCGATTAATCATCTGAATAATTGTCAGATTTCTCGATTACCAAAATAATCATTAGTAACAGCCCTAAAGATAAGCATGCACAAATAAATATCTATCGACCAATACATCTAATGTTGACTGACACTGATAAATTAAAATCTCTTAATATCGAGCAATAACTGATATGTCTTTGTTTTTGTTGTCCATATAATTAATAATAATAATGTAGCTGTAGGATGATTTCAGCATGTCAGCCATTCAAACCACTTTTATTTGGCTACTGACATGACTAGGGTCTTTGTGTGATGTGTATGTACATTCATTAAATATATATTACAAAAGCACTATTACTTTATGTGGTAAACGTTTCAATGATGTAAAATGATGGCGTGCACCTTTAAAACACTGCCTCCTTTCATCATCATATGTTTGAACAGCACAGCATTACAGGGAAATGATCTGCTTGACTTCTGCTCCTGACTCAGTCAGACATCCGAGAGGCATTCACAGTGTTATATCAAAGAACGCAACATGTCCGTGACCTCTCCGTGGCATAAGTCACATGCCAGCACCTCTCCAGAAACCCCTGACAGATGGGAGCACCTTCTTAGGCTTGAGGTGCTAAATCACCTCAGGGACACTTTGGCAAGTCCCCAGAGGAACCACGAATGTCCAGTCATTCCTCTATGACACTTTTAAGCTCAGCATTTCCAATCTGATCAAGATCCACGTTCCAAACTTATCCTAAACGCTCACTTCCTGGACCCAAATCCCAGCTGGATTGTGAATCACAGCACTGAGCTTGATCGCTAATGTGTGCGTGCCAGTGTCTGGATGCTGTAACATCGACCGCTTCAGACAGAGTTTGGCAGCTGCCTCTGGTCTCAGATGACTATAGTATCAGATGGCTGATTTGTCTTCTCATTGGCTAGCTCATGCTATGAACACACAGGACCATCAGTCATGCGCTAACAAGTGTTAGCATGCCAAGCAGGACACTTTTCTGGCAATCAGAGTCAGGTGTGCCATTGCAGTAAACAGAGGAGCAGCCCAGTATATATTCTGCAATGCTAGGACAGACGAGCGCGTGGGAGAGATGTTTATAGCAGGTGGAAAAACGCTTGTCATGCTGATGGCCCTGATTTATTCTGGGAGAAAATTTGGCACATATATCACCTCCGATGGCCAAGCAAGGCTTCATTCTTACACAAGCACACACGCACAGGCATTCTCTCTCAATGCTATTTGCTTTCTCTCTCTATTAGCCCTTCAAATACGTAAACATGACACCAGGCACAGAGATGATGACACCCACCCTGCTGAGAAACTTGTGCCGATTTACTTCAAACATATCTCCAACCACACCGAGTGGATGCAGAGTCTGACTTTATTTTAGATCCAGTTACATGACACTACTAATTACAAAGAGATGATTTATGGTGAAAGACCAGGCAAATACAACTGAAATCTTTTTCTTAATTAGTAAATGAAAAATCCTGGCAACTCATTGAAATATGTTTGTATGTGTAATAAGTTAAAGTATAAATAATTCAAATAAAGCAATAAATAAAAAAGCTAGAATAAATATCAATTTTAAAAAGATATAGAAATACCTAAAATAAGCAAAAATAATAAATACCATTTAAAAAAAGAGAAAAGCACATAAAAAAATATCTAAACAAAAACTGAAAAATAAAAGATAATTCAAAATAGTAATAAATGCTATAGTATTACATAAATAATTGTAAAATAACACTGAAATTAACTTACAAAGATAATATACAATGTATATTAAGTTTCTATTTTTTGCCATCTTTGTAAGCATGCACCTCACTAAATGTTATATTTATGCTTAAAACAAGAACTGTGATTTTATATAAAAGAAACATGCCAAGCCATGGTGCTTATTTGAGAGCTGCAGTACTAATCACATTTCAGACATAAAACTTTGCTAGACGCTTTTGAGAAGTCTTCGGAGGGATATTTATGCTCCTCTGATAAATGAGACCTGGCTGTATTCTGCTACCACCACAGCCAAATTAACAAGCACCACGAACAACAATTAATAACAGCCTGGGGTCTGCTGGGCACAGTGTTTTTAATGAATTACCCATCGCTTTCCTCTGCTGTCCTGTCTCTGATTTAACACAAAGCAGCTGATTGCAGACAACACCTCATAAAACGTGTTTCTCAGATCACCCTGATACTGCAGATGGAGGAAGTCAAGTTTGACTCATTCCTTCAAAGTCACTGCAAATGTAGAAGGAACGGGGCATTATAAATGTTTTGGGTGCTAAATAATGGCACGTTCCACATGATAACTAAACATTTACCAGCAACAGGTTCAAAACTAAAGCAGTTTACATCGTGCCCTAACAGAGGAGGTCTAAAATGCATAGAGAGAGGAGAGCTATCCGATAGCATTCACATTCAAATCAATGGTAGTTGCTCAGCTGGCACATGCCCCTTGGAAATGTGTGACCAGCAGACAGAGAGAAGTCTTTTAAGAGCCCTCTGAAAAAATTTATCACTGGTAATATACCAGCCTGATCTCACGGCAATTCATAAATATTTTACGAGGTTGCTAGTTCGTACAAATTCGTATGACCTCATACAAATTCATACGATTTTTTCTAAATTGTACGTATTTTACGAGTTGCGCAATTCTTATGAATTTGTACGAATAACTTACACCTAACCCTGCCCCTAAACCTACCTGTAACTGGTTTAGACAAATCGTATGAATGAGGTCGTACAAATTTGTAAGAATTAGCTACCTCTTTTAAAATACATAAGAAATGGTTGTGAGATAGCATTGAAAATACTGGTAAAATATTACCAGTGTATGTATATACTCGCATGGAACAGTTAATCATCAAAAGTAATCTAAAAGTAATCAAAAGTAGTCTAAAAGTAATCAAAAGTAATCTAAAAGTAATCAAATGTAGTTTAAAAGTAATCAAATGTTGTCTGATTAGATTACATAAAATGTGTACGATTACGTTACTAATAACAATTTTCATCACACATTTTGTAATCAGTAACGGACTACATGGAAGATTTTTCAGATTTGCATGTAAAAGATTGTCTGCTTTTATCACGTGTTGTTTTATTGCATCACATATAGGCAGTGCAGTCTGTTGTAAGTAAAACAAATGCCCTTTTGTGACTGTGCAACTTAACAATCGGGTCAGTCCGAGTCAGTTACACAGGTCTAAAGCTAAATTCTCTGTGGCACTATAGGGTACCATCACAGCATTTCCTTTAATTGATCAAATACTTGCCTGGTAAAGCAGCCATAGCCAGCATACGTGGAAAATGAGAGGCGTCAGCACTCTGCAATGCCACGGGTCCACAAAGGTACTTTACATTAGACGCCTGCATGAGTTGCATCTGCTGCGACTGACCCCAATTAATATTTGCTTACATTTCAGTGGTGTCTGCATCAGATTTAGAGGCATAAAATAAAGACAGGGCCTTAATGGGATGCTGACAGGAGGCCAGTTGGAAAAGTAGTATATTTCCCTGAGGAACACCTGGGGATACCACATAAATAAGCCCCTGTTATTTCCAAAAGAGTTAGTGAGGTGTGCCTTTCTGTGAGCGAGTGTGAATGAGGAAAAGTGAAATAGAGAGAAAAAAAGAGGGAAAAGTAATAAAGGTGTGAATAGTTATGGATAAATGAGCAAGGAGGTATTAAAACACCACAATGTTCTTCAGTTAAACGGTAATAAATCATAAGTACACCTAAAAATACCTTTTTTTATTGCTATTATTACTATATTGCTATTTAAAATGATTAAAAATAAATTTAAAAAGTTCACTCAAAAAAAAATGTCATAAGGTATTCCCACATGTTATTTCAAACCAATATGACTATGAATATATGAAAAAAATAATCCATACAATGAAAGCCAAAGGGATCCAAAACAAGACGTGTAAATGTATTAAATATGCACTATATATACTGTACTTGTTGATAATATAATATTCATAAAAATGTACTGGAAGACAGCACAATTTCAAAGCTGTTTAAGTGCACAAAAGTGCAATTTAATAATGTCAAATTATGTTTTACTTTTAAAGTCCATTTTAAATCCTGATTTTTTTTTTTTTTATTGTGGTTTTGTTGTGCACTTATTTTGATGCGCTTCCTAACATAAAAAGGAAGGTCAAATACTTGATTATATTTTTGTAGTGTGTTATTCAATATTACATTTAAAGTTAATATATTTTAAATATACTAAACTGCAACTTACACATTACAAATATGTAAGTTCAAACATATTTAAATATATTAAGTTTCAATAGAAATGGCATTGAAGTATATTTTAGTTATATTTTACCATAAATACTTGTCAGTACAATAACCATATTTCAAAGACAATAAATGTAATATAAATGTAATCTTTTTTAGTTAATTGCAATTATCATTTAAGCTTTAAATTCAGTTCGTACTTAAGTATATTCTTTGAAAGTATATTATTTTCGTATGTGCTTAAGTGTACTTTTTCACGAGGGTGATTGAAAATATATCTCCATATCAACTTTCATACACACAAAAACCATGTTCTGCAGATGTGTTCCACACAAATAAAGACATAATCCGTCTGTGAACGGTCATTTTCTTTTACAGTGTTAGCTCATATAAACGGCATCGTTACCGAATTGAGCAGTTAAACCAGAAGGGCACCTGCTCTCCACTTTGCACTCTCTGCATTACTTTCAGCTTGACTCGTCAAACTTCTTTTCCAGTTGCCTGTTTTAATTATTAGCGTCTTAGCATCATTACTAGAATTTAATGCGCTCCAGATTAATTGTTCTGTGGCATTTACTTATGAAACCTATATTTTTCCAACAAATTGTAATAAAGGATATGCAGCTGTCCGGAGCAGAGCAGGGGAAGGAGTGCAGATCCATTAACCAAATCATTTATTACCCTATAAAATCAAATGGTAATATTTAGCAAAACGGCCCTCGATGACAGCCAGCACAGTAGCTCTTTCATCACAGAAAGCTGAGAAGATGGCAAGATTGCCCCCCATCTACAGATCTGCAGGATGTTTCATTCTAATCTTCTGAATTATGATCTAGGAATCTCTCTGAGAGAAAAAAAGCAACACACAAGATTATGTCCCAATCACCCTTTTGGGTTTGAAACTTAAAATCAGACAGGGAAACAACACGTCTGATCTCTGATTAGACAGCTGGGGAAACTTCCAACCAAATCTCTGCTGTCCACGAACACAGATTTCCGTCCCCCATGATGGACTGCTCCCCGCGGCACACACACCTCCCATTTAATGTAAAACCGCCTATGACTAATTATGGTAATTCATTACATCTCCAATTAGGTTGTGGGATTTATGGCAAACTGGCCCCATAAAGAGCAGGATTTATGGAGCCTTTGAATGTCACCCAGAGGACAGAGGGTTGGCTCCATATCATTCTGCTCTGAGCCTCCAGCTCACTATATCATCAGCACAAGAGACAAAGACACTCCACCCTGCTTTGTTCAACCACAACTGCTACCCATCACTGAGGTAGAACCCAGGGCCTAGCCAGGTCGCCAAAATACGCTCTAAGAACGTTTTGATAATGCTCCTATTAGGTTATGAACACATTCTTTCCTCTGAAGCTTTTTCTTGTTTATGTCAACATTAGGGAAAACATTAACAGAACGAATCATTTTGCAAACATTATGGGATACTTAACGTTTGAACGTTCTCTGAGCTTTAAGAAACAAGTAGTAATGTTGAAACCATTAGATGAACATCAACTAAAACATTTCAGAACAAACGTTTGATGAACAATGTATAAATGTTTTTGTGCTAACATGCTGAGAGCGTTATTAGACCAGATAACTGAGCGAATGTTGTATTAGACTTACTAGAATAACTTCCTCTTCTTGTTAATTGTTGTTAGTAACATAATCTGTTACTCATTTTAGGTCATGTATTTTGACTACTTTTTGGATAACTTGCTCTAAACCTACCATTGCCCCCCCCCCCATTTAGACGCATGGTTTGCAAAATTACTTGGCCATTCTATATTATGAAAAGCTAAATGATACGATACTATAGGCAAGAAAACAAAGAAAAAAGAAGAAATAGGAAAATCAATAAATTGTGAATAATTTACTGCACTTTTATGAACAATATGTATTCTTGTAACCCATAAAAGTAACTGTGATCTGATTATGAGCCTTTTAAAATGTAATATGTAATATTAAAATTAGACCCTTCGTAAAGAACTTGATTGACAGGCGATTTGACCAATCATAACGCCGAAACCGCCGGCAAACAAATCAGACAGGAGAGTAAATTATCTTTGGTGGATTTAAACATCTTTCCGTGGTTGAAATTAAATACCTTCTGATGTTCATTCATGTTTATTTCATGCCTTAAGAAAATGTGAAATGCGGTCGGTTCACGTGTGCTTGAACTGAGGCGCTACAGCGATCTGTCTCAACACATTAAATAGCCACAAAACGCTACTTATTGTTTGAATTTCAAAATAATAATTATAATAATTCAAAAGCGGAGACCTTGTTTCATACCAGAAGTATCCTGCTCTGTCTTGTCTGTCGGCATGTTGTCAGTTTTATCTTTGCTCTGCCATGTTTTTTACTGCATGAGAACATAATGTGTTGTGTGAGAGTGGCTTGGCTTGTCGGACATAGCAACAGTAACTAAGGAGGGCGGGTTTTTGCAAAGGGTCAACATCAAGTACTCATTTTTTGGAATCTGATTACATAATCCAGATTACATGTAATCAGTTTTACTATATAAAACTGTGATCCTAGTGTGACCTCATTAACCTGAGCTTTTAACTTCAACCATGTGATCAAAAGCGATCAGTCTGTTTGAACCAGCATATATAATCCATTCTTCTATATTCACAGTGCAGTCTGCAGATGCTTTCATCATACAGACCTGCCATCTGCACCTCCAGCTTTGATTTTCACGACTATCATCTGTGGGTGCACAAGCACAGCGCTTGTAAACACTGACAGCCAGGCAGTCCTAAAACGTAAGGACCCTTTGTGCCCTTGGCCAGGCCTCGCTTTTTCCTCTGAGCAGTCGTGTTCCCTGCAGCACAGCCGCGGGAAGGCTGATTTGTTCCCTGGCTGGAGCTGACAGGAGCTGGTGATGTTGTTATGAGTCGGCTCCAGCTTCTGTGTTTCAATCAGGCACACAGCGGGACAGCCCATCTGCTGCAGCAAACCTCCCAGCCGCTCAAAACAGGACCTGAATGGAAACAAGTGTTCTTTCAGTATTCTAGAACATAACCTACATGTTAACATTCTACTTTAATGTTGTAGTTATTTTGTAACACTTAAGTGAGTTGTTCAGTTTTATGCTGGCAGGACATCTTGAAAGGAAAGTTGCCTCATTTACTCGCCCTCATGTCATTACAAACCTGTATGACTTTCTTTCTTCTGCATGTAGAAAACAAAAGATTTTTTTTTTTTAAATTGTTTTGTCAATAACACTCGGACCAGTATTATTTTATACACTTTTATTGTATTTATTAATAGTTTGAATTTCATTTCCCTTTTAGTTTTAATAATTTTGACATTTTTTGTGATATTTTGTATTATTAAAAAAAAAAATTGTTTACGCTTTAGTTTTAGTAATCTTTCATGATTTATAATTTAAATCTTTATTATTTTGCATTTAGTATTTATTTCAGCTTAATTTCAAATAATGACATTATACACACACACACACACACACACACACACACACACACACACATACATATATATACAGGTGCATCTCAATAAATTAGAATGTCTTGGAAAAGTTGATTTATTTCAGTAATTCAACTCAAATTGTGAAACTCGTGTATTAAATAAATTCTATGTACACAGACTGAAGTAGTTTAAGTCTTTGGTTCTTTTAATAGTGATGATTTTGGCTCACATTTAACAAAAACCCACCAATTCACATCTCAACAAATTATAATACTTCATAAGACCAATAAAAATTTTTTTAGTGAATTGTTGGCCTTCTGGAAAGTATGTTCATTTACTGTATATGTACTCAATACTTGGTAGGGGCTCCTTTTGCTTTAATTACTGCAATTACTACAATTACTACAATTCGGCGTGGCATGGAGGTGATCAGTTTGTGGCACTGCTGAGGTGGTGTGGAAGCCCAGGTTTCTTTGTGGCCTTCAGCTCATCTGCATTTTTTGGTCTCTTGTTTCTCATTTTCCTCTTGACAATACTCCATAGATTCTCTATGGGTTCAGGTCTGGTGAGTTTGCTGGCCAGTCAAGCACACCAACACCATGGTCATTTAACCAACTTTTGGTGCTTTTGGCAGTGTGGGCAGGTGCCAAATCCTGCTGGAAAATGAAATCAGCATCTTTAAAAAGCTGGTCAGCAGAAGGAAGCATGAAGTGCTCCAAAATTTCTTGGTAAACGAGTGCAGTGACGTTGTTTTTTTTCAAAAAAACACAATGGACCAACAACGGCAGATGACATTGCACCCCAAATCATCACAGACTGTGGAAACTTAACACTGGACTTCAAGCAACTTGGACTATGAGCTTCTCACCCTTCCTCCAGACTCTAGGACCTTGGTTTCTAAATGAAATACAAAACATGCTCTCATCTGAAAAGAGGACTTTGGACCACTGGGCAAAAGTCCAGTTCTTCTTCTCCTTAGCCCAGGTTAGACGCCTCTGACGACAACTGTAGCCAAATTCCTTGACACGTCTGTGTGTGGTGGCTCTTGATGCCTTGACCCCAGCCTCAGTCCATTCCTTGTGAAGTTCACCCAAATTCTTGAATCGATTTTGCTTGACAATCCTCATAAGGCTGCGGATCTCTCGGTTGGTTGTACATCTTTTTCTTCCACACTTTTTTCTTCCACTCAACTTTCTGTTAACATGCTTGGATACAGCACTCTGTGAACAGCCAGCTTCTTTGGCAATGAATGTTTGTGGCTTACCCTCCTTGTGAAGGGTGTCAATGATTGTCTTCTGGACAACTGTCAGATCAACAGTCTTCCCCATGATTGTGTAGCCTAGTGAACCAAACTGAGAGACCATTTTGAAGGCTCAGGAAACCTTTGCAGGTGTTTTGAGTTGATTAGCTGATTGGCATGTCACCATATTCTAATTTGTTGATAGTGAATTGGTGAGTTTTTGTTAAATGTGAGCCAAAATCATCACAATTAAAAGAACCAAAGACTTAAACTACTTCAGTCTGTGTGCACTGAATTTATTTAATACACGAGTTTCACAATTTGAGTTGAATTACTGAAATAAATGAACTTTTCCACAACATTCAAATTTATTGAGATGCACCTGTGAGTATATATATATACTCACACACACAGGTGCATCTCAATAAATTTGAATATATATATATATAGTATATATATATATTAAAGTATATTTAATTAGCTTTAAATTACAAACCTGTTTGGTCTCCATTGACACTCATTGTTTGGCAAAAAAACAAAACACTTAATATCTTATTTTATGTTTTCCAAAATAAATAATGTCATAGAAGTTTGGAATGACACAAGGCTGAGTAAACGATGACAGAATTTAAATTTTTGGTTGAACTTTGCTTTAAAGTATAGTGGTTATTAAGCAACTCAAAGAGGAAAATTCAAGGTCTGCACCAAAATCTTGTGCTGATTTTCAAGCAGTTGGACGCTTCGTTCGGCCTCTTCTATGACACCACACACCTCTCTGTTCCAGCCGTCTGTGTGTATCTCTGTGGAGGAGACGGATGTGCCCCTCCTCTCTCCGCTCTGCTCTGCTCAGAAACTGGTGGGATATGTATAATGAATACTAATGAATCCCCACCTCCCTCGACAGGTGTCTTACCTCATCCTCTCCTCTCCTCTCCTCTCTCTCTCTCCTTCCCTGACAGAGAGGAGTGAGCTACTGACATGTGATGTGAATTTAACACACACGGCTTAGTGGAAACATCCTCTCCACCCTGAGCTCCTTCATTAGTGCTGATTCTTTAACAGACTGGACGAGTTCAATCAGGAACGTCAGTGTTCCAGATTTCACCATTCCAGTAAATGATCAGGAAACACAGCTAAGAGTACAGAAACAGTGTGCTATATCAGAAACAGTGTGTGAATTTATCCTGCTATAATACAGAATAAACAGCATTGTTTTTAATGCGAAGATTAAAAAAACATGTATAATACGCAAATTATGAAAATATGATGTCAGTGCCATATTTGTCATTCTGGCATATTACAAGTAATCCTATTTAAGCCACACAATTCAGTCAGTATAGCTTACTGTAACAAAATAAAATATTTTCAATTGGTATGAAAACTGTCAAGTACATTTATAAAGCAATCACAATGTGCTGAATTTATTTTATGCTTATTCTACTTTAAAAATGTAAGAGTGATGTCATTTAAATTCACAGATGTGAATATCGTACGTGTATGTATATATGTGTGTGTGTGTGTGTGTGTGTGTGTGTGTGTGTGTGTGTGTGTATAATAATGGCAATAAAAAAAAGAGTGAGACTCTGATGATATGTAATATGAAATATAACTCGGTGATATTCTCTGTAACACTTAGTATAGGAACTATTAATTAGTTGCTTATGCATGCACATTACTAGCATATGGCTGTTCATTAGTACTTATAAAGCAGATATGCTGCATCACCACATTCTACATCCTGCATCCTACCAATACATAAAATGAACAACTACATTATTAACTATTAATAAGCAGTAACTGGGAGTTTACGGAGGCAAAAGTGGTAGTTAATTGTTAGTTAATATCGAAAACTGGACTTTAAAATACATTTTAACCAATAATATTATCTCTTCGGATTTTGGTATTAAATATGATAAAAAGTTATTCGTGAGATTCTAGGATTCTCAGATCTGGCTGAAGACGTTTATATATATTAAAACTATTATATATATATATAATTATACATTTATATAAATTATATATTAGCTTAACATGGTGCTAAGATTTGGTTGAAATTGTTCAATGCTGCTCAACTTTAAAATCAGGCACAAGTCTAATTGTTTATCAACGAACACAGTGTTATGTAATGATCAAATTAAAATGTCTTTAGTATTTATTGCGTGAGGCTTGACTGAGCAGGTTAATATGCAAATAGTAAGACTTCGTTTGGATGCATTCTTCTTGGCAGAGAAGGTAACGAACGGCCTGACATGTGTTTTAATTAAGTTTCTCACTTCAGTGCACAGATAGTTGTGTGTCAAAGCAACGGTCCATGAAGCTACCATCCGATATGCCAAGCAGTTCTCCTACAGCAGATCATTAACTCCATCTGAATAACTGCTATTTGATTAGTTTGTTGTGTTCTGCATAAAAAGGTCAGATTTTGTTTCCCATCAGTTCTTTACATACTGCAACATCGTGATTGTACGTACAAACAGCAGAAACCTGTGTTGTCTGTCCCTGTGGAGGAATCAAATAAAGACATCCCACATCTGCTCTGATTTGAGGCACTCACTACAAACAGCGTTATACGCTGCTTCCACCTGGTGGCTGGAATACAAACTGCTAAAAAAGACTCCAGGTCGTTTTGTGAACGCGCAAGCTTTATTTCATACAGTTTTGACCTACAATTGAATGCCTTTGAACGACAAAAAAGAGGTTTACATTCACTCAGCCAGCACGTGGTAATTAAATAATCAGCAAAAAATAAGCTACACATCCTTCAAGTATTTTACAATTGAACTGGCAGGTTGCTTTACACATCACCCAGAATAGAAACAGAAAGAGAGCAGCTTGTGGATCATGAAGCTACAGCAGCAGGCCATCAGACGTCCCTAGAAATGAAGAAACATGGAACAGGATTTACTTGGAAATCATTTTCACTTAGACACTGCTAGTACATTTTACAAATATTAAAAAAGAAACATAACAGTGAATTAAACATGTAATTTTGATGTAGAACGATTTTTTTGAATATGTAACAACTATAAATATATATCTCAAATAGCTCATCAAGGCTGTATTTATTCATTCAAAAATACAGAAAAAAACTGTAATATTGTGAAATCTTGTTGCAATATCTAATATTTGTTTCCTATTTGAATATACTTTAAAACAGAATTGATTTCTGTGATGCAGCGCTGCATTTTCAGCAGTCTTCAGTGTCACATGATCTTTCAGAAATCATTCTAATATTCTGATTTATTATGAGTGTTGAAACTGTTGTGCTGCTTCATATTGTTTCTTGGAACCTGTGATACTTTTCTCTTTGAATCTTTGAAGAATACAAAGTTAAAAAGTTAAAAAGAAAGTTAAAAAGAACAGCTGTCATTCCAGGATCATTTACTCACCTCAGACCCTTTACAGCATGTACAGTTCGAGAAGATACTCCTTAGGCACGATTCCGATGGCCCCTTTCATCTCCCCCACCCACCAGCCAAACATATCATACTCCTGTAAAAAATCAATAAAACCATAACCAACATTCATTAAACTCACTCACTGTTGAGACCAATCAGAGCAGTGACACAATCAGCAAGGTCAAATCTCATAGGAATGAAATCTGTCAATATATAGTTCATTTACCCGCTCATCTTCAGGTTTTACTTCATTTGCTTCTCATACTGTCTCTATCCTTACACCCCTGCCCCCATTCTGTCTCCCTCCCAACCTCCTGTCTGTCTTCCCAAGGCCAATTCAAGGACACAAGGCCGATAGGACCTATAAAGATTACACAAGAGAATGTGAACGGGCGATATATTTCGTATGAAGCACAACAGATCTGCGAGCACAAGGACAGAGTCCTTTTCTTCCCATACAGAGACAGATCAGCTCTTCTCCAGCTCATGGAAAAGATAGCCATAAAGATAAGAAGCAGATAAGATCCGTCCATCCGTCTCTCTTTCTTTATGCCATAATTACAAACAGATCACATGGTGCCATTCACTTCAAAGCCACTAAACCCTGCGTTTTCTCCACATCCACGATACTTCTCTGTTTCTCACAGACGCCTTCTAAACTTTGGGGTTATACTGAGGCAGATATATCACACCACATCATGCTTTCTTTCAAGAAGCAGAACGGAGGGAAGCAGGGAGAGGAGATTGGACTGAAATGGACACACTGAAATTGCTGTATAAAACTACATTTCCCAGCAGACCTTTGGAGGAGCTTGATACACTGGGGTCTGGCGACCCCCCACTGAACTGCAAATGGGTGCTGCATGGTTCACCAGAAAATGTATTTTAGGGCTGTTAATGTGTGCATAATATACAAATTTGGTAATATTTCTATTGTCTCCTGCTTTGGTCAGAAATCAAGAGATTAATGCAATTATCTTTATTCTACTGACAGCTCTAGATGTTTAACGTTAGAGAAAAAAATATGAATACAGCTTTGCTAAATAATAATAAAGCAAATCAATTAATAAATAAATATGGAATTAAAATATCTTACATGTAAACATTTTAGATACACTATCAACTTAATAAAAAGTAACTATTTTAAAAGATATAACCAATTTAACTGATTTAAAATAAAAATAATATAAAATACAATTATACACAGGAACATACAAGTACTTAAGATACTTATACATACAAGTATCTTATGTTCACCAATGCAAGCTGCATTTATTTTATCATAAATACAGTTAAAACAACAATATTGTGAAATATTTTTACAATTAAAATGAACAATTATTTTAATAAGAAAATTTGGTACTCAATAAAAAAATATTATTATTAATAATGGTCAAAAAAGTTGTACTGATTTATATTTTTGTGGAAACATACTTTTTGTTTAGGATTCTTTGATGAATATAAAATTAAAAAGAACAGCATTTATTAAAAATATTAATATTTTGAAACAGAAATACATACGGTACTGTAATATCAGAAACAATTATTATTTTTTTTAATCATACTTAAATTTAATACCAATTTATAGATTTGAAAGTATAGCTGCCTAATATTTTAGGAAGGGGTCCAGGCATCAAAACGTTCATATTAAAAATCAAATCAAAAATCCTATACTGCTTTGCAAAGGCAGAACACAGTGATACTTTTGTTGAAATTGAGTCATGACTGAAATGAGGTCTCTATGATGTCTATGTGAAAGACAGGTTTGGCTCAATGTAAACAATAAAGTAAAAACACCAACTCAACTACAGTTTTATCTTTGGTGTAGTTCCTGTGCTTTGTCTTTGTAGGGCAGTATATAGAGGACCTTAGTGGGGCCTCACTCGTCAGGGGGCCCATGTTTCCAATCTGCAACCTCAGCTCTGCATGTTTTTGGAAGTTCCCACATAAACACTCATTTGTTGTACTTAAAAAGAAGGGTCAGCTACAGTGAAACCCCGAAACATCTCAATCCAGTGTACCCTGACTGACATTTATAGCCCTTTTTCTCTCTGACATCCAAGTCTTTGATCTCCCTAAAGCTGACAAGACACTCACTGCTCGTCTACCTTCATCCTTCACCTCACTGTCGGAGAAAAAAACCTCTCTGTGTATGGTTCAGAAAGAGCAATGAGGTTTGAATCATACCCCATCTGAAGTTAAATATGAAGTTTGTGGGCCCCTACTTGACCCCGGCAGCCTAAGTGATTCCTGCTGTATAATGTATAGTGCTCAGATGTGGCCAGCAAACCTCTTACTGCCTGCATGCACGTATCTGTCTATAAAACACAGGTCTGGTTATGCAGCTGCTGACAGCTGCCGCAGATACACACACTGTAAAGGAGAGCGTCTCTCCATCAGCGACTGTCCTCAGTGTGCACTGTCCTCCTCGCAAGACGAAAAAGAACAACTTTGCTGAAAGATCACAGATTTCAATAAATCTTTCATTATCTGTAAAGCTTAGATTTGGAATATATTTTGAAGGCTCAGGAAAGCTTTGCAGGTGTTTTGAGTTGATTAGCTGATTGGCATGTCACCATATTCTATTTGTTGAGATGTGAATTGGTGGGTTTTTGTTAAATGTGAGCCAAAATCATCACAATTAAAAGAACCAAAGACTTAAACTACTTCAGTCTGTGTGCATTGAATTTATTTAATACACGAGTTTCACAATTTGAGATGAATTACTGAAATAAATGAACTTTTCCACACATTCTAATTTATTGAGATGCACCTGTATAATGTATATTATGTATGTATATTATAACATATATTGAAATAACAATTTATCTAAATAAAATGTATATAATAATAATAAATACATTATTTATATTTTTTCCTGATCCTCTGATTGCGAACCACTGTGCTACACAAATACATTAATGATTAATAATATTTTTTATTAATTAATTAATATTCTCCCTTATGATGCTTAATTAATATTTTTTATTTAATAATAAAAAATAAAAACAATTAAAAATGTGTTTTTAATATTGTTGTATACAATATTTTATATGTATATACATATTATTTAAATAATATCATGAAAACATTTTCACATAGTATAAATTTGTCTCAATATATATAGCATCCTTTATATTTGGAGTCTTTGCAAAAATTATATTCATCATATTTGAGGACACGTGGCATCAAAATATTTGAAAATCCTTGCAGTATAAAACAGCCAAATTATGCAAGTAATATAAAAGTGATATGTTAAAAGTATAATTTTTAAGACCTTACTAAAACTTCTGAACAATATTGTAATTTCAGAAACAAATGATTCTGTTGTCTTTAAAACAGAGATGAAAGTGAAACATGTTAAAGTCCAAGATTCACACACCTCAGGCCGCCAAGGCAGTTGTCCAGCCTGTGTGAAATGAGACAGGAAGTGCACATGTGAAGGGGTGAAACGGAAACTTCCTGTAGCTGTCCTTTGATACAGACACACCTCATTGACAGGACAGCGCCTGGTGCCGTGTCTGTGTGGATGTGCGCGTGCAAGACGGTCAGATCAGAAGGTGAGGGTGACAAATAAGTCTGCAACAGGAAAGCAGTGCAGACCTCACACATGCCCACACACGACTATCCAGCACCTAAGGAAGCCGACATGTAAGGTCACATAGACTTCCTAAATTAGCGTTTAGCAGACTGAAATGACCTTTGAAATATCTTGATGCAAGGTGAATCATTTAAATCCTGCACAATTAAAATTAGCATATTATGCCACTGAAATTATGTGGGTCTTCGAGTTTTACAATGCTTCTGGACCCCAGACAGATCATGTGACGCACTGTTTTGACCAAGCATCATTTACAGCACACACTGGCCTGCTTTGAAAAGAAGAGAGTGTGGTGTGTGTGATTTAGGGCCCTGACACCTCCTCCTGGTCTGATGGTCAATACCCTTTCAGAGCCGCTGAGGGTCTGGACAGGGGGTAAATGGAGGGGGGGTGGGGTGTTAGACTTGCAGCTGCTGCATGGCCAAGGGGAAGGAGGTAGGCCACTAATAGCCCCACTGGCTTGTTCCCCAGACTGCTCTGAATGGCCTGTGAGCCACAGCTGGACACTAAACCCACACCGGCTTTACGGTCATCCGCAAGCCTGGATGAAGGAAGGGGGAAGGGGCTACGCTACAAAAGAGCGCCTGCAATATTCATGGTAAACCAAGCCGTGCAGTACCATAAAACAGCACAAATACGACACAGTGTCGAGCAGTTCGTTCCCAGCATCGTTTAGCAACATGAAGGGTTTAGGCTTATCTCTTTTATGCAGTGCAATACATTTCATGCAGATTTTATAAAATGGGATTTAATAGTGTGGGTTTTTTGTTTAAAAAGGGCCTTGTGATTTAATGTTGTTGTTTTATGTATACATATATATATATATGTGTGTGTGTGTGTGTGTGTGTGTGTGTGTGTGTGTGTGTGTGTGTGTGTGTATACATACATACACACACACACACAACAAATTTAATCCAAACAACATAATTATGTCTTTCAAATGTTTTTCAAATTTTCTTTTGGTTATTAAAAAAGGCCACCGTACTCATTCTGGCCACTAGATGACAGACTTGCTCTGAAAAACGCAGTCACCCCTGGATCCCATTCAGATCATATTCTGTCATTTTCTGACAGTCTGCTGACTTTTAACAGAATGAGATCATTTCCCCATTGGCATGCTTTATATATATCCATTACAAATTATGGGTTTTTAGCTACTGGTCAAATTGGGATGTCATCTCTATTTCTCCTGAAGATACATTATCTTGCTGCTGCACATTCCTGTGTCTCTAGTAAAAGAATATAAATAAATTGGGTAGAATTATGGAAAGCTGCATTCAGCAGTTCTTTGTGTCAGCTTCTTTCTTGTGTAATCACTTCTGGAGACCTAAACTTTCACCATTACTTAATGGATCACATTAGATGACATCACACATAGGCATTGCAAGGCCTTATTTAGGAGGGTTTTATCTCAGCGCTCCTAAAAAGCTCTGATGAAGCTGTCAGGTCACTTGAAAATCTCTAAATAAAAATAAATAATAGTGGCAGAAAGACATCGAGAGTATTTGAATTCGAATCCTCTATTTACCAGTCATTAAAAAAGGTTTATTAGATTAACTTTGAAATCCTTTTGCTTTAGTCTGTAGCTGTTGTTGACACATGCAGGGCAGTAATATTTGGTATGGATCGCTATCCCATACAGCCACCCACTTCTATCAACCAAATATGGTACCATTGCTGATTATACTTATTAAAAGATAGAATTTTGTTTATTAAAAAATTGTCAGTCAAGCAAGATTTCAAATCACTATCTCTTACTCTTAAAGCAATAAATACTCTTTTGAGCACATCAGCTCATGTTCCAATAACAGTCTGATCCCCATGAGACTGAAATACTAGAATCAGACTCCCATACACGGGGTCAATGAGGGCACACTTTATTTTGTCCTAGATATTCATTTATTAAAAAATATAATAAAATAAATATATAATTCAAACCTAATTGATAAGAACCTCCAGAACCTTCCGTTCCAAACCTGCATAACTTTCTTTCTTCTGTGGAACATAAATAATTAGGCTACATTTTGAGAAATATCTCTGTGCTTTTTGTCCATACAATGGACGTCAATGGTCACCAAAGCAGTTTGGTTACAGACATTGTTTAAAATATCTTCTTCTGTGTTCTGCATAAGAAAGAAAGTCATACAGGTTAGGAACTACAGATGAGTAAATTACAATATTTCATTTTTGGTTGAACAGTCCACTTAAGTGCTTTAGCTTAATCCTTAACCTTTCTTAGAATATTAAGAAACAAAAACATTTTTAAAACCTTTGTCTACAAAATCGAAGACAATCAACAAGCAGAAAACAACAAAACAGTAAGAGATATCTCAGAGAGGACCCCTGCAGATCTTCATGACTTGTGTGTCAAGGTCAATAATCACATAGTTCAACTATTTCAGATCAGGCATGTTTACTTCAGGCTGTTCAATTTCATGCGGTGCAACTCCTAGAAAACTTGATATTTCTGAAATAATAATTCTTGACATTTATAATATCACATTTTACCGTAAAAATATTTTTTATCAATCTATCTGTCTGTCTATCTGTCAAGGATAATTTACTATGAGATAATAATCTGTGTACACGAATATGTATTCAACTTGTAAGTAAAATATGTTATTATTTAAAATTGTTATATGTTAACACCAGCATAATGTCGATACCTCAAAACCTCTCTCTTAAAGGAGAAAGCACAAACATGATTAAGCTTTCCAGTTCTTTCTCTGAAGGGCAACGGTGCTAAGTAGACAAACCGCAAGATACCGAGTCATGTTTCTGGGAACGGAGCAGCCTGACCTGTTTTATGTAGCCCTGAGAGGTATCGAGCTAATTCTGTTAGCCAGGTACAAACCCCACGGGCAGTTCCCAGATCTGCACAGCCGGCCTACACATCGGAGCTGACAGGTACGGGAAGTTTTTAACCAAATGCACTTCTCCGCAGCACCTGGTACGAATAGAGAGGTGGATTCAGCGTTTCCTGAGAACACATACTACCATTACGGCCATAAATAGTGACTGGCTGAGATGTGTATATGCTAAAGGTCTGCTTACGTCTGCCCTCACTGAACATGGCATTGAGCCGTCTTCCAATGCTGAAATACCCACACACAAATGAGCTCTGAGACGCGAACACGCACAGGGCAGACGTGGAGAGAGGTGACAGAATGCCACCGGCTGCCAGACTGCTCTGCTCAGGGCCAAGAGCACTAAAATGGTTTCCGTTGTGACAAGACTAATCCCATCACTGTGCAGAGAGAGAGGGTGCACTTCACTTCAACCCTCAGGAACGCCGCTCGCGCACATAACAGGCCCAAAACTAACCTTTCTGCATCGGACTCAAATGTGTTATCCAGACGTCACAGTGTTTTTATTTAACTGAATGTTTTTGCATATTCATCTTTTCCTGCTGACGTCTGAGAGGGCAGGGTAATAAACATTACCTCATGCTGTATTATTTCTGTCCTCAATCATGTGGTTGTGACAACTGCGGCAAGTCTGGAAGTTTCCAGGCCGTGGCTCCCGTCTTACCTTGCTGAGGATGTAGATGGTGTCTCCTCGCTTGAAGGACAGCTCATCGGGTTGCTCTCCAGCACAATCCCACAAGCCCTGGAAGAAGTTGGCGTAGTCTGAGCTCTTGTTCACTGCTGCAGAGAAAGAATAGAAGATCGTTTAAAAACAGAATTTAATTATTAAAGAATGAATAGAGCATTTATAAAAGCATTTTGTGTTTTTAAAGGCGTCGTTCTGAACTCAATACACTCTTAACATATGCATCACAAAACGTTTATGAAGGGCTGTAAAAATGGGGATTGTTAGGTTGTTGGTTTGGTTTCTGAACATCTCATCTGTCCATCAAATAAGATTCTTTTTTAACATATATTTTTGAATAAAGTCTCTTATGCTCACCAAGGCTGCATTTAGTTGATCAAAAATACAGATGATATTGTGAAATATTACAATCTAACAACAATAATGTTAATACAGTTTTAAAATAACAGTTTTTAATCTAACATATTTTAAAATGTACTTTATTCCAGTGATGGCAAAGCTGTATTTCTGCATCATTTGACTTCTCACATGATCATTCAGAAATTATACTAATATGCTGATATGGTGCTCAAGAAACCATTCTTGTTATTATTAATGTTGAACAGTTGTGCAACTTAATTTAGTGGAAACTGTGATTGATTCTTCGTTGTAAAGAAATTTTGAAAGAACAGCATTTATTTTAAATAGTAATATTTTGTAATAATGTCTTTACTGTCACTTTGGATCAATTTAATGCATTTTTCTGAAAAAAAAGTGTTAATTTCCACCGATTATTGTTTGATCTCAATTTTTTTTGTGCAAAATACATAATATGTGATAAACACAAATACAATTTCAAGCTAGTTTTAACCAATTCTAAGGTTCAGCTAAATGTTTTCTCATCCATATTAAAATTGGTAAGTAAAATTAAATGTTATGCATGGATATAATTCGATTCATTAATATTCATTCATTATTTTAGTGGCTTTGCGATGTACAAAGCATTATAAAATGTATGTAAGTACACAAACATGCAACTATCCACAAATTATTATGGCCCTGTTAAGTTTCTTTATCCACCGAGGGGTTCTTGCTGGGCGATGTAACGGGGGAAGGTTAGGATGACTCCAAGGGCCTGGCGAGGGAACATGGTGCCCCCCCCTGGGTTCTTGAATGAAGACCCCAGGGCTTTTCTGGCTCAGAAAGATCCACTCGTGGGCAGCAGAGAGTAGAAATTGCTGAACTGTGGCTCTTGCAAGTTAAGATGCATTCTGAAGAACTCTCAAATGAAAGACTTTATAAGTTAACTTGTATTACGATTTTTTTTAATGAAGCTTTTGATTTTTTTCTTCCCTTTGATTTCAGTCCCTTTCAAGATAAATTTAATTTTCTCTCTCAAAACATCTGCACAAACAATGCTCTTGGGTTTACATTTAAACCTACCCTTCATCTTGATCATTATTTATTCACATTTACAATATATTTACTAATCTACATTGTCTACCCAAAAGCAGCAACATGAGTGGGTGTTTAGTAAAACTGCTTTCATATAAAGAAAAAAATAATACCCTACAGATAAATATCTTTCAAGAGACATTATTGCTGGCAGACTCCCAGCTATGCTGATTTGGCAGATTATTCTAATTATTTTCTAAATATAACCTTACCCACCGCTGCATTAAGGTTTTATTCAGAGCTGCATCCTAAAAGAACCAAGCATTAGTATTACACCTGCTGCACTGTTCACTTCCAGGATTTTAAAACATCATTCAAAACAGCCCTTATCAAAAAGGACAACAAGGAAATAATAAGGAAAATTCACATGACAGTCTTGCTTTCCAGGATCAGTGGAGCCTGTATTATTCCCCTCCATTATGGCCCTCACTAGTGCTCAAGCTGGCCTCCTCCTCTGAGCATCTGTCATGAGATCCTGCCTCAGCCATCGCTTCTGTCAGCAGGACTTCCTGTGCTGTGAGCCTGGAGCAGAGGGCCATGGTGGGCCACAGTGCACCAATGAGCCAGCTTCCTGCCAGAGCCTACCAACCCCTGCCCAGTGCCCAGCGCCCGGCAGGATACAGGCACAGAAAAACCAATATAGCATTTCAAAATAATAGCTGAGATGATGGCAAGAATATTGTTTAGCACAAATCTGTTAAATTAAGTATCATTACAAATAATAAACTGTGCAAAAAAATCCAGGTCTCTTCCTGAAGACCCTTCCTGTGGTCCTGACTAACTTCCTACTCCTGTCATCAGTGTGACTTCACCAGCTAGCCTCCCAAATCCATATGTACCTACAATATCAATTGCTTCTCTTTTTTTCCACTATCTTTGCCCTTTTAAGATAAAAATTTGGACAGATAAATGATAGCCACCATGGGCAGATCTGGGAGCCTGTGTGGTGTAATGGGACAGTAGAGTAGGGGATGGACAGGCCTAGTGACCCAGTGGTAATTACCTGTCATATGGGTAGATGGCGGTGGGGGTTTGTTGGCCAGGGTCACTGTTGGTTTAACAGGTTGGGGTATATCTTCCTCTGAGAGAGAGAATAGATGTGCCAGTCAGAGCGGAGAGCAATACACCAAATTCAACATTTCTGTAGCCACAATCTACCACATTAAATACAGGAACCACCCTCAGGGGATTTTACATGACTATAACAGATTATCAACATCAGAAGTGAATAAATAACAATAAAGTACAAATACACCAAAAACCTGGGAGTTCTTCATAAATGTCATCATCGATAGGTGCAGAATGATTGGTTGGCTGCTTCATAGGTACGCAGTCATCATACTCTTCTTCATCTTCAGGGATGATTCCAGCCATGTCTGATAGTGAAAACACATGCAAAACAGGATGCATTTGTTCATAAAAGACCCCTGCTAAGCCAAGTTTAGAGAGTGACGGTGTTTTCTGATGTACAGTCCTACCTTTAATCAGAAAGTCAATGTGCTCCACCCACTCTTTTGCATCCTTCTCGGTTGCAGCACAGAACTGCAGCAAAAAGGTATAGTGAGTGATATTGATCTGAGGATATGATACTGCATGTTATGAGAGGTGACCGACCTGATATACACGCTTGTCTGGAGCAGAGATCTCAAAGCAGCAATCTCGCTTTGCATCTTTCCGCAGGGTGTTGTTCATTTTGACCGTGTATCCGCCGATATTAAACCCTCCCTTCTGCTGTTTATCTAGTGAAGATTATTAAATGATCCAATTTCAGAAAAAGAAGTTTAATTCAGGACTACATTTATTGGTGACAACAAAAACAGTAGCTTTCCCACCTTTCTCACTGCCATAGTAGTAGAATATGTTGTTGCTTAAAGCACACCATCTCTTCTGCCATTCATTGCCAAAGAAGCTGTGATCTATAAGAAGTTGAACGAAGGTTATTTTTAAAAGCAACAAATATTATCACGAGCAACCTGTTTGTGAATGCAGTAACCTACCCTTTCTGCGCTTCTCCAGGTAGCCACTCTTTAAAATGGACTGAAGTTCCTGAGCTGCCACTGGAGGAGACTGTTGAACTGATTTCAACAAACAGAAAATTATTAAATTTTAGTTCAGCTTATTTATGATGAGCAGTGCTGAGGAAGAGGAGCACCTGCCTTCACAACAAATTAAATACATTTGCTAAAGGCAGCCAGAAAGCTTCGTCCATGCCTTTAGGCTTAGAAATCAAAGGTCGACATCAAGCGAGACTAAAGTTAGCAGAGTCAAACCTGGATAGAGTTTCATGCACCGATCTGTCAGATACAGCAGTGTGTGAAACAGATGCATGGTCTGTTTTCAAAGCAAACCTCCCCTCTCGTTTACACTGCCCTCCCTTCTCTTGTGTACACACTACCATTGCATTGCTGAATGGGTGTAAGTGAGCAGAGCAGTGTTATGAATGACACAGGCTATTGAGGAATGTTTGCAATTATGTATAAAGTGCTGTCAAGGGAGCATGACACACGCTGACTGTGAAAAGCAAACTAAACACCCTCAGAGTTGGAGCGGATTTCTCTTAAGTCTGGTAGAAGCACTAGCAAAGAAATCCTAAATCATGCTGTCTTTTAGAGCAAACACGGGCAAAACAATTCAAAAAGATGACATTTTGGAAAATAAGAACTTGTTGGCATAGAGCATCACTTTGATTTTTGCATCTTCCATAGAGAAAATTTAAAATAAATTCTAAAAATAAAATAATTTTATATATACACTAGTGTTTTTTTTTTATAAAGACGATTCTTATATTCAACAAGGCTGCATATATCTGATCAAAATGTAAAAGTAAACATTTAAAAACAGCAATATTAAGAAGCATTATTACAATTTACAACGACTGTTTTTCTATTTTAATATAATTAAAAATTAGTATTTTTTTTCTTGATGACAAGAAAGCTCATTTTCAGCAGCCAAGTCTTATTCATACATCTTAAGAGGTAATGTTTATATGCTGATTTGGTCACCAAGAAACCGTTTTTAACAGTAGTTTCTGTTCCTTAATGAAGTGTGGAAATTGAGATACAGTAATCTTTAATAAATATAAAGTTTGAAGAACAGCATATTTGAAATATAATTTTTTTGTAACATCATAAATGTTTTCACCACCATTTCTGATAAATATGTCCTTGCTTAACAAAAGAGTCAGTTTCTTAAAAACCTAATGATCCCAAACATTTGAATGGTAATGTTACACAAAACCATAACTATCAGCTATGACTAAAAATGTGTAGTATAAACTCCTTTGAATGATCTTTATCCATCTTACAATGCTAACTTCAAAAGTAGCGAGGTTGCAAAAGACCACAACATGTTTCACCTTCCACTTTAAAATGAGCTTCCTTTTAATGCGCTGAATATATAAATAGAGTAAAACTCACAGCACTGTGACAGAGGCGAAGCCTTTGACTCTCAACAAATACAGCCTGAGATGTGTCTGTCTGTTTTGACTATCTGTTAATAACAAATAACTTCTCCCATTAAATCACAAACTCCCTGCCTTTAACCAAATAGCGGCATTATGGTTGCACAAGCTCATAACCTCACTTGCTTTAGTACATTGGTCCAAAATAAATAGCTTTAAATAACTTTTTGGTCAATCTCCAAATGCCGTTTTGATTCGCCTAGGCTCTGCAGTGTGCAGGCTTTAATCCCATCTTGGAGCTAAACAGCTGTTCTCTCTGGCAAGCACAGGGCAAAAGGGCCTATAAAACACAAGACTGCTCTCCAGCAGTAAACCTCTTCCTGTACATACACACAATCCACTCTCGGCCTGCATCCTTCCCCCTGATAATGTACGTTTCTGAAAGCAATAATCAGATATGATGCATAATTCAAATAAGTCAGCTGAGATGGATTTCCTTAAATGTAAATTCTACCACTAGCGTTCATTTAGCAGACGCTAATAAAACAGAAGCCTGAATTGACATTGGCTGTGGGCGGCATTGTCTGGGCTGCAGACCATAAACCATTTGCTCAGAGACAAAAGAGAGCTAAACCCTTGACGTCTGTGCCTTCAAACCGTTCCTGAGCCTGTTGCCGAGTTACATCAGTCTTTCAAGCACCTCATTCAGCTTTTGTGTTCTTCTACCACTACTAAAAAATCCTAGACAGGACATGACAAAGGACTGCCACAATGATACTGTGTTATGACAGCTGAGGCTGCGGAAAAGATGATAAGTAAAAAGAAATAAAAGTGAGAGAAATGCTTTTTGTTTCTTAATTGATGTGCATTCTGTACATGTAATCTGTTACAGAATAGATTGCAGTGGTTCTTTCATAGTACTCCCAATTACAAACTTTTCTTTTGACTTCCAGGAGAGAATTCAAGGGTACAGTACTGTGTCATGTGATATTCATGTCTCACACGTTCTTCTAAAAGAATTGCAGATGCTCCATGCTTCTCTTGTTACATTTTGAAATAAATCACACAGTTTTCCACTCACCATCATAAGCGCTTTCCTCGTCTCTGTCAGTCTGTTCTGAGTGCAGTGATCCACCATCATTGGTGTCCGCATCATCAGGCTCTGGAAACTCTTCATCTTCTACACATCAGAGTCTTCATCAGCATTCTCAAAAAAGCCACATTTTCAAACCTCCACCAGCAAGACACATTAAGACTGTCTGATTCAGATATTATGTACAGTTGAAGTCAAAAGTTTACAGACACCTTGCAGAATCTGCAAAATGTTGATTAAATTCAAAACGCACGCTATTGTTTATTTAGTACTGACTTGAATAAGATATTTCACATAAAAGATGTTTACATGTAGTCCACAAGAGAAAAGTTGAATTTATAAAAATTACCCCGTTAAGAAGTTTACATACGCTTAATTCTTAATACTGTGTTGTTACCTGAATGATCCACAGCTGTTTATTTGTTTAGGGATAGTTGTGCATGAGTTCCTTGTTTGTCCTGAACAGTTAAACTTCCTGCTGTTCTACAGAAAAATCCTTAAGGTCCCACAAATTCTTTGGTTTTCCAGCATTTTTGTGTATTTGAACCCTTCCCAACAATGACTGTATGATTTTTGAGATCCATCTTTTCACACGAGGACAACTGAGGGACTCATATGCAACTATTACAGAAGATTCAAATGTTCACTGATGCTCCAGAATGAAAAATAAATGAGCATGCGTTTTGTATGATCCCTCTTACTCGGTAAAATAATCAACATTTTGCAGATTCTGCAAGGTGTATGTAAACTTTTGACTTCAACTGTATGTTGCTTGCAGATATGATATCTGACAGCACAGGAATTTGGACATTTGGAATTTGCCTGGGAGGTAGTATGAAGTATGCTTAAACCATTGATCTCCCAGTCACAGGCAGCTTTGAGTGGCACTCGCTTTGCAGAGATTTGGGATATTAACGAAACAGTTGACCTAAAAATGAAAATATGCTTAAAATATACTCACCCTCAGGCCATTCAAGATGTAGATGAGTTTGCTTCTTCAACTGAATGGAATTTGGAAAAAACTTAGCATTACATCCCTTGCTCAGTGTATCCACTGCAGTGAATGGGTGCCATCAGAATGAGAGTTCAAGCGGTTATATGAACATGACAACATCAGTCTTTATTTAACCCCTTGTAAATGAATAGGGTAAACGTACCTAGTAAGCTCACGTACCCATGAAGCACACTTCCATATTTGAGCTCAGATTATAAAAATAAAAATAATGTATTATCATACTTGATGTATTAACCAATTCATATATTTGTTACTATATACCTTCTGTAATTTCAAGTCAATCAGATCATTGCACACTGAGATATAAGTCTCCATTTGTTCACACTGTCCGGCGGCCATTTTGAAAGCTGTCTGAAAACTTTCACCAGAAGAGGAGCCCCATAAATGTGCACTTTTTAGATGTTTAAGCCTTTATTTTGGGTAAGTTTCCCTGCTCATTGTAAAATTAAGAGATTAATATTCAGACTTTTGCATATTATAACCTGTAACTTGAATGTGGGAAATAATTACATTAGATCCAAAAGATAGTTTTAGCAACATAGCGCAGATGTTACAGAACACAGTTAGCTGACTAGCTGTATAAGATTGTGTGCTACGCTGACATATTACTTCACATCCATAATATTATACATTGACAGTTTATTGCTAGTCTGTGGTTTTATACTGCTGTAATTTTGAAAGATTTCATATTATTGTAAGTTGAGATTAATGGGTGCACTACTATGACAATCACACAGCTTCCGTGTGACATCAATAAGAAAAAGTATAATTTCATAGATATTGTTAATAATTGTTGTTCATATTAAAATCTGTATGAACTTAATACATTAACTTATTTAGCTAAATCCTGTCATTTTAATAAATATCACATGAAATTGATTAAAACATGTTGCTGCTCCAATTAAGCTCAGTGTGCTCTCTTTAAGCTCTTCCACATTGAATGTCTATGTAAATACTTCATAAACAGACTTTATACATTAACTGATGGTTATCACTTTAAGTTAAGTTATTTTTAGGGCAAATCATGTAGTGTATTCCAGCCTTAAGAGACTATATAGAAAAGTTGATATCCATTTAAAAGAAGTTTCATAATGAGGCTAGTTTCTGTGTTCATCCCCATGAATTAAATGTTTTATTGGTTTTTGAATGTGTTATTTAGCTGAATGTGGACTAGTCTAGATGCTGCAATGTGCTTAAATGACACTTGACTATGAATATATAATTGATCAAACTGAATGCCTTGCTTTTAGTGTTCTGTTGTTGTTGTTTTTTTGTGATTGACTTTGTACCTTCAAAAACTATATATTTCAATTATTCTTTACAAATTTTTAATAAATCATGTGAGCCTAAAGGAAACAGGGGTGTGCTACTGTGCTTAAGTGTACAAAAATTTACCCATTAAGCACAGCCAGACTGTTTGAATTTAATTATGTATATCTTAATTGAAATTATTTTTGTCATTTAAAATAAAATGTAATATTTTTGTGTGAGAGATTATTATTATATTTTAACATTTATTATATTATATTTATTATAATATTATTATATTTTGTACTGAAACCAATATCTTGTGGACTAAAAATGTCTCAATGTAGATTTTGGTGAGCTTAATAGGTTCGTTTATCCTACTGTTTTCTCCAGTGAGTCCCCTGTTGTCCTCTCACATCCAAAAACAACAACATAATTGTTTAGAACTGTTTTCACTTATACAAGGTGATTGGTCTGTTCATATTTATCTCCTGATTCAGACAAGATGGCTTTTTTGATGAGAAAGCAATATTATGGATAGTATAACCAAATCAAAGGGTTTAAGTAAAAAAATCAAATAAAAATAAATAAATAACAGATGCTTTTGTTTCTTAAAACCATGCAGATTCATGAGACTTTAACTGATGGACTGGTGTCAGTTACTTGTGGATTATTGTGATGTTTTTATCAGCTGTTTTGACTCTCATTCTAACGGCACCCATTCACTACAGATGGTCCACTGTTGAGCAAGTGATAGTAATCAAAACTTTTCCAAATAATTTCTGATGAATAAACAGGCTGTTTGGATGCCCTGAGGGTGAATACATTTTCAGCAAATTTGTATTTTTGGGCTGAACTATTCCTTTAATATGGAAGATAAACAGATCTAACACTCTAGCCTGTTTGAATCACATGCCCTCATAATTAATATTGAAGATGATGGCAAAGCAAAAATGATGCATATGTTTGTGCCATCATGTTTCAATTTGAGCAAATAACTTCCTGTTCACACTGTGATGTGGTATTAGTGCCGCTGTAGAGTGCTATACCAAACTCAGCCCTGTACCCACATCTAAACTTTACATTTGTATAGGAAACACAAAACTGATCTGTGAACAGTTGTGTTAAAACTTAAAGGTTATTTTAAAAAGCACTTTTTCATGTGTTCCCATTAGAACAGAAACAGTGTTTGTGTATTATATATTTGTCATGCAAAGATGTTTACATGTGAAGAGTTAAAGTTCTCATGTTCAGAATGAATGCTAACCATGAAACAGCAGGATACACTGAAGCACACACTAGCCTACAGCATTGTGGGGAAGTACTAGTTTACTTCAGGCTTGAAGTTTAGCCCCTCCCACAGACACACACACAAATATACAAACACATCAAAACTTACGTTTGTCCTTGAAATCTTGAGAGTAGCTGGAACACAAATAATTTGGACTTCTGTTGAATACTATATCAGCATAGAGTCACAAATATTATCAGGTAATATAGCTATTGCATGAATACATTCTGTGGTACCTCGTCTTCACATCTTTAATGCGCTTGATAAAGGCATCCTTTTTCTCTTTTGCTCTCTTGCTCAAACTCTCCCCTTTAAGGACATCGGTTAAAAAAGTTTCCAGATCTGAAAACAGACACTGTTTTTATAAGCGTAGCTTCTTTATGCCATGTTTTGAATTCCTCGACTCAAGTAACGTTAGGTTTATGCAAACAGGTGCACTTCATGTTTGAGGAACAGCTTTCGAATATTCCAAACTAATGACACTGATTAGTTTACTGGAAATGCTACATCCCTGCTGGAAAATACACTTAAACTGGTCTTTGCCCAGAAACAACTACTATCAGCCTGTTTTTTTGTAACATTGTAGCTGGTCAGCTAACTAATAACAACCTCACTCCATCTAATTAGCGTAACGTTAACTGGCAACTATCTAACGATACCGTGTTCAAACATCGCTAGCATCTTAAGCGGGAGTCTCCCGCAGGTATGTGGACTCAAACTTTAAAAAAAAAACTTTACAAGAAAAGAATAGACATTTCATCTGCAGTTGAATCTTAACAACATAAACTATCTAACGTTACTTTCATGCCTATTGTTGAGTGATTAAAACAAACACGTTTATACACAAAACATCTATTCGCACCCGGCCTCGAAAGTAAACAAAGACCACTTTATGCTCTAACTAACGTTAAGTTAACTTACAGGGAAATATTTTCAAAGTCTGTCGGTAGACTAAACTTCCTCTTTTCAGCCACGTATGAACAGAAATAAATGTAGAGTGTATAACTGTTCTGACTGCCCTCGAGACCTAAACGTTCGCTTTATCAACTGTTGATATTATCAAATATTGCGATTGTAACGTTACCTGAAATGAGTATCGTTAAGTCTTCCGGGACGGACCTCATTGTGATAAACGGCTTGACCCAGCAAGATAGCCTTCGAAACACGGAAGTTACAAGTGGACTATGAAATACGGAAGAAGTAGGCTAATAGCCTACCCCAGAAACCACTATTCAAATTCGACTTATTCATCACGCCTGCTCCAGCAGAAACATTTGAGTGCTCACCTCAAACAGTGCAGTTTCCTCATCCAGGTTTACGTGCACGATTTGACAGGAATGATACACATAAGTCATTTCATTGCATTATTCGTCGAATTCACTTTCACAGTGATAATATTTACTTTTGATGTTTTTATTTGCATGAGAGCGGAATAAAACAGATGAGAAAGATACATGTGATCTAATCGAATCTTAATCTAAGACAAGAAGCTTCACTGCTTCCTTAAGCGACAATCTTCATTTCCAGACTGTGGTAACGTTAAGTAACTGATGAATGTTCTGTTTTTTTATTTGCCCTCTGTGCATTTGTATATCACTGCTGGTGCATTAGAGGATTTTAGTGAGAGGATCTAAGGACCTTTCTGCCCTTTTAGATGGCCCCGCTGTTTGGAGTGGGGCCCACTTATCCTGAGGAGGGAGACAGGTGAAGAATGGGGGTGATGCACAGCTTTCATAGAAAAACACATAGCTATCCATCTCCATCTGGCTCTGTGCTCCTCTGCTGTTTCACTGAGATTACTGCACAGAACCGATCCATGCCAGCAGACCTGCACTCTGTCACCTTCTCAAAATACCTCTCCTAGAGTGGAATTTGTTTTTTGAGTCCAAAATATATTTTTTAAGTAATCCGGCAAGTTATTTTGTACATTATAATCAGATCCATATTTTGCAAACAAGCCTTTTTGTGATATATTTATGCCCAGAAGCAAATACAGCTGTTCATAGGAATGACTTAGATTAAACAATAAAAGGCTAATTTTACTTTATGAAAGTATTGGCTGATATTCAACACTGACATCCTGCCTGCTTGCACGCTCGGCTTGAGCACTGCTTGAACCTCATTTGACCTGGCCACAGATCCATCTGGTGTGGAGGGGGAAAGAGAGGTGAAGTGCCCTTTGACCTTTTGAAGGAGATGGGAGCAGCTCCACATCTCATGCTCCTCAGCCGAGCCTGTTTGATCTGGACTCACCTCAGTTCACACGTCTCAGCTTCTGGCCCATACCCACAAAGGCAGTGTGTGTGTGTGTGTGTTTACATGCAGTTTTACATCAGAATAATCATAACCAGTTATTGTCTTTATTGAATTAGACATATTGTACTTCATTTAATCCCAGAGTTTTAGCATTATACTTTGATGTTTTCTCTAGGATAAAACAATGTTTCAATCATGTTTGGTTGACATGACTCTGTGGTGGCCAGCACTGTCTATGAAAACCACTGACTGAATCAATTCATTTTTTCTTGCAAACCTTGTGACTTGAGCCTGAAACATGTCCTTTGCTTTGGTTTTGTTTCAGAGACCTGGTAGAGAAGAATTGCTCGTTGACCCAAAACAATACTGAAATGTAAGGTTTATGGCAGCTACGTGAAGACATACTAGACTTGAAAACACACCTGAGATTGATGAGGTCATCAGTAAACACTATGACATGTGACAGGTAAGTCATATCTGAATCAGACCACCTGAACAGCCTCCGAACATGAAGGAAGAACATCTGAGGGCACGCTCTTGCCACTGTAGTTCACACTGCCTGTAGGGTGCAGAGGTATCGGCGAAGTTCAAATTTGTGATGGATGAGATGGTGTTTTTGCCCCTTGGCCTTTGAGGGATTAGGCTGCTCAGGTGTTGTTTTTAAAAGACTTAGAATTAGCTTCCATTTAAACTGTCTTTTGACACCACTTTCACCACCTGTTTCTGGAGAGGGGAAAATGAGTTTACGTTTAATGTCTAATGTCAACAAAAGAATGCATCAATCATAAGTTGCTTCAGAAATGTGCATTTGTAACTGTTGTACAGGGGATTTGGATATTTGATTATTCATTACTGTAGATATATTCATGAGGCGTGAATCTGTTAGTCATTTGATTTAACTACATAGCGAGGCCTCGGTTGCAGCCGCAGGAGGAAAAACACTTTATGTTAGATGAAAAGAGATGTTTAAGAAGCAGACCACGTAAGTGCAACTAGAAGAAGAAGAATTGCATACTTCAGGAATTCCATAAACATGATCTATGAGATAATATCATGCTTCATAGAACTAATTTGTTCATTTGTATTCTGTGGTGTCGCTGTGGTTGGCCTTCTACTTAAGCCATTCTGTTTGATTCAGATCCTTAAAAGGTTTAAACCCTTAAAGGGATACATCACTCAAAAATAAAAACTCTGTCATCAGTTTATGCACCCTCATGCCATTCCTCATCCTAATACATTTTCTCTTAGCAGAACAGAAAGACAGTGAAAGATCAGAAAATCAGTGGAGCCCTAAAAACATTGGACATTTTATAAAATATCTTCTTTTGTTTTTTTTACAAAAGAGAATCAGCACATGTGAGTGGGTAAATGATAACCGATTGTAATTTTTGAGTGAAGAATTCCTAAGCTTAAATTCATATATATGGTTTGCATTTTCATGCATCTTGCAGTTTATATTTAGTTTCTGCTCTAATTTCACTCTACCCTCTGCGTATATATCTGCATGAAGCCCACCTGCATAGGAATGACAAAAGGGACCACCAAGATTAAATGCAAGGTTTCCATGGAAACCAGTTGAAGGCTGACTGCACTGACTTTAAATGCCTGCATAGACATTACAGACTGAGTCAGTGGACTAGTGCATAGGCCTTTCCTCTTTAAGCATGTTATAGCTGTCAGGACAGGAATTTTACATTGAACAGATTGTTCATCGTTCTTAGATGTTGAGATGACCAAAAATATGTCAGGCTCCCTAACCAAAGCCATAAACTTAGGCTGCAAAGCACTTGAGAAAAGAACATTGTTGCAGGAGCCCCAAATTACATGTACATGCATACCAAACGGTTTCACATCAGTTTGAATTAAGGCAAAGTTGATTGTTCAATTTGTGTAGGATCATGGAAGTTATGTGACTGTCAAACTTTATGGCAGTCTTTAATAAGTAAGCAGATACTTGAAGTATCCATGCAATAACATATTTTAGCAAATGCATCTAGTAGTGGCTCATATGAGTTATTATGATGCATATTCATGTTAAATGCATATTTGGTTTATCCAGCTTTCTATTTTACAACCACAGCTTTAAAAATGTGGTGCTGCCACAAAAGTGACAGCTTACTAAAATATATATGTGTAGAATGTAAAAAGTTGCCTCAATGAGAGAGTTACAGTTATATATTGTACATTATTTTTATTCTGGGCATTTCAAAACAGTAATAATAAAATTGTAAAGATAATTTGCATTGTAATTCTAAGCCTTCCCCTGCATTTGGGTAGCTAGTTGGATGTTGATCACTTCTCTGTGCCAAATCTCAGCTCAGTCTTTAACCAGGTTAGAGAATGCAGATCACGTGTTTGTTTTCGTTAAACGACGTCAGTCAAACTATTTGTTCAGCCTCGATTTGGCGCAACGCCTTTAGAGCCTAAACAATTTTGAGCTTTGTTTTGTAAAATGCGACAGGGCTTTTCTGTACACATTTTTCTAAAACAATTCTAAATAATATAACATCTAATAAACCAAATGAAAGATAAGAGCATTTTAAAACTTTTTAACAACTGAAACGCCCTCAGACCACGATTATTGTTATAGTATTTATAACTTAACTACATTAGTAGTTCTGCGGTGGTTATAGTATAGTAATCCCACATTGTGCGGGGGTAAAGTTCGCCTGATCTAATACAAGGACTCGGATCATTCTGCGGTGACTGAGAGCTCTTGGTCGCTAGGCCTCATTCACATTTCAACACTTACAACGGTGCAACGTGGCGTCTAGCTAGATTTCTCCAAAGCTAGGTTTCACAGAACACTGTTCTCGAGGTACCATGAGTCGTCTTTTATAAATTCAGTTTTGTGTTGGCATCCTTACAGTTGAAATTCCTTCAACTTGCAATTCATAGCATAACAGAACGACTCGAGTCACCATAATTAGTAATAAACCAGCCACAGATAAGAACTAATGATGGTGAAACTGTTTATTTTAATTTGTGATTATTTGAAGTTTCATCTAATGTGGGACAAATATCGAAGCCAACATACTTTATTAAAAACGAATTTAAAATAAATATACTTACAAATGTGTTTGTTAAACTTAAAAGCTATAAAACTGGTGTTGACAGGCTTTTTATTGTGCATAAGGTGAAAAGCTTTTGCCAAGATCCTGGCTTGTCGAAAAAATATGGGAATTGAGTTGTTTTATGGCCGAATAACAACAACGAGCGGGGATCAATCGAGTTATTCCACGCAGGCCCATAGAGTTAAGATCCCGCAGAGCAGGGCCGAGGGAATCAAATGAGATTGTCTATAAGCAATTTATTCAAATATCAACTATTTAGAATTTAAAAGTATCAATATTAATATTGATCAAACACGAGCAGAATTCAGTTTACTGTCATAATTCCTTGCAGCGTTGCCTGTTGATAAAACGATATTAATTTGATAACTCTCGAATTAGATGCACTGATCTGATTCAGGACACAGTTACATTCATCAAATGTAAATTCAATCTAAAAATGCTGATAAACTGATAATTATAATAAATGATATAAAGTAAATAATTAATGTTGAGATGTGGTTTGACTGTTGAATTCTCTTCTCATTCTCAGCGGCGGATTGAATTACGCGAGTGCTGTCTCAACACAACCCCCTGTCGAAGGTTTAATAGGTAATAAAATGTAATTGCTGAACTCCAAAACATTACAGCTCTTGGCCAGGAGACTCCCTGTGTCGTCAGATACAGTAGGGGACTTGTTTGTGTAAGCATCAAGTCATCAATCTTCTTCTTGAGGCATTCTGTGTTAGTCTACACATTTGATGGCATCTAAAACTTCCCATGGGTTCATTTCTTACTGTTAAAAATATAAATTAAAGCCAACTAGGCTACAGGGACATTAACAAATATTAATAAAAAGAATAACGCAATTACATACCTAACTGCGTAATTAATTTTGCGCACAAATAGTTTTTGGGATAACTGATATTAGTTTTGATTAGCGATTATAAACACATTTGGCAGCCTTCTAAATATCTAATTTTGTCTCTCGAATAATTCTAATGAAAATCATTAATCCTCGTAAAACAGATACACATTATCATAACAAAACAGTACAATTTAATAGTACTATATACTTTGAATCTTACGTCGTTTAATTCCTTAAACTATTATTTCTTAATCTGAATAGTGAAGAAATAAATAACACCGTCATTATTTTCAATAACAAGTACAAATTTATTTTATGAAAATATGGCGCTTTGCCGGCGAACGATACAAAAATAAAGCATGAAAACTATCACTTTTTTCCTGCCATATTTTCTCTGTAAACAAAAATGATCACTCGATTATTGAAAAACTTACCTTATTGATTAATGGTCTAGGCCTATTTTAAAGTCACAATTAAACACACAGACCATCAATGTGAGAAAGATATTGACGTCCCTATAATGAAACTTCAGTTAGAGTTAGTAGCTCAAGTGTTGCAGATCGATTGTTGTAAGCGTCTCAGAGAAGAAATCAAAGGCCTCGGTGGATAAACCAATGGGGCTGTCTACAGATTCCGACAAACTTGGGGACACGGCATCTGAGAGGTGTAAGCAGGAATCATTGGAGAAAACGTTGAAGTCCTGTAAAGAGACGTCCAGGGCCGAGGGACTGCCATTGTCCTGAGCAGATGCACAATCCGGGGCCATTGTTGAGGCGCAGATAGGAACAGTGGGTGACGGGTTGGGAAATGTTTCAGATGTTTGTCATTGCTACCTAAAAGCGAGACAGTTGCGCTTTGGGAATCACCATTGTGTCCATTCTGTGACTGTTGAGAAGTTAAGGTATTCTGCTGAAATGGATAACCCTCTCTTTCCAAAAGCGCCCCTGATACATTGTTTGCCACTTGTTCGAAAAAAGATTTCCCATCACCCCGTCCGCCTGCCTCCTCCAGGCTCGGGGCTTTTCCATCGCCGTGATGGTTCTCTTTACACTGCGTTTGCCGTTTGTGTTTCATTCTCCGGTTTTGGAACCAAACTTTGACTTGCCGCTCGGTGAGGTCCAGCAGAGCGGCGATTTCCACACGCCTTGGCCGGCAGAGATACTTGTTGAAGTGGAACTCCTTCTCCAGCTCCAACAGCTGCGTGTTGGTGTACGCCGTTCTGAGTCGGCGAGTAGCCCCATTGCCACCATCAGAAATCTCGGGCGAGCCTATGAAGGGATCACAATATACATTATTGATACGCCACTAATTATAACTCTTGATTTTTACAACGGCGCTGTGGGGCTTAACGCTGACCCCACAAACTTGTCAAATATATTGCGTTTCTCAGGGAGCATAAATTGTTTGTGGGAATGGAGCCACGGCACTTGAATAATTTGTGTCCTCATCCCCTATGCCAGAATATACTGATGTGTCTGGTGTGAGTGCGGAGAGGTCCGAGTGAAGATTAATGAACACGCCAGCTGCCGAGTTGAGTAATGGCAATCTATCATTCTTCATTACTGTCAAATATTAAAATTCATGCCCTACACTACAAGTAGCTAACAGAGTTTAGGAGTTATCTGCTTACTTACAGATCCCAAAAACTAGCAAAAAACTTAGATATTAACATGTTCGCATGACCCATGAGGATAACAAACTATCTTGCACTTTTCAAGTAGTATGGCCTTGCGCAACACATCGATTGAGATTAATAATAATAATAATAATAACAACAAACATAATAACTTGCATTTCGTTTAAAATAAAATAGCATTAAATCCAAATACCTTGAGGGGAGAAGTATAGTGGACCAGGGTCGGTGGTGGTGGTTGCTGTCGAAGTTGTCTGGTTTTTCTTGGATGCTTTCTTCTCCTTCATCCAAGGGTACTCTGGGGGTAAGGATGCGGCAGGCAGCGGGCATGAGCCATTGGGGTTCTGCTTGGGCCGGCTGTGGCGAGGGTGGCTGCCGGGGTTCAGGCTTGGAATGGTCTGCTCAAAAGGAGGAGGAATCAGTGTCGAGTGTGAAAGCGTCGAGCTCTTGATTGATGAACTTTGAAATGCATCACCGACAGGGGGAAAAGATGTCAGGCACTCAGCGAGCGACGGCTGACTATTGATAAAACCCGTCTCTCGCTCGAATTCGTAATTCATCTCCTCCAAGTCTTCCAAATTCGCCGCTCACAAATTTGTGACCCAAGGAAGATAAAATGAAATATCGTGCCGGGTTTAAAAAAACTATTTTGCTGATTACGGCCGTATGGGGACCGCGAAGCCATTAAACTATTGCTTTCATGGAGACAAGGTTGAAATTGGACCGTATTGCTTGTCACATGATTACCTCTGTCCAATGACAATTTGGGGTTTAATCAAAAGAAGCCACTGTCTGTGTGATTGATCGAAAAAAAGTCCGAGAGGAACGCCTCACTCTCTGGGACGGGCTAGTTTATTTACGCATTTATGGTCAGTTTGCCCACTGCTCCGTAGAATGCAAGTAGTCTATAGCCAGTACCTGAAACAGTGAGTGACAGTGAGTCCGTCTGCTGTTCTCCCTTTATTATTTGACCGGCCCTCGGCTGAAGATCCGCCAACACATCAACTGGACACATAAACACCCCAATAGCCACGACCGAGGAAACCTATTAATCCTGAGTCTGTTTTTTTACTACTTTCTTAGAGAATGCGCGCTCTCGTTTGCCAATGCACGAGCAAAAGCGCGCGAGACAGTACGCGCGCACACATTGCGCGCAGACAAGTTCTTTGAAAGCCCCGACGCGCCCGCGTATTCACACGCGCACTGACGCATTCAATTAGTTTAAGTTTAAGCTAGGCTATATCAGTCCTTTTTTAATTATTGTATGTCTGAACCCATATTAATTCAGAAATGTATCAGGTTACACTCTTCTACTAATAGTGCAATTAACATAATGCAGTGCAGAATTTGTGAAAATAAAACTTATAATTGTACATTCAGTGTATTATGTAAAAATAACACACAGCAGATTTTACCTGAATTGCACTTCACCATTCGTTTAAGCGACACTAAAGTCTCACAGGCAAACGCATTCAATAAGTGAATTAATATAAAATAAAGTGTTCATTCATTAGTCTTCTAGGTTCAAGAATGTGTTGTCCTCAGAAGTCTTTAGCTAAGTAGGTGTAGGCCTCGAGCACTTTATTGCTTATATTCCAAACAAAGAGCCCTGGAAGCCTGCACGCTATCAATCTTACACGCCAAAAGGTCTGACAGCTTAGTGCCCTAAGAACACATTTCAACCATCTAACACTCCCTTAGATCATATGTGGCCAGGAAGAAGAGAACAACGTAGTACTCACGGTTGAGAGTTTCCCCATCTTATAAATTACATTTACAAAAGCGATATTTTCCGATTAAAGGATTGAACTTGATCATAATTTCCAACCGGATGTTCTTCGAATGGACCAGCATTATTATTTCGGACCCAAACAAAATCGAGGTTTTATGTTTTCGTTTTTGGAAAGTCAGCCTTTATCGAAGGTTGGGAATGAATAGGATCACATATTGATTGTAGGAGAGAACCCGTGTGTTTTTGCAGCTACACAGGAGCTATTGTGTGTAGATGAACGTGGGTGTCGGCATTCTTCACAACTCTTCCTTCACGAACGAGAAACCTTCGTTTCCCACGAGCTCAACATCGAAACTGAGCAAGGATGTATCTTCACGGATACTGTTCATTGTCATATTATTTCTGTTAATCTGTCTGTTGAAATATTAATTCATATTTACAATGCATTGTGCTTATTCTAATTAGATAGGCCTGACAGAATGGATATGTGAGTATCAAAATATGTTGCCGTGCTTTGAATGAAAAGCCAGTTTGTTGTTTGTTTTTGTAAATTGGAAATACATTTAATGTATTTGTAAATCTATTATTGCTTGTACATGAAAACTGTGTTTGAGTGTATGTGCTTGTATTATATTATAATCGTAAATGTGTTTTGATATTTGTAAAATGTCAAAATTAATTCGAAAAAGATTTAATCTAAGGCTTTAAAACACAATATTTTTCTATTTTGTTAAGGACAATTCTCAAGGTCGAGAGTTTGTTGAGTATGTGAGTGACCTTCATATGTAGAATAAATGCATCAGTGTGCAACTGAATAATAACACGTTGAAAATGTAGTCCACATTTATGACTGGCATTAAAATATGAATTAGAAACTGTTTGTTTTTTAGATATATATAAATGTAATAATTCTTGAATTATTTGTCAGTTTGCTGAGTATGTTCCAGCACCATGTCTGGCTCTGGCTCGATGGACAGCCCCGCTGACCGTCTGTTAGAATAAATAATGAATGCTGACGCTCATAAAACACAAGTTATGAATGAAAACGTGTCTCGCTGGATCATCAAACAAATGTAGATATCAATGTGCTGCATTCAAAACTAATGCATTCATAGATCGAGCACATAAGCTATAAAGAAATCGATTTACGCATTTAAATACGTAACCATTATAGGCGTTAAAATAATCACAATCAACATATTAATAATCATTATTATTATGATAATAATGTGATGAAGTTGTAAAACTCTTTTTTGATTTGTTTTGTTTTTACAAAATATTCTAAAACGCGATTTCATTTTTATAGCATCGCAGGTAAAAGCACGTTTGTTATTGACTGTAATTCTCAATTTTATTTTTTGATATGTAATGAAATACATGTTAGGTCTTTTCTTTTGAGATTTTAATTGTATTCTCTTATTTAGTTTGTTTTTCAATTATTGAGTCCGGATGATTTACGCAAATTTTAGGCCTGTTTAATAACATATTTGAATAATGAATGGAGTAAGCTAACACTGTTCAAATAAGATATTTCCGAATATGATATAAATATGTGAATGAGATATGGTCAGCTGAATGACTTTATCTCAGGATACTGTAAATACTTCTGCATCGGTCAAGCACGTTTCCAAACCCATTCGTTCGTGTAAAAAGGCCAGGGATTGGTCTGATCGGTGAGCTCAGTAAACGGGTGCGAGTGAGGCGTGTATGGGGTGTTTATGATGTGGCGTTTGATGGATGACCCTCTACCCACACACATTGCACTGCGTCGTAAACCAGCTCCAAGCTCCTATTGTTGTGCTAGAGGTGTATGTCATTTCCGGGCATATGCACCCTTGCCCTAGAATATACTAATGCAGTTTTATTCAGGATATGACGTTGTGAGAGCACAGCCTGTACCATAAGAAGATCACGGCGTTAACAAATATGTTATAGTTTATCTATAAACAAGAAGCATGATCCATTCGTAAGCCAAGAATCAACGTCTCTAGTGTATTGGAAATAATAGGCTACTATATTATGGGGGTGTGATGTCTCCTAAACTGTATGTGCAAAGACTTTGTATCCTGAATCCTGGCACTGATGAGCTACTTAAATCATTTGAGCATCTATTTCCATTAGACACATGAATCGATGATTTAACTATGATTTTAAAACGTGAATATATCAATAGTTTTTTTATGTTTACGTAAAATCAAATGCATTAGGCCTATTGGTTTACGTGTATTGCACCTTTTTATTGGCTGGAAAGTTGAGTCAGTTTACTGTAAATGATCAGCAGATCTAGTATTACGCGTTGACCATCACTAAAGGCTATAGTAACCGTGTCTGATTCTTGGGGCCCGTTATGAGGCTCTTGCACCATTAAACGAAAACGCCTTCTTGACTGTATGCAGGGTAGGCTGATTGCATTATAAAGGAGTAGCGACAATACGTTTTTATTCTAAATACTTTGAAAATGTATATGCCTTTAATACTCGTATTGAGAGGCATGAAATATTAATAGTTAATAATGCCACCCTTAGACATGGAGCCTATTATTTTATCAACTTTACATTATACTGTACGATTTATGATTAATTCATTGTTTCAGAGTTGTTTGCCCGACAACGAATTTCTTCCAAAATAACCATATTAGCTACTAAAAGTAAAGTAAACAATAAATAAAGGCCTGGCTGCTATCCTATATTTGGTGTACGATAGAGCTATGGTAATATAGATAAAATAATCACATGTAAAGAGCACCCTTTATTTAAAATATAGCCTACATTACTGCTGGATTATTATCAGCTGCCTTTGAACGAGATATGGTTTTCAAAAAATAGGCGTTTATTCTGCAAGTGGAGGCTCAACATCGCCCCCTTTCTGCTCTCCGCCCTCATTCTATAAACGCGTAACGCGTCCCGGATTTGAGTTCAGACGCCGAGCGGGTTATTTCTAATGTACACCAATTGTTTTATAATTTTACCAGTTATTTTTTATTGTAGGCTACAAACACTTCTTCCCTAAAATCTCATGAATATTTCTCCCCAACTGGAGAAGAGAGTGAAAAAACTGCCAGTCTTTCTAATCTCAGTTTAGAGATTAATGAAGCACTATACGCTTTTTACCATCAGGCTGCACACCATGCTACAATGTAATTGCAATATAGAAATGTACATTATTAATAATTTTACACGAAATATTTATGCAGTTGTGCAAAAAACGAATAAATATTGTTAACAAAGGAGTTTTAAAAAGGTGCGCTCTTCTCATTCCTCCTCTTCCTCCATTGTTGGTTTAAATATTTTATGTTAGCCTAGTCTGTATAGCATGGGAAGCTGTATATTGCATGTTGCATGAGGCTAAGTGTGTCTAGTATCTCTGTATATGGTTAGCCTAGTTCTCATAGCGGATGTCCGACACTGCGTGCATCTGTTGAGTTCCCAGCCAAAGGAGCACAATGGCTAAATAGTAATGGCAGATGCCTTCAAAATAATACACAATGTGTGCAGTTAAATAGACTTTAAGCTGCATTGCCCGTTTCATTTTTACTGCAATGAAAACTGGGCTGTGAAGAATAGAACCAGGCCTAGTGTGTTCAATGGACTGTACCGATGTTCCATTGACAAATACTTCTATAAACGTTTTGAGTAGAGAAAATTACATGAAGTAGGACCTTTATAAGTTGTGTCCCAGTTGCAAAGACTGCACGTCATCCCTCCTCAGCCTCGTTTTCATTTGTGTTAAATCCAATATGGCGCCCAACCTTTAGGCTACATGCTTTTAAAGCTGAGTAGCTAGCCTGTAATATATTTTCTAAACCTAAGTCAGAATCTTTTAATTATTCAATTTAGAAGATAACAAGCAATTTTCCTGTTTTCCACTACTTTCCTGTTGAGGAACGTATTGGCTCAGTTTCAGCTTTAGTTCAGGGCCTAGTTCTAGTTTGGGCGTTACTGGATCGTAAATTAACGTTCGTTAGTTGAGATGATCCACTGTGCTTGTGTTGCAACGTCTGTCCGGCTCAAAGCACTGTATCTTTATCTTTACACATTGCTGACGATGCATGCATACCTGTGTGACAAGTTAAAACATATAGACGAGAATGTGATATGTAAATGGTTTTACCTTTTTAGTGAAAGAGGAAAATGACTAGTATTTTTTCTGGTTTCCCGAAACACTAGGCTAAGTGGGACCCAAGTAGTACGTAAGTGGTACTATATCACTCTTTCCCAAAAGTGTTGTTGTAAGCTACCACATAGAAACGCTCGTGGATTAACAAGGGCCCCAGACCACTCGTAAGACTGTAAGGTGCTTCTTAACTAGCGCTTTCCCATCCACCTTGATCTACGACAATATAAACAATATGAAGGCATTGTAAAACGTTCAATCTAAACTATCAATTACTTTTTAATCATATAATGAAATTTGCAAGTGTGGACGGACTGAATTTTTTACCTGTGATGTTAACTCAGCTACAGTCTATTTCCAATGCATAAATCTTGTATAGCCTATGAAATATTATCAGATTGTGCATAATTAGTGTCTCTGTCTACTGGTGCACTTACTCTTTTCACCCAAAAAAAGACAATTTTGTCATCACATTTTTAAGTCATGCAATGAATGTTTATGGGATCCAGTGTTTTGTTTGAACCTCAGAGTTCTTCAAAATATATTTTTCTAAAAGAAAGCCATTCAGCTTTGGAATTACATGAGGGTAAGTAAATGATGACATAATCTGATGTTTGGGTGATCTATCCCTTTATACACTTTAACCCCAATCTGACACTCAAAACAGTCAAGCCCTCCTTATTCTGTGCATGATTATGACACCTATTAGGTACAAAGCTACAAAGTTTCTTCTTGCTTGTAGTACACTCTGCCACATTCTAGCATTCCCATTATCCATTGGACTACAACATCGTTTGGATACACACAACATGTAGTGCACCCCTCTGACCTCTGTTTAGGACCTGATACCTCTACTACATTTGCTCTTAGGTTCTACTTCATAGGTGATGCTTTGAATTGCAGGCTCAACTCATTTGTCCCATGTTGACTCATACGAGAGTGAAGCAAAGTTCTGGAATCGACAAGAACCACCTATCTTAACTTGAGCATTAGCATGTGTGCATGCTTCCATATAAACCAGGGAAATATACACCTCCTGCAAAGTTGAAGTAACCAGGGTATTTAGGATCACTAGAAACATGGTCAGACACGGTCAACATATCACAGATCAACATAGCATTCTAGAAAAGAATACTTAGATGTGATATGTTTTCCAAATGTCAGTCATTTGCACGTTATAGCTAACGTTTATAAAATTAAAGTGCTCTTCATGAGCCATTTGCATCATTATCAATTGTGACCCTGGAGCACAAAACTAGTCTTAAGTCGCTGGGGTATATTTGTAGCAATAGCCAACAATACATCGTAGGGGTCAAAATTATCAATTTTTATTTTATGCAAAAAATCATCAGGATATTAAAGATCCATGAAGATCCATGTTCCATGAAGATATTTTGTACATTTCCTACTATAAATATATCAAAACGTAACTTTTTATTAGTAATATGCATTGCTAAGAACTTCATTTGGACAACTTTAAAGGCGATTTTCTCAATATTTCGATTTTTTTGCACCGTCAGATTCCAGATTTTCTAGTTGTATCTCAGCCACAAACCACACACCACTGGAAAGCTTATTTGTTCAGCTTTCAGATGATATATAAATCTAAATTTCAGACCCTTATGACTGGTTTTGTGGTCCAGGGTCACAATTGAACATGTACGTCTTGCAGGCTCGAACAAAGTCCTAAAAGTACAAACCAAATGAAATGACAGCTCAGTTTACACAAAGGCCTAACCAGCGACCATATTCTAATTGACAGATGTTCGCAGTCATCATTCTTGATACGTTATCTGAAATATTTGCATCAGTAAATAGGTTTAGTTTGTGGCTGGCCCTTATTAAGTGAGCTTGCTGTAGGGCAGAATGCACTTTCCGCTTGATCGTGTCAAACAAACCGCTGTCTCCACCTGCTGGATACTAATGGAAGAGACTCACTGTTAAAACACATTCTCAATTCTGCTCAAGGAGGACACACAACACTGCTCAATGCAGATGTCTCGCTCTTATCAGACACACCAAATATAGACCATTAAGCATTATTAATGAGCTGATTTACTGATGAATCAGGTGCGTTAAATAAGACCGACACCAAAATGTGAAGCGTTGGGGGGGGAGCACCTTCACTAAAACAGAAATATTTCGAATTCCTAATTATGCCATTTAGACAAAACGAGTGCACATTTGTGATTCATCTTTACGGTTAAAAACCAACAATGCGCTATCTTAAACATGCACGTAATCGCTTTAAAACGACACTTCACATTTTGAAGTTTAAATGACCAAAATGCAAAGCAGCAATGATATTGGACGCAAGAAAAAGTGCAATGTGTCAATAGGTTTCCGTTGTTACTTTATGCACATGGCGAGGCAACAAATGGGTTATCAGTTATGCAACGTTTTAATTGTTGCTGAGGAGTAATAAAGTAATTAGCAGAGAAAAAACAGACAGTGGGGCTGAGCCCCGTTTTACGATGCTGACTGGGGCAGAGCCTTTGAAGATGTGGTCTGCAACAGAGTTTTTTTTTTCTGTTTTTCTATATTTTGTGTGTTTATTAAATAGCCTAATTAAATACGAAAATGCTAAATAATTATAATACTACAATGAAAACTAATAAAATCGTTTTTTATTTATTTATTTTATATTTTATATGTGACTGTAATTGTAACAGAGGCGTTGGGCGTCCAAAAAGTTGCTCCAGTTCCGCCTTCAGTCGCTTTGCACCCCATAAACAGTTAAGACTGTGATTGTGGTTTATTGCCGCGCAGCCGCTAATATCGCTCGCAGGGGCAAGGCACAAATAGAACGCGCAGGCCTGTCTACGAGCATCAAACTCAGCGTTATTTATTCGGATAAACGGCACCCGGGCCGTTAACGGGACACTAAACAGTGGGTTGCAAGATAGAATGAGCGCGAGAACTGTTTGGAGAACGGTTAAATATGAATCGTTGTATAGCGTAAAATACCACGAGATCGTCAGCCTCATTCAGAAACGATTTATTTGTGTTGAGTCTTTCATGTGCTGTATTATAGCACAGAAATACAGGCTGCAATTATTAGTGACAATATCGCAGATTTCAGATCATTATTAGGCATACCCATTGCACCCATGAATAAAAGTATTATTTTCGTAAGCATATTTTTTTGCACACACCATTGGTATAGAGAGTCTTAACGAAGTGTGTTATTTATCATAAATGTATTTATGTACACAAGTGGATTTCAATTTGAAAACGACTAACACTGTGTTGGTTTGAGGTATTGGCGTATGCAATTTATGTGTTCACATATAACATTACAACACGTATGTTACAAAATCCACTGAAATATTCCAATGACGAACAACACAACATAAATTAATCGTAATACATAGGTAGTTCAAATACATCTAGGTAGTCACATTAAACATTGATACATTACGCTACAAGTCATTTTTGAATTACAAAAAATTAAATAAGAAATCATGCATATCATCAGCATTTCACATCGCAGAACCCATTTCCCTGAAATCATGAACTGGTGCTTTAAAACTTTTGAAAATAATATCTTAACATTTAAAATGTACGAAGTGCTAGACCAACAACAAGCAAACCGAATAAGAGAACTATCACCAACAAGCTGTATACAAAGACACAATGATATATATACAAGCATACCCCAAAGGTTTGTGCAATGTACATCTAACATTACAAAATGTAGGCTATCAATAATAATCTGTGGTTGTGCATGAGGAAGAAGACAGGCTAATTCACAAACACCTTCGAGAACCGAATAACTCCATCCACTGCAGTGCGCATTTAGGGCTTCCCACTTTTAAATGTCTTTTGGACGATCTTTATTGCATTTCTTCATCTTCATCCTACGGTTTTGGAACCATATTTTGATTTGTCTCTCGGTGAGATTTAGGAGTCTTGCCACTTCATATCTACGGTCGCGTGAGAGGTACATATTAAACAGAAATTCTTTCTCCAGCTCAAGAGTTTGGTGCTTAGTGTATGGACAGCGCTTTTTCCTAGTGGACTTCGCATGCAGCCAGTTGGACGCAGGGTTATCTGCAAGAAGGGTCGGAGAGAGAGAGCTAGTCATGTTGCCACTTGAAAAAAATACTGCGGCCATTTTATGATCAGCACGTGAGAAGATAGAATAGTCTAATATAAAGGCTACGATACAATTTTGATATGCTGAAATTGGAAAGCACAATCTTGGAATACATGCATCTGGCCTGCGGGTGGATTTATATGAACGAACATTTTATGTGCAAGCTATAATTTTCTTCCTAGCTACTGGCAATTTTGGCATCACTGAATGAGGGACAAACAATGGCCTTGCTGTCTATAAAAAAAAGAAACTCAGAAATCCAGATTGTATGTTTTATGGCAACAATTGTGCGTTTATATCCATATATTGCGTAACATTTAATCGAATGTAATGTGTAGGACAGCAGTCTTGTTATATGTTACATGTTACATGACCTGCAGTCTATAGTCTATAATATACTGCAAATGTGGCTTTTTTAATACTGGTCACATTCCATTGAAACATGCATATGGCTGTCAGATGCAATACATAATACATAAACATAACGAAAGAAAGGCCTAGTTAGAAGACCTTTATCCGTCATCATAACCTATACCTGAAAATACTGTAAGAATATTCAACTACAATAAACAGGCAATTGTTGACGTCTCTCACAAAAGACTAGCTTTTATAGATTACAGCTACTTTGATATTATATACTAACGACGCCTATTGAATTCATCTGTTAAGGTAAAAGTAGCCTATAACTGAATCCTACATATTCAAACGCGTTCTGATAGAAACTTAGCTGCACTTACTTGGGTCTAGATCCACCTTCGTCTCTGCTGGAGCTTTCTCGTCCTGTGATCCGTTGGAAAGCGCATCGTCTGTTATCTTCCTCTCTGCTTGGGTCGAACTGTTGTCAGTCTCGGCCACAAGCAATGTATGCGTGGTGCACTCACCACTCCCAACCAGTGGTTCAAGTTTTATATCATGGTGTGTATCTGTGGATAATCCCGTGAAAGGCAGGGCAGACAGCGGTTCTAACGCCCAGGAACGCACGGGTGCTCCATCGGTTTCTCCTGCTGAGCATGGGTGATGAATGTACGGGTGGTAGGCGATAGATGCGCCTGGGGGCTGCACCGGCACGGGACTCCATGACGCACCAAAATTGATGATTTGGCTTGGAAAGTGTACTGCTCCGGTTCGCCATATTCAAGTAGCGTCAGTTCCCGAGCCTGCTGCTGGACCACGGGTCCGGATGAGAACCTCGGTGCCAAATGATCGTCATTCTCGTGTGGAATGTGTGAGTCAGCGTAGTAACTCAGTGTCCCCAATGTCGACATAACCAAAACAAGCAAAGAGAACACAGGCGAACGGATACACCCACAATGAAACTGACACAAAAGCAGAATCCGTTGAAATCAAGTAACTAACTACTTGACTTCGCTGTGAACTACAGACCTCTGATAAACCGAACCACTGCAGGGATTGGATTGGATGTGCTAGACACGTGACTGTGGGAGATAAAGGGGAAAGCCTAACCAGTGCACACGGTTAAATGGCCTCCATTTTACAAGTCATATTTTTAATGGTATAGCCGTATGCTTTTATGAAGGTGGATTTGGTTTTATTAATGTTGTTAAGCTTCAGCATCTAATAACAAGAAAGGTTATTTGAGAAGCTTTATTGTAGGATTTCCGTATCCAGATTTGAATAGAAGTGTACATTTTTGCAATAATAAAATCCCTGCTGGAAAAAACTAGAACCCTGCCCACACAATAGAACATGTATTGGTTTTAATGGAAACTATAATGGCGTCTACTGGTATGTGATGGATTCTATTGTTGGGATGTTAAATCCTATTGGAAAAATGCCCAAAACACACTACAAAAATGAATTTTGTTATGGTTTTACTGGAAAAAGCTAATGTTTTATAATGGTATTTTAATGGAAACCATTATAATTTATCCGATGGTTTCTATTGGGCTTCTATTGTTATTTTTTTAGCAGGAATAAAACCCCAAACGCTTAGGCTAAATGCGTTGTCATGTCATTGTATAGGCATCTAGCTAAATACCTTTTTGACAGATTTTTTTTCTCACGAATTTTGCAGACCCCAAAAAACAACGAATGCTATCTATGATGAATGCACGTATTCCGCACGGCCTAGTCGTGCACAAGAAGACATAAAATAGTTCAGACATAAAATGATCTTTACGTGAGCCATATGTATACTTTATATGGCAATAAGTGCCATTGGATGTTTGAGATATGACCTGCTCAGTGACCAGTCATTCAGTAACAACGCGCTCAACAGTGTGCTCCTAAGCGAGGCAGACTGGGATGTGCAGACAAGTCAAACGAAATCTGAACGTGAACTAAGCTGTGGATAACATGGGAAACTAACTTGGGAAAAACTACAAAAAAACTACAAAATACACCGTTTGTTTCATGTTTAAAATTAAGCTTTACGCATTAAAACCGTACAACAAATACAATTATTAAACCATAAAGATTAGTGAAAAATATGTACTAACATTTTAAATGCGTTTGATCAACACTACAAAAAATTATGATTATAAACATGAACAATATGTCACCATCAAAATGTTATTATGATATTATATTGTTAGTATTCTTGAATAAGCTGATACAGGACAGAGAAGCTTTGTTTTGCAATATCCCACACATTCTGTGAAATAGTGCTTCATAATTAAAATGTTGCATTTGTAAATAGATTTGCATATTTGCAGTGGTTAAACGTATGGAGTTGTTCGGCATGTTTTATTCCGAATATAAACAGCGTGCATGGTATTTGGAAATCAGAAACGTAATTAAAACATTAAGCATGATGTTTTAATGGAAGATGAATTTAATCCGGGTATTTTTTCCTCTTAGCCATGAAAACATTGACAATAGAGGACGACCAGAGCTTCCTCTCCCTCTGGTCAATGAGCATTGCTGTGATCTTGTCTTCCTCAGAAGAGTGGATCTCTGGGTACTTCAACAGACTTTGTTTATAACAGGGACTATTACTCTGTTTTTCTTCGGGTTGTAACTTGGCTGTCTGGTCTGAATATGGCCAATAAAGCCTTTGTGTTGTCGTCCTCCGGCCCAGCAGACGCATCCGGCAGCGTGGGCGTGCTCTCCGTCTCACATGCGCACGCGGCTTTGGCCAAAGTGCATTGATCGTAACCGAGGCCTTGCTGACTACACCTGCACTCCAACATTTACTTTTTACTTCTGTCGTGCAGTTCACGCATTAGAATCGTGTCGTTAAAATATATGTTGCTGAGAGTCTTTTTCCCCCAAGATCAAATAAAGGCTACTTTTGGACACACTTTTCAGGATTCGGCGCACCGTGTTTGTCTTGTTGTGCTGAATCTCACTGCGAGGCGATTAAGACAGTTTCGTGTTGTGGGGGTGTCAAATATAGCCCAACAACATGAAACTACCTATATCACTTAGCAGTCTTTGTTTCTTGCTTGAGAAGATAAGCCGTTTTTTTTATCTATTTATTTTCTGCACAAGCAAACAAGTAGAATAAAATGTGAGTTTTTGCCCACACTGTAGCGATCTAACCAATAATGTCTCATTAAAATGTGTTGACTTTTCTTGGAATATTCCCTTAAATTTAAATTAAATAAAACAGAACCCAAAAGACATGAATAGAATTTGTATCTTTTGGAATGATTGTGATATTTGTGTGACGGGAGCATTACTGACTGTGTTGATAATAATATTAATAATTAAATTTTATATTCAGCAAAATAACAGTCCTTTCTTCTCCCAAATCCCGTTATAAAAGAGCTCGGAGTGTTTTTACTACAATACGTGTATTTAAAAGTAGGCTAAGATGATTTTACACATGCCTTTATTTCTTTTATGCCATGTATGAATAATTAATTTACATCTGAGGCCATCTCTTTAGCATATGTTTCCAAAGGATGGTACATTTGAGTGCTGTTAAAATAATACAATAGAGTCTCGTCATGTTTTGCTGTTTCTACATTTTAAGCACCGGATATTTCCACTTATGTCCTAGAACAGCAAATACCTGACAAGGTCGTACATATAAGAAACGTGTCGTTATTATTTAAAAATGATTTCATAATACTTATTACAACATGCAGATACCGCAGTTATATACAATACATGTACAATATAGTCTGAATGCTAAAATGAACACCTTCAGCATTTGATATTTTCCTCTCTTGCTTTAACAATGAAGTACTTTTGACAGTTTATAAATAACCATGACATGTTATGACTGGGTTGTGAATCAAATTATACATAAACGGATAAAACGTCAACAGTACACGACACAAAATAAGTTATCAATAGTATCTTGCACGAGTCATATACGCACACACAGCTACGGAGACGGGTTGTTGAAGCGGGCTACCGCTGCAGCTGATGGAGGAGGGCGCCAGAGATCTAGAAAGCGAGGAGGCTTCATGAAAAACTGAAGTTGGCTGATAACTCTCGGATTCGGTTTTCTCGACTCATCTTCTTCAGCTTCATCCGTCGGTTCTGAAACCAGATTTTGACTTGTCTGTCCGTGAGGTGAACACTGCGGCTGATCTCGAGGCGACGCTCGCGTGTCAAGTACATGTTGAAGAGGAACTCTTTCTCCAGCTCTAGAGTCTGGTGTTTGGTGTAGGGGCAACGCTTCTTACGGCCACTCTTCGCCGTCAGCCAGTTAGCTGTATTGTCACCTTTGGAATCTCCTGCTGGAAATTTGAAACAATATTAGTCCAAAATGTATACATCTGCGGCACCCATTTCACAACACTTTACAATGCGATGCAGTGACTAGATACGCCTAATCAATATTATTTAAATACTAAACTAATAATAGGTTGCTATCAACATCGTGTAATATCCATACTATTGTGGATCCATACTATTATAGTATCCATCCATACTATATTCCGCACGCTGTTGTACATACGTACATTCTCACATAAACTTAACATGTAAAGTATGACTCTTGTGAGACTAATAGCCATATGAACTAAGTTGCGATTTAATAATTCAGTTTCGAGTAATACAATATTTTAGTTGGCATTACAACTACAAACTCTCCGGCTATGCGAGAAAATTAACATGAAATAAATCAAAGCATGTGATTATAATCTCAAGAGGTCATAAACTGCATAATGAAAAATAGGTTTGCTAAATCCATATACATATATAGACATGCACAACATGGGTATAGTCCAGGGTCGAGAGCAATAGGCCCTATTTGCTTTACGATATTTTAATGTAGGCTAATCATTTAACATTTGAGATACCTTTAGAAAACTGAAGCACGTTGCTGTCGGCACTGCCTTTAATGTTTTGCTATATGTGCAGGTTTGCATTGAATAGGTTAAAATATCAAATTAGGGGTATTTAACTGTCAAATGAGATCTTAAGTCGTTATGGTATTATTTAAAAACGTGAGCTTTAAAAACTGTGTGTGGATTACAGGAATGCTGTGTTAAATGGATTACAGAGACGACGTAAGGACTTTAGCTATTTTTTATTTATTATTATTTTTAATAGAAGATTCTTGCACATGATTATGCTGCCAAATCTGGCCAGTCTAAAGCCTCATATGGTGTTTGAAATAAAATCTGAAATATTACTGTAATACTTCATGCAATAAAAATAATTAAAACAGTTCCATGTATCTCGCGCGTAAAGCCGTGAATGTTTTTACGCGCCCAAAGGACGCCCGAATCCTTTGGACTGGGCAACAACAAAACTAACCTTTTGTAACAGTGATCGCCTTCTCCGGACTGTCCGGTGGTTCGGGAGATGAAGCGGTGCCAGTGGACCCCCTTAGCTCCTTGTTTCTTGCCGGGGCACATGGTGCGCATGCGGGAGGCTCGTCGTTCTCTTCCCTGCTCGCTTCTGCTCCTATGGCTGAAAGAGAGCTGTCAAATCGGGTAGAGCGTTGAGCAGCAGCATGAGTCGATACAGTCTGGTTGTCTGGAAAACCTTTAGACGTGGTGCATGTCTGAGATAGACGGAAGTAACCGGGTACCGGAACACAGCCGTTATTGTTGCTAGACAGACATGAGTTTGGTGTCAGCCGCGAGTACGATATGTCCTCTGTAATGGTGTCTTTTGGACACTTCTCAGACTCGTATAAGCAGTAAGAGTTTTCCTCTTTTATGGTGGGCGAGAACGACCGTGGGGTCATTTGGTTGTTAGGCTGTTCAATGCGACAGGACCTGGACGTCTCCAGCCATGTTTCCATGCCTTGATATGGCCCACACGTAGGTACTACATTTTGCGAATTGCTCTCGTTCCGTTTGAGTCCAGAAAAATAGCCACAGTTCGACAGTCCATAAGAATACTCGGAGCTCGGCTGCAAGTAGACTGCGCTGTTTTGGTAGTAGTGTCCACTTCCCTCGGCCCTTCCGTGGATCAGGGATTCCACCAGGAACGAATTTCCAGATGGACTATCGGAGCATGACATCTTTGTGGTATAATTTGACGGTGGAAGAAGATTGCCCTTTCTGGATGACATTTCTTGTGCAAAACATGCTGAATATAATTACTGATAACTATACAACTCAGTGTGAGCTAACAGCCAATTAAATCGCAACGAGCCCCGATGACTCCTCCCTCCGTGTGCACGTAACCCTTGAGTCCCATATCTTTTTCAAGCTACTAGATTTTTAAAAAGTCAAATCTACATAAACCCGATCGGTCGTTTTTGGAAATATAAACGAATAAAAGCAGAATTACACGAGAAGAGCGTTATGTTTATGACCACTGACTTCGTTAACGCTGACATTGCGCTTAGCCGCAAAGCCTTGTGAGCCACGTCGCCTATATAAAACCAAAAAGCAACAAGGTATCGAAAAGGAGATCAAGTGCTAAAATAGTAAACATTTATGATACACTGTAATTGCCCCAACAGCCCTTTAAGCACATAAACAGTGAGTTATAGACTGGTTTTCATGCATGCGGTGGGTCAGAACTATTTATTTAGGCTCCATACACTCAAGTTCAAAACGAGAGACGGCTTTCAGAAACACTGGATGTGGATTTCTATAATGTAGAATAAATATTAGCATGTGATAATCTTACAGTTACATATAGGCCTAGGCCTAGCCTATATATAAGCTTTATAATTACAATACTGAGTTAAGAGTAAAAATCTTTAGTAGAAAAAGGCTATCATTTTTAAATATAGAGATACATCTTATCATAATCCCATAACGTTTACTAAATTATTTAACAATTATTACGCAAATGTTGTATGTGAATAAATTGAGCTTTGCCTAGCGTTCAGGAGATATTATCATGTATCTGAAAATCAGCTTGTGTGATGTCGAGGCCATTGTATATTTGTCATTTGATTTGCATTTAATTACATACAAATATAATTCTATATTTCCCTCTCAGTTTTTTGTATTTGTTTTATTTCTGCCTGTTGATTAATGTTATGTGGAAAATAGTCATTATTATTATAGTCATTATTTCCAACAGATTTTACGCTTTCAAAAATACTCCACTGATATATTCACAAACAGGCCTGTTTCTTTGTTCACAGGATTAATCATCCTATAGTTGGAATTAATATATAGACTATTCATGAAGAGAAATTAACAAAACTACTGTTATACTATTAACAAAAAAACTGCACGAGCATCAGCATGCAATTTTAAATATCGACCAAATATCACAACTACAGTAATGAGATGACTCGGGTCGAAAAACACGTTGAGAAATATAGTTATACTCACACCAAAGTAGCCTAAACTTCATTTTCTTTATAGTCAAAGTTGTGCTTGCTCCAATAATCATGTTTTGATTCACTCTGTCTAGAGGAAGATTTCACTGTAGCTAATTAATGACAATATTACCATAAACGCATGCAGTTATCACGAGTCTGAAATGTTAAAGGGAAAAAATGGGCAAATTATTCTTTGAAATGTATTTTTAGGCTACGTTTACAGATTAATTTTAATAATTGGAAAACATGTATTTGTACTTTCTGCATTAAGAAATCAACTGTGCTTAAGATGGGTAGCTATGTTTTAAAAGTCATTTGAATTTTAAATATCCAATAAAGATGATATAACATCGTTTTTCATTTAACGCATCACAACAATTTGCTAAAACAATTTGACTATTTGATTTGATATAGCGTATAGAAAACATTTTTAGAACAATACAAATAAAATGCTAAATTGTAAATCTGTGACGTAAGCCAAGAATCTCGTCTCCAATTTCTTTATTTTTGTTTTAATCTCTGGTTAATTTGACAAATTGGAACAAACAAATACTCTGAGACTAGAAGTGGTACTGCTTTTTAAATAAAATGTTTTTATCGTTAATAAACAAACTTAACTTGCAGGCTATGTTTTTGAACATTAAAATGTTAATAAAAATGATAAACAATGCTGACAGAATTCCAGAATGGTAGCTTGGCTGTTTACCTGAAACAGTGGCTTGTATAGTTCACGAAGACGTTGTCCTTTGCCCGTACACAAAGTAAACATGTTTCAGCTTTGGATTTTAGATACCCGGCAATGACATTGATCTAAAGTGCGTCACCCAGTGGACAATAAATATATCGTCGAAAGAGCGAAGTAGTGAGCAATCCAGCCGTGGTGCCATGATGGGGCACAGAGACAAATGATGGCGGAAAAGTCCGTGGACACAAGCTTTCAATGCTTCCAGCCGTTGTTTTCTAGCTCTCAGTCACAGTCAATAACCTTGGTTCTCAGACGGTTTATGGCACCTCGCTCCAATTCTACAAATGCTCCAGACTAAGACGGGGTTTATGACCGAGTTGCTGCAGCAACGAACGGGGGGATGTGCCGCAATTAGGGCGAAATTCCATCGAGCCTCAAAGGATGCGCAAACCGTCAGGGTCACCGCGTAAAACAGTCGTTATTATCTAATGCTCGGGGACTTCAGAGTGGCATAAGCCGAATCAGATGTGTGATCCTCTCGCAGTGGATCATCGATGTATTGATGCAGGAAATTATGTGAAGTAACAAGACACTTTTCATTGCCTTTTTTTCATGTTCAAGAAAATAAATGTTTCCTTAGTGTTTAATTCTTAAGAAATGTGTGTATTGATGCCACAGGTCACTCTCAACATAGCAATATAATATAAAGACTTAACTGGAAGGTCGACACAGAACCATTTGTTGAAAGGCCGTTTGATTCATGGAGACATACAGCCATGTTTTGGGCAGATCCGTAATGGACACTACTAGGCATTAATAACGGTAAACCCTCGAATCAAAGAAACGCGTGGAGGCAATATAACGCAAGATCCATCAAACATTTGATCCTGCTCCAGGAAAAAGAGAAAACACAAGACGTTTCAAGAGACTGATTTATACAACACCGAAGAGATGTTATACATATGAGAGAGTATCATGAACACGAATGAGCTCCTGCAACATCGATCTATAGTTACACGCGTTTTAGAGAAACAGAAATCAGAAGGAAAATAAAATTCAGGTTTCAGAGGACTCGAGCTGTGCATGCTGGTTCAGTTATTGCTTTTGCATTAATGCCCAATGTCCGGTAAAAATAAATAAGAATGTATCTCTGTTTTTGGACATTTCTCAACACATTTAGATCCCCTGACTTTACTGGAAAATGCGCAATAAAGACATATACACTTTAGAGAATATAACACGCATGATGCATTTAGTTCTTAATAAGCTTATATTCATGAAATGTGCGTTATTCAATGAAACAAATTATAATAGCCGAATATTAACCACAAGCAGTATTTAACAGATTAAAAACCACCTTCTTTTCCATTAGTGGTATATTTATATCTCTCTCTCCAGTTTTCTTTCCAGCAAAATAGATTTCAAGAATAGTCTATAGCTTACTTACTGCTACACTGAAAAAAATATTCATTGAATTTACTCCATTTTTAAGGTAAGTGGTTGCAATCAATTTATTTGAGCTACATTTAATACTATTTTTTATAAGTTAGTCAACTAAATGTTTGTATTTAAATGTAGCTAAAATGAATTGATTGCAACCACTTACCTTAAAAATTGAGTAAATTCAATGAATCGTTTTTTCAGTGTATGATATAGGTGCGAAAAGTACAGATCTTGGTCAGATAATAGTAATAACACAAATAATATCCCTGTAAATTAAATCATCATCAGTCATTTAACCGAGTAGAATGGAAAACAATATTATAACAAATTACAATAGCCTACCAGTAATGATAACAACAGCCTAATCATAATAATAATAACAATAATAGTTTAATGTCAAACGGTGCTGAGAATATAAACGCATGTGTATGTCGATGAAAGTCTCTCGGAGGAATGAAGGTCACATCTCGTCTCGGGATGAAGCACCTCGTCTAAAGGATTTCCCCGCAAGATCTAAAGCAAAGGGTTCGAGGTGTAATACTGCAAGCGGTCTCTGTTCAGTTTTTTCTCTTTCATTCTTCTGTTTTGAAACCATATTTTGACCTGACGGTCGGTGAGGTTGAGCATCCTGGAAAGCTGTAGCCTCTTTTCTTTGTTGATGTAAACACTGAAGAAAAACTCTCTCTCCAGCTCTCTGAGCTGATATTTTGTGTAAGGACACCTCTTTTTCCGTGTCTTCTGTCCATCTGAAATGTGAGGAAGAAAAACAGTCATCTGACTTTAACATATTCCATATAGAAATAATCATAAATCTCATTAAATGAATACAGCAGAGACAACTGAATAGTTAATACGCACAATTACAGTTCTCCAAAATTTTATTAAATAATGTAATTATACAAATTAAACGATAAATCAGTAATACCACATAATAGAATTAGCCCTAAATTAAAGAAATATCGAGTTCGACAACCGCACACTCGTTCAGGGTCGTTTGATAATGAGAAACCTTTAATAGAGACTAACATTTCATATGCATTACTTTTCACTGACCACAAAATAAAATAATAATAACCACATTCAAATATTTATCAGTTGATATTTAATAAACACCAGAACGGCTAAGAATTCAAATGTTCTGTAAATTCCTTGTACAACGTGCACACAAAGGCGATAAATCAGCTAAGGATTTCTATTATCTCTTAAATATCTTTGCATTAATAAAAAGCCCAAACTGTAATGAAGCCTGCATGCACACTTCTGAAGACTCAAAACGGAAACGGCCTATCATTCACGGCCAATTTCAATTTCGAGCACGTGATCACGCGTTTATAACAAAGTTTTGTTAGGGTAAATATACAGGGCCCTCTATAAACCTTATATGCATATAAAACAGCATATAAAACCTTTAACAACAGCAAGTTACATCAGAAACTGCTTTAGTACGTACTACTGCCGCTTATTTTCTCTTCGTTGTTACCGGAAGATGGCTCCGGGCTGCTCGTCTCTTCACAGCGCTCTGGCTCCTCCGTTCCCCGACAGCTGTCGCTGCCTGTGTCCGCGGGTGGAGGCGCTTTACCGGCTGCTCTGTCCACCGGCTGCTCGCTCGGCTGATTTTCCACGTTCCCGTACGCGGTCTCGAAAAACTGGTCAAACGCTTGGGGAAGCACCCCGTTCCTCCCTGCGCTGCCATACACGTTGGACGCGTGGCTCGTGTTGGAGTGGTAAAGCACCGAGTTATTTTTCGATAACATGTCCCCCAAAGTTCCAGAATTGGACAGGCAGTCCCTGTGCACCATGTCTTCGGTCGCGTAGCAATGTGGCAGATTGCCCCTGGAGTGCCACTTACTGGACGTGTCAATGGCATAGTCCCTGAAAGATACCTCTCTAACGCTCTGAACTTGTGGCAAACTGGACGTGGAGTATGAGTATGTCATGGGGCACGAAGACGGGGTCTGGGGCAGAAAAGGAGGAAGGCTGGAAAATTCCGTCCCAGACACGTAATAAGCACAGCCGGGCAAATACATGTTAGACCCAACGGTTACCCGCTCATCAAAATCCATCGTGACACTTGGTTGGGCACGCCACAACCATAGTACTGCCTCGCATCGTAGTACAGAACTGCTTCAGCTTCAGTGGCTTTGAAGCAGATCCGCCGAGCAGAAATGTTGAGACGTGAGCTGACGTGGAGATCCATCTCCATCCATTCCAGAGAGCGCCAGTCATGTGACCAAGGGCAGAAATTGACATGTACCTCTTAGAATATTGTATGCCAACATGTGCAAATGTTCAAGTCGAGGAGTGAGCGATACTTTTCATTAATGGACGTGTGTTTGCAGTGGACCTCGTTTGGTTATGTTGGCACTTTGGATTGCTGGAGAAACCCATCTGCATGCTTAACAGCCAGTGCGCCTTAGTAACATTACCAGGGCTTCTGATGTTTATGGGTTTGTTCTATTAAGTCTGAAACATGTCGCTGTAACTCTCCATTCTTATTCTCGCTGTAGTCTACGCTCTTAAAATGTAAGTTGCCAGGAAGAAACATAAGAGGGTTTTTGCTGTGATGTAAACTTTCAATTTGAATCCGCAAGTGATGCTGTTTGTTAATTGATATAGTTGCATGTAGACTAATACACTGACTCGAACGCAATGTTATGGCCGTGCATGTGTTCAAACTGAAATATAATTCATTTTCTGGCATCATTTATTTGCCTTTATTTCACGATAATCAGAATTATTTTAAACGTGCATAGCATGCCCTTCGACCAATTGGCGTAAGAATACAGTACACTTTTTTCATAGTTTGTTTGAAAACGTTATTTGCCTGTGTGTCAAAATAAAACACAAAACCACAGTTTGAAGTGTGGTCACAAATACAACTTACAGCACAAAATAAAAATGATTTTACAAAAGGCGCTTACAGCTAGGCCTATTATAATTTACGTTAATATACGAGTTTTATTATACGTGTTATAATGTTAGTATGAGAACAAACTAATTAAATTAATTACAGAATAAGAATATAGTATTCTTTCATGACTTTAAACAAGCCTCCTTTTGGAGCTCCATTTGCGTCAAACACGCAGAAGCTTATTCAATAAATAACGGCAAATTTGCATTCTCGTGTGTACAATTGCTAAAACGTTTTTTCGCTTGCCAAACAAATATTTTAGGCAAGACAAAGGCGGTATTTGTACACCAGACTCATGAAGTGGAGCGGCTTGAAAACACAGTCGGGGCCCATGAAGTTTAACTTGCAGTGACCCGCGCAGAATTACATTGGATTAAACCATGAACAATAACCGACATTCTCAAATACTAACATTCATAATGAAAGAAAAATAGAGAATATTACAAAAAAGATTGCGCAACTAAATCTAACAGCAATGTGCCGTAAATCGTACCAATTATCGGCTGCCATGTTCAACGACGAAAACGCGCTGTTTTGGGAGATGGTTTACATTCCCTTTATCAATATTGTCAATATTAAGGCTTTTAATGCGTAATCTTGCGCCGGGCGGCGATGAAAACTAAACCCAGTCTAGGACAGACGTGATTTTATGGTGCTCTTGGTATCTTCCTCCAGCCATTGTCAGCTCAGACAAGCCATGGCCGTCGGAGAGTGATCATGAGACGCCACCTACTTGGAATTCGTGAACTTCAATGAGACCTGAAGTCACGGGTAACAGTGTATTAAAGAGATAATACCCGTGTGTTGTATCGGGTGAGAGTGATGTTTTTAGAATCTAGGTTTAAATCCATAAGATCGAATGCATGTGTGGATATGGTTCATGCATGTTTTGCTCATCTATTATTTGGAGGTTATAATAGAAGATGTTGATCAGTAGTGATACTGACCTGGTCCTGGTCTGGCTCCACGTGACCCTACAAAGAAACAGATTAAACTTTGCATTTAGTTTAGGCATATTTAAGAGTTTGAGAACAAGAACTGTTTTGAGAACAAGAACTCAAGTTCGTGGAAGGGTGAGGGTCACTTGTGTAAGTGGTTGTTTACAAATAGCCCAAACGCCCCGGATGAGGTTTAGGGTTTCCACCAGTAATATTGCACGAATCTTTGGCATTTTCTGTAGGATTGTTTTCGACTCACCCGAATCAGGGAACCAGGCAAATGACCGATAACTTTTCGCACTGGCTCAAGTTAGCACTTCTTTCTTCAGAAGCACATCAATTGAGTCCAAGCCAATTTGTCATCACTTCATAGGCTACATACTACTAAGAACAAATGAATTTTGTTCTGTGTTAGACATCTTTTTCAGTCCACTTTGAAAAGCTGTGGCTTTGGATTTGTTTTCTCCTCCAAACTTCTCATCTGAAATTGTAATACGCTCAGTTGTCGTTTAAAAGCGGTAAAGCTCGCGCATAATTCTATTTGACTTTGACAACTAATTCTACAACAATTTAAATTCCATTTATTTAAACAAATGTAGACTATTTAAATATAACTGAAATAACTGAATTATAGGTGTAGGCTACTTTAGGGACGTCTAGAAACGTATTATTGTTGAAAATAGAAATAATACTTTAATTTTATTTAGAAATGGCTAAACGTGCCGTTTTATAACAATAATTTTAAACCATGATTATAATGCATTATGATTAGTCCGTGTTTAATTAGCTTGTAAAGTCGTTTTTATAGAAGAGCTTTGCTTGTGATTAATAAAAGAAAAGACACTGTCAGTTTGATGTGAATATGTGATATTACTCTCGCGTGGCCTTACACGCTTGGTGCATTTAATTAGCACAGATTTTATTTTCACTGCATTTTGTCACAGTGTAGTTGAGCACTTAATTTTTTCCTTTATAGAAATGATGTATACTGCCATTATAAAGGCTCTTTGAAACTGTAGGTTTGGACAAAGCATGTGTCTTTGTACGTTTCTTACCCTTTAACTGTTTGCTAGTAGGTGAGTTTGTATGTATTAAAATATAGAAAACAATATTTCCAAAAAAATTACTGTTGATACGAACGGCTTTGTGCGTCCTTAATGGGCAATAGCCAAAAAATAGACATGCCAAAAAATAACTTTTATAGAACGCTTTCGTCTCATTCAGTTTGACATGATAATCATTTAAATATTAATTGTGTAACGCGTGTTGAATACATTATACTTTTCTATAAATAGTATCTACAAGAAAGTAGATTATAAACGCGTTATAAGTCAAAACACTAGAATATTTGCGTCTGTAAACAAAAACGTTTTAAACTACAATTTACACAAATTGTGTGTGCAGTAAAGTTAATCAGTCTGATGAAATTAATGAAATACTCATATGAAATGAGAAGGCTATATAAAATCAGACTGTGGGTACAATATGAACGCTATAATTAATTCATAAACAGTCTAGTTATTTCTAGGCCTGCAGTAATTATAAAAGTAATCAGAGACGAGCACATAATGTTAAAATGTTGTTTTTCGTATGATAATGAAAGAAAACGGCAATGGGTTCGTTGTTGCTGTGGCTTGATATTGCGGATAAATAAGGAGGCAACAATAGCATATTAATGTTTCATATCTCCCTTAACTTATGTTCGGGGTTCATGCTACATTATAGGATATATTTGTATATAAATGTACATACCGAGAGCATAAACATCACATATTTAATTTTACCGATAAGTAAAATTTGATAACATATAACAATGCATAGGCTACTCAAAAGTATGTAAATATAATTTTACACAGAGCGTCTCAAACACAGACAACCGCTGGTTTACTGAAGTGCCATTTCATTTAAAGCCTTTGGGTGGCAGCACAGTCCAGATGAAAATGCTTGTTGAAACTCAAACCGTGAATCCCGTCCATATGTCCATATGCTCCCCTCCACATGTTCCTCTCAGACGTCTCGAGACCGCAGCTCATAGGCTAACTTCACACCCCACAGAGAGATCATTGTGACATTCAGCAGTGACACACGAATCACTGGTGCAAACTCTCTCTAAATCTAAAGGTTTTGTTATTCTATGCATTTGTAGATTAGAATAGTATAAATAGAATAGCATGGGCAATTGTTAATGAAACAGTGACGATTAAAATGTATTATCTTATTTGAAATGCAATTGTATATCAGCTCTGAGACAAGCACAAGAAGTTGATGAAAATGACATCTTTCTGATTCTTTCAAAAACATAGACTACAGAAATTAACTGCTGTTATCGTTTTTCAGATAAAAATATAGGTGGTGAAATTTTACACGACGTGGCTTGATTAACTGAGCAAATGCAAAAATAAAAAGACAAGTTGCCTAATCAAAATATTCTTGATTATTTAATAGAATTGCATTTAATTTCTGGTGCTAGTGTTTATTGTATTCTTAAAACTATATACTGATCTCTTAGTGGCATTTGGGTTTGGGATTAACTTAAGCAATTGGTATTGTAAGTGCATTCGAAAATGCATTAAGTTAACTATTATAAACCATAATAATATTCCAAAGTTTTTAAACAAATAATAGGCAATGAATATAAATAAATATATTGATTTGAAACTGTCGCAATTTTTCTTCACACATTTTATTGGAATGAATTGCGTCTGCTTATTCGTTTTCTGTTTTCTGTAAAGGTTTCTTTCTTTCTCTTTATTTCAGGAGTCATTTTGTTAAGCTATTTGGTTATCTCTAAATCTGTAAGATGATTTCAGCAAGACGTTTTAATGCTGTTTACATATTTATTTATTTATTTTTCAATTAGAATCTACTGTAAATTCTTGTTGAAATTTGAAAGAAGGAAAATGTTGAAATATTGTTTTGTAATATTGTTTCGGAAAGGTATAGCACAACATGACAACTACATGACAAAACATACTTCAGATCGAGAGCAGTTAGCCTGCTTTAAAAGCTGAATTGGAGCTCTGTTTATTTGGGTCGTGGGTATATTACGCATGGTTTAAAGACGATCGGAGAAGATATAAATGCCAATAATATCGTACTGCATCTTTCACTCACACTTTTCTCGTTCGAATTTTTATTTTTGACTGTATGATTCAGATTCAAGTATATTCATTTACAAAATAAATAAAAAAACATCGACTCAAGCACTTATATTATCCCCATGTTACCTGCTTTTGGATTGCGAAGCCATCGTTGTATCAGATAACTGGAAATACGCAAAACAGATTACTATACAAACGTTTAAGTGCTTTGCTATTTATAAACGCAAACGCATAAATCTCGTACACTTAGACGTCAGATGTTTTCCTCCAATACTTCTGAGGAACAATGACCCCTCTGCGGTAAGTACACATTAATGCCACTAGATGACAGCACCGTTACGCCCGTGGAAAAGTGTCCTGGGACAAACCAGTCACTTTTACCTTCTCATCAGTGATTTAGCTCTATACAACATCACAGCCATTATTCACTCATTCATATTAGCAGCTGATATTCTTCTATTTTACTTATTATTTTCTGAAAATTCAATACATTATATAGAAACTGATAATTTGTGATAAGCATTTGTAGCCATATTGTTTATGCATTTGTGTTAAACATTTTGGCAGAATGTTGACATTCGTAATAATTATAAAGATACAAATATGTAGTACATCATTTAATATGTTTTTATTTGCATACTGTCTGCAAGAACATATGAATTAATTAGTATATTTTGCAGGTGACTGGAAGCGACTTTGTAGGCTATTTAGAAATGTGCGTATGGGGTAGGCTAAATATCAAATAAAAGCTCAAAACAAAAATCTGACATGACTTGGGGTAAATGTACTGTACAGTTAGCGTATAGCATGCACATCCACAGTCTAAATGGTAGGCTACAGTTGTTTTTGATGTGTAAAAATACACTAATCGCCATGGTTTTGTCTGTTTAGCTTCACTGATTTTCTTTGTTGAAAGTGTATTTTACATTCCTCCCACGTCTTTGCCAAATACATTATAGATTAAAACGAATTAAAAAATCAAGTGGTGAATATGGCTTCAGTATCTTTTATCAGTGTCTTGGCGATATAATACACATTTCCCTGCTGCGCATCTGCGCGCAGTCTCTTGACGCGGAACAGATGATGGAATGGATTTCAGAATAAATAACGTTGAAGGTCCTTCCATTTATACCCCTTTGGTATTTCAGTTTTTAATTCTTCCAGACCTTAACTGCTGCACTTGTACTTGTTGACCACTTTCTTCTCTTTCACCCGCCTGTTTTGAAACCAGATGGTCACTTGTCGCTCGGTCAGGTTTGTGTGAGCAGATATCCTTCTTCGTTTGTCCTTAGTAATGAACTTATTTGTGGCATATTCTCGTTCTAGATCCTTCAATTGAACCTTGGTGTAGGGAACGCGCTTCTTTCTCCCTCGACGCACTGAGCCTCCATCGGTACCCGATACAGTGTCTAGGGGTCAGAAGAAAACCAAAATAAGATTGGAAAGCGTAATGAGAATAGATGTTCATGTGAGAACTGTCAAATAATAAACCAGAAAATACAAACACAACGTGCAACAAAAGAAAACACCTAAACGTCGAGTGAAATATTAACATAAAACTATTCTTGTTTTGGGAATTTCTTGTTAGCTCCTTCATAAATATAACTTGCTATTTGTAGGCCTAAAGGTCAATTTTACGCACACTAAATTTTTCGTTTAAATCCATATGCGTTGGCTAAATTTCCCCCATATAATAAAACAGAAATACGCATTTGTACCTTGAATAGACGATTTCCACAAGCTGTTGGATTGCGTTTGGTCTTTCGGGCAGTACACCGGACTGCTCCATCCGTTCGTGATTGCCCAGGGCTGGTACGGTTCAACAGGCAGAAGAGACTCGTGTCTGGGTTCCGCAGGGGTGCTCAGCGCGGGTACGACTGGCATGTCAAGATAACTCGGTACGGGCTGGTAAGGGCCAGACGAGTATCCCTGGTAGAAGGCAAACTCCTTAGCACGAGAAGAGAACTCCTCTCCAGAAACAGACGTGTCCATGTATTTATCCCCATAGGAGGTGGGCTGCGTGCAGGACTTGGGCATCCTACACTGGTAATAGCTGCCGCCAAAATATCCATAGGGCAAAGAAGCACCGGGAGAGTTCTGTACGGCTGAACACGGACTGCATTGTTTGACAGGTTCCCCCATGCCCGGTCCTGGCACCTCACTCGACGTGTAGGTTGTGCTCGGGTGGGCGATAAGATTCCTGCACTGGTTAGCAGCAAAATTGCCTCCCACAAATCCTTCCATGTTTTTGCTCATATCATCCAAGCCGTTGTCATAGAGGAACATCACCGGGTCAATCCAGCGGGAATGGAGGAGTAAAGACGCTGTCATAGCACGCCCTACATGGAGCCTACCAGCTCTTTTCGAATTCCCCAAGACTGAAAGGGAAGCACTGGATCAGTGGAGTAACAGATACCCATGCGTCCCGTGTGCGTCGAGATCCAACTATTATTGGACGAGCGGAGGCACGTGACATGCAAAGAGGCTGATAAACGTCTAAACTGGAGATAACGCCGATCTAGCAATACAAGAATACTGCACTGAACTGAAACAAAGTGGAGGGATTTGGTCAAAAATAGCTATAAAGATTCTGGCGATAAGCTTTATCCTGACCAAGTGCCGTTTTATTGCGCAATGGAACTGGTATATTACGCACCTTCCTTTATAAGTACAGCCTACAATTTAACAAGTAAGATTATTGCACATTTGTAAATATCATTTTTTTTTACATACTATTAAGACAGTAATGAAAAAGCTAACGAGGACAGCTTAACTTGTATATATATATATATGGTGGCGTTTTGAAATAACCTTCTATTCATATGCTGCTTTTTTTAAAATAAAAACATAAGCTTGTCTTCCAAGTCATTTGATGATGTGAAAATCAAATAAGCAACCAAAAAGTCTTAATGTGGCTATTTTCTTTCTTTATATATTTGTATATGCACAGCCACAGTGAACCACCACTGCAATACAATCGAGCATTTCGAGCCCCATGAAATTGTCAAATAACAAATCACACTTTATGAAAATGACCACCAGTTTATTACTCTATACGGCTAGAGATCCAGCCCACAATTTGGCAAGACTCGTTTACATATGAGTTGCACACGGCTGGAGGCCAAGGTCAAGTTGAAAGCTGCAGTCTAGCCAGGGCCCTTGTTGTCATTGAAGGCTGGCAGGAAACAAGCACACATCTCCGGGTGCACTGTAAACAGGAGCACAAAGGTATTATACTACTGCTTGTGATGCCACAGATTCAGCTTGATCGATGTTTTCATTACAGCTTTGGTTGTGTCTTGGCACAGAGTCTGGCACTGCTGGAATTATAGCAAGACGATAGAGTAAAGAGACCTGTTTAGGCTTGTATTATTTGTATAAATAATAATAACACACGTTAAATATTTAAATATGAATATTATCCTTACCTATTAGGAGTCTATTATTAGTTTAATTATATAACAGTGTATTAGGATGCATAAAATGTCTATCTTATTTTAAATCAGTTTTATTTTTGCTGAAATTAGCTCACAGGATGAGCGGCAATAGTAGCCCAAACGAGGATACCATACTCCATGACACAAATGGTCAAAAATATATTTGTATTTATTTTTAAATTTAATTGCAGGCTAATATATTCGAACACAAAAACGCGTAAGTTTCACATTGCGGTTAAATTAATAGGCTAATCCCGCTTTGGAATGATTCTTTAATACAGTCAATAATATTTTTGACCATTATCTGAGAAACTTACAGCTCAGAAACTGTGACTTTAATGTTGAATAATATCAGCCAGTAAGGAGATGTATTTTTTAAACAATAGATTAATTCCTGCTGTTGTTATTAGTATTATGTGCACACAACAGCTGTTTTAAGCACAGAAACATGCTAAAGTAATACATTCGAGTGCTGTTAAAGAATCAGGTCTTTTTTTAGTTAGCGAGCAGTCAGTCGTTTGTTTACGCTCACTATCCAGCAGAGCACACCGGAAATACGCTCGCTGCTGGCGTGCAAACACCGGCATGTTAGGCGCCAAGTCTCTATTTGATCTTTTAAGGTTTCTTGAGCTTTATCGTCCTGCGTTGTTCGATCCTCTCACAATAGCTGAGCTGTGTAAAACACAAAGCCATGTGTACAGACGGATGGGAGAATTGGTGTTGCACTAGATCCAGACGATTCAAAGCACTTCTACATGTACCTTGAAGACAGACGAGGCGACCGTTCATAATTACTCAACATTAAAAATCAATTGTTTTCTCAAGATTTTACGGAAAAGACCACCTTACTGTTTTTAGACTACATCCGGCTACTTTATCCCAGTGAGCAGGCCAACTGTGGACTATTTTATATATCTATGCTAGGCTATTTACATTTACAAACTCACAGAAAATTAGATGTACTACGTTTGTGGTAGTAAGATTTACGATCATTTAAATCAATATGTGGATAGCAAAAAACACTCAATTCTGTACATGTGTCTGTAATTTCAATGGACTGAAATGTGTAACAGTTTCTACCACCAACAAAGATACAGCGAGGCTTGGATATAATATCTTCTCAAAAACAGAGCAAAAGACTGAAACAGTGAAATGTATGCGAATTTAGAATTATTTTTAATTTCAGGTTCAGATTCTTAAAGAGGTACTTTTACTCATCTCGTAAATACACTCACGAAAACCATTGAATATGGGGCTTGTGTAAATGTATTAAACGTAAATAGCCTATTTGAGAGGCACGAAGCCTTAAGAGCGTTACGTTACGTTATAACTACACCAGGCTTAGATTTTACTCAATGTCACATACATTTCAGACACTTATTAACATCGATATTGCGGATGTCGCCTGCTAATTAATAATGGATAGTAATGTTTGCAAATGTAAATACAATTGTAATTCGAAATTACAATGGCCAGAATTAGGCCTACTTTCCAATGAATTATTATTACTAACTGTTTGGTACAGTTTCACATGATCAGATATAATACGTATATATATTTTTTAAATGTGTTCCTGAAAACCATCAGAAATATCTTTAAAAAACTGCACGGCATTGGTCTTGTGGAATGATTATAGACCCATCTATAATACATATTAATCAAGCAAGTCTATTAATATAATTAATTATTAAACATCTATATAATGCATGAAAAAATGAATTAATGAATGCAGTAATCCTTAATGCAGGCCTTTGAGAACAATATGTTCACCATGTGCTTACGAAACAAGATGAAATCATATTTAAATAAGCTACAACATAATTCGAAGATGTATAGTTAGTTGAAAATGTTTTTCTGCAGGTTATTGTTGCACTAGAATAATTTTTTTAAATGCAAATGTTTCATAAATGTCACAACGTCGATGCTTTGAAGCAGAAACTCGATGTATATTCATAGAGTTATGTAGAATCAGTTTTACTCTCAGTGCTGATACAATATCTCCAACCACCGTTATTATGCAACAATAAACGAAATGTTAATCCCAACCATTAAAAAGAGAAAATATATTTTTACAATCTTTTTTTATGTTTTAGACTACCAGCAAAGATCGCATTACCTTAGTTAATGTTTTAATGAAATGTGGAAGAAATAGTTTTATTGGCACATCATGATTCAAAGTCCAAACATTCGTCATAGGCACAATTCTCTTTCCTGAAACCAAACCGTTTGACTGAAATACTATTTTTGTGTTACATGTGTGTTATAGGCTATAGGGCAGCGAAAAAGAGACTAACAGTTTTTAATTTAGCTCTTTTTAATGTCCATGCTATTATCATACATTTAATTCCACTGACGTAAAAATGTATTATCCTAAATAAAACAATTTAGCAAATAAAATCTTGGGAATTTTTTTTTTTTCCAAACAAAAGTTTGGTTTAAATCTCAAAGATGACGAATATTTGTACATAATTAGGCTACTAAATAAATTATTTATATAAATCATTTTTTATGAAACTGTGAAAATAATGAAATAAAACAAATAAGCTTTTTATTAAAGTTGATAATTATTAGGCAACGAGTGATCGATAGACCCATGTACGATAAACACACCGGGCGTCTCAGCTGAGTCTATATCGTGCTTCTATTTTGTGAGTTATCAAACCTGTCTGTTCTGGAAACCCAGATAGTGAGCTATCAGTTGACACGCTGTATTTCAAGTAGTTAAACCTAACAACCACATTACACCACACTCAAAATCCAAGTATAGGACACATATCCCATTTCGACCACACCTGCTGCTCGTGTCAAGGTCCATACAATTAAATAAAACACATTAAACCTACTGTACGTATTTGTCACGTGAAAAATACAATTACATCAATTCATTAAATATAATTTGAGAAGTCGTAGTTCATGGAGCATGACTTACGCAGCAAGTTTTACTTTGAACAGGGTGTCTTGTCTATTTTGATCATTTCAGAAATAATATTAACACACCTGAACTGTACCATAATCATATAAGAGAGTTCCCATCCGTTGGATAGTTTTAGAAATATGTTTTATTCAATTAATACACCTTTAACTGCTAGGTAAAAATAAGCAGAAATCGCCATTTAATGTTGTTTTCGCCACGTGACATTTTAGTCAGTTGATGACGATTGTCCTCATAATCCGAGTCTGAAGCGTCTGTTGCGTACCGGGAACTAAAAGACAAAAATAAACTACACAACGAATAAAAAGGATAATTGAGATACATTTTTCGGTCTAGAAAATATTTACCTCAGATTTGTTTCAATGACGCTTTAAGTGGGTGAAACAGGAAAGGGATTCCGGGTTTTGGGTTGTCTCTAGTCTAACTCCCCATGGTCCTGTGTTTGTAAGACCTGCCAACTAGATAACAACAGCACTTAGGCCTCCATGCTTAATGCACTTTTTATGGGTTTGTCCTGTGATCATGTGACCTCTAGCATTATGGCCTCTCTGTGGCTCTTTGGTGTGTAGATCAGAAACATACCACTGACTGCTTTCTCCCTCGTTTTGGAAACCAGGAGAGCAGAAGTGAGTGAGACAAGAGAGTGAAGAGACGACAATGAGAAGATGGAGCAGTTCTGAGGGAGAAATGGGGGAAACAGTGAGCAATAGAGAAAGTGAAGACTTATGAAAGTCATGAAGACAAACCTGATTATGGTCCTCACAATATGGATCTTGACTGTATTATTGTTAGCTTCATGGAACTGTGACCAAAGCCAGTCGGGGCTCACAAACGGATTAAATAACATATGTTAATATGAATATCATTTTTACTGGTTTTCTGACCTTGAAATATGTTATCTTCTCACCCTCATGGTATTCCAAACCATTATGAACTTCTTGTTTTAGAATACAACAAATTATAGTTTGTCCGCACAATTAAAGTCAATGGGATTTTATATTGTTTTGAACCCCATTGACTTGAAAAAACACTTCAAAAAAATTATTCGAAAGATGTTCTATGAGGAAATATTTTTTTTTTTTTTGGGGGACAGGTAAATAGTGATTTATTTTTGTAGGTAAATTATCCCATCCAGTCCAACACTGAGAACATGAAATAATAATACAATTTCCTTGACGTGTTAAATATTTGTAGTGCTTATGAGTCATCTTTATTGTGCATGTTACATGCCACTGAATTCAAGGTGAGGCTTCATAAAGAAGCATTGAAAACATTACACTGCTTGACCTTGAAGATAGGGAGACCACCAGGTAAAAGTGTGCTTTGTTGCATCATTTTAACTGCATTCATCAGGATTACCTATGCAAATGTAAACCTGGCTTCGTACCCTTACAATACCACTTCAGGTTTCCAGGCTTGTGTACAACTGAAAAATAGGTGTTATAAACATGTATCAACATGCCAGTCTTAACGCCAAAGCTACAGATATTTCCTGCTTTAATTTCCAGGTGTTTAAATGTACAGGAATACAACATGTAGATCCACACCATTAACAATGACCAAGACTAGGAGCCCACAGCAAATTAGACTCGGACACATTAAAGACATAAAAACTAAAATTGTACATATGCAAAGAAAAAGTGTAACGGCTGATCTGATCTTGCAGGTTAGTGAGAATTAAATATAGTTTTGTTAGCCTACAGAACAGCAAAGAAGGCAAGAAAGAAAATCAGAATAAATTTAATTCACAGCATCTCATCAATTGATTAGTGGATTACTAATTGTACATGAGAGGGCTCACAAAATGAATACGATTTCTACAGGAACTCACAGCCTCAAACATTACACACATATCTTTCCCACTTCCATCCAATCTACATATGTATTCACCACTCACTCATTCATTTATGGCTCCCAGTACATGCATACAAATGAAATCACATAGTTGGGTCAAAGTTTTGCATGTCAGGTCATGTGAAAGGCAGGCAGTGCTGGGTAAGGCTGTGGAGGGGGCAGAGTGTTGCCTTCTACTGGCCCTCCTCTTCTCGAAGGAACTGGAAGACAGATGAGAAGTCCTTGGTGGCGTAGCCGCGTGCGCACATCATGCGGTAAATCTGATGGGCCAGAGAGCCCAGGGGCACTGGGGTCTTTGTGTTAGTTGCTGTATTCTGAGCAAGTCCCAGATCCTGAGGATAAATGAAAGCAAATGTCCATGAGAGATACACATAACTGCACATTTGAAAAATTAACTATTAGACATGTTCTTGCATTTAAAAAAGGGCTATCTGCAACAGATTACAGGGTCTCAAGGCAATTTTAAAGACGACAATTACTAAATTAACATGCGGTCTTTAACATAAAATTAACAAATTCATTCTAAAGCATTTCTAATAATTGTATTTACAAAAGTTTTACTAAATAAAGTTCTTAAAGTCTTATCCTGAAGGGGTTAAATAATACTTTGGCAATTTTTGAGACAGGCATATTTTTTTTTTTACTGTACAAAAAATGCAGCCTTGCTGAGCAGAAGAAATTTATTTTAAAACATTAGAAAATATTACAGATCCCAATTTGAACAGTATGTGTGAATGTTCCAATAAATGTATTAGAGCTTGTCATTATTATTGTCTTTTACTTTACAGAACAACAGAAGGATTACAATAACATTTGTTCTTGCTTTTATTTTGGCAGAAAACGCAGAAAGACCTCAGTGCTTCTTTTTGTTGACAACAGCAGATTAATGAATGATTCTTATGAATTTGGGAAGATGTTTGTCGCATGTATCGCATTGTTACATGCCTGAAAACTCATAAAAATGATACTTCCCAACTGACGAGTGACTGTTTTCAGCACAGATTTTTGTCATGCTTTGGATTTGAACCCTCACTAACGAGCTCATCATCGCAGTGTATTACAAAACAACATTCTGCAGTTTATTTACTAATTGTTTAATGTTGTTCAATAATCATACAGTATTCAGCAACAACCACCCCCTCCTCATCGAAGACATGTGATGTAAACAGTAGTAAACAGTAGTAAACAGTCTTTCGCTGTCAGTACTTAATTTTTCCGTCTTTCTCGGACAGTTTTCAATAATCCCACACTGCTGACAAGTTTGCTGCATATATATGCTCCTCTCATTTATTCAAAAATTTAATTATAATTAAATAATTTGGTTACCGAACATTTGGTGCATCCCTATTTATCAGCAAATCAACACATTAGAATACAAATTCAGCTTTGCCATCACAGGAATAAGTTACATTTTAAAATACTCACATAAAAAAAAAAAAAGACCATTTTGACTATTTGTTGATTTATAAAAACAACAACATAAGAAACTCCTCAAACTCGTTACTCCAAACATTTGAACACCAATATAAAAAGTGGAAAAATAGACTAGACTTCACTAATCAACTATATAGGTTATGTTAGTAATACCCAAAATAGTAACAAATATATGAAAAACAATCAAACCTTGGCCATTAGTGTAGTTCCGAAGCCCCCCTGGTAGTTGTTTGCTGAGGGCACTCCCTCCATAACTCCCGGGACAGGGTTGTATGTGTCACTTGACCAGCAGCGGCCAGAGCTCATGTTCAAGATCGTCGCCAGAAGTTTTGGGTCAAGGCCTAATCTGTGAATGCACAAATGAATACAAAGCCATTCAGGTTAAAAAGTAGAATATAAAACAATCTGTAGATAAGTAAATGCATCAAAACAGCGGCATCATTGAATCATCTGGATCATCGTTTTTTGCAAAAATGTACTAAAGTTAGGTCATCCAAAATATAGACGAGTTTGTTTCTTCATCAGAACAGATTTGAAAAAAAAAACTCATAATCTGGCCAGAAGTGAGAATTTGAATTAATATAATGGATTGTTTCTTATAAACACACAGCTTTTCACTTTAATGGATGTTTATCGACAGACTCAAGTCGTGTGGATTATTGTGATGTTTTCATCAACTATTTTTAATTCTGATGGCACCCATTCACTGGTGATCAAGTGATTCTATAATTCTTGAAACAAACTCATCTAGATCTTGGATGGCCTGAGAATGAATACATTTTCCATTAAATGTTCATTTTTGGGTGCACTGAATCCTTCAAGTAGTTCAACTGTGAACTGCACCTGATTCCCAAGTTCATGGTCTCAGCTGTTCCAATCATCCCAATGGCCAGCAGCATATTGTTGCAGATTTTAGCTGCCTACAAACAAGGAAGAGAGAGATAATGACTAGAAATAAATCAGCCCTTTCCAAGAATGACAGTATATTCTTAAAGACTTCCTGTTCGTACCTGTCCGGTGCCAACTTGGCCACAGTACACCACATTAACACCCATACAGCTTAGAAGCTCCTTGGTTGCATTGAATTCCTCCTCTGGCCCTCCAACCATAAAGGTGAGCTTACCTGAAGTGGCTGCACCAACACCTGAGAGAAATAAGGAAAACAATGCAGATCATACTACACACTTAAGGTACAGTTATTTCACCTTTTGTACGGTTACAAAATTCTGACATTTATTCACACTCCTGTTGTTTCAAACATGCACAAAATAAGATATTTATAAGAGCATTACAGCTATTTTTGTCCATAATTTACAGATTTGTATCATGAAAAGAGACCTTTTAATGGGATAATTCACCTAAAAATGTAAAATGTCATTCTCACCGCCATGTCATTCCAAACTCGTAAGACCTTCATTCATCTTCAGAACACCAATTAAGATATTTTTGATCAAATCTGAGAGCTTTCTGACCCTGCATAGACAGCAACGCAACTACCACGGTTCAAGACCCAGAAAGGTTGTAAGGACATCCTTAAAATAGTCCATGTGACATCAGTTCAACCGTAATTGTTGTGTAAACTATCCTTTTAAGCCTTTTTTCACTGAAATAAAACTGAACACTGACTACATCAAATCTGATGTTTGGTCATGTGACATCCAAGAACCAATGAGGTTTGATGTTAGCTGATATTTGAAGTTTGTGAGGTTATCTTGTTTAGTTAAATGAGGCCTAAATTTGGATTTGTTCATCAAGTGAGTCTAAGCTACTTCAGCAGTCTTTGGATGAACCACTTCAGTCATATGAATAGGATATGGAGCTTGACGTTTCTGGACACCACATTTTTTTTTTATTGTTAGGACAAAAGCAGCTGAAACATTCGTCAAAATATCTCCTTGCATTATGCAGAAGAAAAATATTTTTTTAGGGTGAACCGGTTTAAACTGACATACAAGTTCAAGTTCCACAGAAGACTACTGTAACAAAAAATGAAAGTGACGTTTCGATCAAACGAGTCACTGAAATGACCAATCCACATGCATGAACAAGTGACTGAAGCTCTAATGTGATTGTGTCCACATCATCATACCAGTAACCTCTTTAAGCTTAAAGGATTGAGAGGACGTGTCTTCAAAATGTGACACCATCGAAGTGCCATAATTACTCCAGAGAGGAAAGTTCTATAAATGCACAAGCACTTCACCATCTGCTGTGAACTCAGACGCACATGACGTCAGGGACAGTTTGTTGTGGCTCACGTTTCATTAAGCCTCCTTCACAGGCGCTAACACGGAGCTGAGAATAATGTCTGGAGGGTCTAAGTAAAGAGAATGAGCAGGTCTGTGGATTTCTTATGACTGTTTCACAAACCAAGAGCAGGTCCAACAGTATGTTAGCCAAACCCCACTGACGCATATGAACTGGGAGAGGCAACAATTTAAGGAAAGCAAACTAGAAGCACATTGTTTTTATGTGCCCAAAGACCAGAGGAAACAACTTCCTGATTAAAAAGGAGGATCGCCATAAAGCACAAACTAGCTGTTGACTGAGTTAAAGCTTTCTTGTTAGGCAACAACACAGCTCGTTTTCACACCTCAGGCAAGTTTATAAGCAGCACACAAGTTCAAGAAAGTATGTGCATAGTACAATAGACTAGACTTATAAAAAGTCCATTTTGACAAATGGATTGCTATTTAAAGGGGTCATTAGCTTTCATTTTATTGAAATGATCCACTTGTATAAAAAATTATATACATTTGCTGCGCCTTTAAGAAACAAGCAACAGCGCCTTTTCTCAGGATCTGCTCTAAGGCTTTTGGGTTTGTAGTCATGTCAAATAGTGACATCCTTCAATACAGAATCATCAGGGAAACAGGGAAGAAACTCCAGCCACTCTTTCCTACCACTAGGATCCTTCGGAATGATATAGAAAGTCGGAGACATGGTGGTTATCCTAAAAGATCAAGGTTTATTTGATTGATACATTATGATATAACCCCATTTAATTGCTGGTTCTAAACCAGGGGTCGGGGCCCGGTAGAGGGCATCAGCAAAGATAAAACAAGCATTACCCAATCAATCAGATAAATACAAATTTAACTTGTTTTAATTCACCCATTTTTCTTCAAAGAACCAGGGTTCACATGGTCTAGAAACATGTTGCCAAATTGTACATATTTCTAAACCTAGAAAGTAACGTAATCTAATAAATCCATGGGCATAAAAAAGGCACAATTTGCAGATCAATGATGACCTCTATAAATAATGCTTGAAAAAGTGGGTGGAGGGACTGAAATATTCAACACATTGAAGGCCTTGGGCCAAAATGTTTGTGTTTTATCCAACTGAGAAATGTAAAATCAAATTGTTAAAAGACTATTTTTGTGACTGTGGATCATGGTTTCACATATGTTATAAATATACATTTGTTTTCTGTTTATTCCAAGATGTAAATATTGTATTGTGTAGAAACTGAAATATTGAAAAAAAACATAATAATAAATAAAATATTTTTGTGGGTACTTGGAACCAAAACGGTAGAGAACCACTGCATTAACTGGAAGAAAATATTGGTTGAATAAGATTAATGTCCAAGCATCCCAAAGTGACCAAAGCTTTACAAAACCTGTGGAGGTCCAAGCTTTACCCAGCTGAAAGTCAGCTGTTTTGAAACTTATCACTAGTAGTGCCAGTGAATGCCTGAATCTGACACTAACAATATGAAGGAGGAAAAAAGAACTGCTTTTGCATGAATGATCAGTCAAATCAATGACAATGACCTGTGGAAGCAACACTGTTGAACAACAAAAGGAACAGTTCCTTCTTAATATTGCTGAGCTCAAAACTGCCCCATACATCCAGGCTGAGTATAAAGTTTACTACTATACTAGGTTTTAAGACACATCTGAGATGCTCAAAGAAAGTGATTAGGCAGCAAGGTGGACAGAAAGAAAATTATTAGGCCACTACACAGCCATGAATCAATCTCTGTTCAGTTCCTTTCACTTCCCTCACAATTTAAGCAAAACTGCTGCCCATGTTAGTCAAGGTTCTCTTCTCAGTCTACAGGTCTTGGCAATTATATAGGACAAAACTTTAGTTTGCAGACTTTAATTATTCTTACTGAAGAGCTCTTTTCTTGGATACTGAAGAATGTACCTCTGCACAGATTCAGACGTCCCAAATTGGATACTATCCGATACCAGTTTATTGTATAAATCATGTAAATAGTGTTTAAGCTGAAAATTACAAGTAGTGCACTTCAAATACTAGACGCACATTTAAAAAAGTGGTGTGGGACTTTAGACATTTCAATCATAGCTATGCTGGTTGACAAACTAACCTTATAAAATTCATACACTAGACAATAGGGTACATAGTGCACAGTAAAACTGTACAGTAATACGACATTTGTGGAAAAACTAGAGTCTATCCTCCTATGCCTGGTCAGAAATACAAGCATAAACAAATTCAAACAAACAGAAAAGGCCAAATAAATATGTTTGTTCAAAATCTAGAGCTCTGCTATATCTGCCACAGCATTATCCTATACAGTATAGTTTTCTAAAAGAAGGGTTACATGAGATTATGGCATTAGAGACCCTGATTTTCAGCACTTGCCTCCATTTCCACCATAAGTTGAGGTCACAGGATCAATTCCCAGATGCAGGCTTTTGATTTATTCTATAACTCAAAGAGTCCACACCAATGGCTGGATTAAGAAAATGGACAAGATGAGGTAGGTGATAAAACGTTCCTATCAACAAACCTGCAAATCACCCATTTCAGACTAAACCAGAAGGAATAAAACTTGAGCTGTAACTGGTGCATCCTGAAATTCGACTTTGCGAACCTTCGGATTGTTGAAAATGCATGGGTTTTGTATATGGATAGTTGTTCACAAATAAGAATTGGACTGTGTCCTATGGCGTGACAAGCTAAAATGTACCAAAAAAACCATATACAAATAACATGAGAAAAAAATTATCTTCATTCTTAGAGTTACAAATAGCATGAGAGGTTTATCCTCAACAGTAGTTTTTATATATTTTACATCACACCATAGGACATTGATACGTCAACGACCCATTAGGGATGGGCATTTTTGGCAATTTCTTATTTCGATCATCGATAGTTTTCAAAAAACGATTAATTGATTACTCGGGGACGGGGCGTGTGGGGGGGGCATGGCCATAATGGAGATAATGAAAATATCTGAAGACTTATGAAAATGAATGTTAAAAATAACAATATGACATGAAAACATGATTAGATGTTAGATTATGATGCAGCAATGTTATGCAGCAAAAGAAGCATATAAAAAATAATAGCTGCCTGAGGTGAGCTGACTGTATGCCAATAAACTGAAACCCGTTCTATGACACTTCCTTTGATATTAATCAGATAACTTAGATACATAACATAGACATAACATTACACCTTGTATCTGCAAAAGGATGTATATGCCAGTGAACTAAGTTATGTGATATAACGAGAGAGAGAGCGCTCCGCCGTGATGCGCTTTCAGCAACGCACTGAGATACGAGAACTCGATCACTGTTGCACATTGAATATTTCTATATTCAAAACATCTCAACATGAATTTATGAAGTTAATTGCACTCATCCCACCTCGGAGTCTCATTAAATCCCTGTAAATACCTACAAGCCACTTCTGTAGTGCAAATAAATTTAGTTAATGATTTTATTTGATAGGTAACCTATTCTTCTTATTGCATTGTTTTAATTAGACATTTTTAAAAAGCTTATAAAAATACACTTGAATTTGACATGAAAGGTAACACTTCAAATAAAGTTAGAAAAAAATGCCCCTGTAAATCAATTTAAGGAGTCCAATATTACTTGTTATTGGCAGATTTTTTTTATTGAGGAGAAGGTGCTCATGAATTTTTTTACTGTGCCCAAAATATTATTTTTTTAATTAGCAGCACAAGTGCTCCTAAAAATAAAAGAAAGCGTTGAGCTCTGTTTAGCGAGTGTGGTGGTGCTTATAAGGCAAAAAAGGCTTAGGAGGAAAAAAATAACAAATATCTCACAGTATACCCACTACAAAAAAACTAGACTACACTACACTACTGCCTACATTCACTTTATTTATTGATTTTATCCAAATACAAAATACCTAGATATGTACCTTATACCGCAAATCAGACAAAAATACTGAGATATTAATTTTTGCTCATATTGCCCAGCCCTATGCCTTTTAAATTTGAATATAATTCGAATTTTGATAATATTTTAGTAATAAATTCGAATTTAGTTTTTCAGCCAATTTGACAGCCCTAATACATATTACATACATACATACATACATAGGGTGCGATTTGTAGGGGGGGATTTCCCCCCCTCTGGTTTATTCATCCCTGCCTCTGCTGAATTACTTTTATCCCAGGTGGGGATAAAAACATCCCGCGAAGCCACTCTGACGTCCCGATCTATATCAAATGATTCGCTATAAACGCTTTGAAGTCTCGATCTGAATCAAATGATTCGTGATACGCGATCCGATTGGAGCGCTTCGAAACAGTGAATAATTTTGCGACGTAATGCTTATACTGATTTGGAGTTTCAAAAAGCTCCATTGTGTTCTTTGCTAGCTTTCTCTATTAATTTATTCTTTGTTTGAATAGCTATGGAAATGTAATTACAATGAATAGGCCTAAATGCCTACAAAGTTTTTATTAAACTGCGATCATGTTAAATGGATGTTTTGTCGTATTAAAAACATTTCATAAAAATTTTCAAAAGCACCCCCCCCTCTAGTTTTTTCCACACATCGCACCCTGTATGTATGCGTGTGTGTATATGTATTTATATATATATATATATGTGTGTGTGTGTGTGTGTGTGTGTGTGTGTGTGTGTGTGTGTGTGTGTGTGTGTGTGTATGTCTCTTTACCAAACTACACTATTGCCACATAAACAAAGTTGTAGTTTGCTTGCTGCAGCAAGGAGAAACTCAAGGCAAAGGATGGTTACGATCATCAATGTGAAACTGAATTCCACTATTAACATGAACCTGTGATTGCGAAAACCACAATGCTTGAATTGGAGCCAAAGATTCTTTAAGAAATGTGTACCTATTCCCAGACAGTGACTAGTTGTGAAACAGTCTATGGGTGTGTGATTTATGAAACTTTCAAAACATGCACTAACAAACGTTGGCTGCACTTTCATAAGCGGTTTGTGGGAAATCAGAGTTTAGGTCAGGTGGTAACATACTTTCCAATTTACCGCATGTCTAGCATTCACACCGTGTTGGGTAGGAAGTGGGAGTTTTCGTCATCTCACCTCCAGACACTGGGGCATCCATGAAAACAGCTCCCAGTTTCTCTGCAGCAACTGCCATTTCCTTGGAGACAGCTGGATCAATAGTGCTGGAATCTATGAGTAGGGCTCCCTTCTTCACTTTCCTGGTGTAAAGCACAGATATCAGTTAACAAGATCTGTCCAGTACATGTGTCATGTCTTTAAAATACTGACTTTAAACATTTCCCACCACAATTAAAATAGCTAAAACTGCATTTAATCTGGATATTATTATCTAAATTTAAAGTTTGGAGCAATATATGTTGGATTTGACTTGGATTTTTTTTTTACCCTCTCATATTATGCTTGCTAAATAAACTGATGTTCAAATGTTGTGTTCAGCAAAATCTATATAGCCTTTTAAGGAAAGACTTCCTTACTTCAGGATGCCATTTGGGCCTGTATACACATCTATAACATTGGGGCTGGAGGGAAGCATTGTGATGATTCGATCTGCTTTGTCTGCCACATCCGCAGGGCTGTCCAGGATCTGGGAACATGGGGGAAAAAGAAGTACGTCTAATTCAAGCAATGTAAAATAAATATATAAGACAGTATAATTATACAAAGATTTGTGGAAAAATATAACTTATTGAAAGGGTCAGAATACTGTCAGAATAAAACAATGAAATCAATCATACAAAGCATGTGCATCACAGTGTTTAACACAAGTCAGATGTGACCAAGATAAGTTTAATGTCCGTCATCCTGACCTGGGCTCCCAGTTCCTGTAGCTCTTTGCAGGACTCTGGAAACACATCGGTGGCCATCACTGGATATCCATGTTTTATGAGGTTCTTTGCCATTGGGTTTCCCATGTTCCCCAGGCCAATGAAGCCCACCTGGGTTTTAGAGGCCATGGACCTGATGGAGACTAAAAACAGACATTAATTATATAATAAATAGTGTCATATTTAGAATTTCACATCGGATACTTTAACATAATAACTGTTACAGTTTAAAATAATGAAAATCTGACGTGCAGAGAATAGATCTTAATAAGTCTCTGCATGTTGACCTAGCGGCAGATGTGCGCAAATACACTGGATGTTATATTAAAAATTATTAATACAATTTATTTTATTGTTTTATCAAACAAAAACCCCAAAACGAATCCGTAAAAAGATCACCACCAAAAGCTGATCAAATTCTTGTTTACTAAAGTCTGAATAATACTTTATCCTTTTACAATTTCAATCTGGTTAGATGAACTTGATTTATCATGATATATTAAATCTCACTCAACTGCAACAATTTAACAACCGTCCACCATTTAGTTCAATGGCGAATGAGTCTTATCACAATAAGTATAACGTTAATTGTCTTCTCGTGTTTCAGTGACTTACTATGACTTTAGCCTGACAGCTATAACCGAGAGCTGCCAGTGCATTGCATTATATCAGATATTTGCAGCACGGAAAAATTGCATAGAAATGCACAGTAGTAGACAAAAATATATATTTTTTTAGGATAACGGTGCAAAAACATTACCTTGCATGGCGTTGACATGGTTATGACACTTTCCTACTAGACACCGCGAGCCCCTTAACAGAACGGCCATGCTGCTTCGCTCTTGACCTTCGACTTACAGTGACGCCATTGGATAATGGATGACTGACACGTGTGCCTCCATACGCTTTATTCCTCTCGGAACTCTTCGTCCAATGACAATCAAGGGAAGGCGGGACATCCTTCAAATCTCATATCAATGGATCAACAAAAATAATTTGTAACTTATAAATGGAAGCTCATAGTAACTGCCCTTACTTAGTCTGCTATTTAATTTACCACAACAAACATTTATTATTTGTATTTAATAAAAGGATTTCATCGTATATTTATGTCTTGTAATTGTATATGCAAATATAAATATTTGTCTAAATATTTTACTAACCTACTCAACATTATGACAATGTTGAACTCTTAGGGACTTAAGTAGCCAATAAAATTACGCGAAAACGACATTTCTTATGGTTAATTGAACAAAGTAAATATGTAGAGTTTATTTGAGAACATCATGTGTTGATAATCATGTGAACCAATAACGGTATATTCTTTTGCTATTTTAATCAGGGAAGTTATATCTATATTTATATATTTTAAATGTTTACAGGTTAACTAACTAAATGTGAATCCAAGTGACAAAAATACCTTTAAAACACGTATCATTTTCTGTATAATAATATACATTAGTCTTAGCCGGGTGAGTGCAAACAGATAGTGAGTGTAAACTACATGAAGATGAAACTGGATTGAGCTGTGGCGGATATGATGTGTGAGGCGAGTGTGTGTTGTTGTTATTGTGTTGTTCCGGGAAACCACTGACACGAACAGAAGGGGATGTACTTGCGCTGAGACTGGAAAGTGCGTCAATAACAGCGCTGGGTTTTTCTGTGATACGTTTGCATGAAAATGAGGTATTGTGTCGTCTTTTATTCACTTTTAGTGTCTGTGTATATGCTTATTAGTCTTTAGTATCTATTATGTTTTTATGTTACTGACTTTTAATATCATTTTGAGCTCTGTTGTGGCGAAAGACAGACAGTTGGTCGGGAGCATGATAAGGGTTATTCCTGAACTAACTAACGTTAGTCGGCCTCACACTTTGACTTGACTTGGGATGATAACTGATGCATTTTTATAGAGAAATAAAGACCAGATAAGATGTGGATTTGGGATGATTGAACACTGATTGAATGGCAAAAGCTAATAAGCTGTAATTGTCTTGACATTATGGTTTGTTATTGTTTAGCCAGACGGCTAAGACATGCTAAAACCTGCTAGCAAGCTACATCGCTACCACTAGCTTAGCTAATATAGAAAACGTCATGTATATGAAGTATATTTGGTATAGCCATAAACAATTTATATAATATTCGGTATGAAATATATATATTTTATTTAACTTTTCCTCGTTACAACATGGTTAACACTCGAAGTTGTAATACGTGTAAGTGCTAGTAACTTCGGCCTATTAGCAAAACATTGTCTAGAAAACAAGTATGAAGAAAAAAAAATATTTTTACTGTCATTTACACATATAAGTTAACTAACGTGAATTATTTTCGGCTAAATTATCCAAGGTCACATTTCTGTGCTATTTGTGCTATTATTAGAGAGACATTTGTAGTGTCAGGTAAAATAGTGTCACAGAAGTTATAATAAAATAGCCGCAATAAATGCAGTTTTGTTGTTAAGTTACAGGGTTAAACGATTGGGTAAACATGATGAAAACAGGATTTTACAGTTCAAGTCAGTAAGACACGTCACGTGTGACGTCACCACTCAAACTCGGATAAAGGTCATAATAATTTTGATTTGAGAGAGAGGGGGAGCTATTCTATATTATTGACCGTCGCATGTTTTCACTCCTTCGCATGCTGAAATGTGTCGTGTGAACAATCTTTTTTCTGTTTCTGAAAGCGTGACTGAGTCTCTGTCGTGTCGGGAATTTCCTGCTCTGTCGCTGTACTCACCGCCCTCTTAACACACATACGATTACGTAATGTTTCTTTAGATAAAAAGGGACAAATGAGCAGTGTGAATGAATTTATGCGACAGCTTAGTGAAGACTTGGTAAAGAAGGTTTTTATGTACAACACGTGTTCCTCAAATCCGATACTTATTTTCCCCAAGCAAGACAAACTGAAGAAACTGGTCAGGTAAACTAACCAACACACAATTTGAAGGTCTTCCTTGCTGGAATATTATTTAGGTATCACCATGATTACAAAACAAATGGCCTTTTCTTATCAAGTGCGGCTAGTGATCACAACCACAGGACAATCTCGACAATCATCAGACTCCGTTTGCTCATTGCTAACCGAGTCATCACCTTATGAGTGTTAGAATGTTTCACGTCTGTAAAAAGCACATTGGTACTAAATTGGTAAATTTCCCAGAGTTTGATAGTTGTGGTGATAATAATTTGACCTACCTCACCTCAGTTTAATTTTAAGCTACATTAAATGCAATTTACTTTAATAAAGTATTATGGTTTGAAGAGTCTTTTATTAAAAATTATGGAGGGACTTGAGATAAGAAAGTGGCTCAGTGCTGTTTTAGCCAAGATTAAATTGACTTGTTTCACCCAGAAATAAAAATTATCATCATTTACTCACCCTCAAGTAGTTCCAAACCTGTGTGAATTTCTTTCTTCCGTTGAACATAAAAATATATATATTGAAGAATTTGATTAAGCAAACAGTAGCTAGTCCCCATTGAATTTAATTTCTATAGTTTGGAAAAACACCAGAACTCGGTGGGGACCAGAAACTGTTATAGCAAGGATTCTTTCAAAACCATATTTTTACTCCTGGTCGACATCAAACAATTTATTTATTAAAACAACTAAAAACCAAGCAGTATCAATCTCAATTTGCATCACGATGTTATTATTCAGCATATTTCACTTGAAAGAGGCTCATCAATTCCACACAGGCTCTGCTGAGTTTTATAGTTAAAAAATATATTGAATTGTACTTAAGGAATCTATTAATAAGCCCATTTGATTTATTTTGCACAAGATGGTAGGCATAAAATAAATAAATACTTAAAGAAATGACTTCTTTTATCTCAAATGCAAATGTGTGTTCCTGATTCTCTTTATTTGGAGTCAATCAAATGATTAGAGTTGTCTCTTGCAGCAGTAGAAATCACATCAAAACTTTAATTAGTCAAAACGAATTAATGAATATGAATGAGTTCATAAATAAGTTGCCTTTCTTTGTATTGAAATACAATTTGTATAGAGTCAAATGCAGAATATTTTCATGTGTCCTTGTGTCACTTCTTATATGGGTCCTGTATTCCCACAGACGCAGCTGCTGATAGACAGATGGCTTTATTCCTGGAGGAGACCGCAGCAAGCAGCACCATGGAAATGTCCAATTTTGCCCATGTCATCTTCCAGAATGTGGGGAAAAGTTACCTTCCTCATGCAGCATTAGAGTGCCATTACACTCTCACGCAGTTCATTAAACCACATCCCAAGGACTGGGTCGGCATATTCAAGGTGACCGTCATTTTGTCTCTGTTTTATACCTTCTCTTTCTGCCGTGTTTTGCTCAATCCTTGGATATGAAGTGTCTAACAAGAGAAGAATAGATAACAGGTTGTAACTTGTCTTGGATTCTTCCGTTTCATCTCATCACTATTCCACCTTCAAACAAGTCAATTAATAAACAAATATAAATAATTACAGTAAATGTAACATTTTAGTACATTAAATCATAACTTGAATGAGTTGCAGAAACTTTAAGTACCTTTAGCATGAAGGAGATTGTACTGTATAAAGGTACTAGATTTTCACAACTTTCAAATCTGTTTTATGAGGTGTTTGTCAACAGAAAGACGTTACATCAGCTAAACAGTTGGTATGGTGTAGGGCTGCAACAACTAATCAATAAAATCGATTATTATGGATAATGAAAATCATCGACAGCGATTCTTATTATCGATTAGTCAGGTGCACGTACAACTTCTGCCGGTTACGTCAAATTACATCACTGAACAACGCATTTCTCTATACAAAATGCATCAAAAAATAGTGGTGGAAACGTCTCGGTTACGTATGTAACCCTCGTTCCCTGAAGGAGGGAACGGAGACGTCACGTCGGATGACCGACGAATTGGGATCTCGCCAGAGAGACCTATCGAGTGTAACTAAACGAGCCAATGGACATTGGCATGCGATCATTGCATCCAGCTGCCGCTGATCACAGCGTGAGTATAAGAGGCAGCCGGTGCACCGCATTAATCATGTTTTCGCTGAGGAGCCGAGCCGGAGACCCGGCCGCCCAGCGGTGGTACAGCAACTGTGGCGACGGGGCGTGGCGTCTCCGTTCCCTCCTTCAGGGAACGAGGGTTACATCGTAACCGAGGGCGTTCCCTTTCAGTCGGTCACTCCGAGTCACGTCGGATGACCGGCAATTGGGATCTACCAAAGCGCCACAGGAGCTGCCCTTCCAGCGCCCTGTAGACCTCCTGATCCTTCCTATAAGGCAGGCGATAGGACCGGGCTACACAGAGAAGGTCGACTACTGCTGTCCCTAGAGCAACCCAAACAGTAGGACTTGAATAACACTGGGAAAGTGTGCCCTTCCACTTGGAAGAGGCACACTGCGGAGTCACCTCCTCCCAGAGGGGTTAAGTGACATTACTCACGTGAAGTAACCCCGTGGGCCCAATGCACATGGAAGTCTCTGTGATGGCTCAGGCTGCATCATTAGAGACGGCAGAACATGGTCTACCTGGGGAACACGGTTCTAATAAGCATACCGTGGAAAACACATATGGGATCCCAACAGGGTCACTCATATGGGCACTAGCCTCACACTAGATTTCAAGAATTCATTGGCTGAAAGGCCTGGCACCGTACGTTCCGCCACGTCTGGGCACCGGAGTGCTGGAGGACTCGACAGGGTTTGCCCGGTTAGGGAACTCTCTGGAGAATAAGGCGTTTAGGGGCGCCGCAAGCCGACTCTGAACAGGGCCTCTCAGTGCCACTACCCGTTTGAGGTGAGAACACAGGAGGAAACCGGTTCGACACGCAGGCTATAGAACCTAGCGAACGTGTTGGGAGTCGCCCAACCCGCAGCTCTACAGATGTCTGCTAGCGAGGCGCCACGCGAGCCAGCGCCCAGGACGATGCAACACCCCTAGTGGAGTGAGCACGCAACCTGAGCGGGCAGGGCACACCTTGTGCTTCATAGGCCAAGGTGATAGCATCCACTATCCAGTGGGCCATCCTCTGCTTGGAAACAGCCTTCCCCTTCTGCTGTCCACCGTAGCAGACAAAGAGCTGCTCTGAGGTCCTAAAGCTCTGAGTTCTATCCGTGTACTGTCGCAGTGCGCGTGCGGACAGAGCAAAGCTAGGGCTGGGTCTGCCTCCTCCGGGCAGCGCTTGCAGATTCACTACCTGGTCCCTGAAGGAGTGGTAGGAACCTTGGGCACATAGCCGGGCCGGGCCTCAGTGTTGCACTGAGTCAGCCGGCCCAAACTGAAGGCACGAATCGTCGACCGAAAATGCCTGCAGGTCCCCACCCTCTTGATCGAGGCCAATGCAGTCAGGAGTAGGGTTTTCATAGATAGAAACTTCAATTCGACTGACTGCAAAGGCTCAAAGGGGGCAGTTATTAGGGCTCTTAGCACCAAAGCCAAATCCCAAGAGGGTAGAGAGGGGCCTGGGAGGGTTCAACCTCCTGGCCCCTAAGAAACCTGACAACCAGATCGTGCTTCCCACCGACTTCCCCTCTACGGGTCGTGGTAAGCAGAAATAGCGCCACATAAACCTTAAGGGTGGAAGGGACAGCCTACGCTCCAACCCTTGCTGTAAGAAGGAAAGCACAGCTCTGATCGAGCATCTCCGGGGTCCTCCTGGTGGGAGGAACACCATTCGACGAACAGGTTCCACTTCAGAGTATAGGCCCGTCTCGTGGGACGGTGCCCGTGCTGAAGTGATAGTGAGTGCTACCTCCTGGGGTAGGTCAGCTAGAACCTCGCGTCCCATCCAGGGACCATGCGTGGAGTTTCCACAGGTCCGGGCGCGGTGCCATAGGGTGCCCGTCTCTGAGAAAGCAGATCCTTCCTCAGAGGAATTGGCCAGGAGGGGCTGTCGCGAGGAGCATGAGTTCCGGGAACCAGGTCCTGTTGGGCCAATATGGAGCCACTAACAAGACCTGCTCCTCGTCCTCCTGATCTTGCACAGTGTCTGTGCTAGTAGGCTCACTGGGGAGGCATGTTGCGCAGGCCCCGGGGCCAGCTGTGTGCCAGTGCATCCGTGCCGAGCGTTGCCTCGGTTAGGGAGTAGAACTCTTGGCAGTGGGTGGTTTCTGGAGATGCAAACAGGTCGACCTGGGCAGCTCCGAACCGTCCCCAAATCAGCTGAACCGCCTGGGGATGGAGTCTCCACTCGCCTGGAAGTGCTGCTCGGGACAGCTCGTCGGCTGCCCGATTGAACACTCCTGGGATGTGGATGGCACGAAGGGACCTCAGATGCTTCTGACTCCAGAGGAGGAGGTGGCGGGCGAGTTGCGACATGCGACGGGAGCGCAAACCGCCTTGCCGGTTGATATACGCAACGGTCGCAGTGTTGTCCGTGCGGACCAGAACGTCCTTGCGCTGAAGGCGCCCTCTGAGACGGCTCAGGGCAAGGCGTACTGCTAGCAACTCGAGGCAATTGATATGCCAATGCAGTTGGGGACCCGTCCAAACCCCTGATACTGCGTGCCCGTTGTATGCGTGGCTCCCCAGCCTGTGGATGAGGCATCTGTGAATACCACAGCATGCCTGGATACCTGCTCCAGGGGCACTCCTGCCCGAAGGAACGAGGGATCTGACCACGGCCTGAAGGTCTTGCGGCAGGCCGGTGTAATCTGAACCCGGTAAGTGCCGCGTTTCCACGCCCACCTCGGGATTCGGCCATAGAGCCAGTGCTGAAGCGGTCTCATATGGAGCAGACCGAGCGGAACTGTCACCGCAGCTGCAGCCATATGCCCCAGGAGCCTCTGAAAGAGTTTCAGTGGAACCGCCGTCCTGCCTGATAAGGTCTTGAAGCAGTTCAGCACTGACTGAGCACGTTCCTGGGTGAGGCGTGCTGTTTGGTTGACCGAATCGAACTCCATGCCGAGAAAAGAGATCCTCTGCGTTGGCACGAGTTTGCTCTTTTCCCAGTTGACCCGAAGGCCCAGCAGGCTGAGGTGCTTGAGCACCAGGTCCCTGTGTGCAGACAACTGCCTGCGAGACTGTGCGAGTATGAGCCAGTCGTCGAGGTAGTTGAGAATGCGCACACCTTGTTCTCTCAGGGGACAAGGGCCGCCCACGACTTTGGTGAAGACACGAGGCGACAGGGACAGCCCGAAGGGCAGGACCTTGTACTGATACGCCTGTCCCTCGAACGCCAAACGCAGGAATGGCCTGTGTCGCGGGAGGATCGAGACATGAAAGTACGCTGGCGTCCTTCAGGTCGATCGCTGCAAACCAATCTAGGGACGGACGCATCCAAAATGCGTTTCTGCGTCAACATCTTGAACGGCAGCTTGTGAAGTGCACGGTTCAAAACTCGCAGATCCAAGATCGGTCGTAACCCACCACCTTTCTTGGGCACAATGGTAGGGGCTGAACAACCCCGACCTCATATCGGCTGGAGGGACCAGCTCTATCGCATCCTTCGCCAGTAGGACTGCGATTTCCGCACGCAAGACAGGAGCATCGGCGGGTTTGACTGAAGTGAACCGGATGCCCCTGAACTTGGGGGGACGCCGGGCGAACTGAATCGCATAGCCGAGTCTGATGGTCCGTAGGAGCCACCGAGACGGACTGGGGAGCGCTAGCCAGGCTCCGAGAGACCGTGCCAGCGGCACCAACGGAGCCACCGACGTACCCGTGGTGGGGCAGCGATGTGGAACACAGGGACCCGGCCCGGGGCCTGTGAAGGCCTGGCCTGTGATGGCGGGGGGCGGGGTCTGGGTGTGTAGTGTAACACTCACCTGATTCCTCCTCGTGTGGGAGGAAACGCAGGAGCCCGGCTTGCGTGTGACGACTTGTAGCGGGGGCTTGAGTGCTACTGCCCTTACCCGGTTCCACAAATGGGCAGGAGGGGTGCTCTTGGGCAACCCCCCCCTGCCTGGCGAGAGAGGAGGAGGGAAGTGATCCCGTGATGCACGGTACACCACTCTCCTCCTCTTGAGACCCAGAGACTGAGGAAACTGCTCTTTTATTGAAGTTTTGGGTACCGCTGGCTGCTGGGCCAGCGGCGGAACAAAAACAAAACGAAACAAAGGATTCTCCACCCGGCCCTCCTCCGGGGGAGGGAGTGGTGCGGTCACCATCTCCCGACGAGCAGTTCCTCCATCTCTGGGTCGCCTGCCTCAGGGCCTCTTGCACTTGCGCTTGCCGCCTGGTCTGGCGGGGCCTGGGCGGGCTGGGCGTCCTGTCTGTGACCGGCTCCACACGCCGCACGGTGGAAGGCTGCTGCCGCGGCGTGGGAGCGGGCGGCCACAGGGGCGCCCACGGCGACGCAAGCAGGCTGAGGGGCTGCAGCCGGAGTGGAAGCAGCAGCGGGTTTCCTCCGGCGCATGATGTGCTTGATCGCCTCAGTCTGCTTCTGTGCTGCCGAAACTGCTGGGCACAGCTCTCGACAGCGTCGCCGAAAAGGCCGGTCTGTGACACGGAGCATTCAGGAACTGTACCTTCTCCTGCTCCTTCATGTCAGTGAGACACAGCCAGAGATGGCGCTCCTGGACCACAAGCGTGGACATCGCACGACCCAGAGACTGTGCGGTCACCTTCGCCGCCGGAGCGCCGAGGTCCGTCGCAGCACGCAGCTCATGTAGAACCGCCAGGTCGTGCCCACCCTCGTGCAGGTCTCTCAGTGCTTTGGCCTGATGGACCTGCAGTAACGCCATGGCGTGTGGGGCAGAAGCCGCCTCCCCACAGGCTCTATAAGCACTGCCAGTGAGGCCTGACGAGTACTTACAGGCCCGTGAGGGAGACACGGTTCACCCGCAGAGTGGAAGCGACTGTTGGACACAACTGCATGGCCACAGACCGCTCCACAGAGGGGATGCCCGTGTACCCCAAAGCGGCTCCACCATCGAGGGTGGTGAGGGGAGGAGCCACAAGGTTTATTTCGGCAGTAAAGGTGCCTTCCATGACCTTGTAAGCTCCTCATGCACTTCGGAAAGAATGGCACCGAGGGGGCGCTGAAAACCAGCGCGACCCCCGAGAAACCACTGTCCAACCTAGAAGGGTCGGGACGCGGTGGAGGATTCCACACGAGCCCGACGTTCTCGGCGGCCCGGAAAGCATAGCCGTCATCTCTGGGTCTGGCTCGACAACGCTACCACACCCGAAGGGGCAACGCAGCCGAGTCGTCATCCCGGAGAGAGAGGGCTCGCCCTCCGATGCAGCGACCGACATCTGGTCATCAGGGAGGCACCGAAGGAAACGGGTGGGTACCCCACTCAGCAGAGGCCCCAGTCCGAACCAGCGGTACCCCTGCCGGCTGCGGAGTGCCTGAGGGTGAGAACCTCCACTTGGGAAGCCCTCACCGTAATCCTCAGATCACCTCTGACTCCACCGGATGCTGTGCCGCCTGCTTTGTGCCAGGACGACGCCAGATCGCGGCAGAGGCAGAGGGACTCCGCCATGTTTGACACAGCGGAGTCTATTGCGCAACTCCGAGATGGTCATGTCCCCACATGAAGAACATGAACCATCCACGAAAGCTTCCTCAGCGTGCTGAATGCCCAGACACGTGAGGCAGTGATCGTGATGACCGTCCTGAGGCGCCAGAGATCGACCGCGCAGAAAACGCACGGGTGATAAGACATCTTTAAAAGACGCGATCACCCGTGTACTCTTTTAGAGAAATCTGCTCTCTTAGTGCTGAAGCACGCAGGGGCTGGCCACCGCACACTCCTAGTGTTACTGTCTTCACGGGAACCGCTTCTCTTTCTCCCGTGAGACCGCGACCACCGCTGCCGTGCTGTAACGCCGCACTCGCCGCTCAGTTTCTCACCGCGACAGGAAGAGCAGTAGTGAATACCACCGCTCGGCTCCGGCGAAAGGATGATTAATGCGTGCACCGCTGCCTCTTATACTCACGCTGTGATCAGCGGCAGCTGGATGCAATGATCGCATGCCAATGTCCATTGGCTCGTTTAGTTACACTCGAAGTGGATAGGTCTCTCTGGCGAGATCCAAGCCGGTCATCCGACGTGACTCGGAGTGACCGACTGAAAGGGAACAGAATGATTTCTATGCTGCGGGAGATGTACGTGATCCAAGCTGCTCAAACATGAGCATTCTATATTTAAAGCTTTAAGGTTATGCATTAGCGTATTGGCTTTCCCTGTCAGGCGCTTTGACAGATGTGTGCATCCTCAGCGCAAACACCTTCAGTTTACAGTCATATCTTTATCTGTAAATGTCACAAATTAATGTAAGCATTTCCATTTTTGCATAAAGTTTCATTCATCCTGACAGTTTGTGTTAAGTTTAAATCTTTACTGAATGAGTGCCGGGCCGGCGCGGCGGGCGCGTCAGAGAGGGAGACAATATTCAGCGCACAAACATTCATTGTGCAATATCTGCTGTTGAACGTTAATTTAAGGTTTACAAGTCCACTTGTAGTGCACGTATTTTATGAGAGTAGGACCTGTAAAGGGATAACAGCGTGTAATTATCTGAATATAAATATCGGACGCTTCATAGCCGCCTTTTACAGGATAAAGAAATTACAGTACGTGACTGTGATCAAAAAGTGAACACGTGTTCCTGCAGAACATTACTCTTACCTGTTGGTTAACACTGAGTTTGTGTTTTATTCAATCCTTATTATTATCTTAATGAAGAGATTTAAACTATAGGCCTATATACAGTGCTTAAATTTCTTAAAACAAATGTATGTAAGGTTTATAACAAATGATGTGAGGTTTGTGCCACTGCTGCTCTAAACTAACAGCATTGGTGTTTACTTCAATAATCTTTTAGCTGTATTGGTTAGTCCTCCAATATGCGTAAGCTCTTTAGTATGAGTAGGCTATTTCTAATGCAATAATATAATTATTGCTGTTATCTATGAAAGAATGAAAGGTCTATGAAATATTTTTTCAGATACCCAATTACAGTCAAAAAGTACCTAAACAATGCCAGCAAGAATGCATGCTGTTAGGAAAGGCAGGAGGTCTTTTTTATTTATTATGTGAATAAATACTATTTAGTTGTTTCAGTTAGTTATTTGCCAAATAAATGACAAAAACAGTTTTGGATTTAAACAATTTTGACAAATTCCAAAAATATTTGTGTTTTCTCTTTATTATGACAGGTGGTTTAATAAATTGTTAAGCACTGTATGTTTTCATAGCGTTCAGTTGACACATTTGTTTGAAGAACATTGGGCAGAATTTGGAAGTGTTCGCATCCACTTGACAGCACTGACGGCAGCTCCGGTGGATCTTAAGATGACCGCGAATCATTTCTCCTTCTCCGTCTATGTCAGTGCATTAAACCCGTCATGATTATGTAGGCAACTCGATGTTCCAGTTCATTCAGCGCAGCTTTAAATGTGGATGTGAATCCTGACAATGTAAAGGCGTCAGTTCGGCTATATACATGCGGTTCTGACGGTTCTACAATATAGAATGCTCTATGAACTCTCTATGAAGTGAAGTGATGATGCCATACTAGCTTTTACTTTCTGCTCTAGAGTCTTGTTTGTGTTAAACATGGCAGAAAAACAGTCTTAAGTAGGGATAACTGCAGGCTTGCGTAATGGGCGTGGCTAGAGGTGTGATGCGTCGACGCACTCCATGCTAATCGACGTGTTTTAATAATCGACGTAATCAATGACATCAACGAATCGCTGCAGTCCTAATCAGAGACACAGCTTCCTGTGTGTGTGCTGTGCACACTGTAAACAGTATGAGAGTACTTTGAGTTATTTATCGTCGTCTTTCGCTTGAATGCTTTAAAATCACTTCAAATTTTCAATGGTGTATTTGTCTGTTCAAGGGAAAGAAGACTAATTTTTGTGTTTTTACGCATCATTTTGCACTTGAATGGTTTAACATCACATAAATTAGCAAAGCTTAAAATTATGAGGATGCAACAGTGGCCTGATCGGGCCAGTGACAAATCCGTCAACTGTCCTGTGCATCTATCATGCTGGCCCCGGGCCATCGAGCCCTGACTAGTATGGCCTTCTTTGTGGTTTGGTCTACATTTTGTCCATTTTTGGCACCTGAAGCCACTGTTAACAGATTACACCAACGAACGTTGTTTGGCAAATAAAGCCTTAGTTCTCTGTTTTCTCTTTTTGATGTATGAACCGCAGTCTAGTTGTTTGCTTGATGCCATTTTATTTTACTAAATCATATATCAGCTATTAAAGTGAAGTATTAGAATTCAAGTATTCCAGTCAACACAACGTTAACCTATTGAACTTTCAACCCTCCTTTATTTTACGTCTGCTAGCCTTTTCACGTATTTCAGGACAGTTCTCAAGTCAGCCAAGTTGGTTTCCTACCATTTTATAGGAATCATGTGTGGTGTTACAGAAAATGTAATGTCTTGATTCCATTTCCTATCTTCACTTTCCACAGTGTGGAAATTACAAGGCCCCTGCTGTCATATTTGGCAGTGTAATGTTCAGGGAGTCGCCATTACTGCTGCTTAACATAATGTTGGATTTACTGCTGGTCACTTAAATGTTTCCTGCTGTAAAAGATTTTCAGAACCAGATTTCGCTCTAGTCTAACTTAAAAAGACTAGTTTTTTGTTGTTGTAGGTATCATTTTAGAACACAACTGCTGCTGTTATATATAGTTTAACCCAAATGTCTGTGCCTGATGCATATTAGATGTTGGTTCCAAAGTAGGCTATATAGCCGGTCACTTCCTCGCAAGCCATTAAGATGATAACCTGCTTTGTTTTTTGAGGAAGATATTTTATGGAGAGCTAACTAGGAAATGAATCTCTTTTAAACCTGAAGGAAATGTGATGCGACTCCTTGAACTGATGGGCTATGCATGTCTTATTCAAGTTATTCGGGAAAAACTGTGAATCATATCCAGGAAAATCTCAGTCACAACTGGTTCCTCTTCTAACAAGGTTTTCATCAAGTGAACATTTACTATCGGCTTTTATAACAGAATGCGGTTTGAGTATTTGTGAAAGATCTTGGCAGTTTGCTTGGCAGAGAAAAAAAGATATAAAATATTACAACCCGCTGGTAGTTTGAAAATCCCACTATGTTGGCACAAATCGGTGCGTCATGCTGGAGTAGTTGAACACGAGTGTGGTCATGACGGTGTGCACGGTAATGAAATATGTGGGTTGGCAGGATAAGTGGAGTGTTTAGGCTCCATCTGCTTTCTGGAGTTCCCCAGCTACTGCTGGATGAGAGAACATAAAACAAACTGAATTTACAGCATTATGGATGTGGACTGTACGGCGAGAGGAAATAAAAGGAACGTCTGACTGCTGTAGGTTAGTGGTGGGGGAGTTGAGTGTGGTCACTGTCAGGGTTTAGTGTCTAGGTTCGGATCCGACCAGATCAAAGTGGCATTTTAGAACTTTTTACTTTGCGTGTGATATACCGAGTCTGATGAAGCTGTTTTATGGCCGGCTGTCAGGAGGGCTTCTGCTTCTCAGCAGCTCTATCACATTCTGGCCAATGTTCTTGATTAAAAGGGACAACCCCCTCCACCCCGGTACAACTTTCAGATTCTTGGAAGGTGGATTAAAATCTCCATAGTCCACAGTCTATCTGATCCATATCAAATGGAAAGAGCTGGCTGAAATCACCAGTTCTGTTCTGATTGACTTTGAGATTGTGAAGTTCATGCAATTCAATCTTTGAAAGATACTTACAGTTTGGTTCAAGTAGTAAAAGAGACGAGATATACTTGAGAAGAAAGTGGTGTGGTATTTTCAGAATTACCATTGTATTGAATTAGGGTTGTATATCAATATGAATTTCCTGATTCAGATTTGATTCCAAGTAACTTATTTGATTTGATTTGATTACAGTCTAAATAACTCAGGCATATATCATCTGTAATGTCTGTTTTACTTACATGTGGAACAAATATAAAGGGAAACGTCCAACGTGGTGCATTTAAAAATATTATACATTATCACACAGCCATATATAAATAGAATATATTGCCATATAAGGGGTTCTTCAGCCAGAATAAGCTGTAATATGTGGAACAAACCTTCTTAAAATATCTGGCTTTAAAGGGACAGTTTGCCCAAAAATGAAAATTCCATCATTTTCTTACCCTACTTGTTTCAAACCTGTCTACCAGTTTCTTTCTTCTGCTGAACACAAAAGAAGATATTCTGAAAATGTGGGTAACCTAACAGTTGATGGTAGCCATTGACTTCCATTGGAATTTTTTTACATACTAAAGATGTCAATGGCTACATCAACTGTTTGGTTACCAACGTCTTCTTTTGTGTTCAGCAGAAGAAAGAAATCCATATCGGTTTGGAACGATATGAGGGTGAGTAAATGATTTCATTTTTGCTGAACTATCCATTTAAAGGAGGGGTAAGATGGGATTTCTGGTAGCCAATATTGATATTTCAAATCACCAAAACAAACATGCCCCTACCCCAAAAGGGTCTCGCCCCTATTTTAATAGCTCCACCCCACACATACGTACGCAACCCAGGCAACAATTAGTTCTGTGAAACAAAGCAAAACCAATCAAGAAGAAACAAAGCAACCTCTGCATCTGATCGCAGACCTTCCCGCTCCTTGAGTTCTCTCCAGCGCTGGAAAGCTGATCCAATATTTACACGGTTCCTACTTCTTGCCTTATCATAACACCGTGTCTACACCAGACGCGTGCGGTGCGGTGTGACAAAATACTATAGAACATTATAATCAGTGATGCTGTCTACACTGGATGTGGCGCGGAACGCCAAATCCCGACAGTAAACTGCTGCCGCATTCTGTTTATGACGTATTGACACAAATTTCAAATGATTTTCAACGGTTGCTTTGTAGTATCCAGTGTAGATAGACTTTAGCTGTTGTAGACATGGTGTAAGCATTGTTTTGTTCCGCAGACGTTTTCCTCTTTTGTTTTTAATCCGCCATCTCTATCTGTCTTATCGTCGCTTGGCTAATCTCGGTCATGTGCACAGAGTACTCTCTCCTCTGCATCATGAGTAGACACGCCCCTTACTGCTGATTGGCTACAAGTTTGTTTTGGTACTCGGCCGGACTCTGGCCAGTCATTATGATACATCAAATAATACAGAAATACATTCTATTGTGATTTATTACATTGCTTATTTATGCATGGCATCTTTTAAAAAATGTGGACAGTGTCGTTGCGTTACGGGCATCCCGAGTTTGAATCCCAGCTCATAGACCTCTCCTGATCCCGCCCCCCTCTCTCTTTTCCACTTTCCTTTCTGTCTGCTCTACACCGTCTTATCATAATTTGTAAATATTACCGTAATAGTATTGTAATATGGCACAGAAACTTAAGATAATTCTTAATTTCTTGGATATTTATGTGCTCAAACTCATAAATCTGACATTTCCAACCTCACCTAAATTGCACATTATATATCTACTGAGAAAACCGATGCAATTCACAAAGTTAAACTCCCTCATTACATACAGGAATGGCAGTTGGTCCTTGAGTACAACGGTTCTACATAATTTAACTTTCTGTCCAATTGCAATCTTTGTTTATGTTCTGAATTATGATGGAACTTAAATTATGTAGTCTAGCATGCCACTGGATCACAGTGTCTTCATATACCCTAAAGGGAAGGCGTTTTCCTCCAAACCGAGTTGGCTGACTGACGTGCATTTTTCTGCATCCAGAGACACAGAATAATTTCTGGCAATGAAAGGCACATGATTATAAATCACAACATGGGTCTGTCTGTGTTGACAGACAAAAGGCAGCCGTGCCAAACACCAGAAAATTGCAAGACCTGTTCCATGAGTCACTTGCCTGGAGCAGCAGGTAGTCGCAAGGATATTATTGCCACCTAGTGTCACACCTGAACACCAACTTTTATAAAAATAAGTCTTGATACACTTCTTGGAATCAGGAAATCTTAATATAGCATAAATGTGATTCAAACAATGGAGAACTCCAACTACTTCCTCCTCTTAGTCACCATTATCTGAGCCATAGCATTGTATGTTATGACATTAGATTAGGTGTAAGGATGTTTTAAAGCCTCTAAAGGACAAATGTGCTTAGCATCATTGAATTTGCCTTTTGCCTATTGTTTCTTGTTTGAGCAGGCATGCTGCCTGTGGCTCTCTTATGAAGTTGGAATGGTTACAGAGAGAATCTAGTTGAAAAACTTGTGAGCGTTATGTTGGATTGTCAGAACACGCCATCAGACTCACCGTGAAGAAGGCGAACACTGCTTTATAATTATCCTGTCAGCGCAGTAGTTGTTCTCTGTACTGCATCCTGATATATGACTGGCTGTACACAATGCTGCATGTAGTCAGGAGCACAGACAGAGTCATGGGCCGTAGTCATCACGAGTCAGGGAATTAGGTACTTTCTCACAAACACTGGGATGTTCTTTTGTGCTCTGTAGAGTTTTATTCATTATATTCAGTAGTTTCAGAAAATGTTTCTGAAAATGCTGCATTTATTTGATATAAAATGTATTCTTGAGTTATCTTAAATATTTCACAAATTACAGTTTTTACTGTATTTTATCAAATAAATTCAGTCTTGGTTATAGAGCTGGGCGGTATGACCAAAAATTTATATCACGGTATTTTTCTAAATTATACCGGTTTCACGGTATATGACGGTATTTTTTTTCTTCTATGCATGACCGGGTGTTAACCACATTTTCTACTGACTGAGGAAAAACTGCAGTAGATTGACTTAGAATGCCATATTTTAGTGTCATGATGAGTGAATATTGTAGAAGAAGTCCACACTAAATACAGGGGTTAAAGCAAAAAAATATTTCCTCGGCCAAACCCCATTCCACAGCCGTACGGCTACAGTCACACACACACAGTTTAAGAGCGGTGTTTTTCTTCTTGTAATTAGGAGCGCTTGTCCTCCTAATTAAAAACATTTAGGAGTACCTTCTGATCAATAAAAAAAAATTCTGATAAAAAAAATTGCCTTCCGAATACGAGGTGACGTTTGACTCCTTAAAGTGACTTACAGGGGTATTTTATCTTTACCTTTGCAATAGCATCATTTACATCTACTTCAAATTCAAAAATGTATGTTTATAAGCTTTTAGCAAGGAAATATTTAAAAAATATATAATAAGTACAATACGACAAATAAGTTAACAATCATGAAATCATTTGTATAATTTGGCACAGAACACAAAAGTGGCTTGTACGTACATTTTCAGACGTTTAATGAGGCTCAGAGGTGGCATGAGTGCAATTACATTCATAGATTCATGTGGACATTAATGTTTTACATATAAATTTGCTTTTAGTGATGCACAACGGCTCAGCTGTTACTTTATTTTGAACTATTTTCGTTGATGAAATAGAATCAAAATCATGCAGTACTTGTTTATTGATCTTTTGTATTAAATCAATATATCACATTTGCAAACTCCCCTTATAATTATTAAAAGCTGTCTCCTGATCGCGATCTGTGGGCGCAGACATTAAGAGCGCATGAGTGAGCTCAAGAATCAAAAGCACGTGTAAATGTGATGCATTCTGTCGGAACCTGCGGGAATGAGTATAATTATTATTAATAGCCGCAATCCCGCGCCGCAATTCAAGTTCTGCTCGGTGTTCTCTGCTAAGAACCCGACTGTGAATGATGCGAGTTACTATGTTGTTTGCCGGGGTTACTATGTTGTTTGCCGAGGCGGGGATGAGTTTTGGTGTTCCGCAGAACAACAACAGTGTGCTACATGTTTCCTACATGTTTCTTTCCCCTCAGTAATCCCTGATAACGTTTAAATGGAGTGAACACAGAGCAGTTTCTCCGTGAGCGGAATGTAAACCCGGAGTGGATCCAGAGCGGAGTGATTACAGAACGCTTAGAGTGGAGAGAGAGGAACGTGCTTAATCCACTCCAGGCTTTGATCACATCCCCTCAGCAGACTGAATACACCTCGTCTTTCCTTCATTTAACACCTATTCAAGCTAAAATCAAGACATTTATAACACTATTTGAGAAATGTGTATTTACAGTCTTAAAATGATGAAAAGTGAATTTAAGAAGGCGGGAACTCTGCAATTGACGGAATCACGACGGAGAACTTTAGATTGTGAGAGACGCGGAGCTGATGCAGCGGACGGTGGATATTTGTGGCAGTCAATGTGGATATTGTGGATGACTTCTTCTCTCTCATCACATTCTACTTGTGCTTCAGTTTCTGAACCACGCTTAGTAACACATACAGCTGTATCCTTGCCAAAATGCAATAGTGAAAAGAGACCCTCTCTAACAGTGTCGTTCGAACGTTATTTAAATGACACCGGTATTGCGGTATTTTAAAAATTCATATCGTGAAGAAAAACACCGGTATTCGGTATGAACCGGTATACCGCCCAGCTCTACTTGGTTAGTATAAAAGACTTTACAAATTATAATTATTCCAAACATTTCACATATTGTATACATTTACATCATTTAGCAGATGCTTTTATCCAAAGCGACTCACAAATGAGGACAATAGAAGCAATCAAAACCAACAAAAGAGCAAAGATATGTAAGTGCTCAGTCTCCGTGAGCCAAATGCAGTACGCAAGCGAATGCTAGTGTTTGAGTCATTTTTTAGTCAAGTAGTTAGAGTAGAAATAGAATATAAATGATTCATGTTATATAAAATGTTTATATGATAGTGGTTATATATGTGGAATATGTAAGTATTTGTATTTAGCTTTACCTTTGTCCTTGCAGTTGATTACATTTTATATAATATACTATTAGTTTTAGTCAAGTAAAAACAATTAACAATTTATATATTTTCTATTATGTTTTTCCCCGTTAAAATGTTATTCAGTGAATTATAGTAATTATAGTAATGAATGATTTTCCTTGGTCTCTTTTATTTTTAGTCTATATTTATTTGTGCATCGTCTATTCTTCTTAAATGCAGCTGGAGCTGTTCTCATCCTGAAGGCTCTTGTGTAGTTTCTCATGCTATTTTCATTCTCATCCATCTTTTCTTCCTTTGGTTACCGTTCCCTCCGCAAACCTAAATGAGAGACACACGGGGCTTAATTTTCGCCCTCTTTCACCCCGAACGTCTCTAATGAGTGGAGTTTGGTCCAGGCAGTAATGACGCCCGTATGGGCCATGCCTTTAATGGCTTCCTGCTCTTTACAGCTCCAGCACCTCGGGCAACTTTCTTGTACAATCAGGGGATTTCTGCAACACTAATGTTATTGTGGACATCGAGGACAGCTGTATGGTTTGAGAAAACAAGCCACACAACTTTCTAATCGGACTGAGATGTAGTGAGTTTGTATTTTTTATTGCGTGTGTGTCTGTGGGTTACTTCCAGGATGCGGTAGAGTTCTCACGTAGATGCCAATAGGAGGTACTAGGCTTGTGCTTTTGCATGTTCACAAACACAGTCAGCCCGATGTGAGTCTGATTTTGTTTGACAGTTTTATGATAGAGGGCTGAAATTATGGATGTATTTTCTGTACTCCCCCTCATCAACCATCAGTTAACAACACATAAAATTCATATAATTACATCTTGGTTTCCATTCTGAAGTATGTATAAAATTTTCACCTATTTTCTTCTTCCTGTTAAGGGTGAGTTGTAGCCGCGCTCCCTCAACCGAACATATTCACGAGGCTTTGGCGAGAAACACGTGGCAGACAGGCTGAGTTTCACTTGCCCCCGTAAAACACAGCCGAGTTCATGTTTTTATGCTTTCATCTCAAAGGCCTCATGGAGATGAGAAAAATGCTCAATGTGCCAAAGAATGTTGCAACATGAAGTGAATCGGGCAATGGTCAAGACCACGACAGCCTGACGAAGCATTTGCAGTCTTCCTCTTAGTGTATGTGGGAGAATTCACATAAACACTTAGTGGCTTAATAGCTTCACATTTGCCAAAAGCTGCACCATTATTTCTTTATTTTTTGTGTTTTTATTTTAGAGGCATGTAAATAATTTTTAAAACATATATTATTATATATAATGTTGTTAATTTTATTATATATTTTTTTCCAAACGTTTGGAATAATGACAGTTTTTAAAAAGTTTTTCATAAATTCATAAACATTTTAAATTGAATTCACAAAAAAAACAGTTATTTTAAATTGTAATTATATTTTACAATATTACTGTTTTACAGTATTTTTTCATTAAATGCAGTGAGTATAAAAGATATAATCAAAAACAATAAAAAAATATATATATATATTCCAAACATTTGACCGGTAGTGTGTATATTAGAGGTCGACCGATATGGGTTTTTCTCTGGCCGATGCCGATATTTAGAAATCAGGAAAGCGATATATGATGCCGATTTTTTGGGGCCGATATGTTTGGCCGATTTTCTATCTTTTTTTTGTTTCTTCATCTCATAAAATCTAATTCAAGTAATTGCTTAAATTAAATATTTATTAATTTCATTTATCTTTAAATTATTGAAAATTAAAGTTTTTTTGGCAAACAAAGGGAATTTACTATTAAAATTAAAACATGTTAGAAATGTTGTGTGATCATTCCTTAAAAAAAATACGTTTTCATAATTTTAGTTGTAGTAGTATGTACAGAATGATAGAGCGGAATATTGAACATGAGTCACATGGCGCAGTGATGACGGCTGAGGGAGAGGGGAAACCTGAACACACTGCTGCGCGGCGAGGCGCGGAATATATTTTCGGCTGCCGAAAATTCAGTGCATCCCTAGTAAATGGACAAAACGATTCTTCGAGGCACATAATTTGCCTCGGTTGATTTTTTTGTATTCCAGTTATTCAAGGAATTGTTTCAGCCCTAAAAAAGTTACTCACATTCTTTTTCCAAATGTTATTCTCATTCTCTCTCCAAAAGTAGCGTCATATTTAACCAATGAAATACAAGGCTAGATTAAGAACGAAGGATAAGAACGTTTTCTTAGGGAGTTACCAGGTAGTTCTCTCTTCAGAAAGTTAGCAGGCAGAGGAGGACATCACAGGGTTATCCGTTGTGCCAGTGGAATGGCAATCTGCTTGCCGCACGAGGCAGCGTCTCGTGTTGCTTGCAGACGCGCCTGTATATTAATCGGCCTAATTTGCAGCACAATCGGCCGATGCTGATTCATTAAAAAATGCCAAAAATCGTCCGTGCAACCAGCCGGCCGATCAATCGGGTGACTTCTAGGGTATATTGTGAAATTACAGATATGTTATGTTAAGTGTTTATATGGATAGTGGATATATATGTGTGATATTTATATTCATGTATTTGCCAGGTTATACAAGTACTAAACATTATAAAATGTATAAGCTGTACATTTTATAATGTTTTTATCCAACTAGAAGTTATCTAGAATTCTGGACTGGAGATTTTCTGGAGATTCTAGATTATTATATTTTTTGTTTATTTCTTTAACAGTATTTTTTATTCTACTCTTATTTCTTTTAAACAGTAGGTTTATATTTTAAACCAAAGTTCTGTTGAATGCTTGATTCTAATTGCTTGTCAGATGTTCTGAGAGGATGACTACTCTTGCATAACTACACAGTAGTGAATTGTGTCAAATCTTGAATGTGTTACAGTTTCATGCCGTTTTGCCAAATTATTTCAGTTATTTAAAAGACAGCGGCTATTTTCACTATTGCAATAGTGCGAATAGCATATTTTATTAGCGGTAGATGCTATTTACACTAAGTGAAAATAGCAAAGGATTCTATTTACACTAAGTGAAAATAGCAAAGGATTCTATTTACACTAAGTGAAAATAGCAAAGGATTCTATTTACACTAAGTGAAAATAGCAAAGGATTCTATTTACACTAAGTGAAAATTGCAAAGGATTCTATTTACACTAAGTGAAAATTGCAAAGGTTTCTATTTACACTGTGAAAATAGCAAAGGATTCTATTTACACTAAGTGAAAATTGCAAAGGATTCTATTTACACTAAGTGAAAATAGCAAAGGTTTCTATTTACACTAAGTATAATAGCAGCATTTTTTTGTGATATGCTTTTTACACTAAGTGCAAATAGCTATTGATTATATTTACAGTATGTTAACATAGCAGGATTTTCTACTTGTTATACTACTATCTGCACCTCAGTATTGTAGTACATTATAAAACAGTATGCAATAATAACTTATTGAGTGTACATTTTTATTAAAATTATTAAATTGTACTAGAGCATGCTCTCATGCTTGGTGGTTCGAAAAATCGCATTATTTATCACATAATTTACATTATTACAATACCTTTCTCCCCAGCCTGACACAAACGACTGGATTAGTTCCGGGTTTGATGAAGGCCCGCCTTCTGAAAAACGAAATGTGTTGTGATTGGTTAGCTGTCCCAGTGCGTTGTGATTGGCGAACAGCATAGATGATTTCAGTACTGCCTCGCCCCTTGCCAGAACAGCAAGTTCGTCAAATCAATTCAGACCTCGAGAATATTGAACAAGAGGATTGTGCAGAACCTTTGGACGCACAGATAATGCAATACATATTAAAGTGGTAATGTTAATGTTGTTATTGTAGTTGTTTTTTTTGGCTAAATCACGATTTAGATAGGATGTCAACAACAGCTTAAAAATAACTGCATTGACTATGTACAGATAAGTGCAATGGTATTTATGTTTATTGTTCTTTAATTATAACATTAATTGCAGTGAAACTGTTATACAGTTGAATTTATTTATATCACAGTCCCACAGACTTACACTATTTGTGGCCGTATATATATATGCAGATTAATTATCTGCCAGCGGGAGTCGCTCGTGGTTTCTCCGGTAACGCTGTACACAAAACAGAGCTCCACTCACAAACGCTCCTTTATCAGACATTATATGCAAGATGAAATGAAAATGACATCCAACATTTTCTGAAAATAGTTGGTTTCCATCAGAAATACAGTGATATAAAAACGCATGCACTGGGTTTTGATTTTGGAACGTGCAGTGCTCAACCAAGCTTTCTCCCACCCTACAACCAGTCGAATTTCTGTAAGCGGGATTTAAAATGTGCGATGTCACAAATACAGGAAAACATCTTTGTAGTCCAAACGAGCCGTCCGTTGTAGTTCTTGAAAAGGGATTTTTTTTTTACTAAATATCTCCCTTTGGAGTGGACTTTGAGATTTGTAGCTCCGTAGATCGTTTTATGGCCAAACATACACACTACACACTGACTAAAATTCAAAAGGTGAAAAGCATAATAGGACCCCTTTAGTCAATTATACCAACCATTTAAAACCTCTCTGTTTCTGACAGGTTGGCTGGAGCACCGCTCGTGACTACTACACATTCCTGTGGTCACCTCTTCCAGACAACCACACCGATGGAACTGCAGTCAACAGATCTGTGGTTTTCCAAGGTAAAATGGCATTGTCAAAATGGGCTTTCATGACAGCATTTCTTCAGTGAATGTCATGCCAGAGAGGAGGCCCATCAAAGGTTCGTTGAGGGCTTTTAATATGTAGTGACGGATGCAATAAAATAGGAAACACTGAGGCCTTCTATTAGATGGCTGAAGTGTTGATGGGCCAGTTTTACTGGAGTGGTTCAGGTCACATACTGGAGTCTTTGTGAGGATTACAGGGTGTTCATGGCATGAGTCCGGATTCCTCACGCCAATTAAGAAAATATACCATTATATAAAATGGACATGAGTCTGTCATAAAGCTGCTGTGCAACTGTAAAGTTATGATGTAAATAATGGACTTCAGGCTATGTTCATTAGAGTCATTTGTTTTAAAACCTATGGGAAAGACAATTGAGTTTGGTGTAAAACATTCCATGAACCGCTCTAACGATAGGATCATTTTCTCTGCTTGATTCTGGGATATTTGCAGGTTACTACGTCCCAAATGATGATGGTGAATTCTACCAGTTTTGCTATGTCACACATAAGGGAGAGATCCGTGGGGCCAGCACTCCATTCCAGTTACGCGCCAACAGCCCCACAGAGGATGATCTGCTGACAATGGAGGATGATGGAGAATCTGATATCCTGGTGGTCACCACCAAGACTAGTTACCTGGAGGTGAGGGGATTTTGTTTTGTAACTACTGAACTCGAGATTTCTTGAACTAAATATTTCTTGTCAGTTTTCACATGCCAGGATTGTCACTTTTGGTTCTTTTTCCAGCAAAAGATGGAACAAATTCGACTGGAAAAGAAGGAGATCTTGGAAAACATGGACCTACTTCAGAAGGAAAGGGATGAACTTATTGATGAGAAGAACAGACTACAGAAAGAATATGAGCAGGAGCAAGAGAGCAGCGCTCAGCTCAGGAAAGATGTGCAGGTGAGAGGACAGTGAGAAAATAATGGTTAAAAAGAGGAAAAGGAATTATTTTCCAGATTTTTGTTATTGCCCTGACTTGACCTCATAATATTGTACAAATATATTGGAAATATATATTTTTTTGAATGGGCAAAAGAGTATTTTGTCCTCTCAAATATGATGTGAATGGCAAAAAAGTCTTAAACTGTTTACATATAAGTTCACAAGCCGTCAGCACCCTCTAGTGAGAGTCTCTCTTTGGACTCTTTACATAAAAAAATACATAAAACATAATAATTTACATATTTACAGACATGATAATCAACATCATTGCCAATTGTTGCTTTTAAGTAGCAATTTTCATAAAGTATAAATGTATCAGCTCTGAGGCAGAGCTAGTTTAAAGATGAAAACAAGCACACCCATTTCTGGCTGTTAATTTTATGACCACACTTTTATATGTTTTTTTTATGTGCTGCTAAAATAATTCAAAAATGCTGCACATGAAGTGGTACTGCAGAAGAGACTGGAGTGGGATTTGGAGACCTGCTTTCCTATTAGTCATGTTTGCAGATTCTCTGAGACCACACTCAAGTATAACTCAAGAGCCAATAGTCTATTCTGCAATAACTCCCATCATTTCTCCAGCAGCTGGGAAGACAACATGCTTATGACCAAGGGGATTTGCTCTCTTATCTGTTTTTGTGTGTACACAGGAGTTGCAGCTCTCTGCCCAGAGCATGCAGAAGGAGAGAGAGGAGGTGAAAAGCAGAATGGAGGAGAGTACGGCACGACTGTTGCAGTTAGAGGAGGATATGATCGGAGTCACACAAAAAGGCCTGCTGAAGGAGACCGAACTAGACGGGTGCGATTTCCTACCATAATGAAGTAGCTACAAAGAGGCAATATATATATTATAAAAACTAGGGTTGTCATGCTACCACCATTTCCATAATCAATTCCAGTGAAATTTCGTTGCTCTCAGTTCCAGTACCACAGATAAAACAATATGCTATTGGTCCACAGTGTCCGTTTAAAAAACGTCTTTAAAAAAAGAACGTTTTTTTTTTCAAGTAAACAATCAGTACTAGTGATACTGCAGAAAAACTGATGTTTAGTTACTTACAATTTAGTACTTTGGTATCGAAGTGACAGGACTTTTGACATCCCTGTAACAAACCATTTAATTGTTTTACATATCTTTAGATAGGATCAGGAGATGTCATATTTTTTTTAATTTTGACAAGAAAATCGTTTTTTAACATGTTCTGGATATGTTCCTTGTGTGGCTGAATGATTGATAATGGCTCTGATTTGACAGCCTGAAGGATCGAGTGAAGAAGTTAACCCTGGAGAAAGAGGCTCTTGAGTGTCAGCTGAAGAATGAGAAAGATGAGAAGGAGCTCTATAAGGTAATGCCACTCACTACTTCACACACGTCCCTGTTGGTTACCCAAATGCAAGAACACTGTGCCCTCACAGTATAAGCTGTTTATGCCAGGAGTGTAAAGTACCTGAAAAATTGCACTCAATTACAGTTTGTTTATAAGAAATATTTTGAAAAATTACTTCACTACTTTTGAAACAAAACTATTTTGACTTTTACAGTTTACATTTCCAAAGAATAAAATAAAATAGGCTACTGCTTTTTCCTCCGTTTTCAACTTTATTTAGGCCTTCAAAGTTCATATTTCATTGGTCATTGTGATGCATATATTTCCTCTTAATAATGAATGCACTTTTATAACAGTTTTATAGAAAATAATGAGATAAATTGTCATTCCTGTGAGTTTTTTAAAACTTGTATTGAAAAATTTGTAGAACTTTTATTGTTCAATGTGAAATCTCTCTCTTTGTTACCACAACATAATTTATTTGATTTAAAGTAATGCATTTTATTTATAAAATACAAACATTGACTGAAGTGTAACTGGTCTGTGACATACAACTACATGCAAGTGTCAAACAACTATCCAAACTGAATCTCTGCTATATTTTATTTTATTTTAGATATTTATTTCGTTTTTTATTTATTTATTATTTTGTTTTTCAGATTGAAATACATATATGCTTTACACAAAAGCTTAGAAAAAGCACTTTTTTATATTTTGAATATGTAAATGTAGACATTTATGTATCCTTTCTCTGCATATTTTGGTATAATACATGCCCATTCCAAAGTATAATTTCTTAGTATTTTTATCTCTCTTTTTATCCCTTACCTATTTAATTTACCTAAAACCAACAAACAGACATTTTTGAGTTGTTGATTTGAAAATGCTTATGCATTTATCCACAGAGAAGTGTAATACAGACCCTCATTCTTTTCCTAATTACTCTAGCTTGCACTTTGTAATTATCACTCTCCATCACTCACTTTGTATCACCCATCCATCCATACTTTCTTTTGGTGAGCACAGGAACTGGGTGTTAACGCTGGGCTGTAGCCACGGAAACACAGCCGGCCCTCACTTAATAGCAGCTGCCTGAGGCAGAGAAAGATAAGGGTGGGGGAGGAGCAGAGATGCTGCTCTCTTACTGCTGCGTTATAATTAGGTTTAGCTTGCATACTTTCTCACCATGCAGAAATGCACCTAATTTTACACCTGAGAAGAGATGATTCCAACCCCTCAGAGGACCTCAGAGGATGCCAAACCTCAGACAACATACAGAATTACCAAAGTTTGCCAAAAGTTAAATATATTAAGTTTCTACAATAAATAAATATATTCTTGAAACTTAATTTCCTGTAAAGCTGCTTTGCAGCAGTCATATTGCAAAAAGCGTTATACGAATAAACTTGAATTGAAAACTTGAATTTAATTTTAGAGATCGTGTGGATAATTGGGGGCTCGTCCGGGATCTGGACTGGCTTTGGTACACTGCTAGTTTTATTTGCCAAGGGCCCAGGTTATTACTCAGCAGATGTGCAAAGAGAAAGTCAAACAGTCTATTTGAATTCAAGTGTATATGTGTGTGTGTTTGGCACAGATTCACCTGAAGAACCGGGATCTTGAGAATACTAAGCTGAGTGCTGAGCTGCAGATGCTGAAGTCTGTGGATGTGAATAAGGAGAACACCATTGCTCAGCTGAAGGAGGAGCTCAGTAGAGTCAAATCCTGCCTGGCAGAGAAAGAAAAACAGCACTGTCAACTACTGGCCAACAGTTCACCTTCGGTACACACACAAAAGCTTAACCTATATTTCATATAGAGTGCTGCAGGAATGAATCCTAAAACCCAGAAATTAGTTACCATTTTAATGGGTTTTTGATTCGATGGCTGAAATAAGGTCCATGGTTAAAGATATTTTCAGACTGCAGTCTGTGACATAAAATACATCAGTAAATCCCGACTGTTATGTTTTAAAGCTTTTACTTGTTATTGTAAATAGGCGATTGTTAATTGGCTAAATGAGACTACAGAGGTGTTTGGGGACATTAAACGCCAACACACCAAACAGGAAAACTCATATACTCATTAGTCCACTTTTATAGCCTTGCTGTGTTTATACTCGTACTCTTGCAAACAATTCATCCTCAGACTTTCCAACTTGTCAATTTTAAATAAAGACGGAAATTAGTGGTGGTGATGTTGAATTTGTCCACGGAGTAGTTTGTTTACAGCTTAACTTTAGTTTTACTTTTGACAATTGACCTATCGGTAAGCCCCGCTTAGTTACCGTTGCTCCCTCGGACAAACAAACGGAGTTGCTCGTCTTACAATGGAGTGTGAAAACCTCGTCCCACTATGTTTTTGCACAATTTTGGACACAGAAGGCCACCAAATGGGAATTAAATATTCCATGGAGGGATTTATAAATATTTAAAAATGAATATGGCGGGTAACTCGAAGCGAGGGTTTACAGATCACAATGCAAGCGGGAGAAGTCTCATATTACAGTCAGTCACCACAAACACGGATGATAACACAACACTGTTCATGTATCGCAGGGTACATTTATATTAATATACATTTAACCAGTTTAATATGGAGAGGCACTGAAATGTAGACCTTAGTTTCTGTGTTTTTGCCCTACACTGTACAAAACGTGAGCACAGTCAGCTATTTAGGTTTGTACATTAGCATGGACTCACTAACATTAACGTTAGCTAGTTTTAGCCAGAGATACCTTGCTAAAGCACAAGATAACATTAACGTTCTGCTTGAGCAGATGCAAATTGTAACTTAATGAACATTTTTGTCTTCATTTGTATTGGGGTTGAATGCTTAGGGACATTTTGTTTTGAATTCAGGAAATATAATACAAAAATGTATATGGCCCATCCTCTGAGCATACCTGGAATCAGTGTTACAAGTTCCCCAGGCACATCATTTTTCCATTTTTGAATCATAAACCCATAACACCGATGAGAGATTTGCATATTCCAATGTTTCTCTATGGCTCTGAAACCTGAAGATGTCTGAGTTCCGCTCCCCATGCAACTGATACCCGACTGCCATTGGCTAGTCTGTGTTCGAGGGGAGGGGCTTACCGATAGGTCAATTGTATTTAGGCTTAAACATTCATAAAGTTTTGTTCATTTGTGAATATTATCTTCATAAACAAAACACGGAAGAGTCATAGATCTTATTTTCTGCAATCTAAAAGCCAATGGAATTATCTTCAGTGGCTTTTTACGGGTTGGCCTACAACACTACATAATCCCTACACCACTCTATATTGGGATATTGCTCATTTAAAAGCAATGTTATGGTCAAGCTGTGGGTTAGTGGTTAAGACATTTTCCTTGATCCCGTTATGTATCAATAAAAGTGGCAACTTTCTGAAAACATATGAGCATGAGTAGTTGAAGCTGTACTTTTCACTGTTGGCCTCATTTGCAATAGATATATACGACAATGCATGCATATTTGTGAATGTTTGTATTCTCATGAGTGTTATTTTTTGTTTATCAGGGGGAAAGTAAGACTCTTAAGGAGCAGCTCAGGCAGAAAGAGGAGCAGTTGCAGGCAACCCAGCAGCAGGCAAATATGCTAAAAGCTGAGCTGCGCGACTCCTCCAACGCTCGTGACAGAAGCATGGCTGACCTATACCGGATCCGCCTGGAGTCCGAGTCATTAAAGAAGGGAAAGATGGAAGCCCGGGCTGAGTGTAGCCGCCTGGAAAAGCAGCTGGAGGAGATGAAAACCTTAACCCAGCAGGAGGCGGTAAAGAGATGCCCACTTGTATGACTTAAGGTCCTTGCACACTGAGTCCGAAATTTTCGTATGCGTTTTTCATTCGTCATCCTTTCCTATCAAAATGCTTGCTACAGATGCGAAAACGCAGAAAATCGAACCTGGTCCATTTTTTTATGACTGACAAACATTTCCGAGGCAGTGTGTAAATGTGATTGACACAACGTGAGGTCGTATCCATTTTTCAATGTGCGAACATTTCGGACGAAAATTTGCACGGATTGCACACTCTGTTTACCACTTATAACCATGTAACTAAAGCATCTTATGAACCGTTCTCTTTTCCATTGTTTAACTCCAGACCATTATTCGAAATAATGGTCTAACTAATCTCTATTTCCCTCAGCAGCGTAAGGAGACAGAAGGGTTGGCTGTTGCCGAACTGCAGAGAGAAGTTGAAGATTTACGGCTCAGGCTGCAGATGGCTGCTGAACACTATAAAGACAAATTTAAGGAATGCCAGAAGCTCCAGAAACAAGTTGTCAAGCTCACTGAACAGCAAGGAGTGAGTAAACCTTCAAGTTATATAGCTATACCACCTGCAGAGTCTTGTGTTTTGAGTTTTTAGCTGTTTGCTAGTCTCGGCCAACCCTTGTGTTTTGTCTCAGGTGAAGAGAAGTCCAGGGTCTGAACCAGCAGCAGGTCCTTTATCTGCCAGTCCAGAGGCATCTGCACCAGGTACGTTTATACTAATCTATGCAAACTACAACTTCCAAGTGTTTTAAGACATTGTATGGACATGTTGTTGTGTTCTCTGGACTGCTAACAGGAAGCCCAGGTACTTCAGATGCTGTGCTATATGCCATCATTCAGGGCAAGCTGAAAAGTGCAAGCAAGGAGCCAGACAAAAATGACAAATACAGAAAATGCAAACAGATGCTTAATGTGAGTATTTATCTTTTTTTTTTCTGACACTGAATCTGTTTGATATACTAAAGTACTAAGCATATTCCCCGCAGGAGGAGCGAGAGCGTTGCAGCATGATAAACGATGAGCTCACAAAGATGGAGGTGAAGCTAAGAGAGCAGATGAAAACCAACGAGGGCCTGCGAATGCAGCTGGCTGCTGAGGAGGATCGCTACAAGGTCAGCCTCACCTACTGGTCCAGAGTTTAAACTAAAACTTAATTCTGTACTCTACTAGAGGACATACTATGCTATACAAACAAATGAATATAGATAACATTAAGAGGGGCAGCAAGAAACGAGTTACAAAATAAAAGACAGATGACAACCTGGTGACCATTGTTCAGTCAGATTCCATCAGGTCTAAAAGTCATTTACCAATCTTTGGTGGATTTTCATGGGTGAAATCCAGTCATTTCAATAAGAATCCATCCATTCAGGAATTTCATTTGAGAGTGAAAGGTTTCCCTTGCAGATTTTGCAAAGGGTTGGAGTTGGTCATTTGAATTCACTGCTTAATTTGAAAGTGACTTCCGTGTGAGCTGTCCTTCATACATCACTATACTATTGAAAATTGAAAAACTTCCAGAATGAAAATTTCCTGATAATTTACTCACCCCCATGTCATCCAAGATGTTCATGTCTTTCTTTCTTCGGCTGCAAAGAAATTATGTGCATTACATGTAAACAAAACTTGTGCATGCACAGTTCCCAGCAGTGTTTAAAACTGGAGAAAGTTGCAAAAATGTCACCAAATTTACTGTTGAGTATAATTGCCAGTTTTGCCTTGACGCCATATCTAAGACTAAAGCTAACCAAATATTTAGTAATATTCTCTTCCACTAAACAGCTCGTAACATGTGAGATCTAAATAAACATTTGTATGATGCAAAACATATGGAATCTGACAACATGTACGGTCATGTAAATGTGTTAAACCATTTTCCTTTATCGGCGTCGGGAATAAACCGTTTAAACATAAACCTATCGACAGAGCTAGATATTTGCAAATAATCCTGATAACGTATAAACACCTTCTGCGTTCCATCAGTTTATCGAAGTGCATGTCTAGTATGTAACAGGAAAGCATCCTTACGGCAGATTATCAGGGATTTAAATCCAGCCACAGTGAGTGTTTCATGGTAGGGGAGGAGGAAATATATCACCAAGTCTGACTCTTTCTTGACCCAAGAAAAATATGTTCTCATCTCGTGCAGCCATACAGGACAAGTGGTATGTGAGTGAATGAGTTTCACTCGCATAACAAATGGAATACTGGAATAATAATGGAATATTGATAAAGTCTTGTAAACACGGTTTACTTGCATTGTAAACCGATAAAACGGAGGTTGCATTCATGTTTACCTCATAATATCACGTAGTAGTTTCTTTTTATTATAGCATCTGGGACTCAACAAAGGGAAGCTGTGCTGATTTTTTCTTCTTTGGTACGTTTTGTACAATATGACTCTGATCAGAGGGAAATGTGATCACAGATAAGCAGACCTTCAGATGTTCTGATAAGAGATGCACAACAACCTTAGTACCATTTTCTCCTCCACACAGTTTACGGCTGCTCGGAGTCAAGCCCGATATCATTGCATTAGCACAAATACACTGACAGTGCTGGTTTATGAGCGTGTCACTGAGGAGACTGACTTTTACTGCTGTTTACATGAGACATGGAGACAGTGGAGGAAGGACAGTTAGGAGTCCTGGGATCAAGACAGGATAATGCATCTGCTGGCTGCCTCCCTACACAGCAGGAGACAGAGCGAGGGACTCGGTTCTGTTTAAGTTGTAAGGTCATGTGCAGATCAGTGGTAGTCTTCAGGCTAAGTTTAAGTTTTTTCTGCGTGACTCATGTGGAGCCATGCAAAGACAGATGTAAATGAGTGGTAGAGAAGCCATGGAGATCTTTTTTTACTAGCAAATAATACTTAATTAAAATCCCAAGCATATCAGTTGCAATTGAAAAGCATTTGCAAGACCATTCTTTTTATAATTATTTTATTTGTCACATTTTAAGTAAATCAATCACATTATTACATGGCTCTGTAATACAGAACTTTGAGTGGCTCTGATATTGCTATATAATAATCTGTTTAATTGACCATTCTGACAAGATACCTTTTATTTTTTCTTGTGCAACACAATTTTTTGTGTATATGTTTATTCCTGCACCGTCAGCCTGTCAGTATTGCAAAATAAACCCTTTAGGTGGATGCAAACCAGTTTTCTTAAATTGTACAACAAATGTAATGGTTGCTTTTATTAAAACTTTTTTTATTATATTTTAATATAAAAAAAATCTAAATATTTATATAATTTGTTTTAATTAAATAACTAAAGCTTTTAAATATATTTAAGGCAATTAATTTAAGTAAATATAATTTGTATTTATTTATTGTAAAGTTATCCATTTGAACTATTTGCAAAATACATAATTATAAAAAAAATAGGCTCACATTCACTCATGCACACATCACACGCGATTCCGATTTATATTAATCAGTTTAATATATATTTGTATGTGAATATATCTACCTGTACATAATTTTTTCACAAATGAATCGATTATTCTCCTTCTAGAGTAAAGTTGTTTCTCTTTTCATTTTAAATAATGTTTTTAGCAGATAATCTCAATAACAGCTTTGTTTTCTGATTCCAGAGCCAGGTGGCAGAGAAGGGCCGAGAACTCAAGGAGCTGAAGGACAGTCTTTTTTCATTGACCAAAGAAAAAGAGAAGCTAGAGAGGGTGCGTGCTTTCGTTTTCATTTTCCGCAGGTCTCTGCCAATCTAAAAATGCAGTTGTTTTTCTTGCTTGTTGTTTTATTCTCAGAATCTGGTTTGGGTTTAACATATCTCTCTAATTGGGCCAGCAGTGCAAGTCAGTCCTTATTTTCCATTCAATTACCCTGGACCACAGAAAGGGACGCATAGTCGAGGTACGACACAAAACTCGACGCTCGAAGTAAAATGGCCCAATTTGAGGTTCAGACTAAATGAAATTGGCGCCTGTCGAAGACTTCAATAAAAGACAGAGCTCTGCCTTCCTTTGAACAGGCAGAGGAGTTTTAATGAAGGGCCTAATTAAACCGTTTGTGCGAGGGTGGCGAGTTACTCTACTCTGCTGCCTCTGCTCGCTGTGGTGAGTGATGTATTGTCTGGACTCAAAGATAGAGGAAAAGAAGGATGGGAAAAATGGGACCTGACTTAGTACATCATAGCTGGCCTTAAATTAGACTTTGCTTTCACTTTGGTCACCTTTGGACCAATTTCACTCAGTTTTACATTGAAATGTGTGGATTAGGTGATTAGCTACTGATTTCAGCGACTGTTCTTGAAGCGAACCAAAACTTAACAGCTGTTGAATTTCCTGTGTCCCATCAGGAGTTGCAAAGGAGTGTCAGCAGGGAAGAAGAACATGAAAAGAAAGATGGCAATGTGGATGCGCAGTCAGTTTTCTTGCAGTACCCGATGCCGTACTCTCAAGACAACCCATCTCCTCTGCTAGTGCCCCAGCGCCCCACTGATCTCATGTTTGGGAACCCGTACTCTTCTACTGATTCCAGGGGTATCTATGCTGCTATTTCATTATTCATTTCAATTGCTCATTTTAAATGAGGAATAACATTTAGGAAAATTTGAAACCATGTCAGTAAGTGCATCATTGAGTACAACTCTGGTAACTTTTTCATCGTTCACCGATTTGTCATGGTCAAAATCCAGTCGTTTTAATTGGAACCCATGCAATTGAGAATTTAGCATGAAGTCGAAAGAATCAAAGTTGAAGTTGACCTGAAATTTTGCCAAAGTTTTGCAAATGTGACTGCACCTTAAAACTTATTGTATGTATTTTGATATGTATGTGTTTTGCCAATAATTGTAATTATTTTCAATATAATTTGTAATGACACAACTACGGAAGAGGATTAGGGCCAAGCAATAATGAAAAAATAAAACCATCTTGAGATTAAAGTCATCATAATGCGCTAAATGCACATCATAATGTGATTTATTAATATTAAACACTCTTTAAGCAATTGATTTCCACTTTTCCGAAGTGATATGTAATGAGAAAAGGAAGAAATCGAGTTCGGTAAAAGATGGATTCAAACCCTGATCGATCGCATCATTCTACATCCATGTGCTTTACTCTCCGACCTACGCCACAGCAGACGCTGTTTGACATTGTCCACTGAACATGAACATGACACCAGTTTGTTTATTCACATTATTTCTTTTGGCTTTTTTCTTGAAATTGTATTACTTTTTCTCGAAACACAACAACTTTATTTTTTAAATTGAATTAGTTTAATCTTGCATTATAATGACTTCAATCTAATCTCAATTGAATCTTTTATTTTGTAATACTGCTTATATTTCTTAAAAATAAATACCTTGGTTTGGTATTGAGTATTATGACCGTAAAACATTTTCAAGTGTGACTTTAGGCTCCAAACACGTTTTAGGCAGCTGTGCATGTACTCCTTGATTGCTCCTGCTCATATTTGTTTAAGCTACATGGTTTTCTTTAGGTATAAATCCAGATATTAAGGCATTAAAGAGTTTCCTTTCCTGACAGATGGAGCCGATGGAGAGTTCTCTGATGACCAGATGCCCCGACTGCCCCCAGTTGGGCCTCCATCCTGGGACAGCAATGTAGTGTGCATACAGCCCGCCCGGAACCTCAGCCGCCCCGATGGACTGGAGGAACCAGAGGAGCCGCAGAACACTGTGAGTTCATTACGGCTACCTCCACGTCCAGCTGTTAGAAGTGATATAGAGGTGGGATTAAGGTTTTAATCAAGTCAGAACTGCAGATGGGCTTCAACTCTTCCCAAATCTCTGTCTTTCTTTTATCTGGACTTCTCTCTCCGCTGTGCTGGCCTCCGGTAGGGCTTAGCTAAGCTGGCATTATTAAAGCCCTGCTAACCCAGAGCAGAGTCATTAAGGAAGTGCTCGCGCTCGCAACTAATAGAGCTCGTTAGCCTTGCTTGATAACAGTGGATTTACCTAACTAAACATGGAAGTGCTTCAGTCAGTCAGCGTAAAACAGTCACTTTTCATCTCAAGTTTGATGTGACCTAAGTATACAGAAGTATACACAAAGAATTTTCTGTACTAGAAATATATGCGTTCTTTAAAAAGTTAATTATCTTTGCTAAAACGTGAAATATAGTGTTGTAACTCACAATGGAGTGCTTTCAACTTGCACTTCCATTTCAAGATGTGATGAATGAACCGGAAGGAATATCAGCCACAACAGATCACCAAAAATGTTAATTCTACCGTTTACTCACCCTCATGTCATTACAAGCCTGAATTACCTACTGCAGTGGTGGACTGGCCTTCTGGAGCACTGGGAGTTTTCCCGATGGGCCGCTGTACAATGTGGGCAGGCCCACTGCGCAAATATATAAAAAATGAATTGAAGTAAATGTTGTTTGAAATATGTGTTCCTGTGGCTCAGTGGTAGAGCATTGAGTTAGCAGTGCAAAAAGTTGTGGGTTCAATTCCCAGGAACACACATACTGGAAAAAATGTATAGCCTGAGTAAGTCGCAAGCGTCTGCTCAATGCATAAATGTAAATAGCCAATCAAAGTGTAGAAGGCGGGATTTACGGTTCAGACGCTGAGCTGCGCGCGACTTGAGAGTGCGAGCTGAGGTAAGATATAAGCAGTTAAACATGAGACAATTCAGCAATATTTGCCAAACGTTTACGAAAAAAAAAAAAAGTTACACGTCAGATATTAATTTTCAGGAACGCAAACTGCTTCTGGCCTTTTCAAATTTTTCAGATTTTAATGCCATTTATGTTATTCGTCACAATGTAGCCTACATAACATTGGAGATTTCAGCAGATATGAAAAAGAGTTAATGTTAATCTCTGGTATAGGCATTGGTCCGAGAAGAAAATGGTTAAAAATTATTCTCAATCCTAAATCTGAAGACTTTCGCTTTCAAGTGCTGCGCATAGGAAAGTGATTTATAGTATAGGCCTAATAAAAATATTATTTGTTTATTAATTTACATGCATTAAGTTGAAAAAATGTGTTTTTATTGATTTATTTGAAAGAAGATATAATTTACTTGATCAGAAATACAGTAAAAACAATATAATCATGAAATATTACACTTAAAATAGTGGTTTTCAATTTAAGATATTTTAAAATGTAATTAATTTCTGTTATCAAAGCTGAATTTTCATTTTTTCAGTGTCCTTTTAGGAATCATTCTAATGCTGCTTAATTATTATCAGTTATTATTTGTGATCAATCATTAATAATGTTTTGTATTATTGGTATAATGGTTCTCAGTTAAAAACCAGCATTTATTTGGAAGTAATTCGTAATGTGTAAATATCTTTACTGTCATGTAAATCTATGTAATGCAATCTTGTTGATGAAAAATATGAATTCATATTTTTTAATCTTACCCAAGACTGAATGTTGTCACATTTTCCACAAAAATAGGAAGCACCAGAACTGTTTTCAACATTGATAATAATCAAATGTTTCTTGAGCAGTAAATCAGCATATTAGAATGATTTCTGAAGGATTGAGTGACACTGAAGACTGAAGTATGTGGAAAATTCAGCTTTGATCACTGGAATAAATTATATTTTACTATATAGTCGCATAGAAGACAGCTATTTTAAATTGTAACATTATATATTTCACACACAGTACTGTTTACTGTATTTTTCATCATCAAAATAATTTTGATACTCTTTTCCTCAATTGGAGCTCTATTCCTTAAAATGATATGTCAAGCTTCTGCAAAAGGACAAATACTGTATGATGACTGATAGATAGACAACATAAAACAGTCCACATTCTGCACTATCCAAGTCTTCTAGATGTACCAGAGCATTGTGTCATATGGACTGCTAATATAGCTATTTAACTTTAGTGATATTAAACCGTCCCTCATAAAAACTCTTCACAATTATTTACTATTTGCTATATACACCAAAAAAAGACAAATTATGATGTAAAAAAGTATGCCAGTCATTTATGATGTGCCAAACAGTCCACTTTTTGGCCCCAGTCCGCCCCTGACCTACTTTATATATTATATAGATATTTTAAAGAATGTTAAGATGTTTTTGTGCATACAGTGAATGTTTCAATTTTCTTTCATTGTATGCATTAAACTATACATTTAATTTTGGGTGAACCATTCTAACATTTTTACCTCCCACAAAAACAGATTGAAAATCACTGAATTATTTATTTTATTTTTTAATGAAAGCCTGTATACATTATATACTATGCAGTAAGCTAGTATTTCACTTACAGCATAGTCAGTGTATCTCACAATCCTGAGTAATTCATAACTCACTGCCTAACCACATAGTGGGATGCATTATATTGAAGAAATGAACTAATCTACCCTAAGTATAGTTCAAATCTGTTAACATATTTACTGATACATTGCTTGAGACTTGAGTGATACCAAAATTACATTTGAGCACAATGCGCATTTCTTAATATTAATGAGGATTGTATGATCTGTGAATAATATTGGTCCTTAAATGCACAATATTTAAAGTGTACCTGAAGTATACTTGCAAAAGTTCCACTTCAGCACAATACAATATACTTCAACATATCTTTAGTTGGACTTCAAGCACTACTTCTGCACATATAAGTGTATTAAGTACAAAATGAGTTGATCCAATAGAGCAGGCTTTAAGTATGCCAGTTTAGTATGTTAAAAGTACAATTGCAGGGTATCTTTCTTAAGTACATAAATATGTATATGTGATTTATTATTTATCTTACACTGTGGTTCCCTTATGCCTTTACTCGTATACGCACTTTTAAAAAATGCCACTGATTGTTCACATGCTATACAGTGTAGATTGAAACATATATGAATAGTATAACAGATCTAGAATATGTACTGCACCCAAGAGCATGATCTACATGTCATAATAACACAGAAATATTCTGTAGATCCAACCACATAAGTATGAAAATTGTAATTAAATGTTTTCTGGAAATAGTGAAAGTATGTTGGTAACAGCTGAACAACAGTTAATGATGCTTTTTGGAAACGCACCCCAGATCATTAATCAATATGCTACATCTTTCTCCTACATAAATGCATATGTTTAGAGCTGTCATATATTATTGCTACACCAACAAGATTTCCTGTGATATTAATCATTTACAGGTAACGGCCTAATGGAGGTTTTCAGGTGGTTTTACGTTTCCTCTGCTTTTGCTGACAGGAGACGTTTTTTTTTTTCTCTCCCCAGCAAACCAATGATCAGCCTATAGCCGCTGACCCTGCAGAGTTCCTCAATGATGGACAGATTCCATTCTGCTTTGAACCCAGGTGAGAACGCACACAAACACCAACCTCACGGCTGTTACCTATCATGTGGTTGAGCTTCGTTGTGGTGACTGTGCATTAGCTCAACGGCCCACCCACATCGCCTTCACACAGATGCTGTTTTACTGCCGTTTACTCTCCTGTTGCTCCAGCACCAGCTCATTCACACACAAACACACTTTGTTTTTCTCATTCAGCCTTTATTTTTGTATTTTTATTGGCCTTTTCTCACCCAGTTTAATTTCTCCATCTCGCAGTGGGGAGCAGAAGCGTTGTCCGCTGTGTGAAGTGATCTTCCCTCCGCATTACGACCAGTCCAAGTTTGAGGAGCACGTGGAGAGCCACTGGAAGATCTGCCCCTTGTGCGGCGAACAGTTCCATCTCGACTGCGACCAGGAGCTCTTCGAGAAGCACGTCCTCACCCACTTCGACAGTAACATGATCAATTTCTAGTCGAGAAAAAGAGTCCTTGCCTCAACTTCACATTCTGCTCATTTGTGTTACAGTTAACAGCCACTTTAAATAGCATATTTAGCTTTGAGCATTCATCTGTAGAGAACTGATTCTTTATTTAACGCAATCAAGATAAATTCTGGATACTATTACTGAATTCTAAATGACTGAAAGATGGATTTGGGTGACGTTTTAGGGTCTTTGTTTAAGTCCATTTTAGTTGGGGATTACTTGTCAATAGGACTGTTTATTCTAGCTCACTTTAACGCTTCTCATATCAAACTTAGCATTGCAGGTGGTTAAGAATAATTTAAGAACACTGATAAAATGTCATATTAAAGCATTCTGTTGAGAACCCTCCCCAGGTTCCATAGTTTAAGTCAGGTATGGCCTACTATACTCTGTGCAGGCAGAGCACAGTTTATCTGTCAGGGCATGTATGTGACCAGCGAAGAGGGTGATTTCTATATTATACAATTATTTTAGAATAAGCTTTTAAAGATAAACCTTGATAACCAAGTTAGTGTTTTTTTCCTTTATCTATTTAAATCACTTATTTCAATTGAGTCGCATGTTCACGTTTCCTGTGCACTGAAATCACAAACCTAGATCTTTTATTTTTGTTCCATTTCCTTCCTTAAATACTTTTGGTCTCTTACTGTGTGAGTGTGTCTTATATACTTGATCTAAACCAATAAAGATTTCACTAAAGCAATATTTATGCTGGTCGTACTGGTCATGTGGAGTTGTTCAAATTGAAACATTTACCTTTACTTCCCAAAACCACATGGTAAAGCTTAATGTTGAGGATTATCCGTAATGATTATTTATATTAGAAAGGAACATATTACAATTTTAAATAACTATTCTTTATGAATTTAAGTTTAGAAGTTGTAACACCTGGAGCCTCGTTTATCCATCTTACAATCATCTCTCAAATATGCGTACGTGTGATTCATAAATAAACATACTTACGCATCTCTTTCAGATGTGAAATCTATGAATCACAAATGATCTTGAACTTGCGTGCAAATGAATGGTTTCAGCTCTCTGCTTGTAAACGACCCCTAATTAAAGTCTTTGACATGTAAAAGATCACCAGTCATCATCCGTATTCTTTAATTTAGAACAACGAGCTGCAAGAAGAGCTTACATTTCCAAAATCTGCAGTACTCGAACAAAAAAAAGTGTGTACGCCTGCTCAGACCCTGACGTGATGCTAAGCACTTTTCATCAAAGCCAGCTTTTACAAATATGAGCGTTGGCGTGGATTTAGGCTTCCGCTCACACTACACGATTGAAAGACTAGCCGAATCTTCGCTCACACTACAAGGTTTCTTCTCATCTGCTGTCGTCTTGTCATAGCTGCGCGCATACTACACAACACAACGCTGACGAGGTGCAAACACTACAAAACATTCAGTGAAGAGGCGTTCCAGACCATCAGCGAAAATACGTTTTCTCACATATATTTTTGCGAGAAATTACAGCGATTATAGGCCATTTCTTCAAGTATAAGGTTTATATATTTTCTGTATTCATTCTTTAGAAGTATTATTCACTTGGCTGCTGAAGTGCTGTCAATATTTAACCACATATTTTCCTTTTTAGTGCGGTTATGGTAATTTTTGGATGATACATCAAATAAACAATGTTCTTGCCAAAGCTCTACAAGTTTGCTTTCTGGTTCACATGTCAAACACACCAAGGACCACCTGCGTTCTTGCTTAAAGAACGACCTATTTTGATCAACCTTTCTAAGTTTATATCTTCTGCACTGTGATTGGCTGGATTACGAGATCACGTGGCGAAAATATCAAACTGTGATAGCTCGAGACCGGTTCGGATCACGTTGCTGACCTGCTCATACTTAACTAGCTTCAGCGACTGCAATGAACCCCGATTGGATCGCGATCCGGGGAGTTTGTCGCAGACTGGGAAATCTGTCCGTGACAGCAAATCCAGTCAAAAATGTAGTGTGAGCCCAGCTTTAGTTCAAATCTGAGCATACGAACGCTTTATAAATGAGGGCCCAGAACTTTGACTATATATCTATTACAAAAAACAATGTGTGACCATGGACCACAAAACCAGTCATAAGGGTTATTGTTTTTAAAATGGAGATTCATACATCATCTGAAAGCTGAATAAATAAGTCTTCCACTGATGTATGGTTTGTTAACAATATTAAATATTGAGAAAATTGCCTTTAAAGTTGTTCAAATTAAGTTCTTAGCAATGCATATTACCAATCAAAAATTAAGTTAGAAATATTTTCAATGGGAAATGTACAAAATATTTTCATGGAACATGATTTTTACTTCAAATTATTTTTGGCATAAAAGAAAAATTGGTCATTTTTACCAATAATATATTGTTGGCTATTGCTACAAATATTCCCCTGCTACTTATGACTAGTTTTGTGGTCCAGGGTCACATATTATATAATAATACATTAATACAAAATATATTAAATGGGTATATAATAATTTCCCTCTATCCTTATACTAAAATTGACCATGAATCCACATTCCTGGATTGAAGAAATAAAAAAGACAATTTTTTAAAACCTATCAGAGGCCATTTTAATATATCAAATGTAACCAGGTTTACATTTAAAAAGCAGCATTTTTTTTCTTTTTCAGTTTTGTTGCAGAAAATGTCACCAGTTCCAAAACATCCCCTGGTGTCTGACTTCATTACATGTAGGAACATGGTTGTCCAGAAACTTAAGAAAATATAATTTAAAGCACTCACATCGAGACAATACATTAAGTACACAATATATCAAATACTTCCCTCTGTACTGGCAGTGTAATACTGTTACAATGTTGCATCTAAACCGATACTGCAATTCCAACCACATTAACGTCCATGCAGTAATGTCATAATGAGTGATTGGCAGGCCCTGATCTGCCCGGCATCTCTGGAGGATCTAGCGACTTCATTTATACCACCCACAAGTCCAAAAGCAAATCCAATCAAGTACCTTTCTGATTCAAGGTATGAGTCCACACTTGAATATCTTTGGGTTGTGACTCTCCATCATCCCAGTGACAGGTTAGGGGTATAAAAGTCACACGGACACACCAGAGACGAGCCAGAATCAGGATGAATACACAATCTGAATCACTTGGCTACACATATACTGTACTGGAATGCTGTGGTGTACCACAATTCAAGGCACCCAGTTTCAATAATCTCACATCTAACAAGCACACTGGAGGTGTAGCGAAAGAATGAATTCCCTTAGCTAGAAAAAAATACAAGAACCTCTGAAAGAGAGACCTCCAAGCATTATATTAGTCCTTGGAATTTGCAGAAAACATTCTGCAACTTGTTGGCAATAGAAAATGTCCTAAACATGTTGGCAACTGGTCACGACAAAGTGCTTTAGGTTCTTCTCCAGATCGCTCGTCCACAGCAGACCTGGGAAGAGTGTAACAGCCTACTCTAAAATACTATCAGATCAGGATTATGGTTTTGAAATGCTGGCGATTTGTCACCTGAGAGTCATGTGGTGCTATAACTCAAAACTCTTCTGAGATGAACGGAAAGGGTGAAAGCACTGCCGAAAACTGCACATCCATAATCAATCGATATCGACATCTCCGAAGTTCGGCTGAAAATATACTAAATAAAACTTAGGAATAAAGTATAGAATTTAAATCTGACTATGAAACTTATCGAATATATAGTTATATACACAATCTGTAGCTGTGAATGTTGCTTATATGGGGTAGATAAACATCCAGACTTTTCAAGCTTTTCCTATCTTTCGTTTCTTCGACTGGTTATCTAGTCACGATTCTCTCCTTCCCAAACATACCGTCAGTCTTACAATAAGCACCTAGCATCCAAAAATAAAGACGAGGAAAATAAAAAGATTGAGCAAATGTGCAAAAATACAAATAAGCAAAGGAAATAATACAAAATAACAGAATTAAAGCATGCAATTCGAAATGTAGTGTTTTGATAGACAGTTGAATCAAATCCTCCTCATGGTGGTACGGAATGATACAGGGATTCGGGAGTCTTCCTCGAGGAAGAGGAGTATAAAAATATTAAAGTTTCTTCCTCATGAGGAGTGGAATGAAAAGGGAGGTGAAGAAGTTTTACTCTTGAAAGAGTAAAATAGAGAAAGACAAACTGTCCTCCAGACAAACATTTTTTGGATGTCCTCCAAAAAACTGAGGAGAAGACGGGTCAAAGTCAGAGTTAATGGACCGCCACAGCTGCTGGTGCGGATGGATGTGGAGGTGTTCTGTTTGCACTGTATATACGTGTGTGTGTGTGTGTGGCACTCTCTACTGCTGCATCTTGCGGATGATGTCGGCAGAGACCGGCGGGTGGAAGTTGATGGTGTGGTGTCGAAGCCCCTGAGAGCTTTTGTAGCTTTTACCACACCGGCACTTGAAGGGCTTCCGAACGCGGATCTGAGTGCGGTGGCCGTTCTTGGCGTGGTACTTGATACCATTCACATTCTGCAGAAACAAGAGGATCATTGTTTAGGATAGTCAATAACTGACTACACAGCAGGAAAAACACTACAACTCGCTGCTGCATTTAGATCGATTGTATAGCAAGTCTTGACTGGTTCACAAAAAGAAGTGTGACTGAAATTTTAAATTAATTAATATTTTTGTTTATTTATATGGCATCAATTGAGTCTGAGTTATAAAATGCCATTAAAAAAACATGTAAATACGATTATGAAAATGATTTTTATTAAATGTAAAAATAACACATAACTAATTTTATTATTATGAATAAAAAAGTATTTATTAATTTCAAATAATTGATATTTTATTTCCACATAGGTATGATAGTAGTACTTATTAATATACATTTATAAAAAACATAATATTTGCACACAATCTTATAATCTATGAAGGCATTAATGTCTGTAATAACAGTTCAGATGGCAAACATAATAAAGTGACTTTCTAACCAGGAAGAGAAAATAGTACATATTAAAAGTACTTTCAGCCAATGAAATCATTTTGTGATCCTAGATGAACTCAGTTCGGCAGAGGATGCGACCGCAGCTTATAACCGCGCAAACAAACATTATTTCACTTCAGTTACTACAAGTTTGGAATTCCACATTATATTATAACATATGTATAAAAAAAAAGTGCTTTAACAATTCCAGACATATAAAACATCCAGTGTTGTGTGAAATAAAGAGGAAAATCATCAGTGGAGACCAGGCACCCACTGAACCCAAACAAACCCAAATCAGAGCCACATCTAACAGTGCATCTGAACACGCAGAGACTCTCTCGTGGCTGTCATCATCCATTTCCTCTCCCTCGTATTGAATGCGGCTCTCACAGGCTGCACATCATTTATCTCAGCAGCCAGAACCAGATGGCAGTGGAAAATCTCATAAAACGTACAGGCCTTCAGTGAACTGCATGTATGCCTTTAAAATGTATGTCAAGCTTCCAGTTCTGTCCCCATTACAGCTCTTAGTGTTAACAAACTCGACTGCTAAACCGTGAGAGCCCAGCATCCACTGTTTGATCATATTTGTGCCACTGGTGATTGCTATTGTTTATGGATACACAGCTTTTAGTGAATGAAATCCTAAGTAAACTGCTTTAAATAATGGTGCTAATAGCTCTGGTTTCTGTAAGAAATAGTTGTATTATTTAATTGTATACATACTACTGTTAAAATGTTGGGGACATTTTTGATTTAGCAAAATAATTTTATTTTATTTTAAAAATTGCTGCTCTTTTAAACTCTCCATTCATCAAACAATCCTGAAAAATTACACCACTAAAATATTAAGCAGCATAACTGTTTTCAGCATTGATAGTAATTAGAAATTTCTCCTTGGCATCAAATCAGCAAATTATAATGATTTCTGAAGGATCGCGTGACACTGAAGACTGGAGTAATAGCTACAGAAAATTCAGCTTTTCCATAAAAATATACAACGGTTATTTTAAATTTCATAATATTTCTCAATATTACTGTTTTACTGCATTTGTGATTAAATAAATTCAGCCTAAGTGAGCATAAGAGACTTCTTTCAAAAGTATATAAAAAAAAAATATTTACCCCAAACTTCTTAACAATATACATTTTAAATAATATAAAGTATATTTAAAATAAAATATATTAATATTAAAATAAAATATAATATTTTATTAAAATAAAATATATTAATATATATTATTTATCATATAATGCGATTTCAAGTTTTTCTTTCTCTTTGGAGAGTTACAAACTGTTCGTGCATATATAAGATCTGTAAAAATGCAAAAACTAAAGTCTTAAACCCAAATAAATATTCTTAATAAAAGTTAAGCCTTCCTAAAACGCCTCATTCAAACACGCCCCCACATGTCTACTTCAATGTGTTGGAAGATTTGCATAACACCACCCAAATGTTTGCGTAAAGATAGAAGGCATAACTTTTATTCTCGCTGTAGTATTGTTGCCGCTGCCGCCATGTCATGGAGATGCTCTGTGTTTCCAATTATGGTAAGGAGCGTTACATTTCTGTCTCACGCTTGAAGTATTCGGCCAATCAGAACACACCGTGCTTTTCAGAAAGATGAGCTTTGTAAAATCCAACAATAATGTACTGTTATTTTAGTATTGTCATGACCCCTTTAGTTAAAATATATGTAAAAAAGTATTAAATTAATTAGTAAAATGTACAATTACCTTTACATTTTATAAAATCATAAAATTTAAATTTTTCATAAAAATATTACATAAAATACGTTTTTAACCAATTTAAGGCATTTTTGTGTTGCACTTGTTCTCTAGAGACATCTCAGCTTCAAAAAAAATGTGATTCACATATGTGTACAGACAAATGAAATAGATATTTGAAGCATTTTACCTTGTATCTCTTTTTGCAGCCAGGCACGGGACATGCGAACGGTTTCTCATCACCGCCGTTCATGCACATGGAGCTGAGGATGGATTCAGAGCTAAGTACCTGTGGGGTGCTGCCACTGAATGAACTCTTCGTGAGGCGGAGTCACACATGCCGCTGTTGTGGCGAGGCGTGCTACATCATGTTATGACAAATCAAACCTTTCAGATAATTAAACAGCTTTGGCTGAACTTTCTTCTTCAGAGACTCATGCTCCCGCCGTGCTGCATCTGTCATGAACCTTGAGAGGGAAGTCAACTTTATTAGAGGACGTTCTTAAACTGATTCATGTGAATCAAAATGCATGAAACCACTGTATTTTAATCATGATAATCAAATCTGAAGGCATAAGAAGGTCTAAGGGTTAATCAAATTAGTATGATATTTCAAAATAGAATGGTCTGACCTTCGCTTTGTAAAATTATCCTACATAAACATGCTTTAAAACATTTAATTGTGGGAGAGAGAGCACTTGTTGCTCTAGAGAGGGCCATGGGAAACTGCAGCGGTGAAAAAAACAGTGTGTGACAGCAGCGATACAGCTGATTCATTGGTTACTGAACATCAAACAAAGCAGGTTTAATGGAGCTATTACCAAAATGCATCTTTCTAGGAAACATAATATGAAAAGAAAGTTCCCTCAGAGATACATTTATATAAACCCCCACCCCTAATTCAGTATAGGATTTTGTTTCAATGTTTCGCGCATGGTGAAGTGAGTTTGCTCTCCTCTGTGCGTTCATCTTCAGCGTCTCTGGCCTCTTTTAATGAAAAGACTCTTACTATGAATGTATTTTGGGCTGAGCGTCTGTGACAGTGGAGTTTGTAGCTGTAGAGAATAGCCACACGTGTGTATCAGTAAATTTGAAGCCACAGACAAAAGTTGCAAACTTGTAGATTTTTGTTCTCTCTCCGACAAACACAACACAACAGTTACACCTTCTCGGATCCTTCATTGCAGGCGCACAAATCCTCCAAACAAGAGTGATGTGCATGTACAGTTGCTGTCCCAAATTTAACCATTGTAACCATAAAGTAAAAATGTGCTTTTAGATCTCAAACACCGTGCCAAACTGCTACTCCTTCCTGCAATACAAATGAACCATCTGTCATATATCTGTTATGATTCAGCTGCTTCAGTGAGGTCTATTCCACCTTACAACAATGCATTCACTCCAGTTTATTTTGTTGCATTATAAAACTGTCAGTAAATGTATGTATTAAAGCATAAATGTCCACACAGACATAATTACAGCTGGTGTGGAATTAACAGATTACCAACCAGAAGCCACATAAAGCAGTAAGAGATGGACAAAAGTGTCTCCTCTTTGTTAATGCAAACAATTTCACCACCATTTCTATTAAAGTGTTTAACACGGAACCGCTCTGTCTCTAAGCTGAGAATTTTACACAAACCACCAGAGTGGAACTGGAGAAGTTCATTGCAGCTTCATAAACTGACCAGATCACTAAGAGTATATAGAGGAGGACTTGACCGCAGAATCCCAAATGCAATGTTTATCATTTTTGTTGCATTATAAAACTGTCAGTAAATGTATGTATTAAAGCATAAATGTCCACACAGACATAATTACAGCTGGTGTGGAATTAACAGATTACCAACCAGAAGCCACATAAAGCAGTAAGAGATGGACAAAAGTGTCTCCTCTTTGTTATGCAACAATTTCCACCACCATTCGGCCTATTAAAGCTGTTTAACACGGGAACCGCTTTCTGTCTCTAAGCTCGGAGAATTCCTACACAAACCACATTCAACAGAGTGGAACTGAGTGTATATGATGACTCGGGCGCTGGTTTGAAGTTCATTACAGCTTCATAAACTGACCAGATCCCTAAGAGTATATAGAGGAGGACTTGACCACATGGCTGTTTTCCAAAAACTGCAGAATCCCATTAAGGAAAATGCTGGACTGTTCTTAAATGAATGTTTATCATTTGGTTACTTTTGTACAGTTTCAAGGTTGAAAAACTCAAGTCTAATAATCGCCTGATTAATCACTATTTTGCTATATGCCTAATGCATAGCCAGCCCTTCAGGGTTATACATTTTATTTGTATTGTTCCTGTGGCTCAGTGGTAGAGCATTGCGTTAGCAGCGCAAAAGGTTGTGGGTTCAATTCCCAGGGAACACACATATTGAAAAAAATAAAATATGCGTCGCTTAAGCATCTGGTAAATGTATTGTAATTTTGTAATAAATATATTTAAAACAATGTTTTTTGTAAAAGTCTTAGGTCATTAGTATTTTCACCAAAAATACAAATTCTCAAACTCACCCTCAAGTTGTAAGTCTGTATGAGTTTGTTTCTTCTGTTGAACACAAAAGATGATATTTTGAAGATTCTGTGTAACCAAACAGTCGCTGGTCCCCATTGACTTCCATAGTATCGGGACAAAAATACCATGGATGCCAACGAGGACCAGAAACACACATTCTTCAAAATAGCACGAGAAAGAAACTCACAGGTATGAAACAACTTGAGGGTGAATAAATGATTTTCATTTATGGTGAACTATCCCTTTAATGTTTAACATGCCATATTATTAGGTTTTATATTTATGTTTGCATTTAGTTTTTAATACATGGTGGTGGCGAGCCAAAAGCAATTTACATTATGGATAATAAAGCAAAAACTAAACAAACTGTAATTCAACTTGACATCTGCCAAAATGGACACCTGCTTTGACCACTTATCAAAATGGCCGGAATGTAAAATTCCTATTATCAAATATTTTAGATTTCTGAGTAAATGCCGTGGAAAATACAAATATTTGTATACATGAAATAAATAAATAAACAATACATAATATAATACATTCAAACACATATTGAGGAACTATATCACACTCTCTCTCTCTCTCTCTCTCTATACAATCAATAAAAACATTTGTACATAATATGACAAAATTTAAAATCATAATTTATTACACCATAAAATCTGAATGTCTCTTGACTCGTGTACCTGTTAATGTAGCTGAGGGCGACATATGTGGGCTGCTGCAGTTCCTGTTTCTCCAACACACGAGGATCTGTATCTACACAAAACAGAGAGATGAATAATTCACTAGACTGACAAAGACACCACAACAGAACAACCGAGAGCACGTTGAGGCTTTAATGGTTTCTCTAGTATAACAATAAACTCTAACATATATAGCTAAAACTCTTTGGGTGACAGCAGTGTTGTTTACTTGTTTAAGTCAGCGTCACCCCAGAGAGTCATTTTGTGGCATCAGAGTCAGTGAGTTTGTGGAAGCTTACGTGTCATTGCCAGAGTGAAGCTATTACTCACTTTACTGTTTAAGTCATTGACTTTCAAACTCAATTCTAGATTCTGCCACACAACATGTACACAATCACTTACAGATGGCAATTAACTCCATTAATCAAGTTTTTTTCATTAAACTCAGCTTAGTGTCAGAATAAATCAGCACTTCTGCATGGGAGAGAGACCGGACTGGGCTATGGAGAGCATATCCAATAGCTGTTTGGTAAAACTTAAGACAGCCATTTGGTTAGTGTCACACCACACCACACTGAACGAGCTCTCTGCCATTCCTCCCAGATGTGCTCATTTTCTAGGCAGGGCCACCCAGATCACCCTCCAACTGCATCCAAATGCCCGCACGCCAGGGAAAAGATGGTTTTATGTCTGGTTTTTAGTTGTGCATATTAAAGAGTCAACTTCAAAAATAAACATATCTGTTTTGGGGCTGTTCTGTCAAAACGGCTTCTGATTCTATGCGGTCAATGCTGTCACGAAACTGCACCCCTGTGGACTACGCTGCCACCTTATGGCGAATGTATGAATATATATATATATATATATATCTGCTAAATGACTAAATACATATATATATATACATATGTATTTATTTTTTTATTTTATTCTAAATTACAGACATAAAAATTCTAGGTTGAGTTCGTTTTCTCACTTAATGTTATTTTAGAATATTTGAACACAAACCGGCTAAAATGTCTCTAAACTGCATCTCATCCGCTTAACGTCCCAACATTGTAACGTCCCTTCTGTGGTCGGCGGTGCCAGCATACCAGCGGCTGTGCCAGGGTAATGGTTTTCAGATGCCTGTCTCTTCGGGCATTCTCCAACACCATTAACACAAGCACTGCCAAAACACAGTTTCATCTAATGAGCCTCCCCTGTGCACCCCCCGTGATGCATCTCAATGCCTCTTTTTATGCCTCTGCTGTGAGTAAACACATTTCTTTCTGCCCCGTTTAACCCAAAACATATTTGTTTCGGCTCTTCGAAACCACGCGGCACCCCAAGTGATCCCATTTCCTAAATAAACACATAAAGATATTAATGTTAAAACGTATGGCTTACTAAATAGTGCATAATAGAACAAAATAGTGCATAATTTCTTACACTTGATTAACTGCTAATTAATAAATAAACGTAATAATATCCTATTAAGTGGAAAAAATGAAAATCATTTTACACAAATTAACACATTTAAAAATAATTGTGAACACATGTAGGATAATACCTGTGCAAATACCTGTATAAAATAAGCTATGCAGCTAATCAGGTATCTGTATGCTATGCTAGTACATAAGCTAGCAAATACAGACATTAATTATCATTATAACGTAGTTCAAACAGCATTTATCATTACATGATTTTGTAGGAATTGTATTCAGGCACTAAAGAGAGTACCTATTAAAAGTAATTTGAGTCAATGGGATCACTTGGGTTCCTAAGCGGACCTGATTTTGAGGGGGGACTCGATTTCTCATGACTCCAGCTCGGCCGGCTCATGGTTACACAGGCATGCAGATGCTCATGCTGCCACATGGTTGTTACAACGAGGCAATTCGTAACTATTTAACATTTTGCAGAATTGGTGAGTAAAGACCTGTTCACAGGTTAGGGGTAGAAAAGGACTACATCTACGACCACCAGGGCTTACTGGGCATGCGTAGGCCTAAATCAACACCGCATCATTTTTTTGCAAGTTCGTCAACAATATTTACTGTATTTGTATTATTGTAAGGGGTAGCTTTAGGGTTGAGGTAGGTGTAGATGTTAATAAAACAGAATGTGATAGGTAGCAAAATTACATTTTATTTTATTAAAATAATTTAGCATCAATTCCGGCCGTAGCTTTATCCTTTCTAGCCACAACTCTGTTCACACAAACACAGATTTTCACAAGCGATTTGTCCATTCAGACCGATGCAGAAAAAAGGTAGATGGGGTTGAGTGAACATGCAGTTCCAGTCTCTGACAGTAGGTGGCGCTTACAGAATAATATAAATATGGTCCTTGCAAAAATTAACCATGGTTTTTTGGCGTATTGAGTACCATTTGGGCATTTGTTTAACCACAGTTTTACTACATATACCATGGTTAAACTATGGTAGCAAGACCGTGGTTAATTTATGGTTACCATGGTTTAACCATGTTTTTTGGTTTCATATGTGGTAAAACCATGGTTATGGTTTCAGTATTTCCCCCACTTACATCCACTCGTCAACAAGGAGAGAGCCAAGCAGCATTTACATGTTTTATCAAACAAATACAAACACAAATAAAAGAGGGCAGGGTTTAAACTCTTCTTCTGCTATTTGTTGCTTAGAAAAATAGTCTGTTTGTTAGCTACCAAGTTGTAGTTTTATGTAACCGCAGCGGCACTGTTACAAAACAATTTAATAAAATAAAAAACCCAGTCAGACTAGAACACGCAAAATACGGTTTTGACATCATGACGTCATAGTACATAATACGTCACGCTCTCCGGCCTCTTTAAAAAATGCAAATTCTACATACAAGACATCCATAATGTAAAAATATGTAATCTACTTCCAGGGCCGTCCCTTGGGCGGTGCAACTGTGCTGTCGCACTGGGCCCCACACTTTAAGGGAACGCGATTGCGAATTGGACCGAGGGGGGCCCCACTCCCTACCTTGCACCGGCCCCGGCCCTGTCTACTTTAATACAATGCTGAAATCCCACAGATTTAAAGTTTGGGTTTTATTTTTAGTTCAGCTAAAAGGCTAAATAGTCTTCTATTGATCACATGTTTTGACGCATGATACAAACTTGCAGTTCAGCAAACTTTGGAACATGGTTAAATTTGCACAAGCTTGCATTTCCTGTTCACGCCCCACTGACATACAGGTTTAGGGGTTGACCGTTACGCTTAAATTTTTTAAAAATGTTACATTACCGATTACCATACAAATCATACTGTATGAATTTATACAAAAACACCAGATCGTAAAAGTATGTTTTCTCATGAGACTGAATTGGTGACAGCATTGGGAAAACATAACTTTATTTGGCAATTTCGTATTAATTTGTTCAATCTGAAACATTCCAAAACATAAAATGTTTAGTAAAAAGTAAGCAGAAAGGTCCATCCCCAAACATAACCATCACGTAGAAGCAGATTATATGAAAATGCACGGATGACATTGTAAGAATTATATTGCACAGTTTTTATATGGAGCACTATGGGGTTGGTTTCAGTCGCCATTTGAACGGTGGGCTTCCTGAAAGGCAGGTAGGATGTAGGAGTGTCGTTCCACGTCGGTTTATTGTTTAAAGCTTTCAGCTCGGCCTGCACCTCAGCTAAAGTGTTTCATTAGCATTGATTTAACTACTGCGAGAAAGACCCCACACCTTTCAGCCAAACACACACACACACACACAAAAGATGCATTAGGCACCACGCTGTTCCTGTGCCAAGAAAAAGGAGTTTTGTATGTGTGCATATGACCCGTGCAAGGAAAAGCCCTAGAAGAAGAGAAACAAGAAGAGCTGCATATAGTCACACACACACACATGGATCAATCCGCACACACACTCCGTAAATCACACATTGAATTGCCCGGGCTCCTTAGGGCCTGAAGTCACTAACAGGCCCCAGAGCTGCTGCCTACCAGGACCCCATTACAGAGAGAGGTGGTCCACAAGTACACAAACAGGTGGTCTACCATGGTGGTCTCTCTCACACACAGGCACATTATTTCACTACTGCTCAAGACTTAGAAAGACTTTCAGGTAGAAGAGATCAAAGGAAGGGTAAACAGGTAGAGTAAGAGAATATCCTAATAATAGACAGATACGTGATTGGTTAGATCAATTAGGCTAACAATTATCTGCATACTTTGGATAAAAGCGTCTGCTAAATGCATAAATGTAAATGTAGTCATTAGTGTATCCTCCACACAAGCACTGTTTTTCCCCACCCACAATCCTCTTTTTACTCTACCAGACAAATTAGAGGGAGAAAAAACTCCACCTACTTTCTTTCCTCAAAGCATTATGGGAAACAGTGTTGCCAATATTGTGATATATTTACACCAGGCAGAGTGGTTGCATCCTATATGACTAAAAGAGGATAATTATTCCCTTCAAAAAAACTGTGGAGAGATAAGTCACACTGGATTACATCAGCAAAAACACTCCAGGATCCAAACAGCACTAGTAGCTGCTGCTATGTAACTCTTGTCATTCAGAAGATACAACATTTAGCTGCTCCTTTGAGCATGGGTGGTCTTTGTACAAGTGAACATCACAACACACACATCCAAAACACACGTTCTAAATCAGCGTCAGCCCCCTGCCATGGTTAATCCAGGTAATATCAGCTCTTCCTGTCATTAGCTGGCCTGTGCTGGGTTTGGGTGGAGGACTGGGAGGGAACAGGGGGTGTTGGTTTGAGGTAATTAGGTCCACCAGGTGCAGCTCTATGGGCACCAGTCACTGCTCAAATTTATTATTTCCGTTGAGATTTTTTTCCAGGCCATTCCAGGAGCCCTCAGTGTGGTGAAGCTCAGAGGTTCATTGTTCAGAGGCCTGCAGAGCCCCCTGTAGAGCTGACATCTTGAAAGCAGAAGACCTCTGCAGGGTTATTATAGTTAACCAAAACCATTAAAAATACATGTTAACTAAAATAAAATAAGAAAAATCTTATTTTCATGTTTAACAAAGTACTAAAATAACAAAAAAACAAATGAAAGACAAATTGGACCTCTTTTAAAAATGGTGGAAATAAATCTTTTTAAAAACCTAATAATAATTTAGTTTTAAATAAATTCAGAACATGGTGTAAACTGTATTTTTTATGATAGTCTCCAAACGCCAGGAGGATTTAAGCTAGCTAAACACTGTAGTCGCGACTAGAATAATTCTGTGTGCTGTAACCCATTCTACTCCCTAAATCATCTCAACGTCATATTAACACTTTTAATGTGAAACCCTCGGAGGCCGCGGCCTGCCAGATTTAAATTCACGATTTTAAGAGCTGGAAGTCAAAAAAGAATCGCATAAATTGTCACATCCAGCGAGAGTCTCGGAGGGATCTTTTCGTTACTCACAGAACCCACACGCATAAGTACGAACAGTAAAAGGTTCAGACACACCCTCTTTCCTTGTATTTACACTGTTGCCATCGTAATACATATAACAATCAAACCCTAGAGAGCGTTTTAACCACAAACTCGAATTTGCTTGAAGACGGAGGAAAATTCAAAAGTGATAAAATATTACAACCGTAGAACTTCACAAGCTCATTTGCTGTAAGCAATGAGGCCTATCGGCAACAGTTCTCCACCCGACCCCGCAAACCTCCACTCTGTTCTTCTGGTAGCATGCCATTGCCCCCTATCGGTCACAAGAGCACCTGTCAATGAACCCACCTCACCCGTTAGAATGTGAGCTTTGTTTAGCTGGGCGTTAATTAAAGCAGAGAATGTTTTTAGCAGCAGGTCCTCAGATGAAGAGGAAGAGAGGCCAAAATCCACCATCCCACTTTGTAATTAGGCTTGCTCCAGGCCTATGTGGGGCCATGCCAGATTTCACACCTCGCCAGGAGCAGGGCTGTGGGTGAGGGAGGGGTTCCATGGGACACTAATTGCCTCATTACTGCCAATAAGTCACTTTAGCCACACTCTCCTTCAGCTAACACCCCGGACACATGCGAGACGTGCGATCAGAGAGCAGAAGAGGTTTTAAAACAAGCTCAGCTCTGGTCAGCTGCCTGGAATTGATCAACCTCCATCTCATCCGATCAGAGAATTGGGCACCACGGAGTGTTGACACATTTAGTTTAGATGTAAACATGATGGTCCTGAGGGCAATTTAACCTGGCACATAAATCGTATGGTGAAAATAAGCTAAACAAAGGCAGGCAGCCTAAGGCTATCAGTTTTCAGAACGACAGGTTTAAGACTGGAGCTGAGTGGAACGGCAATGTTTTTCTAGGTCATTTTATTTTGTTAGAGCAGAGCTCTTGTGTGCTGCCATTGTGACAACTAGCCTCCATTTTTTATAGTAATATAATACAATATATACAAGCATGCGCTCAAACCTTCAGCCACAGCAATACCACAGCAAACACACACACACACACACAAAATGCAAATCCGCCGTAGTGGAATTTAAAGGGCTACGCAGTCATTTTTGTTAATTAAAAAAGATTTACACTCAAAGGAATGAACACTTTTCGGAAATATTATTAAAATAAGACCAGCCGTGTCATAAAATTGACAGCGTTACCACTACTAATAGTAGTTAATTAACTAACTTCATTCATCCAGGCCAACAGGTGTCAGTATAAGTTCCCATTCCTATTCAGATGAATAAGTGCCAGCTAAACTTAATCCAAAATTTACTGGTTGCATTTGAAAGCTTATACAGCTAATTTGTTGCCTCGCTGACTTATCAGACAATAGCTGCTTTCACACATTAATACCAGTAAATTGCCACAACATTAACGAATTACTTTACCGGTAAATACAAAAATGCACTGTTCACACAGACAATGATGTTACATCTTTTAACCAGTAAAGCACCATTAATACATATTTCAAAATACCGGTAAATTATGTGACATTATTGTTAATATGGAGGTTTGTTGATGTTCTTATTTTTGTGTCAAATGTTCACATTTGCTGCTTTTGGGCAAGAGACTTTGTATTAGACGACTTCAGCGTGAAGTAAATGCATCATCTGCGTCAGAGTAGTAGTAGACGTCTAGCGTCAGCGTTTTCTGAACTCATACATGCTCATTACGGTAATATCGTTCTGCGTTCACACAGAGCACAATACTGGTAATATTACAACTTCTCATACCAGTAAATTGCTAGAACGAATTTACGGGTATTTTTGAAAAGGTCCAGTTCACAAATTATCTCTTAACGGTAATCCACCGGTAATTTAACAGTAAAGACTTTATGTGTGAAAGGGCCTAATATCTTTGCGGGAAGATCGCAGATTCTACCCAAACTAAAAAATCCTGGCATCCATCTAAAAAGCTATATGACTAGAGACATATTGATAAATCAACTCATCAACTTTCAGTGCAAGGCTTATCGTGTACCATTGTCAATTCTGCTCATTCCTGTTGAGTGTCCTCAATCTGGCAACTCGTGTGAGCGTCAAGTTTGAGGAGAAGGGGGCAGGAGAACTCTCTCATAGATTTTGAATGTGGACTGTAGTACTCATTTTAACCGCTAGCTGTCAATATTAAATACTGCACTTTTAATATTAACAGGAATGTTGGGGGAATGTTACCAGCTGGTGGCATCTTAGGCAACCAGGCTGTCTATGCCTAGAATTGGTAAAACACCCAATCACTTTGTTATTCCACAGAATAATACCACAAAACTGCTCATAGGGTGCATGGACCTGAACACTGGTTGGGCCTAGTGGATGCATTCAAAATAATACATAGCAGTGTAAATGTGAATATAATTTGTTCAACTGCATTTTGTCTCAAGAACTAGGTCAACTGCAGATGATTTATAAGATTATGCAAGGTTTAGAATGCAAAATGTTCCATCGCTATATCTTCAGTACGATCTTTATGACCTATATGTAAAATGTCTCATTTGAACACAAGCCATTAGGGGCTGCATCTGACACTTTAAACTACAGGAAGGCCTAAAACAGATCAAAACAAAAGTGACATTTATTAAATAAAAATGCCTAAATCTATACTATCTGAATTCCATACTATTTTATCTAAATAAAATAAAACGGATTAATCAATCATAAAATAGTAATAACAAAAATTTATGAATTGGATAATAATCAAATAAATAAGTAATTGATACCAATAAATCAATCGTTAATATCTATAACTGACACTGGTACTGATATATTGTGCGCCATAAGATCACATAATTCTGAAAATGTTCTGCCTAACATAAATTCAAAAACTATGCAAACAAGCAAACCACACTTTCAAAAAGTGATGCATTCATGGCAAATCTTAGTCTGCGGCAGAGTATCTGAGATGCAGAGTGTGTTTGGAGAGCATATGGATGGCTAAATCTCTTGACTGGACTGATGATTTCCACCGGCTCTCCAGACAGATCTCCCTCTCAGAGACCAGCTGAGCTAACAGGGAAAGTCAGTCAGAAGGGGGGCGCTTTGTCTCAAGAAAACAGGTTTCTTCTTACAAATTCACTCCATGCAGGCTCTTGCCAGAGTCTATTGGACAGGTAGTCCAACGGTGTTAAATTACATCAGCAGAGTCCAGATCCAGCCCCCATAGACTGAGATATCCATCAGCACTATAGAGACTGAATCACCGACCGTAACGAAAGAGATATTATGAGAGCATTTTATGACAGATAGGTATGTAATATACTTTTTCAGGTGTGCTCAAAGTAAACCTGCATTCCATCTCATGCTATGTTCACATTTTTGGACTCCTCAGTCATCTTGTGTTTACTTTTGCTCCATTTCTGTGTCCAACAGCCAGAGAAAGCACTGTTGATTTAGTGCAAAACCGTAACAACACATTTCATTTATCACACATTTACAAGCACACATAGACTTGACTCTAATAGTGATTCAGTGGGACAATAAAGAGCCTTGACCCTACGCATCTGTTCTACTGGATATAATTCTGCAGGCAGGGATTCCTGACCCCAGTGCGACCCCTGCTCCAGAATAACAACAAATCAGACCCTGATAGAAACCAGTGCAACCTTATGACCTACATCTGCACTTGTAAATAATACAAACTACTAGAAAGTGTGGTCAAATGTGCCTTAATTTAACCACCTGTGCTCCCGGTTAAATCAAAAATACACTGGACGAAATGCAACTCAGTGTAGGAGACCAGAACTCAGTTGTTGTTGTTGTTTGGATATGAATTTATAATATAACACATGACATTATAGAAGCCAATTTCTGACTTCTGACTCAAGAGTAAAAAAACAAAACAATTAAAAGATAATTGTTTCTTTATATATTAAAATATGCTTAAACTGTGCAATTGTGACCTCTTTATTTGATTTCTACAAAGTACCATTCAGAGGTTAATGCTAGGTCATATTATTATTATTTCAAAAAAAGTAATACTTTTATTCAGTAAGGATGCATTCAATTGACTAAAAGTAACTTTTAAAAAGTTACAAAAAATTATATTTCAAATAAATGCTATTAATTTTAACTTTCTATTAAAAGAAAGTTAAATGTATTTAATAACTGCAATGTTATTTCTCAGTTATGACTTTATATCTCACTTTACTTGATGTAATCTTTATTTTTATAATGTGACTTTCTTATAGTGTGACTTTATATCTTATAATTATTAACTATTATCTCACAGTGTGATTATTTCATGTAACTGTGACATTGTTTTTTCAACTTTATGTCTCATAATTTCAACTGTGTATCTTACAGTGGTGGTGTTACATAAATCTCTATTTCTCATTATTGTATCTTACAATGTGACTTATTTTAACCTTTAAAACACAATTCCTTTTCTTTTTTTTATTCTAAGAAAACGTTGAAATCTTTGTGACAAGACATTTGAGATCTGATAGCTCTGAAATTCAAGCCACCATAGTGTCATATTTCATCCAGGACTTTGTAATAGTGGATTAACAAATACAAACCATACTCATGATTCAATAAGTGAACACCAACTTGCAGTCATCTGATCCCAGTGCTTTTGTGCATTCAGTCGTTTAGCATATTAATGCATTTCTGCCATGACCATTGTGCATTATTATGACGCATAACGTTAATGATCATGGCCATGCACACGCACCCGTTACCTTTAGCCATATTAAGGAAGCTCTTATGCTGCATAAGCTAACACGCATTCAATCACTTCTGTATGGAATTTAGTCTGCTTTATACATGTATTTCGTATTTATGAGCTGCTCTGAGCTGGTGAGATGCACACATATCCACGAAGCTCCGCGTCTGCGGGCCTTGCGCAGAAAATAACATTCCCACTGCAGCACTACCGCTTGTGTTTACGCGTTCAGATCATGTACTAGTTTGAAGCGGCTTAACGACGCCCGAACGTGTTCGTATCTTGTCCTAAAAGAGCCCCGAAATCGAGTCCCATCGCTTCACCACACCTAGCAACAGCGCCGCTGCGACGCAGGAAGTGAGCGTCTGTGGAGCGCGCGAGCCGGCCATTGCAGCACAGATTGTGCTTCCGCGAGCGCACTTACCGATGTGATTATCCTCGATGTGCACGATGAGCTCGGCCAGCGACTCGAAGTGCAGTCCGCAGCCCCCGAACTGGCAAATGTTGGAGAAGAAGGAGGCGGCGGCGATGCCTGTCATGGTCTTTGCTACATTGAGGAGCAGCAGCACTGCGCGAGCGGAAAGGAGATCGCGCGCACTCGCACGCACGCGCGCTCAGACAGACAGACAGACAGACAGCGGTGGCAGCAGCTGGAGCAGCGCAGCACGAGAGAGAACGAGAGGAGGGCCCAACACGTCATACCTGTTGATGTGACACATACTGCACACTAGTCCTGCTCCAAAGCCATTGTGCGTGTCTTTATGGGGATTCTTCACTTGAAATCTTTACAAAAATAATACTTCTTCAAAATATGTTACAACATAAAAGCTTGCTAAATGGATAAAGGCCTAAGCATGGATCTTTGTTACACTACTATATCCTACAGCTTTCAAGGGGTGCATTATATGTGACCCTGGAGCACAAAACCAGTCAGCATGGGTATATTTGTAGCAATACAACACTGTTTGGATCAAAATAATCGATTTTTCTTTTATGCCAAAAATCATTAGGATTATTAAGTAAAGATCATGTTCTATGGATAAATTTGAAAATTTCCCACCGTAAATATATCAAAACTTAATTTTTGATTAGTAATATGCATTGCTAAAAACTTAATTTATACAAATTTAAAGGTGATTTACTCAAAAAGTTGCACCCTCAGATTCCAGACTTTTATATAGTCTAGTTGTATCTCAGACAAATATTGTCATATCCTAATAAACCATACGATAATGGAAACGTATTTATTCAGCTTTTATAAATCTTAATATAAAAAAAGACCACTATGACTGGTTTTATGGTCCAGGGTCACATATGATATATTGACCTGTATATTGATTTGCAACATTTTTATACATTTATCATAACGGTATGAAAAACTCGGTATGTAGAAAGAGCTACATTCTGTCAAATTCAGATTTTAACACTAATCATTTCAACACTCTTAAAAATGAGAAATTAAAGAAAAACAGTAAAAAAGCTTATAAATGATACAGCCTAATTTATCCTTAAAAATAATTGTTCTTTTTATTATAGTATTTAAAAATGGTTAAACCTTTTATTATAGTAAGTATCGTTTATTAGAGTAATTTTCTATCTCTAGGGGATACAAAAGTTCCATAATTGACTGAAACTTTCAGAATCTAAATTATATGTAATGTGGCCACAATTTTATTTGTATTTTTACAAATGAATCTTTATATGAGTTAGTTTGTACATGTGGATGTTATGTTTTATGGATTTTTTTGCAAATACAGACAATAAACAATAAATAAATGTTCTGTGGTTGGTTGAGGTATTTTAACACGCTCAGACTTAAAATGTCTGGCATATGTTTCTCATTAACAAACATAATAAAAAAGTTAGAGTAAACTGTTAAATAACTGTAAATAGCCTAACTGTTGTAAATGCAGTCCAGTATAAATCCACATGGTGGCAGCGTGGAATTACAAACGGAAATGCTCTTTTCTACAGCCATGACATTTCATTAACTCAAAAAACAACCTCTTAATAATTGAAATGCCTCTGTACCAAATCATGGTGGCCACATAGCACTTTTTGGGTTGCACTTTATTTTAAGATGTCCTTGTTACAGTGTAATTATACATTTAATTACGGAGTAATGTTAATTAACTACATACTCACTATATAATTAGGGTTAGGGTCTGGCTTAGGGTTATTTGCATGTAATTAATTCTGCATATTTATTTGTATTATAATAGTAAGTACATGTAATGTATAACAAGGACACCTTAAAATAAAGTGTTACCATTTTAATTAATAATAATAATAATAATAAATACAAATAAAATAAACAAAATAACATTAAAATAGGCCTAACTAAACTTAAATAAAAAGAAAAGAAAAAAACTTATCAGACATGTTAAATGCTGCTTCTAAACTAGCCTCTTTTTGTGATTTATGTTTAGAATTGGTGGTCCACATATGCAGATCTGTATTCAAATCATATAATTGTATAAATTAAAACGTGAATGATTTTGAGCTTCAGTATTATCATAAAGCTCCTAAAGCTCCTTAAATCAACATCAGTGTTGGATCAAGCTTCTCATTCTGCTCAAGTATTCCCCTTTTGGCATGTTTGCATGGTCTGCATACAGTGCGTCCAATCTACTATACGTTTAGCCACAAATAAATTGACTTCTAGAGGCAGAAAGGCTATAAATGGCCGTGTGGTCACACAGATGACTTGATCACTAGCGTTTCTCTGTCAGGAATAGACAGCCCGGTAGTGTGGACTACATTATGGCTGTTTTCTCTCCTTTTGCTCGCGTTCACATCCATGTGCTTCATCCCACTCTCCCGCTCTGTTTTTCCATGATTTCCTGTTCACGTTTGTTGGCAGAGGTTGTTGGTGCTGGTGCCGTGCCCGGTTCTGTGTAATGGGGACCTTGTTGGGTTGGGTCTCATTTACTCACCACAGCCGAGCGCAGCACCCTGATCGGCCTGCTTTTTCCAGCAGCGCTGGAGCACGCTGTGGGACATGTCTGTGAAAGCATTACATCATTGACTCACTCTGTTTTGAGGCTCTCCAGAGCTTACGGCCTTCAGGTTTGCTTTCAATTCTGTTACCTTTCAGATTTTTACAAGTAGTCAAATTTGTAGTTCTGAGAGTTTGCGTTTGTTGATGAGATTCAGATCCTTTTCTTAAGTCCACATTTTCAGGGAAAAGTTGAATTTTAGTATCTCGGAAACCAATACAGTTTTTTATCTTTGATGCATTATGATGTCAACAGGAAGTAGATGGCCTAAAATTGCAAATGACATAAAGCCTACAGTATCATATTTGAAACATGAAATTTTAAGGATTCTTAAATTATCAACATAATCAAAACTTCACCTTAAAACTTATTGTACACAATCTACTGTAATCTAATTGACAGTTTCTATTTTTTTATTATAAATCCAACAACATCCCACTTCAGGTCATGGTACAAGTGTCTTTTTGCTGTGAAATTCATACAACAAATTTTATAAAGCCAACATAATAAATGTCATACTCTAAGCAATATTTCATGATTAACACTTACTGGACTGAAGGAACAAGGTTTACTTGATTATCCATACATCATTTTTATTGATTTACACTACAGTGTAACACTGTACCGTACTGTATGAGCCATAAAAGCTTGATGTATCAAATATGATGCAAAACAAATATGTACATATGTACACTTTGTATATATTTTGTGTGTGTAGATAGATAGATAGATAGATAGATAGATAGATAGATAGATAGATAGATAGATAGATAGATAGATAGATAGATAGATAGATAGATAGATCGATTTTGATTATTATTTCTTATGTCATGCTTTTTTACAGGCAAGTTAAAAGCAGCTTCATCCATTATAAATCATATGAGTTGCGATCGACTTCATCATTTATAGCTGTTCCTTTTACTGTATTGTCTTAAATAATGTTCAAGACCACACAAATAGCAACTATCCTGTGATGGCTGATATGGGTAAAGACACTGGCATTGAATATTTTGGTATTTCAAAGGTCCACAAAGTGTAATTTGGCCTCCTAATGTTACGAAACGTAAACCCACAGACCCCATTAAGGAAGCAAATGACATAATGTTCAGACGGATAACTATTACAAATACTGGCCTTCCCTCGTTGGCAGCGGAGAATGCAGAATTGAGACGCACATGGCATCGTGCCCTCACCGCTGCAGTCTTACTGTATAGACTACTCAGAAATGCTGTCCTTCATTATGTAATGGCTGCTTTGTTCACTTCAACGGGTTCCAGGTCACATTTAGTTGGTAATAGCATTATAATGTGCAGTGTGGTTTTTAAACGCTTGAGCGTGGTGCAGTGGTAGGCCGGTGTACAGTATTTGTCAAAAGGTTGCCAGGTTTTGAAATCACATGCAAGTCCTCAGGTTTTTGGTTTTATTTGACCTGATTGGTAAATGTAATCTAAATTAATAAGAGCTTTTAAAACTGCTCTTAAGCCCAGGTTATCATCTTTTAGATCCACATTAAATACTCCGGTAAAGCGTTTCACATCTTTTGTCTGCTTTCTTTGTTTTAGAATGTAAGAGCCACCTGTTCAGCAAGAAACAACCAATCATAAACAGACCCTTATTAAATATTCATTAAATATTCCTTCACAGTTACAGAAACATTAACACAAAGTATTTTTTCAGCATTTGAGGTACAGTCAAGAATAAGCCTATAAGAGATTTATAAGATCAAGGCAAGAAGTTATTTAAAGTGATGATGTAATGGAAGTAGTGACAGATCTTTTCTATATTTTTCTGTATTTTGATATACATCTGAATCAAACAGATTACTGAAAAAAGAAATATAGGCTATTTTTACTGGACGGTTATAATATTCTGATAACTTTTTTAAAGAAAGAAAGAAATAATTCAAATTCTGATCTATAACATTCATTTAGAAAATATTCATTTCTTGTTGACTTTATGCAGTTTGTGTTTGTTCAATTATTGATATTGGCATCACCAATATGCAATTAAAACATTAACTTTCATTTTCTTTATAAATGTGAAGTGTGAAACTTAATACCCGATCAGTAAAACTGATCAGTGTGAAATCCAGAATAACTTGGGCTTAACAATTAATTAATTAATTAATTTTGTGTTCTGGGTCCAAGATCCAGATGACCTCTTACAGTGCCGAGTAATGCAATTTAACATTTGAATCATGTGCAGGGCATTTTCCATATCAAGTCATGTTTTGTTTCTTTCTAAGTGTTCTCCTGTGGTGGACCACCACTTTGAGGAAAACAACGAATATAGCTGGGGGAGTAAGCATGTGTTATTATTACACAAAGCTGTATAGTTCAACATTTCCATCCCTGCAGGCACTTCAAGACGTGAAGATGACTCAACCGAGAGAGGCTGGGACACTCTGTTAAGAAGATCAAACAGCCAATCTGCTTCCTTGCTCTATCTAGAGATCATTCAGAGAATCATTCAAACCTGAGGAGGAATGCTGCTTCTTATCTGAAGTAAGAATTCAAACAGACATGTATGCTTTTCTTTGAGATGTGCACATTAGCTGCATTGAATAGAATGAAAAATATATATTGAATTTTGGCTTAATACTGGATTTAATTACTGCCAAAATTAGATGCACTTCTGGCTCTTATGATACATGGTTACATGTCATGGTCAACCACACACACACACACACACACACACACACACACACACACACACACACACAGCTCTGCTACATCTGAATGGGTTTGTTTTGACAAACTAAATCCTGAACAAACTCCTTGTATTCAGTAAATATAAACAATAATTATTTGTTTTTGCCCAACAAGGCTTTCATTATACCACTGACATTTGATACATTAATGTTCTGCTTTTGAGCTGAGGGGATATTGTTTTTGTTTGTTTGTTTGCTTTACATCTCCAGTCTTTTAACTTTAGTCGAATGCAGTGTTGATCATTTATGTTTCTAGGCTGATATATATATATATATAGAACCATTTATAGAATACAAAACAAACAAACAAACAACAATATGGGAATCCATTTATAAGAATGCAGAATGAATGAATGAATTAATAGTCATTGTACTGATATCCACTTATAAGAATCCAAAATAAATACATAAATAAATAAATAAACAAACAATATATGTATTTGAATAATATAAATATGTGGATCCATTTTGAAGAATATAAAACAACCAAATAATCATTATGTGCTATTATTTAAATGTTCCAAATAATCTATGTGCTATTAAACTAATATAAATATGTGGATCCATTTAGAAGAATACAAAACAAACAAAGAAACAATCAGTGTATGCTATTGGACTGATGTACTGTATGCAGATCCATTTAGAAAAATAAATAAATACAAATTACATGTCCATGTTAAATGAACCCTTAATTAAAAATATTTATTGCACACCCGTAAAAGCGCAGCTTTCTTTCTAATCTGTGAATCTCCTGAACTATGTAACAGCAACACATATTCCCTTCCGTTCTTCTGAATGCAGTTAAACAGTTCTGGGACATGTTCACCATCAGTCCCAGGTCAGCTTCAGTCAAAGAGCTGATTAAACACATGATCTCTTGCTTGTGTTTGTTGACAATGAATCTCACTTTGGATGAGGTTTTCTAATGTCTTCTGTCTCGTGTGAATCCACGCTCTGGTGTCAAATCGCAATCAGGTTTCAGCTGTCGTGTTCTCAAATTGCGCTTCCTGGGATGCTTAAATGATTTCTTATCATTCAGGTAAATTGAGTGTGATCTGCCATAATGAGCCATTTTCACCTTTTCCTGGCGACCTGAATTCAGCCCTCCTAGACATTTGGGGACAAACTAACCTGCCATGCATTAGAGATAAAATGCTTTAAAGTGTGGGGTCAGTGACCCATCACTGACTGTGCACTTACACCACTTACTGCACAGCTCTCCCACGGGATGATGTCTGGATGGCTGGGAGAAATATATAGACCATAAAGGATCCAAAACTGTCATAAAGCTTTGATTAAGGCCCAGGTTAAGAGACACAGGCAAGCAGAGACGGCTGAGTTACGATGGCAGTTGAGGCTAGCATTATTGTTCCCGTGACAGAGCTCTTAGCACGGGTGGCTCATTGTAAACAGCTCTTTCCGAGGAGCAGACAGTCATTAATCGCCGAAGCAATCCCAGACTCCTCCGGTGTACCCTCGACATCAGAAATCACACTGCCGCCACCAGCACATTCACTAAAGCTTGAAAGGTTGTGACTCTGTCTACTCTCAGCAGCTTGTGTCTCTTTTATTTTCACCCTATAATGGCTGACGTTTAACAGTTTGACATCTGTGATGAACCCCATGAACATTTTCTTTGCTACTGTCTCTTTGCAGGTAAAAATATAGTCATAAAATGACAGTATATTAAATTAATAGTTCTAAAGCAGTTTTAATAGCTCCATTATTGTGTTTTTAGGACGTATACAAAGGTTTTAGGCTCGTTAGTCAGTAATAATGTTTCTGAAAGTCATGTTGTCCAAGCATTGGATCAATGTTTTTATTTAAATGTATTTATTTATCCACATTTTCTCAATACACTGAAAAAAATTGTAATCTAAAAATAGCAACATATAAGTAAACTGATTTTAAAAGTCAAAAATAATATTACTGCTGAATCAACCTAAATATATTTATTATAACAAAACTACATTTTATGTCTTTAATCTGGCAGAAATAGCTCTTTAAGTTAACAATTGCAGGCCAGCACTGTTTTCAATGTATAGTTTTGCTCTTTATCTAATCTAATTGTATCTAGGTTTATTTAGTAACACATTAAAATAAGGTTTAGTTGGTAATATCATATCATATCATGCTGATTAACTAATATTAACTAAAAATGAGCAAAACATTTTTTAGAATAATTTATTAATCTCTGTTAATGTAAAAATGCAAATAATAAAGAAACTCTTCATTTAAATTCATGTTAGCTCAGATTCATTATATAATATGCACAGATACAGCTCATTTTGAATGCATTAGTAAATGTTAAAAGTAACATTAACTTAATAAATGCTTTAGAAGTATTTTTCGTTGTTAGTTTGCGTTAATGGGATTGTCCACTAAAAATATACAATTATGTAATCAAAAGATGATATTTAGATTTTTTTGTGTGACCAAAGATTCAATGCCTTTGACTTCTGTTGTGTTTTTTCTGCACTATGGAAATCAGTGGCTACTGTCAACTGATACATTCTTCGAAATATCTTATTTTGTGCTCAGCAGAAGCAAGAAACTCATACAGGTAAGGAACAACACGAGGGTGAGTAAATGATGACAGAATGTTCATATTTTGGTGAATTATTCCTTTAATCAAGTTAACGAATGGAACCTTATTTTAAAGTGTAGTCATTTTCTGTATCATAGTTTATTTAGTTTTCCAACATTTGACTGTACACACTGTGAATTATTTAATACTATATGTTTTGTTTTACCAGCACCTGTTTACAGTTGGAATTAATAGAAAGTACTGAATGTCACAGATATAAACAAAGGTATTGTTTTGTTTGACCTTCGATGTCACCTGCATCACATTACGTCTGCCTGGCAATTACGTGCAGACAAAGAGTCAGAGCTTTGATTCTGTAACACCATCTTCTAAATTCAACACTCGCAGGCAGACATAATCCAACCAATCATTTATTTACCCCTGACACTTTCATTATTTAGTAAGCACAGAGGCACTGGCAAGATGTGCACAATTAACAGACCTGGATAACTGAGCTGGGACGGGTGGTGTCTTTATGTCTCCTGTCAGAAAAAAACTAAAAAGGTCAATCAAAATAATTTCAGCTTAATATACAGCATAACAGGTTAGTTGTTCATCAAATGTGTAAAAGAAAAATTTTCTAAATATTTGAGTGTAGCTATATATACATTATTTTATAATTTATTAATAATTTGAGTTAGCTTCATAATAACTTGTATCTGTAATAATTGAAACAGTTGAGAATTTATATCTCATGATCATATTTCATTTTTATGAACAGCAGTTTATGACTAACTTACTGCTGCCAACAAAAATAACAACTTGAAGTCAGACAGATGTTGGTTGGTGTTGCTGTCCAGACGCCACACCCACTGGCCCTGACCCCGCCCCGCATGCCCCGCTCGCCCCGCCCCTACAAGGGACCGCAATGATTTAGAAGTTCAGGAATCCCACGTGACGTCACCAACGGGTGATGTAATGCTTCTCTAAATAGATCGTATTGTAATCTTTCCTCAGTCCAACGTGGTTCCTTCAGAAAGTGTGGTGCATCTTCTCCAGACTCCTGTGGTGAGTTGTTTGAGTTGTTTTCATACCGATACATATTCCTTCGCATTCACATGCACTTGCCGAGTCGGTGCCATTGAAATAATCATTCTCTTAAGCCTGAAGAAGTGACAAGTTGTTAGGGATTCACATGAACGGATTTCAAGTACTTTTACAGAGTCTGCCTGAACGCGTCTATTAAGTCGTTCACGCTTCATGCAGAAAACACACCGATCATGTCTTATTCTTTTCGGATCTCCAGGGATTGTTTGCATGTAACAGCTTTGCGCTTTGAATACCCAAATTGCGCGTTAAGGGATCGTGTCGCATTAAACAGCTAGCACCTTCTTGATTCTGATCTCAAACTTATGTTGCTGTATGTTGCAAAACTTTACGCGGAGTAATTAGTTTGCGCGCATGAAGCTGTCAAACACGATCACTGTGTTACTACAGTTTTTACTTGGCTTGTGCGTGCATGTGTTTGTGGCAAGCCAGTTTAACACTGATTTATTAAACTAACTCCTTTTTGTTACTACTATTTATGTCTAAATGCTAGTAAATAATGTAGTCGAGACTAGTATATTTTTCAATTTTATTAGTAACTGTTCATTACTGATAGGCAACTTTTACAGTGGCCAAGAGAGCTGCAACGTCAGAAAATTGTATGCAAATAGAAATAGCACCAGCAAATCAAGAAAACATCTTCATCAGTTTGACAGCAGGTGCTGCAAAAGCTCACACCGCAAACAAATGAAGAAACGCACTGCAAATGCTCACGACACAACCAAATAAATAATGTTATTTAGCAGCGCTTTCTTTGATTAGGTTTGCAGCGTGTGTTGTCAAAGTTATTAAGTTGTTTTCTTAATTTGCAGGTGTGTTTTTTTTGCAGTGCGTTTCTTTATTTGGTTGTGTTGTGAGCATTTGCAGCGCGTGTTGTCAAAGTGATTAAGTTGTTTTCTTAATTTGCAGGTGTGTTTTTTTTGCAGTGCGTTTCTTTATTTGGTTGTGTTGTGAGCATTTGCAGCGCGTGTGTTGTCAAAGTGATTAAGTTGTTTTCTTAATTTTCAGGTGTGTTTTTTGTGCAGTGCGTTTCTTTATTTGGTTGTGTTGTGAGCATTTGCAGCGCATGTGTTGTCAAAGTGATTAAGTTGTTTTCTTAATTTTCAGTGTGTGTTTTTGTGCAGTGCGTTTCTTTATTTGGTTGTTTTGTGAGCATTTGCAGCGCGTGTGTTGTCAAAGTGATTAAGTTGTTTTCTTAATTTGCCGTTTTTTTTCTATTTGCAGCGCCTTGAGCTCTCTCAGCCACTGTATACTTTAGTTATTAGTAACTATTCAAACCTATCTGTTCTCTGCAGCATCCGTAATTGCATAGATACATTCATTATAGACTAGTGTTTTATTTTATAAGTAGGCCTATGTAGCTATTAAGACAAGGCATCAGCGAATATGAGCAAAAATACCATTCTAGCCAGTAAGAAATGTTACTTGTAATAATTAAAATCAGTGCTAGTGTATCATAAATATATGCTCAGGATTAATAAATAAGTACAGTACTAGTCAAACTAGAATAGATAGCAGGAGTAGCTATTGTTAGATAGTTATTAGCAACTTACAATTATGAACAATACATAGTAAGTGAAAACAGTAGCAGTTGGGATGGGTTTCACCAATATAATATGGAATACATAACAGTGTGAAATTAATACTTGACATCTAAACCAGATCCAAATCGAACCTAGTAGCAAAAATGCAATTTGATTCAAGTAACAATGGAATAGTTAATCGAATAAGCAACGAATGTGTACTAGTCACTAATCGAAACATATACGTGTCACTATTTGATTACTTAACAGTTTAAATATGAAATATATAGGGTAAAAGGCGCCTTTGATATTATTTTCATCTAAACCACTAGATTGCACAGAAACGTGGTGTTGCACTTTCCAAAAGTCTCGCGCAGCAGTGCAAAGTTGATTATGTGCTTATCTGATCTAATATATTATGTTTTTTTAAATGATGTAACTTTAATGAGATTTGCTAAAATTAATGCATATATTGTGAGACAAAGGTCTTCTTTATGATTTTGTTTGAGATACTTAAAGCAACAGTTTTAAATAACAAAGAATATGTAAAAGTATGGTATTTGGGGTAAAACGCGCCCCTGCTGTTGGGGCTAAAGGCGTACAGTAATTAACATGATAATTAATTAATAGATGGCTGACTTTTCCATTTGTTGACATGACATGGTTAGATTCAGATGGTAAATATCATATATTATATTAGGTGTCTATATTAGAGATAATCACCATGTTTTGAATGAAACCATCATGTTTACAAAAAAGGATATGAATCAAATCATATAATAAAATATAATTTGTTGTTACTACTGTACATATATATTCAATATATATATATATCTCATTCAATGCTTTCATAATCTTTACTTATTAAAATGCTTTTGTTTCTGTATTTTAAAATATATTTTTTATATTAACATATTTTAATGACAGTATATTTACTGAGCAAAAATCAATTCTTAAATTTTTCTAAATAAGCCAAAAATAGTACAAACTTTGCTAAAGTGATTGTTTTGAACAAGTATTAAATTAAGCCTGGAATACATTACACGATTTTTGCCCTGATTTTACAGTCTGAACAAGTTGACGCTAGTTGAGGAAAGTCCGAGCCAGTCTGCAGATTACAGCTGACAGATTCCACAGAAAATCACGTAGTGTATTATGGTCACAGACTCTGACACTTTTTTAGCTTCAGACTTTAATTCTATCCAGTCAGAGGATATCAAACATGTTTGATATTTTCAGCCGATTTTAGAACACGTATGTTTTCATTTGTCATGCGGTGCACCTAGAACCAAGGAGCACGTTTCTGCGTGAGTTCATTGTGATCGGAACAACTTTAAAGTCTGATATGATCTTCAATCATGTAGTGTATGATGCCCAGTTTTCCTTAGTCACTATTTACAAAGTCGGTAAGTGTATGATGTCTAGTGTTTTAAAAATCTGTTCAGATTTTAAAAGTCATGTAGTGTATTCCAGCCTTTAGATATTATTTAACTTATTTATTATTTTAGCTGAAGTATTTGTATCAATACCATGTGCGTTTTACCCCATGCTGGTGGGCCTTTTACCCGTTGAGTGTGGTAAAAGGCTCCTCTTGCCACCTCATACATTTATATGATTTTTAAACAAAATAAACAACTTGAATGATTTATTTTCACACAAAATCTGTTGCTCCATTAATGTTAAATACAACACATATATATATATATATATATGTATATACTTTTTTTCTGCAATTATAATTGTTAGGCGCAGTGAATAGCTATTTTTCTCAAGCTGTGCCTTTAGCCCCGTTGTAGTAGTTTAAAGGAGTAAATGTTAAATTGGCTTGCCACAGCGTGTGTATGTTGCGTCCCGTTCGCGCGGTGACACAAGTGTTCTGCATTGTTCCTCTGAAGCGGTCCGGGAGAATTAGTTTGTAACGATGAACCTGTTTTGTTTCATTCATCAACATGCAGAAACTGAGGAAACTTGTCTCTAAATACTACTGCACCTCTATGTTATCCCGTCTCATTCAAGAGCTATCGGAGACTGTCAGAGGGGTCCCAGTCCAGTCCGCTCTTAAATGATAAAAGAATGGTTGACTTATAGTCGGCTATGCATGCGTGTGTTTGAATCTTCGCACTGAATCACGCGTTTTGTTTGTAATATTGCAAAAAGAAAGCAATGTATCGACGCATGACGTCATGACGCAGGCCAGTCAGACGGTTTGATTAACCGTCGAGATATTGAGGGTTTTAGTGGTTTGTGCTGACGGGGCAAACTCTTTTCTAAAAGCCTGAAGGCTTACAAGATTTTAATCCACTGACACGAAGTTTGTCTGGGTTCACAAATAAATAGTCACAGGAAAGTACAGAAAATAAATGCATATTAGCCTAATTGTAAAAAAAGTAGCCTATTAAGCGTCCCGTTTACAGATAAAAGCTTCATGCTGGGAGGAAAATGTAAATACGAAGTTAATTCTATCTCGTTGCTTCTAAGATAGAGATTAAATGAGTAGTTCACCTAAAAAATCTACATAGTTTACTCACTTTCAAACCTGTTTTAGTTTCTGTGGAACACAAAAAGATGTTAGGCAGAATGACAGCTCCAGTCACTTTCATTATAAGGGGGGAAAATCAATGAAGGCAAATGGTAACAGAATCTGTCAGTCCCTAGAATTCTATCTACACTTTAATCTCTGTTTGAGGTGCACGTAAGAAAGTCGAAGAGTTGTGCAAAGCATGAGACAGAGAGAATGAAGCTTAGTTGAACCATTTATTATAATTATCTGTGAAATACCACATTGTCACATGTGAAACAAGACTAATCTAATCAAATTGAGTGACTGGTATTGTAAAAAATGAATATATGACCATTATAAAGATTCCTTTGCTCTCTGGTTTAATTAATCCAGCTGACTAAGTGAATTACACTAAATGGCAAAATGTAATAAATATATTTTCTATATTAACTACATAAAATTGGCTATATAATATGCTATATAGTGTATGCAAGATGTGTTTAATATAAGTTTGATATGTAGTGTATGCAAAAATGTGTTTAATAAAATAAGTTTAACATTTTGCATGCAAATCATCATTATTGGTGTATGCTAACAACATAGCAGTGAAAATCTTTTACTGTTTTCCTTTTGCCGTCACTTTTGTTCACTGAACAACAACAAATGTTTCAAATATTTCAAATGTTTGTACCTCCGATATAAAAGTTCTCTAGTTCTCTGTGAGTTTGTGTTTGTGTAGATGTGATGACTGACAGTGATTGAAGGTTACCTTTCTGGGGCCTCTTCGTCTGTTCATTATGAGAAGTTTATGGCATCCTTCACATTGTCTGTATGTTTCTTATGCCTTGCCCCGGGCCCTGTGCTGATCCTACCTTGAACCTTTGCTGCCGAAGGCCTGCAGAGGACGGGGGGAGGTTGGATTTGAATTGCAGTGCAAGTTTGTGCTTGCTGTAACCTTCACCTCCCTCCTCCTCCCCATCGGCCTGTGCACCACACTGTTTGAATACAAATGTGTACCAGAGGAGAAAGTTCCTCACCGGTTCCCTGTGAAACTGTACTCCGGTCTCCTAATCCTCCTCGGCTGCCACATCGGGCCATTCTAAATTTGAAGTGTAACGAAATTTCCTGTGTTAAATGAAAACACCGGTGAAATAAAAGCCAAGCAGTGTATGACCACCGGTGAGCAAACATCTCACACCTGGCCTCGTGTCACATGGGGATATTGAGCAGTTTAGGTGGCTAAAAGACTTGCTTGAGGGTGGAAATGATACGGTAATATTTTTTATGAAAATGAATGAAGTGCATAATCATATGTTTAAATGAACAGATTTGATGACAGTCTTTGTAGCACGGATTTCGCATGTTGGAGAACTTACATAGTGTGAATGTGAAATACTGCTGCAGGGCCCTGATTGTGTTGCACTGTTGGTTTTGCTTGTGGAATCTGACCAGATGTGATATCAAAAGACAGCATACCTTAGGTCTGTTTGACAGCGCAGGGACACAAATATTACACAACATTTTCAAATCTGGACTGATACGAAGAGAAGCTTGTGAAGTTTAAGGCTAGATAGGGACACAGCAACATGTTCCTATCGAGGGTGAAGTGTTAAAGTCAACATGAAATCAAAACTGACTGTATTTTCTTTTTTAAAACACATTTTTGCTTATCGTTTGGAGTGATTCATCGGTGCACCTGATTCCAAAGAAAAAAGGTTTGGTCTGGGTAATCTTTCATTAAAAAAATATAATGACTTACTCCACCTCTGAAACATCGTCTGTCGTTTGAAGAGTTTTAATTTGCTTATAGAAAAATGAACTTTCTGTCATTCTCATTAACCCACCCTCATTTTATTCCAAACCCATATTGACTTTCATGGAACAGAAACAAATATATTTTGGAAAAGTCTTGGTTACCAAGAGTCTTCAAAATATCTTATTTTGTGTTCTTTAAGATTATGTAGTAAATACAGGTTAGTAACAACGTCAACAAATGATGACAGCATTTCCATTGTAGGTGAACTGTCTCTTTAATTTACCAAAAATCAGTGTTGGAAAAAGTGGACAATCTCATACAGTGGCAGAGGAGTTAAATACTGACCAGCCAAAATTACCCTTTTCAAATAGCAATTAACAACTAGAAAAATTTACCAGGATAGAGAAAGAAGTGAGAGTGGAATAATACAGATACGATAAAGACGCCGAGACATAACTTTCTGAGAGCTGATAAACGAGTGATAGAGAGAGAGAGAGAGACAGAAAACAGAAAAAACAAGTGTTAGTGACTTGTCATTTAGCAGACGTGTTCTTGATGTCAGTTCGCTTTCAGAAACACCCTGTCCAGACCATGTGTTCCCAAGGGCCGCGTGTCAGAAGCCGCCTGAAGGGGCTCCGTCCCAAGGCCGGACTGTAAGGAAAAAGACGTCTGGTTAACATAACGGCAAATTTGCATGTTTTGACTGCATGGGAGGAAACAGTTGGCTAGACCAATCGGACAGGAAAAAAATGCACATGCAAATCGTGTATGAAAGCGTTCACACAGCGGGGCTCGTGCCTATCCAGGCCTGAAGCATTTGAATTCATACTCTTCATGTTTTCATCTTTCAAAGCTTTGAACGTGTTTATTTTCCACGCAGTTGGAAAGTGTTTGTTAGCTGTCTAAGCAGTGTGTCAATACGAAGCCACAGTCATTAGTCTATGTTTTGCAGCTGTATATGAAGGGGACTCAACTCTGGCTGTCATGGACTATTACAGTTGTGTCTCATTAGGCTGTTGTAGACCATAATACTGTTACTCTTTTGCACAAAACTTACATAAGAGTGCTGTAAAATCCCCCAAACAGGTGTTAGAAACATTGGTAACGTTTATAATCACCTGTGATGCACAACGTACAGCTAAATTCTACAGCAGTGTTTTCTCTGTTGTGATAAAATAATCATAAGCATTCGCTGGCATCCTATAATCAGATCCACACAGAGTCTGCATCCACAGAGCGCTGCTGGACGTTTTTTAATGGAATCTTTTGGTCAATTTGACAATGTTTTAGCAACCAAATTTTTTAAAATGTATTTCCAGTTTCAGTGTTAGGGAAAGTTACTTGTAAAATTACTATTGCGTTACTCCATACAAATATAACTAATTGCGTTAGTTACTTTTTTATGGAAAGTAATGCATCAGCTTACTTTGGCGTTGCTTTTTCTCATCTGGGCTGGGCTTGCGTGATTGTTTTTCATATAAAAGTTCAGTTTTTGGCAAATGTAAATGAATGCTTTTAAATGCTTTTCCACCAAAATTGTAATGAATAAGCCTCATGCTGAAGGAAATGCAACGCCTGATTTCTCCAAACTTGGGGACAAGTGAGCTGTCAGTCAATAAATGAGAAAACCAAGTAACTGGAACTGCTTATTTACTTGAAAAAAATAAAGTGATTTCATTACCTGTAATGCGTTACCCCCAACACTGTCCAGTTGACACATTTTACCCTATTCAAATCAAACACAAACTCAACAAACAAATTCCAGTTACCAAGAAAAAACACGCCATTGAGTCAACCCTGGCCTGCTTTTAAAGGCTCATAGATTTATTTTAAGAATGCAGGGGTGAGAAGAGTGACGTACAGTCAGAATCACACACCAGGCACCCTATAGATCATCACTAGTTGAGTAGAATGAGCCGCCCTTGAGACTGAAGCACAAATGGTGCCTGATATATTCCACAGCATCGCACGCTGATCCCCATGGCGACAGTAGTAGAGGGCTCAGCGTGGTCTCACATAAGAACACAGATGGTGAACTACGTCCCATCAGCATCAGAGGAGCGGCCCGATTACTCTCCATGTGCTGGCATACCATTCCATTGTCAGTCTGTCATCCATGGCATTTAGCAGCATCGTGGCACTGAGGAAGGGATTCCAGGGCTCACGGTGAGCTGTAAGGAAGAGAGAGATTTGTCATTGAAATGTAATCGCCTCTTATAAAACGGACACTACAAATACTTCAGAGTTTTGTCATTGTATTGAAACATTTTTACCTTTATTCCCCTCTATACAGAATTTGTCACACTGCCCATGTATTATTGCAGAGGGGCTAATGGGGCAACTAATTTTTTTTATTTAAAACTGGCCAGGGTCAGTTATTATAGTAATTTATTAAGTTAGTATAGTAACATAGTTAATATAGTATAAAGTTAATATATCAGGGTTGTACAACTACCATAATATTTATAAGGAATAACAAATCTCAATAAGAGGATGAAGACAACTTATTGTTCAGCTTTATTATTATCTTTCAGATTCAAATAGTGTTGTTGAATACAATAATACAAAATCAATATTTATTAACGTCATAATATATAATATAATTATATAGTAAATATGATAAAATATCTACTATAAATATTATTACATATTATAAAATAAAATAAATAATATATAATAAATATAGTAAATAAATAAATAAATACATAATTAAAAAAAAATACTTTTATTGTTTTGTAAAGATAAGTTATAGTAAATGATGTCATAAAGATAAATGATATCATAACATATGAAATTATAAAAGTTTTATAATAATAATAATTTTATTTAAACTTGTACTTGGGAATATATATATATAATGAAATATTTTACTTACACTGAATACAAAGAATACATTTCTAAATGTTTTAAGCATGGTTTTAGTTATTTGTCACTGACCGTCCTAATACGAGCTGCTAAGATCATGGCTGCGGGGTATTAAAAGGACAGTTTAGGTGTCAAAAGAGTTGCTAATGACCGGCAGTTCATCGATACGCTGACCTCGGTGCCGTGTGTCTGGGTTAGACACAGAGAGGATAGTTTACATCTTACCCTGTGGTCAGCGACAGCTCCATGGTGACGAAGGAGCAGGGTGACACTTTAGGGGTCAGTTTTAGCCTCTTAACCCTCCCTCCTAGAGTTTAGACTAAACCTTTGCAACTCCAAATGCCCTCTCATAGGGCATAAGTCAGAATCCTCACCGAGATACCGTCAAAGCCTCTCCGGGAATCACGGAGTTGGTTATCACTGGCACACGGTACATTAGTGACATAATATGCTTCTGAGTCCTGGAGGCGCCCCTGATTTGAATTTCTCTCTGCTTTGTGTTCAGGTATATGAGGAGCCAGTGACAGTGATGAACTCCGAGCAGGAAAGGCCGTTCATGTGCAGCGCCCCGGGCTGCTCTCAGGTGAGGCTGATAAGATAATAGCGAAGACGAGCGGTCCTGTAACTCGAGGAAGCTCTTTCTCAGTGTGAAACAGCGCCACAGACAACAACAGTGAAATGCTATCTTGTTGAGGCAAATGTCATCCACTGGGTCTTGATATAAGATTCTTGGCTTGGTATTTCTTTGGATGAGGTGGAATCCTCATAGATATGATAAATAATCTCTCTCTTAATGCATATTCTCTTCTAGCTCAAGTTCAACCATTACTGTGGTTCTCAACAGAGATATTACATTTAACTAAAACTAAAAACTAAAACCACAAAAAAAACTTTTCACTAAAATAAATATATATATAAATATACAAAACATTCTCAATTTCGTCTAGTTTGACTTGATGTATTAAAATAACTCAAATTAAACCATAAACTTCATCACTGGAAATAAAATAAACTTTATAGCTAGTTGCCAAGGAACTTTTTCATTTTCACTTAGTTTAACTTGGTAAAAAAACAAAAGCTATACAGACATGTTTTTGTCAGACAAGACAAAATACAGCAAATTACAAAAGAATCTAAAATTAAAGTGAAAACAGAAAATATAAAATTAAACCACTACAATTGTACAAATGCAAATTTAAATATATATATATATATATATATATATATATATATTTACATCTGCATATAGCGTCATTGTTTTTTGGGGGGAATATCTTTTTTCTTCTTTCCGCAATCAGAACACATCTGTGGCCCATTTTCGGATCCCAATCCACCTGTTTTGAACCGCTGCACAATTAGACTAGACCTGTCACAATCTGTTTGAGCAGGCTGGTTCATGTGGACCATTTACAGATACACGATTCCTCTCTGGTGCTTTTAAACATCAATTAAGATCATGTAATTACGATAATGAGAAGGTATTTTCAATCAGAAAGGTATTATTTGAATCTGTTTAGACAGATGGTTTATGCCTAAGGCTCAGTCCTGTTGAATATGGTGGTAAGTGTAACATTGCTTGATAAAGTCCCTAATGGTAAGATTCTGTTTTTCAAGAAAACAAAATGGAAAGAAAACAAGCCTCTGCTCTTTAATGTGTTTAGTGTGATTAAATCGTAACCAGTTGTTTCCATGTTCTCCAGAGATTCCCAACGGAGGATCATCTAATGATTCATCGGCACAAGCACGAGATGACCCTCAAGTTCCCCTCCATCAAACATGACAACATGCTGTCAGGTGAGACAGACCTCACAGTGAGTGTCCGTTTAGTGTCTGTCTTTGATTAGGTATATTAGGCAGAACGTATGACTTGGCAAATGCGTAGGTGTAGTTTTAAATGCAGAGCTATGTGGCTAAAATAATATTTGTGCAGTGCTCTGCCTCACTCCCATAATCCCAGTCATCAACCCGTACCATGAGCTCCATATCAATTAGACCGCCGGCCCTCTCAGGGGACAAGGGGAAGGGGGAACAGTGCAGGGAAGAAAAGAAAATAAGCCTGAACAACTATAATGAAAAAATGGAGGGTTGCACATTTAGAGGTGCATATTTAGAGACACTAGCTAACCAAAGCTGTGTACTTAGGCTTGGTTTAAAAAGACAGCCTTTTTGGTGTATCTGACATAAATATGTTTAATGGATATCAAAAACACATGAAATCCATGCAAGCAAAGCAAAGCAAAGCAAAGCAAAGCAAAAGCAAAGCAAAACAAAACAAAGCAAAGCAAAGCAAAAAACAAAGCAAAACAAAACAAAACAAAACAAAGCAAAGCAAAGCAAAACAAAACAAAACAAAACAAAACAAAACACAAAAACACAACAAGAAAAAAACTGTGTTTTGTTTAGTAACAAAACTAATCAGTATGTTTGTGTAGTTTAAATCTACAAAACAACATGCATTTATTTGAAACATGCATACATTTATTATGTATCTATGTCTAGTCATTTTATATCAAATCTTTTATACATGAATACAAATAAAGTATATACACTAACATACTGTAAATATATCCATTTTTTGTCCACTTTTTACAGATTCGATCCACTCTCGGATTTGGTTTGAAATCTGATTAAAATCACGTTTTTGTAAACGACTCTCAGTCTGCGTGGTCAGATCAGATCTCATGTCCTTTTATTTGTCATATGAGAAATACTGAACCTTGTGTCATTCACTTTATATTGCATTACAAATAAGGAAACGATAAGGAGTTTCAAACTCAAATTAGCTTATTTCTGAATATGCAAAATACAGTAATTACTAATGTTTTCTAATGTACCATAATGATCAAGAGCAAAATAAATCTTCAGATTCTGTCCTCTCTTTCCACTGAATGTAGAAGAAAGCAAAAGTTGCACAATGATGATCCTATAGATGATTATGTGAAAAACAAATCAGATTTCTGGGATTTTTAAGATGTGCCACTTGCTTTATTATATCATTAATTATTTTGAGTTATGGATAATTCTAACCTTATGAATCCATGAATAAATAGAACTTGGCACATGCATGTTTAACCTTTTTTGGACACTCTCATTCTTTAATTTGTTATCAATATTATGTATTATTTACATCTAAATATATCTATTTACTGTGCACATTATCACGGATCAAGGATCCTGAAATCAAACTCTTGACAGGATTCTTTGAGACCTGGATGTGCGGTTCGGTCCAGACTGTAATATTCATCATGGAGTTGATAAAGTACAAGATAATGAGTTACTACGTGGTTCCAGTAGTGGCTAGAAATTATCATCCCATCACAAACTCAATAAGAAGTGTGTGTGTGAGTTTTCAATGGAGTGTGTTTGAGGGCAAGAGGCTGAGCAAACGAGAGGTAGTGAGTGAAGAAACGCATGTGCACCTTCGTTAGCAAACGAGCAACTGAAAGAAGGGCCTGCATGTAAGAGAATGCAAAGCAAGTGAGGAACCCAAAGCTGATCCCAGAAATCTGATCTGCCACTCTGACAAGGGTAAATAATGAAAAGGACAGAATCACAGCCTGAGTGGAGAGAGACGGCATGAAGCTAGAAATGCATCCTAGTGCCACGGACCACATGAGCCCGCCAGAAGCTTTTATTTAGCTGTTTGGGTTGGGTTCAATTTGCATAGGGAATTTACCACAAACTTGTTTTGAACTTTAGAACAAACCAAAGAGATGCAGAGTTGTCATCAGGAAACATTCAGAATTGTGTTCATGCATAGTTGACTATAACTAAAATGTAATTTAACATTTTGGGTATGAATAAAATGTCATAGATTATGAAAAATATTTAAAATAACTATATTCAAAAAGTTTTAAAATATAAAAATATATATATTTCTATATTTTTCTGTGTTCTGTGTTTTTGCCCGTTTCTGCACATTGGTTCCACTACATGACTTTGATTTGGTGACAAATGTCAAATATTTATAATATTTAAAAAATACTTTATTTTTTATATAGAATTAATAATAAAATATAATAAGAAATAATAATAAGTGTGAATAATAAAAGATACCAAACTACTAAATAAGTGTTTTCATACTTTTAATGAGGGTTTATTATTATTGTTTTAATTTATACTTATCATATCAGAACAGTTGTACCACCCTGATTTTTTCACGTTATGCCCTCAAAAGTATTAAAATAAATTTAAATTAATTCAATTTAATAAAGTGCATTTGTGTCGTTGAATGTGTAAATTCCATTGTCAATTATGAATAGATATGTACCAAAAATGGGACGTTTTCCTCGATAATCAAACCGTTAGGCCTTCATCGTCACTGTAAACAGTTAAACTAACACGCCCTGCCATATTTTTTCCCTCAAACATTTCTAGACCAGACACCAACCCCAACGCGCTTCCTGAAGAACTGTGAGGAGGTGGGTCTCTTCAGCGAGCTGGACTGCTCCATCGAACAGGAGTTTTGCAAGGCTCAGGAGGAGGAGGACAACAAACAGGTGAGCTTATAGTGTGGGTCTCGCAGTTGTGATCCCCGATGCTAACGACTGCTGTCACTATAACCCCATCCGCCATAACAACGAGTCACTGAAGACTTTCAGCTTTGGACAGATCACACACACACACACACACACACACACACACACACGCACACACACACACACACACACACACACACACACACACACACACACACACACACACACACACACACACACACACACACACTCACACACGACAGGCAGGTGGAGGCAGGGGCGTCGCTAGTGGGGGGAAAAGGGTGACAGAGTGCATAGGGCCCAGAGGTCTGGAGGGCCCACGATCGCCTGGCCACAGGGGCACCTGCATTCAATTAGTGAGCAGATCGCCGAAATGAGGGAGACCTCCCGAAGTGACCTCCCTCTCCCTTCTATGTGACAAAAACCAATCACCACAAACGTTATTTACATTTTACGTCCCCCCTCCCCACTGAACGTGATTTCGAGGGGGCCCCATAGCAAATTCGGTGCACAGGGCCCAGAATTCCTAGCGACGGCCCTGGGTGGAGGTTCAGTTGCTGAAGCAGGAATAGATACACCCAGAGAGTTGTTTGTCTGGATATCAAATCTCACACACTCTTTTCAAAAACTGTGTGAGCTGCCTATTTTAAGGCATCATAGCCTTGCTTTTGATGTGAGATCTCGATTCAGGTCTAAAACCAGAAACACACTTCACATAACTATGTTAGCAAATTGACTTCAAACTAACTTAAGCAATATTTAACTTATCTTGAATTTCTCTAAACTGTCGTTCTGCTTAGAAATAAGATATGCATGCTAATAACCACTAAAGACCCTCTTGCCACAATGCTAAGAATGCAATATACATTTGCAACAAAGCTAGAGTGTGTAAATATTGTTAAAAATAGTTCCTTAAAATTAAAAATGAACAAATTTTACCAGTTTTTATTTGTGCTATATGTTTTATACTTGTTAGAGTAGGCCTATTGTACGGTTAGCTACCTCTTTTGAAAAAGTCTCAAATTGGTTACTTTCAGTCACCTCTAAGGTTCCACGATGGTTAGGTTGCTCTTTAATCGAGTGGAGGAACTATGACAGAACCGGAAGAGTAATTCAACGCGGGTTCCTTCGAGATTTTCCTATGGGGTTTTATAATAGTGTTTTTCAATTTATGAGTAAAATTAAGCCTGTGGTAAAAATAACTTGACGATACTTTTATGATTTGTTCTACAATGTCAACTGCACACACTCACAGCCCAAACGTTCTTATCTAGTTACTTATTAAAAACATACTTTTTCAAAAATGAACATAACTGCTTCAAATTGTTAGTTTTGGGTATGGATGTGTGTAATTTACATTGTAGAACAAAACGTAAAAGTATCGTCAAGTTATGTTTACCACAGGTTTTATTAATAAATTGAAAAACCCCATAGGAAAATCTCGAAGGAACCCACGGCGAATTACTCTTCTGGGTTCTGACGTCATAGTTCCCCCACTCTATAGGCACAAGTACAGAAGAACAGAACCGTCTTTTTATGATTTTCGTTTTCCATTTTAAAGGCAAGTCATTTCTGCATCACTTGCAATGCCAAAGAGAATTTGAAAAATAAAGACTTCTTCCAAACGCTCCTCATCTTCCTTTATTTGGACGAATAGGCAGTTCTACTTCAAGTTCACACAACTGGTTGACCGATTTTGAAATGTTGAACTACTTATACTTGTGCACACATGGAAAACAGGAGTAAATGTGATCTTGTGAGTACAAGCTAATCATGACAAGTTATATGTGAGTATCTAAAAAATTAAATCTCATGTTTTTCAAAGCCAAATTTCAAAGTGATAAATAGGATGATAATTGTAACGCCATGGGGATAGCCAAACTCTTGTGGGTGTGTTTATCATGCATTGTCAAGGTCTGACAATTACGCATTCAGCCTTCTTCGACCCTAATGACTGTTTTACCACTTGCACCACAACTCAACAAGATGGCTGGCTCAGTGACCACTACGCTACTGTCTGCCTGACAGCCACGCTGAAGATAAACTGATGGTGTCTGTTAATCTGGGGAGTTTACACTTGAGGTTTAGGGTTAGTACACCATGCCAAGTCAGCAAGCAGCAGGTTGTAGCAGGACTTTGCTGAGCTCAGGTGCAGACAGGTGAGAGGAAGATATCACCCAGAGCCTTTTTAGAGAATTCTGCTGCGCTTGTCTTAAGTATACTGAAAACAAATGTGGAAGCTGAATCTATTGTGTTTAAAGGATGTGTTTTAGGGCAGTTAAGATGCTGTGTAGGGGCTAAATAGCGTGTTAGAATTTACCGCAAAATCTTCTTCACAGTTCAGTTTAACCATGATGCTAAATGTGCTAAAATAGTGCCACACTCTGAGTCATTGTCTTTCTTTTTAGAGCAAACATGCCCCTTTCTTTGTAAATTTAGATTGCGTCGTATTCACAAAACTCTATTTAAGGTCACCACTAAGCGGCAATTACTGAAAAGCCAGAAAGAGGTGAATACAATTTCTGAAAGAGATGTTTGATACATTTTTGATTGATCATGGCTGCAGTTATTTGTGTAATGATGATCAAAAGCATTATAATTAGTGTCAGTAAAGTACATCAGATTGCAGTAGTCTGCCGCACACTATCCACTAACCGTTAAATTGTGTTCAGCACAGATTTTGTGGGTGCATCTAAAATGATTGTGCGTAATTCCTTTAATGCACACTAAAGATACATGGACATTGCAAATAAACAGTACTATCAGAATCACAATTTATTCTCCTCTTCATCAAAGTACTTGGTTAGTTGATGCAAATGAAGAAAACTAATGAAAAAATCTGTAGATTTCTGTGCACTTGTTTATCTTCTAAACCATAACAGGTTCAACTTTAAATTGTGCCTTCAAGGTGAGGTCCTCAATGAGCCACAGAGTGCATTTCTGACCAACAAACCTCATTTTTCACACATAAAATAAAGTGTGGTGTGTGTCAAAATGGCCTAAACCAAAGAGGCTGCTACATATAATATTCAGTGAGGGATTCATGCCTTCTTTTCTAGTTTTAGCTCTACTTTCTTAAGGTGCGATCACATTTACTGCTGTTTAATGTATTTCCACATGTTAAATCCAGTCATTTCAATAGGACTTCACTCCTACTCCAGGTATGAAAAGCTGCTTGGTTTAAAGGTAACTTCTGTTTGAGCTTCATGCATCCTACTGATAAGAGACAATGGATCTTTTTTGTCTGCAAAATCTTGCCAATATTACTGCTCCTAGTACTGTAGTTTAGGGTTGACTTGTAGGGGGTGTTCTTCAGTTTACCCCTGTGTTCTTGCCTGTTTCTGAACAGAATATCGCTCTCCATGGGCAGGGGGGACCTAACCAGCACCAGCAGATCCACTCAAGAATGGCCAACCATGACAGCAGCATAGTGATCCAGCAGGCACTGCCTTCACCCCAGTCCAGTTCTGTCATCACTCAAGCCCCTTCCACCAACAGACAGATTGGGTAAGTCGCCCCTCTCATCATCACATGAACGTTGTCACTGGTACAACGTTCAATAGACGAAGGCTAGTGTTTAATATTTGTAAAAGGTCCATGCCGCTGTTTGCATTTATCCTATCAGAATACAGCAGTTGACTTGCACAAGGTGGAGAAGTAGTGATTATGTTCTTCAAAAGACTGTGTTTGAGTCTAAGTTAGACTTTGTTTGTCTGTCATGTGGATAGCAGTGAACAACAGCTGGATTCTTGGATTTGGATTGGAGCGTCTGTTCCATGCAAGTTATACATGATGTTGTTCTTGATCAGAACAGATTTGGTGAAAGTCCGAAATATTCGCATGTTGAAAAATAAATACGACCTCACGTTGTGTCAGTCACGTTTACACGCTGCCTCTAAAACTTTCGTCCGTCATAAAAAAAATCAGACCAGGTTTGATTTTCTGAATTTTCGCATCCGTAGCAAGCATTTTGATAGGAAAGGATGACAAATATGAAAAATACGACAAACGCATATAAAAATTTCAGACTCAGTGTGCAGGTACCTTTACAGTACACAACTTGCTCACCATTGGATCCTCTGCAGTGAATGGGTGCCACCAGAATGAGAGCTACAAAAGCTGATAAAAAACATCTCAATAATCCAAAAGTAATTCACACAACTCAGGAATCGAGAATCGATCATTAAAACTTTAAAACTCCTTGAAAAAACTTTCTTCAGTGAATCTGTTGTCCTCTCACATCAGAATCCACAGACATATTTGTTTAGAACCGTTCTGGACTGTTTTCACTTGTTCTGTGTTTCACTGGAGAAAGCAATATTATAAATAGAAAACTCATATTTTAGCTGGAAGTAACAGTTTGAAGTTAAAAATGGCTTGATGATTGATGCTTTTGTTATAGACATGCTTGTCTATTACTTGAGGATTATTTTAATGTTTTTATCAGCGGTTTAGACTCTCATTCTGACGGCACCCATTCACTGCAGAGGATTCATTTGTGATTAAGTGTAATCCTTAAGTTATCCAAATCTGTGCAGATAAAGAAAAAACACATCTACATCTTATAAGGTCAATTTTCAGCAGGATTTTTTTTTTTTTTTGGTGAACTGTTCATTTCATAGCTCTTGCTCACTTAAAAATATTTGAAATGTTATGAAAGTTGTGTATGTGAAGGGATATGAAAGAGTAATTGATCCCACATTCTAGAGTATACATCCAAAAAGGATAGTTCATCCAAACATTTACATTCTGTCATCATTTACCCACTCTAATATTCCAAACTCGTATGATTTTCAAAACAAAATTAGACCCAGAATCTAGATTATGGTCAAAGTGAAGATATGTCTTTGATGAGGTTTTGCATTTCACACATTCAGAGTTTCATATACACACACCAACACTTTTACCCACTTAAAAAGCATTGCTGACTACAAAATAGAAATGCTTCTTAAAAGCGTACATCGAAACTAAATATTCATAATTTGATCAGCAAATCATTATTTAATGCTAAAACAATTACAGTAACCAGCCAAGTGTCCTTGAAAGGGCACGTTCTCACATTCCTGGGAAGATTGTAACACTCTTTGGATGTCCGTGCTTTTCTCGTGTGTTTGTGAATCTTTCCAGTTGTCCCTGCAGTGACTCTAAACGTTCTCTGTGTCGTGCAGCCAGCTTGGGTGTGTCCCACAGTGATGACATCAGTGGTGCAGCTCTTCTGGGGATATCAGCTTTTTGGGATGACGCCCCTCTTGCGCAAACACATCCCACTGCTGACCCGTCTTTCTTTTTTCTCCAAGAGTCTTATTCCCTCTTTCTCTCTGTCTCTTTGTTGCGTCAGAATGCGCCCTGTCTGCAGTATAATCACCACCTGAAACACATGATGGGCCACAGGGAGATGACGGTATCATTTTCAGCCGTGGTGGAGGTTTAGGATGAAGATTAGAGGGTCATGTCTTCAGCTGACTCCAAAATCACAGATGTATTGTGTATAACAACAAGATGTTTCATAATGAAACTGTCACTTAGCAAGTTGACACACAGGTCGCTTAGTGTTTGGAGAAGCTTGTATCTGAAAGCGGTCGACAATTAATAACACACTCTTTACTTCATGTTTGTGTATGTGTCTGATGATTTTTGTGAAGAAATACTGCACATCTCTTTGCCAATGGTCAGACAGGATAGGGCGTAGAGCCCAGATTGGAGTACGTGTGAATATTGGATGGAAGGCCTGTCAGTCAAGTTGATTGATAGTCTGACAGTGCATTTGTTCTGGGAAAGGGATGGAATTACAGTCAAAGAAAGAGAGAGAGAGAGAATAAGAGACAGAGAGAGACTAGTTAGCTCTCCTTTCTTTGCTGCATTAACTTAATAGACACTTCTTACTAGACAAATCTGTTATGAAAAATGCACTGATTTTTATGACCAAACCAAAGTTTCTTTTGGTTTGCACACCATCTGAACAAAACTTATGAGAGCTTTGTTAGAAGGGTTTCTGCAGGGTCAAGGGCAGTAATGCTGAACGCTGCTTTGAATGCTCTGCTGTGTTTTAGATTGCAGCAGTAGAAATGGGAGGTGAATATAAATTCATGCAGAGCATATGCAATGCCCATGCTGTTTTTGTGTTGGAACGTGTGTGCATGTGCTAAAGCTGTAAAGAAACAGTTTATAGCACTCATTATGGATGTACACTCATGCAGCTCAGATATCATAAAGTCCTCTGCCTTCTATGGATATTTTATTGAGAGAAGCTGTGTTAGTCTTACAGTAATTGGTCAATATCTTGAAATCTGTCAAGAACTTGTATGGGTAACGATTCAGACCAAAATCAAACAAAAGAATTACAAAATTACATTTATACAAAAATTGTATTCTATATCCAAACAATTTTTTTAATGACAATTTTATGTTGTTTCATGACAATTAAGCAAAAGTTTACTCCAGGTCATATTATTCTAATGCAGAAATGGTAAACGTTTATTTAGTTCATATTTATCATTGTAGTATTAGTGTTATTTTAGTAGCCTTGACATATATTATATTTTTGTTAATATATTTTCAATTAGATTTAATTTTATATTTTTGGTTAGCAATTTAGTTTTTGTCATTTGTATTATTTTATATATTTAAATATTTATTTTTATATATTTGTATTAATTGTATTAATTCGTTTTAGTTTATTTATTCTAGTACTTAAAATTAAACTCAGCAAAATTAATAATTTTTATGATTGTAATTATTAACTATAATAACCCATGGGTAGTGGTTGTGTTGCACCCCCCTCTGGTTGTGTCGTATGACCTGGATATGGAGATCTGTTTAATTTTAATTTTGGTCTTTTTGCTACCTAAATCTTCATTGATGTCCATTGTAAACGGCAACTCTCTATGACTCCACAAGTGTGAGAGTGTTGTTTTGTTATGGGGACTGTGGAGGTCAGGGGTCAGCCTATGGAAGCGTGTGTCAGTGTGTTTGGAAATGTCCACCTCAGCGGGAAAAAGGCTTTCAATCCTCTTAACACAGAAACTCCACTTCCCGCAGGAAGCCATTGAGGCCAGTTAGTGCCTCTGTCCACAAACGGTTTAATCTTCTCCTCCTGCTGCTCTGAACTGAAGAATCATGCCATGATTTAACTAAAAATCCTGAATGATTGACGCACAAGATGTAGAAATACTTTGCTTTTGTGAAATGTTCATGTCTAAATACTAAACTATTCCTAGGAAAGAGGGGTGAATCATAAATTTAGCATTAAAAAAGTGGTGTGTCGGATGGCAGCTTAAATCAGAGTAGCCGGAATGTTACTATTTTCAAAGGCGAACTGACATCAGATATACACACACACACTCCCATATATATATATATATATATATATGAATGACACTGTTCCGTTAATGAGAGAATATCTGAGAAGACACTATTTAGGGGCTATTGAAACTTGTAAGTTAATTCGGGTACAACACAATCCACTCTCCTTCCATAGCCTCTGTGTTTCATTGTGAGCAGATTTGTCAGTGGCGAGTACTAAGCTCATCTGCTTTCTAATAATATATTGTTCCTGTTTTTGAGAGAAATCTGGTTAAATTATCAGAAATAGAATGAGCGATATAGACACGCTGCGCAACAGAACAGAACTTACAGTACTTACTCACATCTTACAGACTAAACTGGTTGCCCCATGAAATAATATAAAATGAAAAATTTAATAAAATACAATTATAAGATAAAATAAATAGAAAATAACAGTAAATTATAAAATGTACAACTACTCAACCAGATTTTTTTTCCCTGCACCCCTATCTCTACAAATGTAATTACCTGTACAGTGATTGTAAATGACTGCAGTAAGCTTAGTCCAGGGTCCATCTGCTTTCTACGTTTTTGGATGTGAAGACTGACAGAGTTATACAGCGTCCATTGAATTAGGATAAGAAGTCATTTTCATTGCTCCGCCATGTTTACAGAAGAGATTTGGAGGCTTGGAATCAATTAAGATTGGCTTTCCTCAAGTCTGCCTGCTTAACAGGGCTCAGGCAGGGGGGCACAGCTGTGAAACACAAGGACTCTCAACCCCCAACTTTTCCTGTGATTCTCCAAGCGTTCCTCTTGGTTTTTCCCTTTATTCACACCAGCCCTGCCAAAAAGGCCGGCATATGTTATATTTTGGATGCTGGCCTCTAGCACGGGATGCTAATATACTGTAGATATAGTTTAAAATGTACATTTCTCCCATCTTATAACCACCCTCTTGTCTACAAAACTTTTTGAGTGATATTTTGAAGAATGTTCCAGTTGTAGTTTTGGACCCCATTGACTTTCATTGTATTTTGCATGGCTGCAGTATGACGGTTCACAAGCATCAAAATCCAGCACTGACCACCATGAATCTGGGCTTTTCAGAAGGGAATACAGTCCCTCGGGAGAGAGGCAATTTACAGAAAAAAGGTAAAGGAAATGACAGAGCACAGAGAATCTGAATGTCATGGCTATTCAAAGGGTCCAAATGATTTGAATGCTCTCTGCATGTGAATTACTAACATCTGTTCCTGAGTCATGTCAGTGTTAAATATGTTAGACATAGTCAGTCGGCTTGAGATAAAACATTGTGAGGGAGCTCCTCCTCTTTAACTGAGTGATAAGAAAGTCCAGGGGTTGGAGAACACAACTGGTAACAGTGAATACTAAATGTAACTAGTGTCTGAATGCTGGCCGTACTGAATGAGAGACGGATATGGGAGGACAAGTTCAGCATCAATAGATCTTTTCTTCTGGAGTTGTGGTGATTGACATAGTTTTAGTTGAAACGCTCTTGATGCCATATAAAATCAGGCAAACTGCCTTTGGTGCCATATAAACTGATCATCTGGAACAGCTCAATGTAAATTATTTCCTGTGTAACATCCAGTGAAACCAGAGCAGTTAATATTCAAATAAATGATCAACACTCAGTACTAACCACTGCAAAACAAGCATGCTAACAATTAGCATGCTAATTAAGACTTTAGCTTCCTAATTCAAAATAACTCTTTTGTATTACATTTATATAAAAAATAACACTCAGCAAAACTACAAGCATGCTAACAGGTAGCATTCTAGTTAAGACTTCTAACTTCATAAAACCAAAATAGCTCCTTTGAATAGCACACTTCCTTTTCTATTACTAAAGAATCAGACAAAAATGTCCCATTCTGACATAAGGAAGAGGCTAAGAATAGTATTTTCCTCCATCAAAATTCCCTCACTTCAACGTGTTATTTCCTCTCATGCAAGATCTAGATAAATCAATATATTTTCTATGTGTATACAGTACATATACACACTCACTGGCCACTTTATTAGGCACACCTTGCTAGTACCGGGTTGGACCCCCTTTTGCCTTCAGAACTGCCTTAATTCTCTGTGGCATAGATTCAACAAGGTGTTGGAAACATTCCTCAGAGATTTTGGTCCGTATTGACATGATAACATCACGCAGTTGCTATAGATTTGTCGGCTGCACATCCATGATGCGAATCTCCCGTTCCACCACATCCCAAAGCTGCTCTATTGGATTGAGATCTGATGACTGTGGGGGTCATTTGAGTAAAGTGAACTCATTGTCAAGTTCAAGAAACCAGTCTGAGATGATTTGAGCTTTGTGACATGGTGCATTATCCTGCTGTAAGTAGCCATCAGAAGATAAGTACACTGTAGTCATAAAGGGATGGACATGGTCAGCAACAATACTCAGGTAGGCTGTGGCATTTAAACAATGGTCAATTGGTACTAAGAGGCCCAAAATGTGACAAGAATATATCCCCTACACCACCACCACCAGCCTGAACTGTTGAGACAAGGCAGGATGAATCTATGCTTTCATGTTCTTTACGCCAAATTCTGACTCTACCATCTGAATGTTGCAGCAGAAATCGTGACTTATCAGACCAGGCAACGTTTTTCCAATCTTCTATTGTCCAATTTGGGTGAGTCTGTGTGAATTGTAGCCTCTGTTTCCTGTTCTTAGCTGACAGGAGCGGCACCCGGTGTGGTCTTCTGCTGCTGTAGCCCATCTGCTTCAGGGTTCGACGTGTTATGGTATTTTGCCATAATGGTATTTTGCATACCTTGGTATTTTTCCCCTCCCATCGGTGCTTTTGTGGAGTTGCGCACTAATACTAATTTGCCCTGTTTAGTAAATCTGGCCCTAAATATCATAATGTATTGACATTTGTAAAATGAATGATGCTTTTTTTAGTCATTTACACTATTAAAAGAATTGTGCAAACCTCCATGTGCCTGCAGGAATTTATTGTAGCTCCACTGCGAATTCGATGCCCTTTGAAAGTTGAAGCAAACCTGAACCGCTCACTTTGCTGCAGTGCGTGCAGTTTGCGTGCTTGTGTGTTTTCACACCTCTAAACATAAGAGGAGCTGGTTTTCACACCCATAAATAACAGGAAGATTTTGAGGTATTTTGGTGGTTGAAAAGGAAGCTGTGCACTGCAACACAACAGCATGAGATGCACTGACTCAATGATGTTAACCGTTAGAAAGGCCGTGTGCAAATTCCATTCTGAGTGCCTATTGAATTTGATGGGGAACTTACTTCTCGACCGTTGATGATGTACATTCTGTAGGTATACAGGCGTGTAGTACAAATACATCCACAAACATGCTTCACTCCTGTTGAAAAAACCTGCATATGCTGGTTAGGTATGTTTTGAAGCATGGCTGCTGGTTTGAGCTGGTTCTTAGCTGGTCATGTGCTTGTTCTAAACTGGTTCTAAGCAACTAGCTCCTGCTCAGGACCAGCTTAGGACCAGCATATGACCATCTTAAACTAGCTCATGACTAACACATGACCAGCTTAAACCATAAAGAAACCTTGAACCAGGTCAAACCAGCAGCGCTTCAAAACATACTCAAGCAGCATATACTGAATTTTTCATCAGGGACCTGCCATGCCTTGCCCTTCGACCCATATGTTCTTTAACCTATGACATACTAATAGCAACTGAAAAAAATGTACTCTGTGTAACACAAATATTGTAAAACCACACAGATAGCTTTCTTGGTAGCTATATAGCACTGCTATAGCTGCTCAAGTCACAGCACTTAGCTTAACCACATAACAATCACAGTTTTCAAAACTCTAAACACAATTACCACAACATCTGTCTGTTGTGAGCATACTATTAACGCAATGCATGTTGTTTTCACACAATATTCAGTCAATTTAACACGTTTCTAAAATGCTTAAATGTACTTCTCATACAAGCTTACCCCATACAAAAAAACACGGATCTTCTCTTTTTTACAAATTCTTAAACACAGCATGACAGAAATGAAGACATACTGTTACAAACTTTAAATATAGCATAACATCTCTTCTTCTGCAACAAAAGCAGCTTAAAATATCTGCTAAAAATTATTTTAATTTCTAATCATTGAGAAATATCTGATTCCAATCTTAATGAATAATTCCAAGTCTTTCCATACATGGCCATGCACAATAAAAGGCACTCTCTGGATTGGTCTTGTTCAAAACAATGCATAACAACACAACACAGAGAAACATAAAAAGAAAAAAATGTTTAGAGGGGGGAGAGTTGGGATGAGAAAAAGGACAAGGTGGACTAGGGAGAGGAGCTTTGGTTCAGCTACCAAACCAGACATCAAGAGACTACAGCAGGCCGTCAGGACTGTTGAGAGGAATATTTGTGCCTCCCTGCCCAACCTCCAAGATTTGTACATCTCCAGAGTGAGATGTCTGATTCCAGGTGTGCTCAGAGGATAGGAATATAATTTATTTTATTAAATTTCCTAAACCCAAACAAAACAGAGCAAAAATGTCCCTAAGCATTCAACCACAATCTCAATAAAGACAAAAACGGTCATTTTCTGGTTGCCATCCTTTCATTAAGTGACAATCTTCATCTGCTCAAGCAGAACGTTAATGTTATCTTGTGCTTCAGCAAGGTTCTCTGGCTAAAACTAGCTAACATGTTAGTGAGTCCATGCTAACGTACAAACATAAATAACAAACTGTTCTCACGTCGTGGTCAGTGTAGTTAAGTCTAAAACACAGAAATTTAGGTCTACATTTCATTGCCTCTCCATATTAAACTGGTTCAATGTAAATTAATTGAATCTTGCCCTAAGGTACATGAACAGTGTTGTTCCGAGATGTTGTCATTGCGATCATAATGGCCATAACATGAGACTTCTCCTGTTTGCATTGTGATCTGTATTTTTACATTATTTTGAAATATTTGATATCTCCATGTCATAGTTAAGTCCCACTTAAATGATGGTACTTCCGTGTCCAAAATTGATCAAAAACATCTTGGGACAAGGTTTTCACTCAGACAGCTGTCATTGAAAGACAGTAGCAACTCCGTTTGTTTGTCTGAGTGCGCTACAGTAACTAAGCGGGACGGGGCATACCGATAGGTCAATTGCAACTTTATATACATTTACATTTATCAGACGCTTTTATACAAAGCGACTTACAATTGCATTCAGGTTATACATTTTCATTAGTATGTGTGTTCCCTGGTAATCGAACCCACAACCTTTTGTGCTGCTGACGCAATGCTCTACCACTGAGCCACACAGAAACACTATATAACACATTATATCACACAGTGAGACTTTATATATCACAAAACGACTGTATGTCCAATTTTAAACCTCATCTCATGATAACCTTTGTTTTCTCTTATAAAAGGCAAGAAACAAAACTTTTCTCTTAGGACACTGTAGAAATACTCACTTACTGCACAGTTTTATGACTCCAACCTGTCAAAACTTGATACTTGCTCTTTGGGACTCTGATTCACCCTAGCCGAGGCAGCGTGCAGTGTTGTTTTTGTACGAGGCTGCATAGAAGAGCCCTCCCATACCCTCCCCGGTTCCTCTTGTGGGCCAAAACACAGACGTCATCGATTTCTTCACAAACTGCTTTCAATCACATTGATCTGAAATGCAGAGCCTCATTGTTGGGATTTAAACTTCTTGACCCCTCTGATGGAAAAAACATACTGTGGTTGATGTTTTAGCTAATTACACCATGCAGAGAAAGCCAAAACTTGTGGTCACCCACCCTGAGAAGATCTTTCCGTTTAGGGTGGCATCTTCTGGATACACAGCGAGTGTGTATGTCTTGTGCATGTCTGAAAGAGAAAGAATTTCAGAGGACAGAGGGAAACAGAAAGAGAGAGAGAAGACAGGCAGGCAGGATGTACATCTGAGCTGAATTAGAGTGAGCTCATTGTGTACGGCGTAGGGTTTAATAATGCGTTTGGAGAGGAACGCCCAGGCCCTGCTCCTCTCATTCCAGCACCACTGTGTCATCCCGGTCCACCACACAGACACATGCAGAAACGCACACACTCCTGCAAAGACAGAGAGAAAGAGAGAGACCCCCGGAGCAAACATCAGGAAGACAGGAACTGCTGGTCAGAGGAAGAGAGGGATCAGGGGTAGATTGAAAACAGGGGTCCTAGACTGAGAATATGAAAGGATAGAAAAGGGAAAAAGGAAAAGATCTAGAGTGCTGGATAGACAAGAGGAACAAAGTGATAATATAAAGACTTTTATGTGGATATAAATAAGAGAGACAGGTGTACTGTGGTGTCCATGAGTCTGAGATCACATTGAAAATGTGTGCAATCTAAGCATTCAAAATCGAATTTAATTTATAGATTCAAATTTATAGATTCCTAATTTAAATTAGGAAATAAACTTTGTTTATTTAAAATTTAGTATATAAAGAGATAGTTCAACAACTGTTTAGTTCCTCCAAATTCCTAAAAATATCTTCTTTTGTGTTCAGCATAAGAAATACACGTATACAGGACAGGTCTGGAACCACGTGAGGATGAGTAAATGATGACAATATTTTCATTGTGAACTGTTTCTTTAAGATCCTGCACTATTTTAGGTCTTAAAAGAAAAAAAGTACTTTTATGACAGTGACCATGATCAAAGACAAGCTTGTCTAAATTCGGTCAGGCTCTCGGCTGTATAGATATTACGTCCTTGGAAAACATACTAACGTGTTGAAGACAGACATTGCAGATTGTTGGTTTCACAGTCTTTGAAGTCAATACAAAACAACATTTGTCACCTGTTTTATAAGGTTGTTATCCATTGGGGAACTGATAGGATCTTGTGAAGTTGTCTTCAAATGACAGGTGTTTTCTTTGGAATTATTTGTGTGATTCGTTCACAATAAATACCCCGTTATACACTTCAAAGTTTTTTTTGTTCTTGACTCATGGATTGTGTTTGTAAACGTTCTGGGTGTGGAGAGTTCTCTGGAAAGGTTGTCCTGGTGAACTGTTTCAAACCATCAAAACAAACTCCAACCAAACTTTGGCCAGATTTTGTTCAAAGGACATCACACAAATAGTGTCTGTTTTAATTTGATGTGCACTTTGTGCTTATTAAAGCCTGTTCGCACCAAAAACTATAACTTATAAAGACAACTATATTAGGGTCCACTCCAACGCACAATAATGTTCTGTTCATTATAAACACGTGCTGCATTTATATCATCTGCCGCTTTAAATGCTTGAGGTCTTTAAAGTCGGATGGATTTATTGGTTGTGTTTTAATATGTTTTTATTTTTCACCAGTTGTAAAAAAAATCCTTCTGAAAGTGTTTCCAAAGACATCGTTGCTCTGTGTTGTTTAGTTGTGGAGACTGGACTTGACTATTCTCATAGGATCGGAATGATTATTAAAATGTTATAGTTATTATCCTTGGTGTGAAAGGTCATTTATTACAATGGATCATTTATTACAATGAATTATTGGTGTGGAATTAAACACTTTCCCCTAAAACACTCTGGAAATGCGAAAGCAACAAAGAGGATTTTCTAACTTGAATGTTGGAGTTTCATCCACACAAGACAAGCTGTCTTGTCACAATGAATGGTTTAAAATGCTACTACATGTCTTTTGCATTTCCATGGCTAAAAGCATTATCGATTAGCCACGGGAAGGATTCAAATCAGTGTGATGAATTGACAGACAGGTGGGGGCGGAGCCTGAAACCTCCCTGGGTCAGTCATTCCGGAGAGCTTCTCAGCATAGTTTCAGTCCCGAGACGAAACAACTGCCTGGCTGTGAGCCAAACCACTCATTCTGTTTGTCTGTCTCTCTCTCTTTCCCCCTCACACACTCTCTCTCTCAGCCGTTAGCGATGAGAGATGTATCCGTGCATAATTGGGGCTTTGTGGTGAGCTGTGCCATGCTTGCTCGCCCCGAGGTATTCCAGGATAAGTCTCTCTCCGTTGTTCTCATTGACAGACCTCGACTTTACATGGAACTTAAGTCTATGTCACAGCCGCCTGCCAACGAAGTCCCTCCTCCAAACGGTGCTTTTTCATCACCCTAATGAGACTCAGGCTCTCTCACGGCCCTTCTCAGCTTGATTTATTTGATCAGATTCATATGATTCCACCCACTCTGCAGTCCTTGGGCCCGTGGCAAGCCCGCTCTCTCGCTCTCTCTGAGTGTGATTAAAGTAGTAAATCAGGGGCAGGTCCTGTGCTGTGTTTACTCGGAGCGCCAGGCAGCTGCAAGCTGTTTGGTCTCCGCTGTTTAGGCCCATTGCCATGGAGACCGCACCACCGTCTCCCAGCGGCTGGAACCATGCCCTGGGCTGTTTTGGATACATTCACACAGCGAATGATAAAAAAAAGAGAAACGTTTATGCACTATCGCTGCTGCAGCGTCGGCTCAAGTTAGTGGGGTGCAATGAGTAAGAGAGAGAGAAAGAGAGAACATGGTATTCAGAGAGAGCGAGAGAGATGGTGAGACTTAAAAAGAGAGATGGGGGAAGAAGCCAAGAGCATTACATCATTGCTGGAGTGGAGTCAGAAGGGAAGGAAATGAGTCAGTGGGCTGACTGTGCCTGGCTCTCTCGCTCTCTTGCTCTCTTTCTGGCTCTCGTCTCGCTCTCTCTCTCACTGAAGCGTTAGTCAAGCCTCTTACGCTGAAGTCACTTCAGTTGGACTTGTAGAGATGAATGTATGTGCTTATAGCACCATTTAAACAACTTTATAATGTCTCCAACATTTTATGTTTATACTGTGTTTAGGACAGCCGTACAAAGGCTGCATGCAACGTACAGCTTATGAAAAGGCATGAGTTATGTGTAGAATCTGAAATTTTTCTACAATTCGTGAAATTCCCTTCTAATTTTGTTCAAAAATGCATTTTATATCACTATCGAGAATCGAAAATCATCTAGAAAACGTATTTATATTTTTGCTATATATATATTTTTATATATATATATATAAATAAATCTATAGAAAAACATTGTATATCAATATGCAGAATAAATACTTTTCTATAATTGTTTTTTATTCTGAATTATAGAATGCATTGAATATCACTGTCCAGAATTTTTTTGATTTTGGTTAAGGGTTGTCTTTTGGGATTGTATTCTAAAACTTAGTTTGATTATGCCTATACTCATGATGAAATATTATGTTTAGGACTGCCGTACAAAGACTGAATGCAAAATGTATCGCTTGATTATGTGTAGAATCAAAAAAATGTCAAGAATTTTTGAAAATCCTCAAAGATGAAGAATTCATTGTATATACAGTATATCCAAAATTGCGAATCTTCTAGAAATATTCAATAGATTCAAAGATTCATTCAGAATCTTTTAGAAGTTATAGTTTTATAATGTTGTCTTTTTGAAATGCATTCTAGAATGCTTTAAATGTCATCTAAACCCACTTCAAGAATCCTAAACATCAATCTGGTGTTTTCTTTAAAGTTTCTCAAATCTACAAAATTAAAATGTCACTAGCAGAAACTATACACTTAAAGAATTCTTTAATAATGACTCCTACTTAATATGTTTATGGAATATTATGTTTATACTGTTTAGGACAGCCGTACAAAAGCTGCATGCTACATGTTTTGCTTATGGAAAGGCTTGAAATATGTGTAGAATTCAAAGATTTTAGAAATTTATTGTAATTCCCTTCTAGATCGTGTTCACAAATGCATTGTAAGTCACATTCCATAATGGAGAATATGTACTGATATCCAGAATAAAGACTTTTCTAGAATTGTTTGGGATTGCAGTCTCATCTTAATTTGCCGTTTAGTAAATCTGGTCCCAAATCTTTTAAAATTCTTCAATATTTTATTTTAGATTCTGTTCTAGAATCTGTCTGTGTAAAACAAACTAGAATTATTCCCTTCAATATTATACTCTATTATGCAGTAAATTTGTCACTAAAACTTTTTACATTTATAATGCTTCTAAATATTAAAAAATGATTCAGTCATTTTCATTTAGATTCTTTTCTAGAATGCCCTGCCTGAATATGCTGCTAGAACTCAGTCTAATTTTCAATGTAATGTTTTAAATGTTTTCATTTAGATTTTATCAGTTTAAAATATCATAGAATTCTATTTAAAGGCCATTCATTAAACACAAACTGAATTAATTTCTAAGTAAATTCTCAAAACCATTCTTGCGTAAATTATTGCATTAAACCATATGTGACAATTTACATGCAGTAACAGTCATTTCACAATGATTTAACCAGAATTCTGCTTGTATTTCCTGATTAAGGCCACCTATATTCTGTACTAGAATGCATTATGTATTGTAAATACTTGAAAAAGTCACCATGAGATTACCCTGTGATGCTATAACCCTATACGTGAGGAGAGTTTAGAGTAACATCCTAAACTCTCTAAGACTTGAGGCTCTCTATAAGTCAGTGATGTTGGGTTTGGTGTCTTTGAGCTCAGAGAGAGAATGATAGTGGAGGATCCTTCTGAAATCAAGAGAGAAAAAAGAAAAGACAGCAAGGAATAGAAAGGGAGGAGTGATGTCATGTTGGAACAGGGAGACAGTGTGTGTAATGTGAGAGGAGAGGGTCAGGATTGCACTGTCTGTGTGTGTGTGTGTGTGTGTGTGTGTGTGTGTGTGTGTGTGTGTGTGTGTGTGTGTGTGTGTTTGAGTGTGTACATATGCCCACCTCTCACCCTCCGGGGGTCTTATTTTTCCCTCTGAAATGACAGCCATGTCATTAATACAAAATATACACTAGACCATACAAACACACTAACACACACAGACAGACATGCGCTTGATGTACACCCACACGAGCAGTAATTCTGGGTGTATGGAAAGTTTTTGTCTTATGATATTTTGCCCTTTCATAAGAGGTTTATTCTTTATTCTCTGTTGACACACACTTTTCATTTGTTGCTCGCCGAGGAGCAGGTGAGCGAGTTTGACAAGGAACCTGTACAGCATCTAAAGCGTCTTTCTTTCCGTTGGCCAGATTGAGCTCTTAATTAAGACCGTTTCCTGTTCGCTGAGATTTAATGTGCAGCAGGACTGGCCCGCAGAGAGTTGCCCCGCTCTCTGTTTCCCTCTCTCTTTTCCCGCACCTCAGTGGTAACAGACCAAGGCATTTTTTCTTCAGCCTATGTTGGCTAAATGGTGGTTCAGAGCTGAGCTGTGGCTGTTCTCCACCACAATAATGTAAATCCATTTCTTCATCTAAAAATTCCCTTATATTTATTTTACTCTAGAAAACAAAATGAGACAAGCTCAGGCTGCCTCTAAATATGCATGCAGTACTTCCCTACTATAAAATAGAAAACAGTATGTGAAAAGAGTAGTAGGCTATGTCTAAGTTAATAGTATTCATAAAAATGTATGCAAAAAGTATCTGTATTACTTATTAATTTGGCCGAGATTTTAAAGTGTTTGTGTCCAATAGACACACAATACTATTGGAGAAGTGTTGTGACTGGCAAATGCAACATGAGAAAATGCAACGTGATCTCTTTATCATTCATATGTATTTTACGTAAAATGTGGTTTTATAAAACATACATTTACTTAAGTTTTTACAGGCATTAAAAAGTACAATTCTGACATATTTTCAGCATCTACACATACAAATACACATTTCAGTATTTATATGTACAAAACTGACATCCTGACAACATCCAAAATCAAATCCTTATGAATATTGAAATCGCGGCATTCATTTAATTATCATTCGTTTTTCATATCAACTACCTTGTTTTCAGTTGCATCATTAAATTGTTTACTCATTTTGTGATTTCTGCTGCCAGCTCGTTTCCAATAATAGGTCAACATGATGTTAAACAAGACTTCAAGTTAAACCTTAAAATAAATAACATTTGAAATCGTTTAACCTTTACATGTCATCCAATGTTTACTTGGTTTGCCATGGGCCTGTGACTGACAATAGAACTATATAACATAGTTGCGAAATGAAAATTCACACGGGGCGTCTGCGTCAACACTTGATAGGCAGAATACAGCCGGTTTGTGTGAGATGCGGAGCAAAATGTATGTTGTTAATCGCTGAAAATATTATCCAGATTATTTTCCTGATTCTCTCGCTCAGTGAACTCGTGAAGGCGCGCGTGCTCGCATCATTCAAACACACCTCACCAGAAACAGGCATGTTTCAATCTGTGACGAATGCAGGCGAGAGCCAATGAGCGTTCGATTATCCTGCCGTAAAACCTGTTGTTTGAAGCGGCAATGTTTGAATTGGTAGCAGTACATTCACATGGGGCGTCGCCGTCCATGCTTGATAGAAGGCCTCAGAACGTTTGTCAGCCAATCAGATTCAAGCATTCAACGGCCCCGTAGTATAAACTTAAATAGAATGTAGGCCCAAAGTAAGTATTTAAATTAAAAAGTCTACTCAGAGAGTATGCGATTTTTGGAGGCAGTTTTAGTGTTTAGTGGCGGTTCGTGAGTGCAGGTTTTGTGATATTAGCGGAATGCTAATGTTGTTAGCTTTTTACTTTTTTTTTGCTAAATGTGTTAAATCGCAAGCAATAGTTCACTGCAAAATTACTCTTCTCTGAACTTATATTCCCCTTCATGCGATTTTCACAGACTGCCTTTTGTGGAACACAAAAGAGTAATTTTACCTGATATCCTGGCTTCACTTCAATGAAAGTGAATGAGATTAGGGCTTTCAAGCTCCAACTATAACATAAAGTCCAATAAAAGTAGTTTGTATACACTATTTCAAGTATTAAGAAGCGACGTCTTGACACTGCATACTTGAATATATGCATATGAGATTTGACAGCTGAGAGGAATATTTATAGAAAATATTTCAGTTTGTGTTTGTTCCTCACACAAGGCTATCAGATGGCAACTTTTTATACAAACATGAGGAAACAGATATTTATAGTATTATTTATAGTAATTTATTTTAGTTTTTTTGTCAGTTTTGGTGCTTGACTGCCTCACTTTCATTTACGGAAAAGAGTACTTTTTACAATAAAGTGAGTTTTATTTAGGGGTGAACTATTCCTTTAAAGTATAAACCAAATCTCCAATGGGTGTGTATATGTGTGTGTTTCAGAGATGTGGGGTTGTTAAGCATGTGATGGATTGGAGTGTTAGACATAAATGACAATATGTCAGAACGTTAATGACCTGTGTGTGTGTGTGTGTGTGTGTGTGTGTGTGTGTGTGTGTGTGTGTGTGTGTGTATACAGTAATCATGCAGTGTAAATGCTGCTATTTAGGCCAGATAAATACAGGTATTTGTTCAGGTGCGGACCCCCTCTTTTCCCTTTCAGCTGTCCGTCAGCTCTCCAATCAGACTGAAATAATTCTTGTCATCTGAGGCTAAAGGTTATTCAGACAAGCTGCGTTTCTCCACACGGTGTGGTAGTCCAAGTCTATAGGTGGTGTATAGTGGTGAAGTTAGTGAGTGCTATATTTGACACATTCTGCCTAAATATCAGTGCGGTCAGGGGAAGTGGAGTACTAGCAGCTTCTTGCCAACCCAGAGAGGAAGTTGTGTGGCTGGTGTCTTGAAAATAGATATTGTGCGCCACACTTGAGGTTCTGTGAAGTGCATTACCTGTATGAGAGAATGTTTTATTGATGTTGATTGTATTATGTTAAACTCTCTCATATGTTTGCAGACTCCACTAACTATGAGAGAGATTTGTAACAAGCTGATATGTCAAATTCATCTCGCCATCTTTTTTGTATTCATCCACACCAAAGCTTTTATTGAAGAATACATGGTTTGATCAGCCTTAAGGCAAGAGCCAGTAAACCTACATTGAGAGCCTACAGCAGAATGTCTCTTGCTGGGAAAGCCACTCGGCCTCTCTGTACATGCCTGAATACTTCTAAAAGACATAGTTCACCCAAAAATTAGAAATCTGTTATAAGGGTCAATGACATGACGCTATCGATAAAAACCTGTCAGGCATTCATAACTACGTTTCAAGGTCAGTAAGTGTCTTAAAATATCAGATAAATAAATATCAGCCCCTCTTATGTAAAAGACAAAGCTGCTGATGTTTATGAATTGATCATTTATGATGTTTGTGAAAAGAAATAACAATATTCAATTGTGTACACACATGTATTAAAGATGCATTTTTTTAAATGTAATGATTAGACTAAATGACTTTTTAGGGCCATTTTAGAGATGTTTTAGGATGTAAACGTTTCTTGGAAATGGCATACGAATACAAAGAGTACATTTCTTAGAACTTGGCATATGTTATTTTGGTCACACTTTATTTTAAGGTACAATTCTCGCTATTAACAAACCATTAACTACGACTTTTGCCTCAATAAACTCCCAATTTTCTGCTTATTAATAGTTAGTAAGGTGGTTGTTAAGTTTAGGTATTGGGTAAGTTTATGTATGTAGAATATGGCCATGCAGAATATGTGGTAATAAACAGCCAATATGATAATAATAGTCATGCTAATATCTAAGCAACTATAGTTAATAGTGAGAATTGGTCCCTTTATTAAAGTGTTACCATTATTTTTAACACATTTTTCAAAATATGTTTTCATATACTTTTGAGAGATTGCCATTCTATATATTACAATATATTTATATTTTGGACATTCTGCTTAAATAGCTCCAAACTTACATTATGAGGAGGAGTAAATGCTAATAGGTTAGTCATTTTACTGTGAACTATACCTTAAAGTAAGACGGAATGAGGCACTGAAAATTCTTAGGAACTATGACAAATTGAAACGAGAACTAAATTCACCCACCCGTATGGTACAATTTCCTAATAATGACAAATGGGTTTTTCTGGGTTGATCTGATGAAACCAGTTAATCTTATTTTTCTTTCTCTTTTGGTTCTTTTTCTTAGGCCAGTGCCTGGTTCGCTTTCCTCATTGTTGCACCTGAGGAACAGACAGCGACAGCCACTGCCGGCCTCCATGCCTGGCACATTGCCTGACCCGACTATGCAAGGATCGTCTGCTGTTCTGATGCCTGTGAGATCATAAATAAACCCACGAACACACACAATGCATTTACACTTCCCAGTCATTGTTTCCTGATGCCTCTGACAAGCGAAACGCATTAATATTCACACAAACTCATCTTTCATAGACCATTCTCATGCTTTTCTCAGCGGTCTGCTTTAAATGAATGCCTTTTCCAGTGCTGTGACCCATATAAGTGGCTGCTTTATCAGGAAGCCTATCAGCAGAGGTGTAATTTTCTACCAATGCTCAGTCTGGTTTAATTCTATTTCAGATATGTCAATAGAAAACTGAATGCAGGCTGAGGTAGGAGTGTGTGTGTGTGTGTGTGTGTGTGTGTCTGTGTGTGTGTGTGTGTGTGTGTGTGTGTGTGTGTGTGTGTGTGTGTGTGTGTGTGTGTGTGTGTGTGTGTGTGTGTGTGTGTGTGTTTGAGTGATCGCCCATATCAGGGTTCTAATGACACGACACATGTTCTCATTGTAACATAAGCCAGTCCATGTTGGCTATGGAGGTAAAAGCACACAGTTGATTAAATTAAACTAGGACGCTTTTTTCAATCTCGATTGACATCCCAGGAAAGGGGTGCCGGGTGGGGTGATATTTTTAAACCAAATATTCCTCCAATAATTACAGCGGACTGCTGCGCTTTCACCCTGCTATAGGTCATCAGGGGGTTGGAAAGGTCGGAGGGAGATCTTGGGTTTTAGTAACAGGACCCCCAGTTTCTCTTAATTTCACAAACACACTCACATTGAAAGTACCATTTTACAATTTCTCTCACCTTAAACTGAGCGTAAATCACCTTTGTATGAGTGCAAACATCTAAAACCTCAATTTCAGTCTTCATGCACATTTAATTGAGACTTTCTAAATTAAGACATTCTGTCTTTCTCACAGAACTGAGCTTTGGTTTAGTTTATGGTCTTGTTAATAGTCCTATTTTAAGTTTCACACTTCTGCAGTATTCAACTTCCTCTCTAAGCTTGTCTTTGAATGCTGCTTTTCCCACAGTTGCGAAACATAGATAGACACACACACACACACACACACACACACACACACACACACACACACACACACACACACACTTATCTACCTATCTAAATAAGACTTTTTAAGATTAACTTTTACATATAAAGCTTTTTTTAATACTACAGCATGGCCCTAATGCTAAAATAACATATTAATGTAAATAAAAATGAAAAATATAAATTAATTAATCAGTTAATTGAATGAACATTGTATTTTTCATTAAAAACATTTAGATTACAAATACATCTTAATGAATTAACAATTTAGATGTTTCTAAATAATATATATATTACAAAATGATTTGATGTTTGAGGTTAGGCTTTTTTTTGCTACAAATTGACCCTAAATGTAATACAATTTATAAATAAATAAAAACGTAATAATAAATATTGATATAATAAAAACCTATTGATATAATATTAACCTATAACGTTTTTAGATTATGAATACATATTTAATAATTGCTAATTTTGGTGTTTATAAAATAAAGAAAATATGTTAAAACCGTATTACCAATTTTTTGTTACCACATTTAATTACTTTAATTAACTTATTTTTATTTTTAGTAAATTCTGTTAAAGCTAATTCCCTAAACCTTAAAAATACATTATTATTATTCATATTTTAATAAATTACTATTCACAAGTTTATATTTTGCCTCTAGAGAAGATTTAATCGTTTAACTAGTTAGGGTTAGCTAGAAGTAGTAAGAACTTAGCTTTAACTAATTCTCATAACGTTTTTCTGTCATTTTGCCGCTAAATGTTTAGGACGTACACTCACATTTACACTGTAACTTGCTTGTTAATTTTTATTTAAGTTGTTTCAAGCATTAATGTGTTTGATTCTGAAGTATTATGTTCATATTTGTGGGTACAGATGGAGAGGCAAATGTCTATGGGCTCCAACATGATGGGCATGCAAGGCCCCGCCCACAACAACTCATGCTCCTCCCCTCATGTTCCATCCATGCACTCCGAGGCAAAGCTGGTGAGTCAGTCTCACACACACACACACACACACACACACACACACACACTTGCATATTTTCCTTCTTTCCTACCCTGTATAATTTGATTTGAGTTCATTTTTATCTTCTGTTATTGTTACAGCACTAGTCACCCATGTAAGATATACAACACTTGCACGTATAAGCACAAAGAAGACTTTCCCTCTCTTTTTCTGTCACTCAAATACATATGCGCACACACAAAGAAACACACTCGCGTCTTTCTCTTTTTACTACAATGCATGCCAGCTTGTCTGATGTATATCTCGATGCCCTGAACATACACTTGTGCCTCTGCTGCTTGTTAGCACTAGTTCAGCATGGAGGTGATCTCATCAGAAACAAAGCAGCCAGTCAGAGCTCTCAGAGACCGAGAGAAAGACGAAGAGAAAGAAACAGACTAGTGGAGAAACTAGTCTGACAAACTGATTTATAGCTCTCTAGTAACTGTGAGAATGTACTAAACTTACATCACACACAAGCTGTTAGTGGATTTGACTGCTAAAAATCGAAACATTGAAAATAATGCACCATTTAAACAATTCTCTCATTATTTACTTATATTTATATCATTACAATCCCTTTATTTCTTTCATGTGACACAAAAGGAGATATTTACGAATGTTCTGGTTATTAAGCTGGGAATGTACTGTAAATGTATAGTTTTTCCCCTGTAAATTATGAGATCACTTGTTCTTTTTAACAGTATTTTACTGTAAAACTACATGAAATGTCTCATTAGATCTACTATACGTTTTCATCAAATATAGAATTTGACCAATAACCATTAAAATAATGATCATTATTTACAGTGTGCAAAACCAATGCGTTCAATCAAGATGCGCAAACTCAAGTGCAAACGTTACTTTGTGTTTCGAAAAGTCTCAAATGTAAAATGTTATTTTACTGTAAAAAAAATAAAAAATCTCAAGTTGAGAAAACTCAGAAATCTCCTGACGCTGTTTGCCTTAAACTTTTAAGTTTTCTCAACTTTTGATTTTGTACAGTGTTGCTGAAAATAACCCAAAATGCTATTTTGCATTTATTTACATTGAAATATGACTCGTCAAGGCTTTTTGTGTCATCACCTTTGAAGGCTGACAGCCCTCACCCTCGTGTATGGAAATAACATCCAGTACTCTTTTGTTCCACGTATGAAAATCCTACCCTTTTAGAGTAAATGATGACAGAATTAGTATTTTTGTGTGAACTCTTCCGGGACGTTACATCCATCTGCCAGGATTTGTACAGTTACTAAAGATCCCATTTAAGTACGTGGCTGCTCACACATTTTAGTTGAGCTTCATAGAGGATCAGGAAGACAGATTTGGTAATTAGATTAAAATCCACTAAGTATACCATTGTAATAATCCGGTATTTGTGGATTTGGAATGAATTATTTTGCTCTGAGAAAAAGGGGAGCGCAGACTTTTCAAGAAAGGAAGAGACTGAAAAACAATACAAGATAAAAGACAGAAAGAGAGAGAGAGAGAGAGAGAGTGTGTATGTCAAAGCGTGAGTGATGATTCTGACGGTGGAAAGAGCGTTCGAAGAGCACTTAACTCTCTCTCCTTCTCTCCATCCCGAGATTGATCGCCATGTGTATTTTTTAATCCTTTGGTTTGTTGCTATGGTAACGGGCGGGGGGAGCATAATATTACTTTAATGTGCAGTCTTATCTGTCCTCTGGCTGGACTCCAGGCACATCCCCCTCTCTGCCTCGCTCTCGGCCCTGATTGTAATTGAATTATAAATTATTTTTTTTTTGTGTTCTTTTGCTCTGACACATGAAACCATTTGTTTTAAGCTTTCAAGAGTCAATAACACAATCTTATAGGAAGAATTAAACAAAGGTCACCACGCCTTTGGATGCTGGATAATTCAATTATCTGTAAGAATGCAAATATATACAAAAATGCAGTTCACATGTACTTCAAATTAAACCATAAAGCGATGAAAAGAAAGCTGCCAACATCTAGTGTTCCAGCAGTCACTCCACAAAAACTGAGATTTAAAAATTACGATTATTATCGTAAAAATATATTAATTATAAAACAGTAACTATTCATTATATTGTTATAGTACTAAAAACTTAAGGGGAAAAAGAGTTACTATAACTATATATATATATATATATAGTATATAACTGTATTTATAGTTTTATGTATACTGTATAGTGTAATATAATAGGACCTTTATATAGTTTTGCTTTGTTTTCCCCCCTTAAGTTTTATTTTTAATTACATTTTTTAGATTTAGCTAAATTTACCCAGCTTGGTAAAAAAAATAAAAAAAATACATGTATTCTCTGAAAAAATGTCTAAATAACATATTTTTCTTCTCTTCAGATTTGTATATTTTACTATATAACAACCCAATTATCTTTTTTCATTGCATGAAATGTTGTTGTTTTTTTTACTATGGCATCCGCGCTGGGATAATGGTAAGCGTTGCTATCAGGTGACCTGTTCTGGGGTGATCGGAGCCATGTGTCCCCCACACGGCCCTGCCCGGCCCAGCACAACCCCAGTGTGGAGCTCCAGCCCTAATCTCATTATACAGAGATGTTGACTTATTCCAAATGAGAAATATCTCCCCCAACTGTAACCTCATACCCAACCCTCAGCCACAAGAGAGAGAGGGTCGAACTAGAGAACATGAAGAAAGCGAGAGACAGAGGAAAGTGGAAGTCTGTGTATGTGAGAAAGACAGCGAGAGAGTGTGTGAGGCGATAGTATGTTGGATGGTGGATTAGTGTGCATATGTGTGTCTTTGCTCTTTGGCCGATGAAGCCAAATTGATTTTGTGGTGGGCCAGGGGGTCTGCGGTGAAAAAAAACCTGCTAAAAGTGCTTTTGTTCCCACGGGACCGTAGTCAGATCATCTCTCTCACACACACACACACACACACACACACACACACACACACACACACACACACACACACACACACACACACATGCTGTCTTCATACTCTGTGGTTAAGGTGTCGTTTATCTCAGGCCAGATGTGGATGAGCAGGCTCTTGTGTTTGTGGCTGTTTTGCTCTTGGGCCGAGCAGCAGAATATTTATTATTAATGAAGTCACTGATTATACGTTTCAGATATCCAGTTGTTCGTTGTGCTGGGCAGATGTAGTTATACTGTTGTTAGAATGGGAGTGAATTACAGTATAATTCTCTCTCCATTTACTCGTATGATATATTTTCATAGACATATACTCAACAACAAGCTAGATAACAAAAGAGCACATGTGCTCTGTGCCCGGTCATTTCGTTTTTCCTCCAGATGCTGTTTTTGATACATCTAAGTTCTGGTGTCTGTGGAAAAGGAAGCACAAGCGCTCTTATCAGAGAGAGGAAAAGGTCTGTGTATGTGCCAGCTGAACCCTGTCAAACTCAGTGCGGATCCACTTTCAGTTTCACCACTGTTTTGGCATGTGCAGGCTTTCGAGAGAAAAGTCCCTATCAGTCTTTTGCAGTTCTACACAGCTTACAGCTTCCTTTGAAACATTAGCATGTAAATATTTGCTTAGAGCAGTAAGCTAATGTATTAAAGGGAACTGTGAGACAGAAAACGAGAATATCCTTTTGTTATTCAAATATTTTTGTCTTGATTTTGAGAAAAATACAATACATAACTGGAAATAAGTGGATGTTTGATTGTAGATAAGAGGTTTGACAAAGCCGCTTAATTCCAGTGAAGACAAGATTTGAAATGTAATATTTGCATGTGAAGCAATGTGAGAAAAATCGATTGAAATGTGAAAAATTACTAATCTATAACAGGATAGAGACAAAAAATGGCATAAGTAACATCAGATGTAAAGGAAAGTTCTTTAAGAGAAGGAGTGTTTTTTGGCATTTAAAAAAAGAAATTAAAATGTTTTTCTTTTTGCATGATGTGTAGAAAGTGTTACTTTTACTGAAATATAAATGATTTTTTTTCAGGTGATTAATCTTCAAATTATTTATTTTAGTAAATATAATGTAAAACAAAAACCAATTTATTTCAGCAATTGTTATACATTTGTTTACTATCTTTTTAAAAGCTGGTTTATCTTTAAAATTATTATTATTATGTATCAACAAGTACAAAGACAAACAAGCAAGCCATGAATGTGCATTAAGAATGCAAATAGAGTTTTTTTTATTGCATATTTATTATTATATTAAATTGACCTGAAAAGCAAATTAAAACATAACAAAATTAAACTTAGTCAAATTTGTTTAAAGTATTGAATATAAATGTATTTTGTCAGACTTTGCCTTCGTGTTTTAAATATAAATTCCACCAAATGTATTATTTCATATAAAAAAGCCATTCTGTGCAGAAATGAAGGTATTAAAGTGATTTAAATACAAATGTATTTTACCTAATTAGGCAAAGAGTCAGTAAAATGCATTGAGTTGAATGTTTGCAAGGGTACACAGCTGCTCCAGACACGTTCTCCTGACCAGGAACTGAAAATCGACGACTTCTGCTTGGAATGTTAGTCTCACTATTCATGCCAGTGACAGTTAAAAACAATCTGTGGTTCTTTGTTTTATCGTGGGGTAATTATCCATTGTTTACATTGTTACTAAGGATGATACATTTGTCACTAAGCGTTTTTATGAGATAAACAATACTATACGTCTTGCTCTGTTTCTCCGGGGCTCTTGCGTTGGCACGCGTCGCTCAGATGACATAATCCTTGGCATGCTCTAAATGTACTGTTTTTACTTGAGCAGTGGGGAAAAAGAACCTTTCTTTAAGAAACATTTCACCGAGGGATACAGCTATCAAAGTAATGTAGAGTTTTTATGTGCGCGCTGGAGATTCAGGCTTCTTTAATTCATCCACAGAGGATCAGAACGATCGCAGAAGTGTTCAGATGCAGGCATACTTGAAGCTAAACCTTACATTGTGTTCAATTTATTTAAACAAACTATTATTTACACACTTTTATAAAAATATGTTGTGGCTTTGCTTATCATTTTACAATTGTATTATTTCTATTGTAATTAGGATCAATGACATGTTGCTTTTTTATCTGAATCTATTATTCAAAATACATTAAAATATGATTGATTCATACATAAAATAACTTGAATACACCTCTGCTGCGATGAGTGTATAACTTCAGAATTAAAATGTATTTTGATATTTTTAGAGAGCATAGTCATAAATGTTAGTGTTGCAACTGTCCTGATATGATAATAAAAATAAATCCTTGAAATAAATATAGTTTGGTATAATGTTTTCTTAGAAAAAAAGTGGTGTCTTTTCGTTTTTCAAAACTAATTGATGAATTCATAATTGTATGCTTGATTAGATAGCTAAACCATGTTTAGTTAAACATTTTTTTCAAATATGTAAAAAAAGATTAATAGAGTACTTTTTATATGAAAATACATCTTCAGTCTTTCTACTTTAAATCTTTACATTTGATGTTACTTGCCATTCCTTTGTAAGTTTTGTTAGCTTTATTTTTGAGTGAAAATTGCTTCTGCATTTTTTTCAACATATACGTGTTATGTTTATATGGAAATGAATCATACCTTGATACACCAGACCATAAAGGAGTCATACCTTGTGCTGTAAATGTGGGATATACAATTATGTAACTTAATTTCAGACTCATTTCAATGACTCGTAATTTCTGCTTTATTGAATTATGTCATTGCACGGTCTGGAAGGTCACAGCTCTTTACTGAACAGACACCTGCAGCTGGTGCACAGCTTGTGTGTGAAGCTCTGTTTGCCCAGCGACAATCTAAATCCATGTTTTGTAAGCAACATCTGTATGAATGGTGGCATTGTCGGGAGATGATGTCATAGGACAGGGATGATGAGCAAACACACAGCTGAAAGCAACCCGACCATTACATATGTTAACATACAGAGAAAGAGGGAGGGAGAGACTAAATCCTTTGTTTAACCATTTAAAATGAGTTTAACACTCATCAGAATGGCTGCCTATACAATGGCTGCATATCATATAGGCTATGTCTAAAATCTCAATTTACTTAATTCAATTTTAATTAATTTTACTCTTGCACCTAAATCACAATTGCTTGGTTTCAAAATAGAGAGACAGAACTACTTTTAGCTTCACTGTGCTTGCAGTCTTTCCTTGTGAATGCAACAAAAGGATTATGTCGTTCAAGCAGTGCATTTACAATGCACAATTGTGGTTTTCATTGAGTGGATGGGGGATGGAGAACTTCTAGAGTGCATGTGTTGTTATAGCTGTATGAGCGTACAGTCTTTTGGGTAATGGTTCAGAGGCCGCCAGTGTGTCCACATAGAGTTTAGCGGGGTAAACCGGTCACATGTTATAAAATGATCACCAAAAAACACAATTTAAGGCCCTGTTTAAATGAAGGAAATTGTAGGTTCCCTGCGTTGGCTGACAGAAGCATCTTAGTGATAGTGTTTCCAGTCGTCACAACTAATAGAGAATTGTCCTGTATTGAAGGAAGCAGAATTAGGTTCAGAACTACATCCATAAAATCATGGAGTCACGTGTTTTAGCATTTTAGCATTAACAGCGCTAAGAGCGCTAAGAGAATGTTTATTGTATTTTAATCAGCTTTGTTTGTAAGTGTCAATAAAATGTCAGCTTAGTGAAATATGAACACATTTTGTGGGGGTCTATCAGAGGTTTTTGTATAACATGGACCCTACTACGATAGCAAGGAAAAGATGAAGGTAGCTTAGCTAGCTACTAGCATACATTGTGACTATAGTACTGTGTAGCATTCCCTTGTGAAAAAGAAAATATATGTAATGTTTTGGACACTTAATGGTATGTTAAATACAGTTAAGTGTACTATAGTTTAAATGTATATTAAATGCAATTATAGTTGAATATAAGAGTGCTTTTTTACCAAACTAAGTAGGACTTAAGTATTAAGAACTAAAGTCATTTCATAATTACACTGTAAATTACACTGTAGAAAATATGAAAAAAATACGGTAGCAACATTTTAGATTTTACGGATTTACATTTAAAAACGTATTTCATTCATTGACTCAAACACTAAACACCACCATGGTAACACACATGAAACTGAAATAATGCAATGAAAATTAATTTAACAACATTAGATGTATCATACAAGCCTAATGTACACAACTGATAAGAAAAAACTAAGAAGAAACGGTTATTTCAATGACAAAACATCAAATGTGAAATGTAACGCATGCAATTCTGGGAATGTTTTTAACTGTAAATTATACATTTTTAACTTCCAAAAGGTGTATATTACCGTAAAATTTCATGTAATGTCCAATATAGTTTTTCACCATATATAGTAAGGGAACTTACTGTTATCCAACTAACTTTATCTATATATAAATACTTTTAAGATTACACCACAAGTGCACATTCTTTAAGCACATTTCTTTTTTTACAAAGGTGTAGTTCAACATTGCGGTCAATTGTCACCACAGCAGCTATGTATGTTTATTTTGTAACTATTTATTTACAGTGTAGGCACACATCAAATATACTTCTCTTTTTTACTGTATCTGCACTTCAAATCAAGCTAAAACTAAGTTCCTCATCAAACAACCAAAGCTTTATTCAGAGAGCTGAAGCTGATACCTTTATTTGTCTAAATGCAACACATGCTAATACATTTCAATGCTAAAGACATTAACCTACCTGTCTTTTCCTCTTTGAAGTTAAGGACCCTCGGTCCTCGCAGATCCTCACCATGAGTGCAATCAGCTCTGTTTTTACAACTGTTTGACCCTGAAATCTTTCAAATGCTGTTTGTTGAATGCACCGTGTAAGTAATACAGGTTGATTGGGAAGGCTGGAGCCTCTTTCATTTCATGCTGTGCTGTATTTATATGGTAAAGTGATGGATGTCTGTGTCGGCAGTTGCACTCGCGTTGATTAGCTTGTCTGCGGAGCTGATTTTGTCTGCTTTTGTTAGATGATCCGGATTGGGTTCTGTAGCTATTACCCAAGCTGCCATTCAGGGGCGGCTTTAAGGTAGTGATTTCCTTGCTCAGATCCTGCTTCAGAGGAGATTTCTGGAGCTGAGCTGCTTGAGGTTGTGTGAATTCAGTATTTAAACAGAGCTTGTGTCATTAAAAACAGCATAGCTGTACTAAAAATGGGTGTAGCATTTAGAAATTGTTAGAAAATGTATTCATTTAGCAAATATTTTTATTAAAACTGACTTTGGATATTTATCAGTTCTTGCTTTCCCTGGGAACTGAACCCATGTCATTGGCGTTGCTCTACTGCTTGAGCTACAGGAAGGACATTTAATGACAAATTACACAGAAATAGCAAGTAACACATTAAAGTAAACTGATTTTAGAAGTCGAAATTGAAAAAAAATGTTATTAGTAATCTTTTATGTACAGCTTCATTTTTTATAGTGTTTGACTTTAAAATGTAAATTTATTCTTCTTAAAACTTTTTTTACAATAAGGGGTCATTTTTGACATTAGTCAATGTTTTAGATCCAGCCTGGTCTCTTAGAAATTCGTACCTCTGTGCACTTTTTAGCGAGACCATTCTTACGTACCTTACTGAACGTTTCACGCAGTTACAAAGAGAAATGTCCACGGAGTGGCGTTAAAACACAGGTTCAATACGTAAGCCATGGCACATTTTTATTATGAATATGTAGGCACGTATTGCTGTGTTTTTATTAAGTTGCGGTTCAGAATTCAAATATTCGGGGACCGTTACTAAAAATGAATGCTCTATCGTGTTGGAAATAAGCCCTACACCAAACCCAACCCTAAACCTACCCGATAGTGTTGACAAATGCAAAATCGATATAAAACGTATTTGTTGATGCAACCGTGTCATTTCAACTTCCTTATATTCAGATTTAAACTGTTTTGTCAAACCGTAGTTACGCAGGATTGGAACCAGAGTTCCTCAGCTCGAAAGTACATAGAGAACAAACGTACCGTCTATGAAAACCCATAGATATGAAGCTGGATATGTGCGATTCTAATGTTCAAAAGCATCAGTTTTCAAATCTCCCAGCTTTTTAATATTGTTTTGAAGTCATGTCATGATATTCTTCAAGTAATTGTGCAAAAATTACGCTTTTTAAATCGAAACTCTGTAAATTTGTGTCTGAAGGAATAAAAGGCGTCTGAGTTTTACTGCCTCTAGTGTTCATTTATTTTGGAAACTGCAGTGATAAGTACTTATTGGTACGTATTTCGCGTCTCGCTGAAAAGTGCTCACAGGTACTTAAATGCCATGAGACCAGGTAGTTTAGATCATGAGCAATGAATGAACAACCATTTTTATAAGCATTATTAATCTAAGTTAATAATCATTTATAAATATACTATTGTTCTTTGTTGATTCATGTCCATTCGTAAGACACAATTCAAATGCTCGAAATGTTAATGGACGATATCCAGATGAATTAAATCAGTATTATTCCCTGTTAGTTCATGATATCTAATGCATAAATTGCTATTAAGAATTTGAATCTTAATTCAGTTAACATTAATAAAACAATTTCATTGTTTTTAATTAAAACATAATTCCTAATTGAATAATTAAACATGATTAAAACATAACATAACTTTTCTCTTATAAGTGTTGTTTTCATCATATCCCACTTTTCTCAATCTAATGTATTCCCAGTAGATCAAATCTAGTCCCACCCTATTTTTTTCTGGCACAATATTCTGCTTCACTCTGAAATGTCACATTTTAGAAGTTAAATGCATTTTTTGTGCTTTTTTAACCCTTTAAACTATTTAAACTTCCTGAAGTCTGAAGATTGAATGTCCTATTTTGTTTGCCACATGTGTCTGCTTATAGTTTTTTGCCTTCCCGCTGTCATTCTTCCCATTAACTGCATCATATATACAATTTCTGCTCTGTCAAGTCAAGTCAAGTCACCTTTATTTATATAGCGCTTTTAACAATACAAATTGTAACAAAGCACTGCACAATATCAAAATAGGAAAATAGTGTGTCAATAATGTAAAATGACAGGATTTAACACTCAATTATCAGCTGAATGCATTTCATTATTAAATTTAGTAATGGCATTGTCCAGCTTAGTTCAGTTTAAATAATATCTGTGTAATCAAGTCGATGATTTTGCTGGAAATGAAGTGTCCACAACTAAGCAAGCCAGAGGCAACAGCGGCAAGGAACAAAACTTCATCGGTGACAGAATGGAGAAAAACCTTGGGAGAAACCAGGCTCAGTCGGGGCCAGTTCCCTCTGGCCAGATGAATAAGTAGTTTGTTCCAACTGCAGCAAAGTCAGAGTGTAAGTGGTCCACTGGTTCCAGGGTCTTTCCCGATGGATGTCTAGGTGACGAGGTCCTCACTGGAGATCTGTCTCTGGTGCTCATCTATGTGTCCTAGACTCCACTGACGCTCAGGGCTGTAGAGGCTGTAGAGGTTGTCTCCAGGTGCTGATCCTCCATTTATGGCAGACTTTGGTTAAGTCAGTATAATCGCTGATGGTTGGCTTCCTCTGAGGTCCTCGGAGGGGTTGTCATCGCTCTTCTCAGGTGTTCGGTCATCTCAATCGTTTAAGGGTTGGATCCAGACTGAAGCTTGTGTAATTCCTAGCTACCACGGGATGTTAATCCCGTGGCAGAAACATAGAAACAGTAAGACAATTAGCTTAGCAGTTGTTCCATCCAGGAATAACCCTGGATGAAATTATCAGTATAACCCAAGCTAAAGCATAATAATGTGCATTTGTTCAGATAGACTGGCAATACAAGATTATGAGATGCATTATATGAATGCTTGGCTAAAGAGATGCGTCTTTAATCTAGATTTAAACAGAGAGTGTGTCTGAACCCCGGACGTTATCAGGAAGGCTATTCCAGAGTTTAGGAGCCAGATATGAAAAGTTCTGCCTCCTTTAGTGGACTTTGCTATCCGAGGTACTACCAAGAGTCCAGAGTTTTTGCGACCTTAGGGAGCGGGTTGGATTGGCGTGATAGAAGATTAGTTAGGTACGCAGGAGCTAAATCATTTAGGGCCTTATAGGCAAGTAATAATATTTTGTAACTGATACGAAACTTAATAGGTAGCCAGTGCAGAGACTGTAAAATTGGAGTAATGTGGTCATATTTTCTTGACCTGGTAAGGACTCTAGCCGCAGCATTTTGTACTATCTGTAGCTTGTTTATTGAAGATGCAGGACAACCACCTAGCAGTGCATTACAATAGTCCAGTCTAGAGGTCATGAATGCATGAACTAACTTTTCTGCATCAGTAACATGTTCCGTAGCTTGGAAATGTTTCTAAGATGGAAGAATGCTGTTTTTGTAACATGGGAAATATGATTTTCAAAAGATAGGTTGTTGTCTAATATAACACCCAGATTTTTAACTGTAGAGGAAGTAACAGTACATCCGTCTAGTTGCAAATTGTAATCCAAGAGATTCTGTGTACTGTTTTTAGGTCCAATAAGTAATATCTCGGTCTTATCTGAATTTAATAGGAGAAAATTACTGGTCATCCAATCTTTTATATTTCTAACACACTCTGTTAGCTTAGATAGATTAGAAGTTTCATCTGGTTTTGTTGAGATATATAGTTGAGTGTCATCAGCCTAACAATGGAAACTAATCCCGTATTTTCTAATAATATTACCAAGGGGCAACATATATAATGAAAATAATAGAGGACCTAGGACAGATCCTTGTGGTACTCCATACTTTACTGGTGATAATTGAGATGACTCCCTGTTTAAATAAACAAAGTGGTAGCGATCGGACAGGTAGGATCTAAACCATCTTAATGCCTGCCCTTGAATACCTGTATAGTTTTGTAATCGATCTATCAGTATGTCATGATCTATAGTGTCGAACGCAGCACTAAGATCAAGTAAAACTAGCAACGAGATGCAGCCTTTGTCTGACGCAAGAAGCAAGTCATTTGTAATTTTAACAAGTGCAGTTTCTGTGCTATGGCGGGGCCTGAAATTCTTCATAGATATCATTTTTTGCAAAAAGGAGCACAGTTGAGCAGACACTACTTTTTCTAATATTTTCGACATAAACGGAAGATTTGAAATGGGCCTGTAATTTGCCAGTTCACAAGGATCTAATTTTGGTTTCTTAATAAGAGGCTTAATAACTGCCAGCTTAAATGGTTTTGGGACGTGACCTAAAGATAACGAGGAGTTAATAATATTGAGAAGCGGTTCTTCTGCAACAGGTAACAACTCTTTCAATAGTTTAGTTGGTACAGGATCTAATAAACATGTTGTTGGTTTAGATGCAGTGATAAGTTTATTTAGCTCATCCTGTCCTATAGTTGTAAAGCACTGCAGTTTTTCTTTGGGTGCGATGAATGAAGCTGGAGTACTACACGCTGTAGAATCTACGTTTGTTATTGTATTTCTGATATTATCTATTTTATCAGTAAAGAAATTCATAAAGTCATTACTATTAAACTGTGAGGGAATATTTAGATCGGGTGACATCTGTTTATTTGTTAATCTAGCCACTGTGCTAAATAGAAACCTTGGATTGTTTTGGTGATTATCTATGAGTTTGCGGATATACTCGGTGACAAAATGCAATGTAAAGACAAATTAAATTGGTTCCAAATGATTAGCCTGGCAAAGCTGACACAGGCCCACAGTTGTGCCAAACAGCGCAGTCTGAAGGCAACGCTCCCACCAAACGGATTGCCTCTCCCGGCTCAGAAACCCTCCCATAAGAAATCAGTTAAGTGGTCCCAGCTCGCAGCCGCTGGCAGGGTCTTGCTTCAGGGGGCGAGAGGACAGTGGGGGTGGGGGTTGTTAAACATGAGCTAATGGGCGGTGTGGTGCAGGAATGGGGCATGCGCAGCGAGGCACAGCAGGGCCTGGACGCGGAGAGACGAGGGCAAGATCCTTATTGGGTCTGGCATCAGTATTCAGGGGGAACTGGGAGAAATAGATGGCCGTCTCGTACCTTGGAGTCCTCAAGAGTGCAGGAGCCAGTGCCAGGAAAATTACAGCTCAGATTTATGCAATGAGGGAGAGTGAACATAAAGCACAGTACAGACCCAGAGGGCTCAAGGATGTAAGAGTTAGTGGCTGAGACGTTGAATCTATGGGACTCTAGTGCAGTATACTTTAAACCTCTGATTCCAGCCTCCTCTGTGCTGGGAAACGACTGTAAAATAGCACAGCCATGACTCGTACAGATAGTATACAAAATAAAAATAAAATCACATTTTGTTATTACATATTGTTATATTATGGAATGTCAATTTAACACATTAGAGTTTATTAAAAATAAATATATTGTACATTTTCGTAATACATTTTTATTAAAATATGTTTTCATAAATCTTTACTTTGTTAAAAATACATAATATCAGCAATATTGTGAGATGTATTTTTAAATATATTTTTCTATGATAGCAAAGCTGAATTTCCATCAGTCATTATTCCACTGTTCAGTGTCAAATCTTCACTTGTGCTCAATAAATATTTCTTTATTATCATCAATGTTGAGTTTTTTGTTTTATGAATAGAAAGCTCAAAAGAATAGTGGCCAGTTGCATAAACTACTTAGACTAGTCTTAAAAGTTAGCCGATATGTTTTTCTTCAAGACTGGCCATAACTTTTCTTTATGCAACTTTTTCAGTTACATAAAATGGTATATTGGTCTAATTTGAATCTGAAAAAAAGACTGGTTACCACTTGGTTAACTGCTAGTTAGTCATACTAGTTCTAAAGACACAGTCTTAACATTGTGACCTAAGTTTATGAACCTGGCCACAACATTTATTTAAAAATGCATTTATAACAGTGCAAAAGTCTTTACTGACACTTTTCATCAATTGAATTCATCCTTGCTGAATAAAATAAATTATATATATAATTAATTTTTTTTTTTTTTTTTACTTGTAACACATTTAATCTTAATTTCATTATTTAATATGAAATATCATGTAAGTACACCCCTAATTTGACAGATTTTCATGAAACCAAGGGCTCCAACTTTCTGGTTCATGTTGGAAGGAGAGAGAACAGTCTCATGGTTTATAAAGTGTAATCATTACAGGGAAGGAACAGGAGAGAGATGAAAGGAAATAGAGAAGAAAAGGAACAGAAAGAAATTGACAGAAAAAGTATTAGACAGGTAGAGCTGTCACTGATATGGTTTAGAGTGAGTTTAGTTGGCAGCAAGACAGCAGACAGGCTCTTTCTGGCACAACACACACACACACACACACACACACACACACACACACACACACACACACACACACACACACACACACACACACACACACACACACACACACACACACACACACACACACACACACACACACACACACACACACACACACACACACACACACACACACACACACACACACACACACACACTGTCCTGCTCCACTTCTACCCAGGGGCTCCTTCTTGCCTGTGACCTCATTCACTTTGATTTACTCCTTCAGCAGCAGGTGTGGCCCTCCCTGTCTTCTTACACTCTTTTATTGATATGAAGTCATCCCTCCGAGTCTGTTTTCAAGATGCACCTTGATGCACTCGCGATGATATCACTCAAACACGAGTGTCACGAAGGAAGAGGCAATTAATAAATACCATTAATGTGCAATTACCCATCATGCCTCAGGCTTTGTGAAAGATATGACTGAGTGAGAGAAATGAGAGGTCGGAAAGGAGAGGCTAAAGATCAGAGATGAAACGGAGAAGGATTTTAAACGATTGCTGCTCTTATGACTGTGGACAGACGGACATTGCAGGATATCTGTGTGGATATCACATGAATGAAACCTGATAGATCATCGTCTGCACTCTATTGAGCTATAGTATGTTTTATATCGCTTAAAATATCAGATGATTTATTTGTAGAAGGAAAGGCACAGGATGAGAAAGATTGCGGGTAATTTCTCAAGATGCTGTGGAGGATGTAATCCATGTCCAGAATCAGATACAGTATATTCCATAGTGTTGTGTTGCCAAATTTTTCACAATTTTCGTACAGTTTGGTCCAATTTGAAGCTTTTTGTGGCCTAGAATTACCACAAACTGGACCATTACAGTTACTACATTTTCCCCAATATATATATCTGACCCTGGACCACAAAACCTGTCTTAAGTGTACATTTTTCGACATTGAGATTTATACAGCATCTGAAAGCTGAATAGATAATCTTTCCATTGATGTAATATGGTTTGTTAGGATTTTTGGCCGAGATACAACTATTTGAAAATATGGAATCTGAGGGTACAAAAAAATCGAAATATTGAGAAAATCGCCTTTAAAGTCGTCCAAATTAAGTTCTTAGCAATGTATATTGCTACTCAAAAAGTTTTGATATATTTACGTTAAAAAATTGACAACATATCTTCATGGAACATGATCTTTACGGAATATCCTAATGATTTTTGGCATAAAAAAAATTGATTATTTTGACCCAAACAATGTATTTCTGGCTATTGCTACAAATATACCCCAACGACTTAAGACTGGTTTTGTGGTCCAGGGTCACATATATACATATATAATTCAGAAAAAAATGGCAACAGTCTCCAAAAACATTTGTACACAAAACTAAAAATGAAAAAAAAGAAAAATGTCTAGAAACATTGGCTTTTTTCAGAATTTCTTTGGACCATTGGAAAATAAGCCACTAGAAAATTTTTTTTTTGTTTGGTTGTTGTTATGTCTTGGTTTGAATGCTGACATTTGGTAGTTCATGTGTTTTTAGACACATGTTATACTTTGTGTGCTGAGTTGAAAAAAGGTTGGAGGTGAAAATAACAATTTTTCATATTGACCAGTAAGTGGCACTTAGACTACACAATTTATGTAAGAATTTTCACTCTGAGGGGGCATCTTTGAGCCTTCAGCAGTTTTCAACAAAAAAATCGAAAACTTTTAATCTATTTTGGCTATTCAGTTACACAACAATGGCATTTTGAGAGCCAAAAAAAACCGCAGTCTTGAAAATGACATGAATTTGTCCAAACGGTGGCATCATGCACATGCATTTTACGTGTTCAGTCTATAGGTATGTGTGCAGGTGCATTGTGTTTCTTTAGAAAGTGACATTGCCAACAACTGGCCTGGTATGCAATATACAGTGTTTTTAGTAGTTTTTCCAGATCCATATGTACAGGGAAAACTTTTCAAAAACAAAGGAAAAACAAGTCCATTTTTAGTACATTGTTGTCATGTAAATGTTCCCTAAGTGCTACAAACAAAACTCTTTGAGTAGCTTTCAAAAGCTTTAACATGGCAAATCCTATTATTAGCTTTTGCAACCAGCCAATCAGATTTGAGCTTGAGCAAGAAAGTCCTTTCCAGTTTTTCAAGGACCAGTTCTTAAACGTTTACATTCAGTCTTTGTTTGCATCTCATCTCACACAGGTGCTTCAAATACTTCTCTCAGTTGTGAATCAGTTCGGGAGAGTTTACCTCTAAAGGACAGCTTCTCAACAGGCCAACACTTGTGTTACAGTAATGACTGTTTTCCCCGGGTTTTGCAGTGCCAGCATGCAATACAGCACTATCATTACAGGCTAATACAGCTGCTGTGTCAGCTCTGAGGGCTCAATCTAATGTCTGTTTACACCTCATTACGAAAGGCAGATGAGACTTACTCAGTGACACACATCAGCGCTGATCTGGGTTCTCAGCTCACGTCATAAGAGATTATGAACACGTCACATAAATAGGTTATATTACAAGCCTCTGTGCACCGTTCATTTTTACCTGCCAGATTTGGAAGATAAAGTTTTCCTTGAAGTACTTGGGTGAGAGTACTTTCATTTGTATTTCTTTTCTGCTCATGCTACATTATTGACATATCTAGTTTTGGTTGGAAGTGTAAAGAATGAGTAATCTTAGGTTAATGCTTAACAAATGTGATCTGAACTTTCTAGTTTTGATGTGTCAGTTTTTTGCCCCGTTGAGTGACTAATGGTTTCGGGGTTTTTGGGGTTTCTGCCAAAAGCAGAGCAGGGTGTAGCGGGTTGATTGATGTTACCAAAAGCTTTAAAGAATGAAATGTCTGTCTGATAAGTGTGCTGCTGCTTGTTTCTTGTAGCTGATTACTTGCTCTATATCATTGCTCTGTATTTAATTTGCATTTCTGACTTATCTTATTTCATATAAAGTGCAACAATTGGTTTCTAGAAGTAAAAACTCCATTCATTTTCTCCATAAGGAAAGAGATTTTTAATAATAACTTAGATAACAAAATCTTAGACAGACCTACTGAGTTCCCAAGTTGTTAATTGATGGTATATGCTTTTGTTGAAGCCATCCATTCACATTTCAAATTATTTTTAAAATGCTGAATTTGTGGTGAAAAACTACATTACCCTGATACTGTACATAAAATTCCACCAATTAAAGACTTGCGCCGAGCAAATTGCACCAAAATTGCACCTTGCAGGGAACGGCCATTCCCATGAAACACCGCAAATGACGTAATCGAGTCTCACTATGCTGTCAAAATACTTAAATATTTGTGTATATATGTGCATATTTAGCAATAAACTTAAAATATATTGCTTCTGCAGCATATATCTTTGATTGCAGTGCTTCATGGGATTGTAGTTCTTTCCCTCACTAAAGCAGTTAAGTACTTGTACCTTTGTCTTTTTGTCCAATACTTCAAATAAAAGTTTGTAGTGTTATGATTCACCTCATTGCTGTTGGATTGGTCCGTGGCTTATAATGCTTTAACAAAACCTTTTTTAATATATCTATGGGAAAAATGGCTGGAAAAAAATATGAGCTGGCATTAATGCATTCTATTTAGTTTTTTTAGCACAAAGCTTGTGTATTCTATATCACTAGTGTGTATAGTAGTTACTAGGTATCTGTTAAGTGTGTACTTCTTGCTCTGTGCCGTCTCTTTCAGCCTGTTGTGGCTCATTTAGCCTCTGACCCCGTGCAGTACTCTGGGGCCCTCCTCAGAGCCACACTGATTACATTAGAGCACTGATAGCGGACGCTCTCCCTACATCCCACAAATGATAGATGGATGGCTCTTCCTGTAGAAGAGAAAGAGAAAGAGATACTCCGATCCCCCCCTTCTCACTACCTCCCTCCATCCATTCACAGCTGGCCCAGTGCCAAGCTGAGCTTTATACGATGAGGCCCCATACTTGTCCCCTCACTTAGCGTGGCACGGCCCCAGACAGAGGCATTCCACTGTGTGGAACTCAGTGCAATCTGCCCGGACAAGAGGGAGGGAGAGATAGGTGCACAGCTGCCCATGTCCAATCAAATAGAGAGTAGTGTTGATTGACAGGTGGCGCAATCAGTCAGAGGTGTTTCTGTGCACTATGACCCCAGTATGTCAAGTATGTTAATGGATGAAAGATGGTCCCTCGGCTCCTGTGATTCTGATACAATCCATCTTGGTTCACATATTAGAGACTAATACAGATGTCACATTTTTTAGTGAAGAGAATAAGATGCAGTATGCTAGATAAGACTCCATGTCTGATGGTTTTGAACTGTTATTCATTTTAGCCAAGAAAAACTTTAACCATTTTTGTGCTGTTCTGGAAAAAATCCAACATTTCAAAATGCAGTAAAAATATTTAAATATTAAAGTGTCCAAATACATTTTACATTTTCATTTATTAATTTAGCAGATGCTATTATCCAAAGCGACTTACAATTGAGGATTACAATAAGCAATAAATTATAAAGAGGCAAACAGACAAAGGAAGTGCTTGTAATACAAATTTCTAGGCATTGTTCATAGCAAATTCTAGCCTGAAAGTGAGAGGTTAAGGGGAAGAGAGCAAAGGTAAGGAAAGAGAGTGAAGGTGTTTTTTTTGTATTTATTTTAAGACAAAGTCAAGTGATGATGGAAGAGGTGAGTTTTCAGGTGTCGCTTGAAAATTGTCAGGGATTCAGCATTCCGGATGAGGGTGGGAAGTTCATTCCACCGGCCAGGAACGGTGAATGAAAACGTTCTGGAGAGTGATTTTGAGCCATCTCTGTGATGGCACCACGAGGCGTCGCTCACTAGCAGATCTCAGACTTCTGTAGGGGATGTAGATTGTCATAAGTGAGTGGAAGTAGGCGGGTGATGAGCCTGTGGCTGTTCTATATGCAAGCATCAGTCTAATGCAATTGAATACAATTTTGGACACATTTAAATAATATTTATCTCCTTCACTGGCTCTCAGTTGCAGCTCGCATCAAGTTCAAGACACTGATGCTTGCATATAGAACAGCCACAGGCTCAGCACCCTCCTACCTCCACTGTCTGACTAGAATTAGCTCTGAACGCTACCGAGAAATTTGTATTACAAGCACTTCCTTTGTCTATTTGCCTCTTTATAATGTATCGCTTATTGTATTCCTCAACTGTAAGTCGCTTTGGATAAAAGCTTCTGCTAAATTAATAAATGTAAAATGTAAATGTAAATTAGATAAAACATCAAACTATTCCTAGTAAAAAAAGTAATGTATTTAAAATACATTAAATACATGGAATACATGTTTTGCAGGCGGCAGCAGAAATGTTGATAAAGGAAATGGTGGGTTATTACTGCTGTGTTGGCAAAGGTTAGGATGGATTAAGATGCAGCGGGTGGGTGAAAACAGCATTAATGCCAGTAAAGGGCAGCAGTAAGGGTGGGTAGGTTAGTGCTTGTGTATTTGGCAGCAAGTGTGTGAAGGCAGAAAGCACTAGCAGCTCCAGCAGTCAGGGAGGGACAGTATGGCTTGACTTAGAGAGCTGAAGAGCCAGCAACTTATCAAATCAATTAGAGTTTTGTTTTGGTAAATAGCAACTGGGATGATTCAGAGAATAAAACATCTAAAAAACATCACACAGGTTGACCAGCTTGAGAAGAAATGAATGCTGTGCTCTGGTTTGTGCCTTGGCACTCACATACGGTTCAGCTGGCTATGACTCTCAGAGAGTGAATGTGTTGCCTGTTACATACACACGGCTCTGGACACTGGCGTCTCTGACCGACAGCATCTGGAGTGTGTGAGAGAACAGGAGCGTGGCAGGGACATGTTTGATTTTTGGATGTCATTCTTTTGGATTTGTTTGTGAAAACTTATGCGATTTAAATGACTTAACAGTAATACAGGTGCATCTCAATAAATTAGAATGTCGTGGAAAAGTTAATTTGTTCCAGTAATTCAACTCAAATTGTGAAACTTGTGTATTAAATAAATTAAATGCACACAGACTGAAGTAGTTTAAATCTTTGGTTCTTTTAATTGTGATGATTTTGGCTCACATTTAACAAAACCCCACCAATTCACTATCTCTAAAAGCCCTAGACTCATATTGGCCAGTGCAACAAACAAAAATGTACCGAGTGCAACTTTAAATGTGCGATTTTGTTATATATATATATTTTTAAGCCTACGTTCCATGAAGAAATTATCCATGGTTGACTACATTTCATGTTTTCTTTAATTTATTTGAGTCAAATTTTTGCATGTGATTTGTTTATATTTGGAATCTCAGACCCATTTGTTATAAAGTCAGTCTACCTGCTCAGCTCTTGTGGAAATATATATCTTAGCCTCAACACTCTCTAAAAATACAAGGCACATTTTGTTGCCTTGGCTCAAGTTTAAGAAAGTCAAACCGAATGGACACAGACATACAAGTATATATGCGCATGCTTATGTACTTTTTCTCTACATGTGCTGTCAACAGATCAAACCATCGGACATATTTTGGCGGCATGTATGTTTGTATTTGTGGCTTTTTTCAGACCCCTAAGTTGTCTTATTGAGCTGCCCAGAAAAACATCTCTGTGAGAGAGAGAGCAGTCAGGTAAACATATTCCAAACACAGACGTGCTTTGAGCGTCTCTAGAGTCATAGACTCCAAGACCAGCCCTAGGTGAAAGCTTAAGTAGACCACACAGTTGAAGAAACAGAGCGTAGGCCGAAGGGGAAATGGGCAGATCGGAGAGGGAGTCCCCAAGGCCCTCTCGCTGCCAGACCTGCACCGCGCTGGGATTGTTCTTCAGATGAAGCTCTTAGACAGTGACGACAGATAGTGGAATAGTGTGCTTGGGTGTGTTAGAGGGTGGGTAGGTGTGTATGTGAGAGGGTAAATGGGAGTGACGGGTTTAGTTCGGACATTCATGTACGTCACAAAGTGGGCGAGTGGTCACATTTAATCTATGGGAAAAAGTAGAATTATTAACTTGTCAACTCAATAGACAGTCATATTTCGTCACGTTAACTAACATTTAAATGGATCAGTATTTTGTCTTGTTTTCCAGGTAATCACCCTCAAAAAAGAAACATGCATTTTCATTGGAAGCAAAATTGTATAAGAATAAACCTCATTCAATTTATTTAAATTTATGCTTATACAGATTTTTTTTTTTTTTTTTTTGTCTTAGAATTTTAATGTTTTATTTTTTTCCTTACTATATATATTTTATTCAAATGTAAAATTTAGATTTTTTTATTTATTTAGATTTCTGCCAATAGGGTAAGAAAATTAAATGTAATATTCTTCATAATAATAATATTTCTGTCATGACAACTACATGACAATGTTAATGTTTTTGGTCTTGGCGGAATAGATCTGCTATGCTGCTGCTGCTGCTGCTGCAGAGCAAGTACCGAGATTTGCTACTGCCAATATATCCACAACAAGCTGCTGTGAGCATGTAAGAAATACTGCTTCTGCAAATATAACATACATGCAATAACCCCCATATAGCATACATGAATCACCCCGTAGCAGATCTATAGCAGGGGAAGGTGGAGGGTTTCTGAAGCACGCTGCAAACTGCTACAGCAAGCTCTAGTTATATATTTGAATGTTAAATTGTAACTGAATTGAATTTTTGTTTTAATGATGTTTAGATGCTTTCATTGAAATATTAATTAAAGGGGTCATATGATGTTGCTAAAAATATATTTTTTGGGTGTATTTGGTGTAATGCAATGTGTTTACGTGATTCAAGGTTAAAAACACATTATTTTCCACATACTGTACATTATTGTTGCTCCTCTATGCTCCGCCTTTCTGAAACCGATTTTTACAAAGCTCATCTTTCTGAGAAGTGAGGCGTGCTCTGATTGGGCAGTTATTGTGATTGGCCGAATACCTCAAGCATGTGACGGAAATGTTGCGGCCCATTACAGTAAAAAATAAAACACGCCATAAATTAGCCATTTGTTGCATTCAGTGAGGACATAATTACTGATTCAAATGACTCATACAGTCTTTTCACATGTTGTGCTGCGCCGCATAAACATAACACCATATCTGCATTTGTGATCATAGAAAAGCCAAACAAGCACTACTCTACACTGCTCAAAATTTGTGTGTGAATAGACTGTAGCAAATTCTTTAAATATCGAAATGTACTTACCAACTGTGAGTCAGAAGCACCAGACTGTCCTTGTGACGTTGGAATTACCCCACTTTATTGTGTTCACAGCCATTTATAGTGTTCACATCGTTGGCTTCTCGCTCTCAGAATCAGGAAACAGTCCTCCGTAAAATGCGCTGCACACATTCGAATATTTGCGTTGTACCAGTGCAGCTGGTCAATAGGGGGCGCTGGGGACCCCATCAAGTTAGCCAGGGAAGAAGCCGACTTCAACATGTTTAAAAATAAGTTAAATATATATTGCAAATTAATCATGAAATTGCATTGTTTAGTCGTACAATTCGACTGGTAATCATGTTAGCACCTATTAAAAAAAAAAAAAAATCTAAATTGTATTTTGTTTGTGTGCGCTGGACTAATGGGTGTTTATTAGGTCTGTAAACTTTGAAACGCAAGTGACTTGAGGCTGAGCTCTAATTGGCTTGTTTCAGATTGTCCTTGGGGCGCAGATCACTGCGAACAAGATCCTCCCACTTTTGATCTTAGCGAATCAATACTATTGTTATATATTTTGGCCTCATGTGATTGGACCGTTCTTGACTGTCAAATAGGTGCAATCTCTCTTCTGACATTAAAGTAAATTTGACAAGAAATCCTTTCACTAAGAATTCAAATGAAAAAAAATACAAATGCAGATCATGGAGATTGGACAGAGTTGGCGAGCAGGATGCGATGTATACCTTTTATTGTTTTTCCTGATTGTTATTTCAAAGCCCTGTCACCGAAGCGTTGGCAATGGCACGGAAGGTAATTAGAACAATGCCGTTTAACTTGAGCCGATCATCGAGATCCAAGCACAATTTGTGTAGATCATGTAATTATAAAATGGTTGTCTCTTTTCAAGTAAATTATGAGTTTTTTTGTAAGGATTACTATGCAAATATGTAAATAATGTAGTGTCCCATATTCAGTCTGACATATATGTCTGACAACTTGAATAATATATTGTCAATAACATTAAAATTAAGATAAAAAACACAATGGTCTATATGTCTCTAGGAGATTACAGTTTTTGCATACTTATAAAATTGGACTTTATTAAACCTTATGGAAATATAATGAATTTATATGGCAATTTTTTAATAAAAGTCGATTTTATTTAACGATTTTCAGTTCTTCTCATGAATTCTTCTCATTATCATGAATAATTTGCTATCCTTTGGCTCCCTAGTGTGGACAATTATCTCTGAATTACGTTAATATAAATGGATAATATTTTTTGAATGATTACAAATGTTTAATGATTATTTACATATAATATACACCCATTAAACTCAAATTCACTGATTTGGTAACTTATTTTACTTTAACAGTTGAATTTTCATCTTACATTTTTAAGCAGTAATGATTCAATATTATGTCACTTGTTAAATTGTTATTTAACAATTGCATTCAGTCACATGCTGTTGCATTAACAGTGTGATTAAGTTTGTTTGCCCCACCAATTATTTTAGCACCAGCCGCTACTGCGTTGTACTGTTCTGGAACAGTGTTGTAAATATAATTTAACCACTGACATCCAGTTGTGTACTACAAAGTACTTTCGCTTTCACAACGAAACACACAGCATCTCCATGACATGGCGTCGACAGCAACAATACTACAGCGAGAGTAAAAGTTACGCCTTCTTTCATTGCGTATACGTTTGGGTGGTGTTATGCAAATCTCCCAACACTGTGACGTAGACATGTGGGGGCGTGTTTGAATGAGCTGTTTTAGGGGGGCGTGGCAGAGTCTTAACTTTTATAAAGAATATCTCTTTGGGTTTGAGTCTTTAGTTCCCGATTATAAGTCGCTTTGGATAAAAGATGTCTGCAAAATGACTAATTGTAAATGTAGTCTTTGCAACTTTACAACAGCTTGTAACACTCCAAAGAGAAAGGAAAACTTGAAATCTCATCATATGACCCCTTCAAGAAACTATTTTTGAATTGTTCACATCAGGGTACTACAGGGTCATGATACTAATATATACCATTTTCCCCATTTTTCTCAGAGACTGAAAGCTGCCCTTGCCCACCATCCAGGGGGCATGGCGAATGGCAGCATGAACTCCATGGGTCATATGATGGAGATGATGCCATCGCGGCAGGATCAGGCCGGTCACCACCACCTGCACTCTCACCCTCACCAGCACATGCAGGGCCCGCCCCACGGATACCCACACCATGCCCACCACCACCCCAGCCATGCACAGAGTGCCCATCACCACCCACAAAGCCACGGGCACCACAACTCCCACCCGCCCCACCTGCACCCTGCACACGGACATCAGACCTCTCCACACCAACCCATGCACTCTGCTGCTTTACAGGTACTGGACTGGAGGGAGATACAGCATTGAGGTTCTAATGCTGCAAATTTGGAGAGTACATTTTATGTGAAGATTTACAAGTTAACCTGAATTTAACTTTTCGAGTTTCCCTGAGTTGGGATAAATTGAGAGAAACATAAAAAAAGGTTGAGTTGGGGCCGTGTTGTGAACATCTGCCAGAAAATTATTATTTTTATTTATATTATTTTATTTTGATTTTTTTTTGATTGTATAAATAAAAACTGTACATTTAAAATACAGTAACTTAAATAAAACTATTTTATAATACTTGTTTTTATTTCTAAATAAAAAGTAATAGAAAATAAAATAAAAAGGGTGACACAACTGTCCTAATATCATAATGAAGAAATCCTTATTAAAAAATACATTCTTTAAAAGGAGAATTAAACAAACACTTTTTTAAAGGCATTTTTATCTGCCAAATCAAAGTTGTGATGTGACCAATATGCAGAAACACACACACATAAAAATATAACAGGAAATGATATCATAGATAGACACCTGCAAACTCGCGACTGTGTGTCAAGTTCAATACGTCTCTAAAAATATCAGATATTTTCACCTTATTATGAGAACCCAAGGTTAGTTGAGGTTGCAAAATGTCACATGATACAAAAAAAATATAAGGACATTTCTGAAGTAATTATAATGTTTTGAAAAATACTTTTACTTTTAACATAATATATAAAGCATTTTTTATAATTAAAAAATGTGTGTACATTCCCATGTGTTCAAACCGAAAGGAAAATTTCTGTTGTTCGAAAACGCTAGCTCTAAATGAAACCAGTTCTTACATATAACTTTCACAACATTTTTGTTGAAAATTTGTATAAAAGGTTTTCAAAACCATATGAAATGAAGAGTATGTTTCTTAAAAAAGTGTTTTTCTGTTTTTTACTCTCACTCTTTTTTAATATTAACCTGTATACTTAAAATTCTCTTCAAGTCTTTAGGCTGACTGAATCAATCTTTTGTGATTCAAAAGTTCTGCTTTAATGTATTATTAAGCCAAAGAAGGGGCCCTGTATACATACAAACCATCAAAGTCGTTGCATTTTCCATCGCCTCCAGAAACCTGTAATGATCTAAAGACGGCAAACATGCCAACTGCCAAGCATATGTCAAAGAAGCTTTTTGTGGGCCTTGTGCGCTGGTAGTGGCCCTGTTTCTCAGGGTGTCGTAGAGTATTGGTCCGAGTGGACGTGTGCAGTGGAAAACTGGGCCCTCACAGCTCTTTATGAGGGTGGGGCCGCCTGTAAATCACACTGCTGTTTCTCACACCCAGATGTCCATCATAGGACTGTAGGGCCACGTGTACAGGGCCCATGTTGTTTTAAAGAAAACTCCCAGACGGGAAGTTTCTGACTGAAGAGGTCTGAATGATGAGATGTTAGACGGGTGATTGGCTGGCAGCCAGATGTATGAATCTAGGGGAGAATTGTAACTTCAGACGTTTTGTTGTCCCAGTTATCTCCAGCTGCGCAGCAAATGCAGCCGACGCAGACCCTTCAGTCCCCGCCGCCCAGTGGAGGTCGTCGTAGACGGGTCATGGACGAAGACCCCGACGAGCGCCGGAGGAAGTTCCTGGAGAGGAATCGCGCGGCCGCCACACGCTGCAGACAGAAGAGGAAAGTGTGGGTGATTTCGCTAGAAAAGAAAGCCGAGGAGCTCACCCAAACCAACATGCAGCTCCAGGTCAGGATCACTCGTTCGCACACTTCTCTTCAGCTGAAAGCCTCTGTTCTAAAAGGGTTAAACTTAAAGGGTTAGTTCACCCAAAAATGAAAATTAACCCATGATTTACTCACACTCAATGCATCCTAGGTGTATATGACTTTCTTCTTTCAGACAAATCCAATCGGAGTTATATAAAAAAATTAGCCTCCAAAGGCCAATATCCATATTTAAAACATTAGAAACACTTTTTTCTCATTTCCGCTAACTGTTGTATGCGGAAGCTGGTCCGACGGATAATGTTGGACGTATGTGTAGTGCATGATTAGTAAAGAACACGAAAGCGTGGAGGAGAGAGCAAAACAAAACTCCGTCACGAATTACAATTACAAAACGAGGATTTGTAAAGAAAAATGGATGAGGATTTTGATATAAGCCAAGAGAAGACTGGTTTTCAATTTCTAAAGCATAGAAACTTTGCTTCCTTTGCTCCTGTAAACAAATTTGCAAGACTAGCATACCTCACAGGCGCATGTACGACATGTACTATGTCATCCGCCCGGAATGTCTTTCATGTGCGACAGTTTGTCGAAGTCTGAGAAAAGTGTTTATAATGTAATAAATATGGATATTTTTCTTACAAAAATGCATCGATTCGCTACAGCAGGCCTTTATTCACCCCTGGACTCATGTGAGGCACTGTTTATTATGGACGGATGCACTTTATTTGACTTCTTTTGGACTGTAGAAAAAAAAGCACCCGCCCACTGCCATTATAAAGCTTGGAAGAGCAAGGATCATTTTTAATATAACTCTGACTGGATTTGTCTGAAAGAAGAAAGTGATATACACCTAGGATGCCTTGAGGGTGAGGAAATCATGGACTAATATTCATGTTTGGGTGAACTAACCCCCTTTAAGCGTTAAAGGGTGCTTTGGAACACACACTGAGATGTATTTCATGCGGGGCTTCATATTTCACTTGGTATTAGCTTACTCTAGACCACAGAAGCTCATAAACACCCTTCATTTGACAGCCGAAGCTACTGTCGATGGAGAGCAGACGGGGATGGCTGTGGGGAGGGCAGGGTCAATGGGTTATTGAGGTCTACAGAGTAACCAGAGCACAGCCAGCTGCAGCTGAATGTGTGGTTTGTAGGCCAGTAAAACCTCTGAGCATCACAGCACATCTCATCTGCGAGAGGTTTCCATTTGTACGCATCCATTTGGGCTCTCAGTAGACCTTGAATGTGCATGGAGATTTACCTGAAATCTGTACTCTTGTAAGTCTGCTTTTGGAGGATGTTTGAGTTTATCCTGCACAACCCTCAGATTAACCCAGTCTAAGCTGGCTTTCAGCTGGTCTCCAAGTCTGATTGAGCTGGTGTTCAGGTGATCAGCCAGCTGGTGGTCCAGTCTGACCAGATGACACATGTCTAAAACCATGAAACCAGAACAGCTTGGTTGCTTTGGGCACGGTGATCATCCACATCAGGACACATCATTCGCTCTCTGCTTATCTGAGTGAGCTGAGGTTAACCTGTCACGCTCAAGGCCACAATAGTCGATGGTTCGCTGGTTACACGTTGTGTGGTTCGAACCTTTCAAATACCAGCCTACATTTTTAACCAGTAGGCAACACCAGCCTCTTATCAAAAGTTCCTACTAGCGCTAGGATACTGAAAAGGATACTTGTGATTTTGCTGACAATATCAAATTAAGCACAACTGTGAATATTGTAAAGATTTAAATTTATTTTGCAAACCCTCTTTGAATTTTTTTTATATTCTTTTATCAGTGTTGAAAGAGTTGTGCTGTTTAATATTTTCTCGAAACTGTATTTGTATTTTTTATGAATAGAAAGTTCAAACAAATCATATATTTGAAATATAAATATTTTGCAACATTATACAACTATATATTATTAACTTTCACTTTCATAATTTTAATGAATAAAAGTATTTAAAAAAAAAAAACTTCCTGACCCAAACTTTTGACCGGTAATGTATATGTAGCAAATAAATATATGTATGCAAACATTTCTGTTTATTTATAATATATGTTTATGCTGGTGAAAATAAATGGTGCATACTATATATACATTTTCAATGTAATTCTTCCTTTCATTTAGAAATAAAAACGCGTTCATTGTTGCTCTTTTTTATGGTATTTCGCTTTTGCATAAAATAGATAATTTCACCCAACCCAAATTCCTGATAACAATAGAACAAAATATGTTAAATCTGTTTGTTTTTATTTGTTATTGCATAGTTTGTCGAGGTGGGACAGAATGCTCATAGACACCCTGGCACTCCCACAGTCCCACTGTTCAGGCTTGTTTTGCCTTTTGTGAAATATTCACCCCACAGTCACAAACATGGTACCTGTCAAAGTGAGGATTCTTCTTCACTAAGCATCCCTGAAAAGCTGCCATCTTTCTGTTAAATAATTTAATCAAATTCAATAACTCTGTGTGATCAGACGCTCGTGTGTCCCACAACGGTAATTGCAGAGAATTCCCGCCTGTTCATTATGAGGTTTTCTAATGAGACCCAGACTTGTCTGGCCTTTAATTCATTGTGTCTGCTGGAAGGTTTGATGTGAAGCTGCCAAGTGCCAATACCAGAGATTTTTTCCAACATGTTTGTCATAATTATGACAAAAACAGAACATCATAAACATGTGTGCCTTTGTTTAAATGTGTTTACATACTAAGGAACCATAGGGGCTAACTGTCACAAAAGTGATTTCCCAAACACAGCTTAAACTTAATCTTAAATTACGTAGGAATTTCAAAAGAAAGTAACTCTTAAAGGGATACTCCACTCCAAAATCAAAATTGTATAATTTTTCACTTACCCCCATGTTGTTCCGTACCCGTAAAAGCTTTGCTAGTCTTCGGAACACAATTTAAGATATTTTGGATAAAAACCATGAGGCTTGTGACTGTCCCATTTACTGCCAAGTAAATTACACTATTAAAACAAAAATAAAGACTTTATTCAACAATTAAGCACCGTAAGGTCTCATCTGTGTCAGCGTAGCGCCATTTTGAAGATTACCTTATTAAAGATGGACGCAAAATACGTACACTCTTCTGTATCAGCCTCGACACAGGGTTGCGTCTTCTTCATTGATTTACGCTCTGATTTGAATGCAAACAGCGCACCCTTGTGGCCAGACTGATACAGAAGACTGTACGCATTTTGAGTCCAGGGATAATCTCCAAAATGCGCTACACTGACACAGAGGAAACATTACGGTGCCTAATTGTTGAATAAAGTAATTATTTTAGTTTTTACCATACAAAAAGTATTCTCGTCGCTTCATAACGTTATGATTGAACCACTGATGGCAGATGGAGTATTCTGGCGATGCTTTTCATACTTTTCTGGACCTTGACAGTGTAATTTACTTGGCTGTCAATGGGGCAGTCACAAGCCTCCCGGTTTTTGTCCAAAATATCTTAAATTGTGTTCCAAAGACTAACGAAGCTTCTACAGGTTTGGAACGACATGTGGTTAAGTGATTAATGACAAAAATTTCATTTTGGGGTGGAGTGTCCATTTAAGCAGTCAAATCCAGGCCAGAATGTATCCAGGAAACTTGTGCTTTGTGAAATATACATGTTTTTAACTGTGAAATAATGAGGGACATTTAGTTTTGATTAACATCTGTTGCTAAACACCGTTTTGTTTTATGTCTTTTGCCAAAGTGTATGACTGGATCTTTCACTAGCAATACATTATTCAATTCCATACACACACTGAAGGATTTGTTTGTGTGTTTCATGTTATTACTGTTTTTGTTGGCAGAACGAGGTCACCTTGCTAAAAAATGAGGTGACACAACTGAAACAGCTTTTATTGACACATAAGGACTGTCCCATCACCACCATGCAGAAAGAGTCTCAAGGTTACCTCAGTGAGTACTATCACGCACCCTTACACGGCCAGAGGTGACATTACGTAATGAAGGATATACACTATATTGTTTGTAGGACACACCCATCGATATAGATACTCCTGACATTTTTTAATGTATGGAGGCTGCCACTCCCTGATTATAGAGGAGGGCAAAAACACTAATTCTCTCAGTCACTGACAAACCAGTTGCCTAGAAATGTTTAGGGTGCAGAAATATATTTTTATACTTCCAAATTCATCAATATTTAATTGAGTTGTGAATATTTAAATATTAATCTCAATGTGGTATTTATTATTTTCACATTATTGTCCTGTCTACTCATAGGAAACAAAAATCACAAATGAGATCTCGTAAATATGTTGATTTTACTAAACTATATATGGATGGATGGATGGATGGATGGATGGATGGATGAATGGATGGATGGACAAACAGACAGAGGATGGATGGATGGATGGATGGATGGATGGATGGATGAATGGACAGACAGATGGATGGATGGATGGATGGATGAATGGACAGACAGACAGATGGATGGATGGATGGATGGATGGATGGATGGATGGATGGATGGACAGATGGATGGATGGATGGATGGATGGATGGATGGATGGATGGATGGATGGATGATGGATGGATGGATGGATGGATGGATGGGACAGACAGATGGATGGATGGATGGTTTGATGGATGGATGGATGGATGGATGGATGGATGGATGGATGGATGGATGGATGGACAGACAGATGGATGGATGGATGGTTTGATGGATGAACAGACAGACGGATGGATGGATGGATGGATGGATAAACATATCGAGAGGTTGATGGATGGATGGATGGATGGATAGACATATCAATAGGTGAATGCATTGATGGATGATTGGATGGATAGACACATCAGTAGCTGAATGTATGGATGGATGAATAGATGGACGGACAGATAAAGAATGGACCGATGGACAGACAGAGATATGAATGGATAGATGGATGAATGGACAAATTAATGAATGGGATGAATAGACAGATTGATGGACAGGTAGACATATTGATGGATGGATGGATGGATGGATGCATGGATAGATAGACATGGAAAGGGATGGTTGGACAGATAGACATACATATGTGACCCTGGGCCACAAAACCAGTCATAAGGGTCAATTGAAATTAAGATTTATACATCATCTGGAAGCTGAATAGTTCAGCTTTCCTTTGATGTATGGTGAGGATAGGACAATATTTGGCTCAGATACAACTATTTGAATATCTGGAATCTGACGGTGCAAAACACTGAGAAAATTGCCTTTAAAGTCTTCCAAATTAAGTTCTTAGCAATGCATATTACTAAACAAAAATTACGTTTTGATATAGTTACGGTAGGAAATTTACTAAATATCTTCATGGAACATGATCTTTACTTAATATCCTGATGATTTTTGGTATTAAAGAAAAATATATAATTTTGACCCATACAATGTATTGTTGGCTATTGCTACAAATATACCCATGCTACTTATGACTGGTTTTGTGGTCCAGGGTCACATATGGATGGATAAATGGATGAATGGACAGATAGACATATGAATGGATGCATGGCTGGACAAACAGGCTAAACAACAGACGGATAGATGGAAGGAAAGATGGAATGAGAGACAGAGAGACATCTGAATGGACACAACCAGACATCTTCATCTCTCATATTGTCCCTCAGGTCCAGAGAGCAGTCCGGCAGGAAGTCCCACCCCTGTAACCCAGCAGCAAGTCATCCAGCACAATACCATCACCACCTCCAGCACAGCACCAAATCACCGCACAGATATTAACCCCATCCACTAGAGATCCACCACGCTGGACATCCTGACTGCAAATTCTGGACAGACACACCTCTGTGCCTCTGTGGCAGCTTATTCTTCTTATTTGTAAATGTAAACCGATTATCATTTTGTTTAATTCTGTGTGTTTTATGTTTTCATTTGAGTCTGCTTAAAAAAGGGAGTCTGCATAAATCATCGGGAACCATCTCACTTGTCAAGGACATCACTAAAGGAAACCAACTATTACATCTGTTCCTGGATTACTACTGGACCACTGCCTTTACAAATTACAGAATTCAGATAGCTGGATAGCGTTTGCTATGAATTTTCCATTGCCAAAAAGGTGCTGTCCTTCCTTTCTGTTTATTGTTATACATTCTCAAATTCCCCTTTTTATCAAATTCAAAAGGATAAATTAGGAAGGTCATTCTCCATTGGGAGTTCCTAATGAAAGCAATATGAATCTCTGGCATGCTCAGCAATCTGATTGTCTTCGCTTGCTCGCTCGGACCAGAATCTAGATCAGATTAAGTTCAGCATATTAGCTCCTGTCATTTCATATATAATTTTAAAAGTTATCTTGGTAAAACAAAACAGCTTTCACTCCTAAGCTGGTACAGATCATGTAAATGGAATGCATTTATCAAGCTCACACAGGCTTCTGTGAGCATATGCCCTGCTGAACATTTGTGAGATTTCGGAGAATTCCCAGAGTGGCGAGATCACAGCTGCAATAGTGTTGCACCAGGAAGACATCTCACTTGGCACTCGAACGTTTCGGAAGATACCATCAGCTGTTTCATTTTAAGATGGTGTAACTTCTGGTCAGATTTACCCCTGGTCCTCGTCAGTTTGCATATTACTTCTACTGGCAGTTCATTTCAGTGTCTGTTTCGGATCAGCGAGTGGACTAAGAATTACGCACATGATCCTTCAATACATTTTTATGTATGTTTTGTGCTCATATGTGGGCCTTCCAACCACATTCAAAACACTCCATCTTGAACCAGAATAATGCCATGGAAAACTTTTGGAAGCTTTTGCTTTACCTGAGGCTATGGAAAACTTCCACTGAAGCCAAATGCATTGTTAAATGCTACTTAAAATTTGCTTTTGTTTTGGCTCGAATTATTGTTTAGATCTTCCTCGGGCATTCTGACTGTGAGGTAAATTAAATTGAATAGGATTAAATGTAATAAGATATATTTTGATACGTCCCAGTTTGTTTGGTGCCTAGGAATTCGCATGATGCTTCCTTCTTGACATGGGCCATAATAAATTCTGCACTTGACTATAGTCCTTATGAAACTGTCAGGCTCCATCAAAGGTTCTGGAAATGTGCTGTTGATTTTGAGATGTTATTACACAGTCATAAACAGCTTACTGTAAGGGGCCGTTCACCAAGAATGCATTTTCATGTTTATGAAATGCGAAAGATAGGTTCTCAAGGTCCATTTGCACTTCATACAACTTGACAAGGAGCAGAGACACGCAGTGCAATGCCATTTTTGTTGGCTTTCTCAGTCATAAAATCCTTCCAGTGCACTGGTATGTTTGCTGTGAAATCTGTGTTCCCTTACCAGAAAATATATCCCATTTTCTGAACCGCCTCAACTCAGTACATATCATTACACGATAGAAGTTTTGGTGGTGGCATTTTACAACTCAGAAAACAGTCTCTCAATGTGTAATGCGCCAGGGTTCTTACCAGTTCACGATACACTGATTCACAACCTAAGAAGATGATTGAGACACACCCGAATAAACGTCACGCAATAGAACGTGAAAACGCATTCTGTGTGAACTGCCCTAATAATAATATTCCATGGTGAGCTTTGTAAGGGATATGTGGGCAAGGTCCCATATAATTCTTGAGTGTATGATCACGGACCGATGAGCTATAAAATGGCCACTGTCACTTTAAGATATGAGTCCTAAATACCTTAAAGACCGTGACACACCAAACCAGCATTAAAGTACTAACGGCGATGAAAGGCGACCGTTGTTGTCATTCGTACGAATTCCTACGAATTTGCAACCTCGTAATAAACGCATGATTTTTCTCAAAATGTACAAATTAGTTTAAGTGAGGTTGTAAGAATTCATACAAATTAGACATCTAGAAAAATATCTACGAATTGCCGTGAGATTGAGTTGGCCAAACAGAGTGATCTTTCTCACCGACTACCTGAGACTGATTTAACAGGCCAAAAAGCCACCGACAGGGTCCTAGTGGTGACGGTGTGGAACTGACATTGGCAGTTGACTTCAATGGACTGTTGACTTGGTGTGTCACGGACTTTAGTCACATTTTCCTTGACAGATTGTAAGTAACGAAACAATTTGGTCCACTTTTGTTTCTCTCCGCTGCAAAAATTGAGTATTTTACTCTTTCTACGCGGGTAGTTATCTAGACCGATCTAGATACTGCTTTCCAAATCTCACAATGTGCCTGAATATGTCTTAAATACTCACATAGGGAAGAATGTAAGTCCTTAGTAATACCTTGATATCATTGCATTTATTTTGAATTCAGGTTAAACTTTAAGGCCTTGACATTGTTTAGCTTTTTTGTAAAGACTAATTACTAGTGTTTTCTTGTGGACACTGTTTTGTTTCTGACTTATTTTGATGTTAATGGACTTTTCTACCTTCTTGAACCAAGGAGGCCTGTGATGAGAATACAGGCACGCTGGAAATGTCTTCGCATCACGAGGAGAGATGCACCAAAATGTTTCCCCTCTGTCGAAAAAGGGCCTTTTTTCCAGCAGCTAAGCTCAGAACCCTGTTTCACATTTTTCACAGTTTGTAGAGGATTTTTCATCCCTCGTAAATGGAACATATTGATTCCCTTCGCCTTTCCTCGCAGCACTGTGTTTGGAACAAGAGCGTGTAAAAAGACCTCCACATTGAGAGGTGGAAATCTTGTAGCTGTCTATGCACTTTGACCTCTGTGAGCAGCAGAGGATGGAATAGCCATATAGAAGACTCAGCGATTCCCAGTTCCCACACCAGCGAGAGCCAGCCACTGTCAATCTATGGAGCAATGCAACTTGTACGGACCAATCGGATTGGAGCCCGGAATGGGTCACCCCAAGAAGGACACGATTCAAACCGAAGGCTTGGGTTTTGGTGGTGCTCCTGTAGCTTTAAGACTTTAGACTCTCCCTTTAGAGAAAACCTGTTTGTCACAGTGTGAAATGGGTGACATCAAGGTGAACTGGAAACATGAATGTGCTTTTATTGTTGGACCTTACGGTGGTTTGGTTGTTTCCCAGCATAGTTCACATAGGATAGTTCACCCAAAATTAACATTGTCATCATTTACTCAGACTAATATAATTTCATACATGTATCTGTCTTATCTTTATTCTGAAAAACACGAAAAGACATATTTTGAAATTGTGTTTTGAGTTTTGTCCATACAAAGTCAATGGGGTCCAAACATTTTAAACTTAAAAAAGGACTCAAAGGTGGTGTAAAATATATAAAATTATTTTAAAAACTGATTAAATACTGCATGGTGACACATCAGTAATAGCAAATCTCATTGGTTCTTGTGTGTGTCACATGATGTTTACATATTTTATTTGTGCTCTGTGTAGATGAGTTGATCAATGATTCAATTTGATTCGATTTGAGAGGGAATAACCACTTTGTTCATTGATCGTATAATTTTAGATTACTTTTATGCTGAATTAATTAAGACTGGATTTTGAATCTTTAATCTTTTGGACCCCATTGACTTTCACTGTATGGACAAAAAATGCAAAACATTCTTTAGTGTTCTGCAGAAAAATATGAGTAAAAGTTCAATTATATTTACTGTTGTTTGCCAAATTTTTGCAAACGGAATTCTGTCATTTCAACAGGAGTCCAAGAGAACAAGAATTGTGTGTGAGGGAGAAAGATTTCGCAACTGATTCACCGCACTAGCCAACAGAAACTGCTTGGTATTAAAGTGTCCATAGTGTAGAGATGTACTGTATAAAGCACAGCTCACAGACTTTAATAGACAATGGACCTTTTTTGCCCAATGTGACCACACCTAAAATAATGATCGCATTCTTTTGGGTGAACTGTCCCTTTAAGTAAATCAACATTCTGTGTTTTCTGTGCATGTAGCATTACAATGTCGTTTCGAATGAGATTCCGAAGCCCACAAAGGGTGTTGGTTTCAATGTTTTTGGATTGTGAGCTTGAAAGTTAACTTGAGATCTGTTTATGCATGCATTTTCACTCCCATTGGCATCTCAGACTTCACACTCACAAGTTTTGCAGTATTCAACCCTACGTGATGATGTAATAATATGGTGGGAGGGACTTGCTAAACGCTGTTTGGATCTCCATGGAGGACTTTAAACAGTTTAAATCTGCATTTTATTTCATCTCCTGCATCTTTACATTTCAAAGCAAGGTGGTCAGGAGCGTATCTGCGCAGGGCCACGTCATCTCTTACCCAAGCAACATAACATTTAAGAACACACTGAACTGGAAATATTTCACTTGCTCTCAGTGAGTAACCGACATTAATCTCAAATTGTTGATTTGGCATCAGTCCTTGTCAGGATGGGTGGATGGATGTCTTTTGTAATAGCATTTTTATAAAACAGAGGGAGATTTTATTTTGTGTGTGTGCCGGTTGAGTATATGTGTGCTTTTGTGTGCATATTTCTTATTTTAGGGGTGGACAATGAATTCACATTAATAAAACTATAAATGTATCATTGCAACAAAACTATAAATATTGTATAAATTTTCATAAATTTTTGTAATCTTGTTCCTTTAATGCAACCACCTTTCTTTTTGAAAGGAGTACATGTTTGGTACTTGTTTGTAAATAATGCTTGCATAGCACTTGCAGTCTTCAAGTGTTTGTCTGTTCATTTCAGAGCTGAAACATTGCATTGTTTGTTACGCATATTGAATTCATGAATTCACACACGCTTGCATAACTTTGTATATTTTATATGTTTATTAATTAATGCCTTGAACAGTTTGTGTTTATGCAAATGTACAGATGTGAGATCACAACAGCTATATTACAATATGCAAATAAAGCACTTGTTCTTTAACAAAGCTCTGCCAATTCATCATTGTTTGAATTGAAAATATAAGATTACAGTATTTGCTAATTTTAAGTATTGCTTATTACACAACCCCCCATCCCTAGATTAGCATATAATCTAGAACTTGAGTACATCTGAAGGCACATCATGAAAGTTCAATTTGTATTTGATTATTTAATAGGGACCCCTGGTGGACAGATCTGTCCAATAAGGATTTTGATACAGAAATACAATTTAAAGTAGTGAACAGAAATAACAAACAAAAATACTGAATTAAATTTTGCTCCATATTTATGCACTAAAAACATTGATAAAAATACTGTCACATACGTGTTTAAAAACAAATGTGCAAGAAAGATGTATACCTGTACACAACAACTTTGTACCTTTTATACAAGGATATAAAATGCCTGTCAAGTTATTAGAAATAAGCCTTTAAAAGGTCTTTTATAAAGCCATTACGTTCCCAGGATGATAAATATTATATAAAATGTCCCTGTAGATAACACATATACGCATAGCACATATATAGCCTTAATCATCATCGTCACCATAATGCAAGTTTATAAAAATGTCATTATCAATTAACTTTATACTATATAATATATTTCATGTTGTATTTCTATAACATTGGCCGATGCCAATATATAATACATTTTAAATGCAGCAAATAAGTTCATTATATATACAATTTATTTATAGAATTGATATAAATTATATATTCAAATAAATTATTCACGTTAATAATAATATTAATGTTCTTATATAATACAAATAATTATTCTAAATATTTTTTTTAATAGAAAAGAGTCATGTTTGAATAGGTTGCAAAATCCAACCTTGTCATGGCCAATAACCAGGAATATTAAATTGGCATACAAGCATACAGTAAAATGTAGCATGAAGTAATACAAGCGTCATATACATTTAAGACATTAATTGTAGAAATGCCAGAAATCTTTCGTAATTAAAAACTGCCAATGCGAACTGTTCGTGTTTTTAACGCTCAGCTGTCGCCCCCTGCCGGAGACACGAGGGACATGCTGTTCAAACAGGATTTAAACGGACGAGAAAAGTTCTTTAAAAAGAATTAATACAAATAAATATATGATCATTCAAAATAAACGGGTTTCATTTTTTGTTATGTTGTGCTATTGGCGAATCTATATGTTTTATTTAACCTGTTTTTGATTTCCACTCCTACTATAAAATGAACCTGCTTCCTTCCTGTGAAAGCAGTTCATCCATGTTTTGAAAGTCTACCTCTGTAGTTTTTCCCTTTCTTGTGTCTTCCTCTTATCTTCTTTATGCACTGACGCATAGGTTTTATTCTACAGTTTTACAGGCCCTATAAGATATAACATTACTGAAATACAGACCCAGTATTTTAAGGAGAGTTTATTTTTTTAGTCACACTTTAGCTTGGGCACCAATTTTCACTATTAACTTTGTTTTGCCTCAAACTCCTAATTAGTTGCTTGTAAGAATGTAGTTCATTCTAGGTATTGGTAGGATTAAAATATTGGCATGCAGAATAATGTGTGTTCTCTCTATACATGTATACAATAATAAACAGCCAATATGCTCGTGATATGCATACTAATTAGTAACTAATAGTGAGAACTGGTACTTAGTTCATATGTTATATCAGTCACTATCAGTTAATAGTGAAAACTGGTGTTACTGTTTTTTGTTGTTGTCTTTATTTAGCTAGCAGTGTAGATATGATGAGGAATGTAGAAGTAAGCTTGTATAGCTAACTGCAAGCACTGAATAGATGATAACCTTATGGATTCAAAATTAAAAGACAAGTAGTACATTATACTCAAATCATACTTTAATCAAAAACTGATAATGTACAATAAAAACACAGCCCAATACAAAATAGAACCCCAACCCTTTTTCATAATAGCAGACTTTTGCATTGAAAAACATTATACAGCTGAACAACGATTCATTCAGTGGTTTACATTCGATTTGAGTTTAGTGCATCAATGTGATGAGAATCCATCAGTAGAAAGGAATCGGTCAATCATGTCAAATGATCTCTCTGGTTGGTCATAAGGTAAAATGTGTCCGCCTCCCCTGATAATTACCTACAGAGAAGAAAATATACATTTGTTATCAGTGAACATTAATGCATTTCATGTGTTTGTATATATTGGAATCAGCGAACATAATTATAGCAAATGTTTTTTTTTTTTACAAAATAATACATGCATTCAATTTAACTTAGTTTACAAAATACATTTACCAAATGTATTAGTTATTATAAATGAAAATATATGTTTCTTATCTACTGACGAGGATGTGAGCAGATTTTGGAACTGTCAGTAGTCAGAATGGGTGTAGCTTTCTGCTAACGATGATCATTTCTAAATTAGATAATATATTGGCTGATAAATTAATCTAGCAGTACTGCAAACCCTCACCTGACAGAACTCTCCCACTTGTCGTACATAACCTGCCACTTCAGTATCACTGGGCTGGACCTTCCAGGGGAAGCGCTCTGCTTTTTTATACTCGTCCGCTTTAGACCAGTTCACTGTGGGCAGGAAGCGCTCCGTCAGAGGAGCTGCAACGATGACATCAAGCTGTCCACTGTAGATCAACACCTGTGAATAGACGATCAGATCCATCCCACAGATTAACCCAAAGTGAGAGTTCTGGACTGAAGCATTTAGGTTTACTTGATTAATTCATATCATTTTCTTAAAGGGGACATAACACACACACAGTTTTGCCCAATATCATGCTAATCCTGAGTACCTATAGAGTAGCACTGCATCCTTTATATTCATATTTCGGATTCTCTCCGAAAACAGCTGAGCTCCTGGAGGCGTGCCGTGGGCGGCACTAAAGAGTGACGTTTGATATCCTTTCAATTAAAGGGGTCATCGGATGCAAAATTCACTTTACAATTATTTGAACATAAATGGGTGTTGGAAGTGTGTGTGTACACATTCATCCTACAATGATAAAAATTCTTCCAGTTTTTTTTTTAATCCCTATTTTAAAATCCCCTCTCTCAAATCAGACTGTTCTGAGATTTCTGTCAGAATGACGTAGTTCTGTACAAACCGCTCCCACAATAGTTGATTGACAAGCTGTCTTACCTTAGACCCGCTCTGAGTGAGCAGGGGAATACAAGAGGACTCCGATTAAATAATTGAGGTGTTTTGTTGTTGGATGTAATAACGAATATAGCAGTTGTCATTAACTCCCGACATCTGAGCCACTGAAGACGCAGAGGATTAACATTACTTTGGTTTTAGAATGGAATGTGCCAATCCCAATCTGCCTAAATTAGTCTGTTCGCACAAATCATTCGTGATCCAGCTTCATCTACAGAAGTAGTGAGTATAAGGTTGTTTTATGAATCTTTGTAAATCGTCTTTCCTAATATGTGCTGGTTAGCCAGTTTCCCTGCTGAAGTTTACAGTCTGCTCGTCACCCCACGGAAGAGAGGAGCGTGGTCAGCAGAGCTCATTAGCATTTAAAGCGACATGGACTATGGAAAAGTTAATTTATTTCAGTAATTCAACTCAAATTGTGAAACTTCTGTATTAAATAAATTCAATGCACACAGACTGAAGTAGTTTAATTCTTTGGTTCTTTTAATTGTGATGATTTTGGCTCACATTTAACAAAAACCCACCAATTCACTATCAACAAATTAAAATACTTCATAAGACCAATAAAACAAAAGAAGTGAATTGTTGGCCTTCTGGAAAGTATGTGTATTTACTGTATTTGTACTCAATACTTGGTAAGAGCTCATTTTGCTTTAATTACTGCCTCAATTCGGCGTGGCATCGAGGTGATCAGTTTGTGGCACTGCTGAGGTGGTGTGGAAGCCCAGGTTTCTTTGACAGTGGCCTTCTGCTCATCTACATTTTTTTGGTCTCTTGTTTCTCATTTTCCTCTTGACAATACCCCATATATTCTCTGTGTGGTCCAGGTCTGGTGAGTTTGCTGGCCAGTCAAGCACACCAACACCATGGTCATTTAACCAACTTTTGGTGCTTTTGGCAGTGTGTGCAGGAGCCAAATCCTGCTGGAAAATGAATTCAGCATCTTTAAAAAGCTGGTCAGCAGAAGGAAGCATGAAGTGCTCCAACATTTCTTGGTAAAGGGGTGCAGTGACGTTGGTTTTCAAAAAAACACAATGGACCAACACCAGCAGATGACATTGCACCCCAAATCATCACAGACTGTGGAAACTTAACACTGACTTCAAGCAACTTGTGCTATGAGCTTCTCCACCCTTCCTCCAGACTCTAGGACCTTGGTTTCTAAATGAAATACAAAACTTGCTCTCATCTGAAAAGAGGACTTTGGACCACTGGGCAACAGTCCAGTTCTTCTACTTAGCCCAGGTAAGACGCCTCTGATGACAACTGTAGCCAAATTCCTTGACACGTCTGTGTGTGGTGGCTCTTGACGCCTTGACCCCAGCCTCAGTCCATTCCTTGTGAAGTTCACCCAAATTCTTGAATCGATTTTGTTTGACAATCCTCATAAGGCTGCGATTCTCTCGGTTGGTTGTGCAACTTTTTCTTCCACACTTTTTCCTTCCACTCAACTTTCTGTTAACATGCTTAGATACAGCACTCTGTGAACAGCCAGCTTCTTTGGCAATTAATGTTTGTTGCTTACCCTCCTTGTGAAGGGTGTCAATGATTGTCTTCTGGACAACTGTCAGATCAGCAGTCTTCCCCATGATTGTGTAGCCTAGTGAACCAAACTGAGAGACCATTTAAAGGTTCAGGAAACATTTGCAGGTGTTTTGAGTTGATTACCTGATTGGTATGTCACCATATTATAATTTGTTGAGATGTGAATTGGTGGGTTTTTGTTAAATGGGAGTCAAAATCATCACAATTAAAAGAACCAAAGACTTAAACTACTTCAGTATGTGTGCATTGAATTTATTTAATACAAGTTTCACAATTTGAGTTGAATTACTGAAATAAATGAACTTTTACACGACATTCTAATTTATAGAGATGCACCTGTATTTGGCACAGGAAATACTATGTTATACGTTCACTTTGACCATGTGAATTCAACTCTTTAACACTAGAACCGCCACAGGGTAAATTTTGCCCGTGGCAGTTTTTTTAACTGTACATAACAGATTTTCAATGAAACATTAAAGTCTCCCAGTCATTGGCTAAAAAAGTTGTGATTTATAATCCCTTGTTTTATTGAGAAAAAACAGGACATTTATAACTAGAAGCGCCAGCGGATCAAATTTACCCACTATATAATGCCTGGATTTTCACGCTGTCATTTTCTTGACGCTTATGTTTTAACATTGCTAGACAACGCCTTTCACTCACTTAATTAGTGACTATTATCAGTATAATAAATAAAGACAAAATGAGTAAACGGTGATTTATGGATGCTGAAGAGGTAAAGGACGCACTAAACACTTCAAGCGATGGAGAGTCTGATGATAGTAAGATAAGTAATGCATCCTGGTCGGCTCAGCATCTGACAGCGATCAAGATATAATATTTATATTTTAGCCTAATGTTACTCATAATTGTTCAAAATTTTGATTAATTATTAAATTTTTGTTTTGCCATTTCTATCATTTATTGTTCGCTCCTGTGGCGCCATTTAGTCTGCCCATTTCCTGAAGAGAAAAAAAAAAAAAATCTGATCTATGATGTAACTAATGTAAAACTGTCTATAATGCAAAACTATTTTTATATATATATATATATATATTACCCAAAGTTTATTGGAGGTGTTCTCTTATTCAAATTATAAATCATATAACTAAACAAATGAATAATTAATTAGGTGAAGCTGTGCACTTGAATTTGTCATCGCATCATGCAGTGTGGTAAATTATTGCTCATATAGCTAATTTAGTCATTTAAATAACATAAGTTAATATATTATCTAATATATTAAGTAATGACATAGTATAATATTACACCACCCAAATATGCATTTAATTCCTTCTAATTCTCGTTGTCAGTGCTTGTTTAGCTTATTTTGACAGTTATTAAAATTGATTAGTGGCTTGTATAATAAAAGCCTTGAACATAACAGAACAAAAATAGAGTGGTTGACTAAACAACCATTTCATGACTCTAGACATGTTGTAATGTGCGCGGGTAAAATTACCCGCTGGCAGTTTTAGGTATACAGCGACCCCCGGCCGTTCTAGTGTAAATAACTCAACATGCATGAAATTGCAATAAACCCCTCCCCTTAAGAAAAATCATGTTAAAACTTTAAAGAGTTATTTGTACATCTCTCAATTATAATTGTATTACATTGATTGCACTATATCTTGCGCCACAAAATAAAAACTACAGAACATTGATCATAAAACTAAGCATTTAAATATAATTTTACTAAGATATATTATTATTGAGTGACAGCTAATAATTTTAATAGTCTTCTATACAGTTATAAAGATCTAATTTACATCCATTACAGGCTATCAGAATTTCATTTTACATTTTGGGCCATATAAATAGTAAATTGTATATTTTTTTGTCCACAGTTTATAGTACAGCTTCTATAAGATATAACATTACTGAAATACAGTCCCACTATTTTAAGGAGAGGTTACTTATTTGGTCACACTTTAGCTTGGGGACCAATTCTCACTATTGCTTTTGTCTCAATAAACTGCTTATTAATAGTTAGTCAGAATGTTGTTAGGTCTAGGTATTGGGTAGGATTAAAAGATGTAGAATATGGGTGTGCAGAATAAGGCATTAATATGTGCTCATTCATGTATATATATATATATATATATATATATATATATATATATATATATATATATATATATATATATATATATATAACGGCCAATATGCTCGTCATATGCATACTAATTAGTAATAATTGAATAGTGAGAACTGGTTCATATCAGGTAATGTGTCATCAGTCACTATCAGTCAATAGTGAAAACTGGTCATATGAATAAAAGTAAAAAAAATGCAAACTTTCTTTTAGATTTTTTTTTTTTTTAGATTTTGTCTAAAGGTTCAATAAAGTGTTCCTTAAATGTAACTTATTTTATATGCCTGATTTTACATGGTTAAATGATTTCTATTAAAGCCTTGTTTTTTTTACTATTAAATAGTGTTTTAGAGCTAGATGATAGAGGTAAATGTAAAACAGAAGAAATTGATAAACATCAGCTGATAAAAAAAATAAAAATGTTTTCCCATATTCAACATGGTAGCAATATACTGCACATCCGTAAACCTAAGGATTAATATGATTAAAGAGTTACGTCATTTAACAAAGGCCATACAATTCCCAACCAATCAATGAAATGGTTCTCACTCTATAGTTGTCCATGAGGATGCCCAACCAGGGCTTGATGGACTTCATGACATCCTGAAGCAGATGCTTCTCAACATCTGAACCGTCGTGGAATGTAAGATTTCCAACATGGATGGAACGTCGAACATCCGATAGAGTCACAAACACAGAAAAGTACTCCTGGTCTGGAGGCTCCTGTTTTAGGAGAAAGAAAAAACACATCGAGTCAACTAGCCATTTAAATGAAGAACACCTTATTCCCATCCATTTGCTTGTAATGAAATGTGTGGGTACCTGACACTGCATGTAGTTGAAGTAGTTGGTGCAACCAGTGACGTTTTGGAAGAATGAGGGATAAGGAGTAAGATCACCATTCAGCAAGCTGTCAAAAATCTAACCGAGAGATGAGATGTTTTCAGAACAGATGTAATAAAGAAGCCCCAGTGTCTATGATGATTAAACACTCACCTGAAAGGCCTCGACCCATCTCTGCTCCTGGATGAGTTTGACTCCTGCATCCGTCTGCATCTGCACATGCTGCCTCTGCAGTTCATCCACGAGACCCGTCTGATAAAGGAAATCCGCATAACCTCCCAGCATCTGAGACGAAAGGGGATTAAAGAGATTCAGATATGAACAAAAGTCAAGTCAAATTTGTGTGCTTCTCACAACACATTTTTCAAAGAAGCTTTGCAGAACGTCATACGGTCATGTTTATAGCGCCTTAGAGCCAGTTCAGAGCAATAGCACTTTGGTGAATTTGAATTATCTGGCATTTGATGCATTAAAAAAAAAAGGAAATATAATTTTCATTCACCAGTTCAGGGTCACACAGACCATCTCCAATGGCCACTCCTTTGAAGTTGATCTTCACTTTGGCAGAGGGATTGTTCTTGTGGATGTAGTAGCCAATTGCTGGAACATACTTTCCTGCATATGACTATGGATTTTAAATATAGTTAACAACAGTATTTTGACTGTACAAGACAGTAGGATTCTGATTGTATCAATCCAAAATGAGGTCTACTTCCTCACCTCGCCTGTAGCGTAGAACGGATTAGACTGGAACTCACTGAAGATCTGGAAGAACTGAGTCAGGGCGCTGCGGAGGACAAAGATAACTAATATATATCACATACACCTCACTTTGTCTTAGATAAACGGTACACTTTTGCCACTGTACCTGTACAAGTCTCTGCCCACATCATCCTGGTTTTGGGCAAATCCTCGGTCATCCTCAGTGAAACTCCATCCTGTCCCAACCTTAAAAATAAACACAAATATCCATCTAGTATATATTATTAAATTAAAACCCATCATAGAAACACCGGATTCACATACTGTGCAAGTATATTTGCAGTAAGGCTGTCAAGTGATAAAAGAAATGCAACTTATTTAATTTACTCTGTTCCTTCTTAAAGAAAGAAATTGTGTAATAATAATAATTAATATTCTGTGTGGATGACACAAGACAGAAAATATGTATCTCCATATAAAGACACTCGGATGTATGCAGCAATGCTCTTTACCTCATTTCAGAATTTGTTTTATATATTTAAGTTTTCAAATTGCATTAAAAGAAAGGAAAAAAAAAAAACTTTATAAAAATATAAACACACTAAACTCACCGGTAGGCATATGACAGCATCAAATTTTCATTTTGCGATAATTACTGAAGCTTTTATCACGGTATTACCACGACATTAAAATGTTGTCATAATACAGTATAACAGGTTTAATCACTTTTTTCTTATAACAAGAACTTATCATTTAAATACAATAAAGCAATAGACAAATTTATAAAGTAAACTAATGTTTCAAATGGATTAAAATTCTAGAAATCTAAAGAACAATAGGTAACACTTCACAATAAGGTCTCATTAGTTGACTAACATTCACAATGATCAACAGCAACATTTGTTACAGAAGTTATTATTCTTTAAAAAAAACAACTGTTCATGTTAGCTCGAGTACAGTACATTAAATAAGTTACAACTTTGATTTTAATAATGCATTATTAAATGCTTTAGAAGAATATTTAATAAGCAGTTTATGTTAACTGATTAAATAATGATTGTTAACAAATGGATACTTAAGTGAGACCGAATAATAAAGAACAAAATATTTTTGAACAATATAGAGCATGTTGTAGTCCAGATTAAATGTAATTAAATTCAAGTATTTAAGTGTTCAGTGTTGCGATGAACGGTTTTGTATTTTAACAAGTTGATGAGAAAATGTATTCTTAAAATGCTTTCATCAAAATATGTCATTAATAATTATTCATGGTATTTTGAGGTGCCCGCGATAATATTGTGCGTGTTCATTATGATGAAATATTGTATTATAGAATACCGGAAAATGTCTACTCACCGGGTTGTCAATGTAAAGAACAGAGTTTCGTGATGTCCAAGGGAAATCCCTATAGCCCACTGCAGAATGACAATAAAGGGTTACATTCTAAGGTAATTTCATACATTGATTTCAGAAGTGCAGGGTTTTACTATTAAAGGGTTAATTCACCCAAAAATGAATATTCTGTCATTAATGAATTACTCGTAATCGGTGTTGTTAACATTCAGCATGCGTGTGCTGTTGAAACGTTGATTACGGTTTGGAACAACATGAGTGAGTAATTCATGACAGAATTGTATTATTTTAAATTAAAAATATTTGGGAGAACTATCCCTTTAAGCAAAACAATCCGGCCCAAAACCATCTTGACACGAAGATACAGAAACAACATGCTAATCTCCATCAACAATGTAATACAGGCATTTGTACTCACACGTGAGGTTCTTATGTACAAAATATGGGCCGTGCTCCACAAACAAGCCAAACATGGAAGTGCCTCCAGGTCCTCCCTGCAGCCACAGCAGCACCGGAGCTGTCTCTGGTCTCTCCTAAACACAGAAAAACATGCTACAATAAATAAGTGCAGTAATAACATCACTGAATCTAAAAAAAAAAATGATGTTTAGTGTATAATTTGTTGAGAAGACTTCTGAAAGCACCTGACTCAAGTGTTGCCAACTGACGCAGAAGCTAGTCAGCAGATCAGTCTTATCTTTAGAGATGTTCATGTACGGTGTTAAAAAATTAAAGTGCATGACATTATATTACCTGGGCAGGGAAGAACCAGAAGAAAAGGTTACTGTTGTAGGTCTTGTTCACAGTGAGATATCCGAGTAACTCTTGACATTGGCACCAGGAAGGGGTCCCACCAAACTCAGTTTTTTGGCTGCGCATCCACAATACAAACATTAAAGTGTATTAGCATACGGGTCAAAAACATCAGTCAATTATGATAGCAGTTATAACGAAAATGACTTCAACTGATCTATCAGTCTTTCACCAACTTATCCATAATATGGAAAATAACTTATACAGATAACATCATATTTAGCAGATTTAGCGAATTAAAGTAAAAGAACGAAAGAGGAACTGAAATTATTATATGCAAACAACAAGCATACCTTCTTCTATCTTGCCTTCCTCCAGATAGGGGGTGAGCATCAGAGGTTTGCCCGGGTCAACTCCAAAACTCGACCCGCTCACACGGTGTGATTTCCGGCAGAAGAACGAGGAGCAGCCGCGGGAGCTGACAGACTCCAGAAGAGCCCAGAGGACCAGCAGCCTCAGCGTCTCCTTCAGCATTATAGAGGTTTAACTGCAGACAGCGAAGAAATATGACACGAGGATCAATGACCCAGCTCGATATTAAAAGGCTAGGATTACCTGCTACCTGTTATAACAAGCCTAAACATATCAGATGAGAGAAAAGACGACGAATCTCTTGTCAGACTGTGTATTATCGAAAATAAGCAACATGCGTAACGTTAAATATAAATTATGCAGGAATGGAAGACGTAATAACTTATCAAACCAAATAATTGATCACTTATATGAATCTTGTTTTCCTGATCAGTAATAATAATAGCGTTACCTTGAAGCCAGATGCCAATCAGAAATCCAGAAGCCGTATTTATCGGCAATGACATTGAAGTAAATGCAGATCAGCTTGTTGTTGTCATGCTTTGCATGTGATGCAGTCACATGACTAAATGGCCTCGAAGTCATGTGATCACAGTGAATCCAGGAACTTCAGTCAAAAACACTGACCCCTACAGGCCCATTTGAGAGAAGCAGCCCCAACTGCTACCAACAAGCAACTTTTCCAATATAAAATATTATGCAATATGCATTTATTATGTAATAGAGAAAGCCTACTAGTTGACACAGTTTATAAGCTATTTCTCAGAGTTGCTTTATTTTAAAAAGTCATCTGATACGTTAATATCTTAAGATCTTGAACATGACGACTATGTTGAACACAGGTTGAATTTTCCTCAAAAGTGGGGCATGTTGTCACGTTGTGTTAGAATGGAACCTGCCATTAAACAGTCCATTATGAACTTTTGAACAAAATCTAACCAGGTACAAATAATACATTACAAAATATAAACATTGTAAAACAACCAATACAATTCTTTAAAAATAATAATATAAACATTGTAAAACAACCATAAAACCAATACAATTCTTTACAAATAATAATATCAAACTATTTTGTCCAACAAAAGAGTAAATGATATAAATTCCTAATATTTCAAATACATGAGAAAACTTGCTCTGACCTGACATTTATGAAGAAATAGCCTTGTATAACATGCCACAGATCACTCAAGGGGCAATAAAGACAAAAGGTGATTTTGGCCTGTCTATCACCAGAAGTCTTGACCTTATCAGCTGTATTAAACATTTAAATTAATATTAAGTTTGACCAATATATTGTAGTAAAAGCAGTTTTTGAATTATGCCAAAAATGTAGGCTAATGTAAGCAGTTTGCTGTGTTCAGTTTGCAAAAATGTAAGATTCCTTAAAAGTGTGACTCCCAAGTAGAAATATAACGATGGGTAATACATATTTTTTAGCAGTGTTGACTGCATTCATCAAACTATTTCATTGATGTTTATTGCTAGAAACTATAGGTTTAAACTGTATTCAAACACATCTCAAATGCTGGTTACAAGTCAGGTAACAGAAAAATATTTCGTTTGATCAATTGAGATTGACATTAAATATTTTCTAAAGGTAGCCTATAGTCCCATCTTTAAAAAAAACAGGAAAAATGAGACCTGGGCCTACTACTTTATTCTCTATATGTGGAAAGTGCAACATGCTTTTTAAGTGGGTGTGCCAAATTGCATGTCTTTAAAGTGTACAGTGTGCTCTTATAAACTACAGATATTTGATGTTTTTAAAATTAGCTCAATTTTTGTTAGTAGTTAATCAAGCAAATTTGATAGACCTTGCAACAAAACAAACATGTAATGCCTTTAAAAAAAAGTAATGAAACATTAAAGTGAACTGTAGACTACCTTTGTAACTGTGCTGTGTATTAGTATGCTGTAACTTTGCAGCAAGCTAGTTTTAAACATGCAACATTTCTGAACAGCAAAAGGAACGCAACTTTCTAATGGTCACAGAAGCACACAGCTGAGAGGCATGAATGTATTACAGCACGGCCATAGACAGGAGGAATGTGCGCGTCTCTTCCACTTTAAGAAGGCGGATTCGCCTCAGCACACACTGAGTGTTTATTACGAGCCTTGAAGTGGCACATGGAAGCATTACAGTCAAATCCCTGTCTCTAAATATGGCGAAACCTACGGGCACTGACAGCACACGGAACGGTCGGGAAGTTTTTGAATTCTGCTTTTCATTACGATGAAGAGTAGATGAGTTGTCACGTTTTCTGTACGTATATCTGAGGTTGTTTCAACTAGTTTCATTTGGTTCTTCTGCTGCCTCACACGCGCCTGTAAATGCGGCAGCGTCTGAGACGAGACTCACAGCGGGATATTATCGGCTGTTTAGAAGGAACTCTGGAGAGCTGAAGATAGGTGAGGAGACCAGAGACTGAGATGGAAGAGCTGTCAAGCCCTAACAGACGCCAGTAAGCGGGTGGGTTCAGTGAATTAGACGCGATGGCAGCGTCCAGCAACTCCAGTCTGTCGGGTTCCTCCGTCTCTTCGGGTGAGTACTGATAAATCACAATGAAACTGGACTAATTTGTTTGGGAATCTGAATAGGCAATTGACGCGACGATGGCAGAATGGAGATGGTTGGCACTGACATTTTAGTTTCTGTGGTTTTGGATGTAATTAAAGCAGGCAGGATAGAACACGGTGAAGAGGTGTGTCATACCTTTTCTTCATCCAGGGTGAACTAGACCCACCTTTGACTTCCTTCTCCAATGCAAAAGCATGCAGTCGTTGCTATCACTAGTGCACACTGGCAGATGATTGTGTAACGTCACACTCCCTGTGCACGAGTTTTAAAGGCCACCTCTATCTGAATACTTGCATGATAGCAAAAACAGACTGTTTAGTTTGATCACGATAAGTGGTGGAAACTACAAATAAAAATGTGCACCGTGCTGAATTGTAATTCCAAATAACGTTTTATTTCTTTGTGAAATATAATTGGGGACCTATACGCATATTGTCTGTATTTGTACTCTTGATATAGGCTGCAGTATTTTTATATATATTTTATTAATGTCATGTGTGTCAGTCCATTACCATAAAATCCATAAAAAATAATAAATATTATCTTATATTTTGTGAGTTGTACATAATCAGTCCTGTTTCCATGATTTTGTACAGTAAACAACAGATTATTGAAAACTATTTGATGAAATATCAGCATATCAGACCTTGAATACAAGGCTATTAATGGCTAAATGAACCATCAACCCCATACAATCAGCCATTTTACATTTATAGCATATCCTAATGCAGTTTTATTTGTAAATTTAGCTTAAAATGCCACTATGGAATTTATTAACATTGTGTTTATTTAAATCGGCATGAAATTAATCCATTCAGATGGATATCATATTGCGAAAGACAAATGATTTGTCTTTTTTTCCAATTCATTATGCCTCTAGAAATCAGTTTATTAATATTGGATTTATTAAAAAAGCAGTCTATTATCAGTTAAGACTTTTCTGTCGGGATGTTCACAATTGTGCAGGAATGCAAAAGACTCATTTAATGGAATGACCCAAGTGTAATTTGGGATAACAGCAATAGTATAATGCTAGCATTGTTTATAAATTTGTCATCAGTGTCAACTGTTGATATCCCAAGTAAATCACTGCCAGTAATGCCAACAACAACATGTTTTGTGTGTGTGTGTGTGTGTGTGTGTGTGTGTGTCCAATTCAACATGTTGTAACGCGGGAACCAAAAACTGGTTTGGACACATCTAGTACAAATGCACTTCCCACCCATTGTCTCAAAGGATCTAGGTTACAACAGACATATATTTCCTAAATCCCATCATTTTTTTTGCATCTAAAATGAGTCATCAAACATTTTCATAGACGTGTGATGAAAACTAACTACCCTAAAAGCTGCTCCTCTCCGTTTTATTCACTTGAAAGATTTTCTATTATCCTGATCTTATTATCCCAAGAAATTATTGATGTTGAAAATGAGCTTTTAAAATCACCTGTCATCTTCCTAGCTGGGTGTCATGTGGATTTTGAGCTGCATTATTACATGTGCGGAAGTTTAACTGCCGATATATTAGTAACCTTCACATACAATTACTTGTTACTTTTCAAAACCTATGAAATGATATTTTCACACAGGTGCCAAACTGACCTACATTTATATCTGCATCCAAAAGTTTAGGGTTGGTAGGTTTTTCCTCTGCCTTTTGTTTAATCAAAAATACAATAAAAACAGTAATATTGTGAAATGTCATTATAGTCTAAAATAACTGTCTCTGTTTGTACTCTATTTGAATACATTTTAATGGGCAAAGCTGAATTGTCTGAAGCCATTACTCCAGTCTTCAGTGTCACACGATCCTTCGGAAATTAGTCTAACATGCTGATTTGCAGCTCAAAAATTATTTCTTATGGCAAATGTTGAAAACAGTTGTGCTGCTTACCGTGATACATTTTCTCATGAGTCTTTGATGCATAGAAAGTACAAAAAACATAATTTATTTAAAATGTCGTCTGTGACATTATAAATGTCTTTACTGTCACTTTTGATCTTTTTGCTGAATAAAAGTATTAATTTATTTTAAGAAAATGAAACAATCACACTGACCTCAAACTTTTGAACGGCAGTGTATATAGTGACTTATTCACATGTTGTGACCTTAGATAAGAAACAAACATTGGGTGGAAGGGAAACCACCGTCCCCAATTACACCATAAGACACAAAACAGAGCAAAAAGCGTCAGGTTGGCTGGAGGTGTGAGAAGCACAAAAGAGTGTGCAGGTGTTTAAATACACCGATCATAAGTGTGAGGAGAGATAAGGTTGGAAAAGCGCTCAGAATCACTCCTACACAGAAATGCATGTTAACACCCTGTTCTCATGCTGTGCCACTCGGCAATGCGTTCGTAAGAACAGAAGGAGGGATATGTGTGTGTTCTGAGGACAGTACACGTCTCAAGGGAGTACAAGTTCAAATAACAAGCTTTGTTGAATGGGTGTGTAAAGAAGAACCGTTTTCGTGTAGGCACTCATTCCATTAAAGCTCAATAGTGACCTTGGGAGAGAAAAAGAGAGGGTTTGTCTAATTCACATCATGCTTGCTGTAACTCTTCATGCAGACGCACAGAACCACGACTCCTCCTCCACGCCAAGCCACGGGCTCTTGAGATCCAGAAAAGGGATCAAGCCAAGCCATGACTCTCCGTGGTCGCCATCCATTCCCAAATAGATTATCTCACATGCATGTTGCTGAAAAAGCAGAAGTGCGCTGCGGCCACGAGGCCTGCAGAAGGCGGGGAGTCTTTTCAGCCTGCGGTACGGAAAGCTGTCATTAGCTCTGTGCCCCCGGTGTAATCATCGGATGCCATATACCGCGCCTCTACTAGACTCACCGTGTCTGTCACAGGAGTATCATTATGTTAGAAAAACGCTTTTTTGCCAGGAACCTTGCTTCATCTAGTTTGGGTGCGTGTAACACGCACATTCTGCTTTATAAGAACAGGGCTGTAAACAAATGCAGGGCAGACTGGCGAGATGGATGCCGCTCGGTTCAGCTCTTCTGACTTCAAAGGCCAGTTCAAGCTTTGATGTTTCCGTAAAGGAAATCTGGGCCTGCAGCTCAGAGCTGCAAGCTTGTGAGTGTTTCAGAAATGATGAAGTTTAAATTATGGGTGATTTCATGGGTTTGTGATGATTTAATTTATTTTAATCTGAAGGGGTGGTGTTAGCTTAAGCTTGGGGCACTTGACCAGAAGGTCGCTGGTTTAATCCCAGTAAGGAGGGACTCGCTTCTTCATTGTACCCTTGGGCAAGACATTTAACCCCAGATTGCTCCAGACAGATTGTCCCGGCCATAAGTGCACTTTAGTAAGTCGCTTCGGATAAGACTTCAGATAAAAGCATCTGCTAGAAGACGACTTACACACTTGTTTCATTCTTTTAAAGTCAAAGTGGAACGGCATTTACAATTGCACTTCTGTAATCTGATTTTATGTGGTTTAATCATTAAGTAATAAGTAAGAAAATATTTTCGTTACATCTGGAACACGCCATTACTTAAAGGGATATTTCAACCAAAAAATGAAAATTCTATCATTAATTACTCACCCTCATGTCATTCCAAACCCCTAAGAACTTTGTTCACCTTCGGAACACAAGTTATGATATTTTTGATGCATTCCGAGAGCTCTCTGACCCTCCCATAGACAGCCAGAATCCTAACACAATCAAGGCGCAGAAACATAGCTCAGTGGTTCAACCATAATGTTATAAAGCTACAAAAATAATTGTGTGCAAAGAAAACAAAATTAACGACTTTATTCAACAATTCATCTTCTCCACTTAGTGCCATTTTTGAAAGTATCATATATGTAAACAATGTATGCTGTTCTGTGTCAGCAGCACTGTACGCAGATACGCTGTTTACATTTTGTATGCTTAGATCTGAATATAAACAAAGTATCCGCGCACATACTTTGCATACGTTGTTTACGGATGTGATACTCTCCAAAATGGCGCTATAGATTGACGTGGAGGAGACTTATAGTTGTATAGTCATTATTTTGTCTTCTTTGAACACAAAGAGTATTCTCGTAGCTTTATAACATTATATTTGAACCCCTGATGTCACATTGGTTATTTTAACAATCTCCAAGCGATGTTTCTGATCCTTGATTGTGTTAAGAACCTTGCTGTCTATGGGAGGGTCAGAGAGCTCTCGGAATGCATCAAAAATATCTTAATTTGTGTTTCGAAGGTGAACAAAGGTCTTACAGGTTTGGAATGACATGAGGGTGAATAATTAATGACAGAATTTTCTTTTTTGGGTGAACTATCCCTTTAAAAAAAATATATATGCATACATTACCAAATTTTGAGGTGAAAATGTCCCACGTTATATTAGGTGGCCATAACTACTATGTATGTATACATTTAAATTCATAATTTGATACAGTGCACTTATTATGTACATCCATGTTTTTACATTGTACTTATATTTTTCAAATACCTGCAGGTAATTGCATCTGGAATTAATTTCTGTAATTACACGTATCATTACACTGTTGACCCACCCTTAAACCTACCCATACCACCAACCTGTCTCTAACCTTACCCGTATCCCACCTCAATATCAGCAAAGTGTTTTGCAAGACAATACGTACATTGTACTTCTTTTTTGATGTAAGTACATAGTAGTTAAGGCCACCTAATATAAATTGGGACCGAATAAATCCTCTTACCAAAATAAAGTAAAAAATGTAATATTGCAAAATATTATTACATTTAAGAATTTAAAAGCTGTTTTCAATTTTAAAATATCTTTAAATGTATTATTTTTAAGGCAATGCTGAATTACTCTAGTCTTTAGTGTCACATGATCCACAGAATTAATTTAAGTATTTCTTATTATTTATCAGCATTGAAAAGATATTTATGGAAACCATTATACATTTTTTGAGGATTCTTTGATGAATAGAACATTCAAAAGAACTTTTATAATATCTTTACTGTCGCTTTTGATACATTTTTTAAATGTTTAAATTATACATTTGATTATAAAGTTATATGTACTGTGTATCATATGTGTGTGTGTTTTTAATCTGATATATATACAATAAGAAAACACATTTTAATTGAGATTTCAAAAACATTTTCTTTTTGGTGTATTCAAGTCACTGTATTTTAAAATGTTTGAATACATTAGTAGATTTGGACCAAAACAATGGTCCTTTTGATATCATATTGACTGCCATCTGTGCTTAGTCATAGTCACCTTGAAAGCTATGTCTGCTTTCTGTGTTCTTCTGGTTCACTGGAGTTGAGATGGAGTGAATGCGAGTCCTACAACAGGAACAGATCACATGATTGAAAGCTCTGGTAAGCAAACAGCAAGAGAGATAACTCCCAACAGTGATTGCCTGTCCTTTTATTGCCTCTTTGCATTTTAGGCGGCATCGGATGAGGTGAAGCTCTGTTCTTAGTTCTGGAGTTGCTCAACATCAAAGTCTACAGCTAAGGAAAAAGAGAATATAATCACTCTTCAGCTGAATACAGTCTAGTTAAATGTCACATAGCGGTGGTCAAGTTAAAGAACCTCGGTTTTTCAAGGTCTGTACGAAGCTGTTGCACATAGCTAAAAAAAGCATGAATGAAGGGGCGAAAGACTGAATGGAACCACAGCCTGTGATGACAGTAAGAGATGGTAAACGTGCACATCACATACTGGCCCGAAACTGGTACTTTCTCTCCTTCACTCTTTGGAAAGCTGCTCATTATTATAATCTTGTTTTTAAAGGCTTTCATTTCTGACAGAAGCCACTGTAATACGGTCTATTCATTAGTGGTCATCTTAATAGTTTCCATGGTTTCTCATGTGATTTCTGCTGTAGTTTTACAGTCAGTAAGTCTCAGTGAAATAAGAGGCTTATTTAAGCCTGCAGTTTTATTGGTGGATGGAGTGTTGTTGAGAACCAGAGGAGAGAAGATAGTTTTAATGCTCACCTCTTCTTGGGTCTCTGTATTTATTATTAATCACCTCTGTGGAGATCCCCATGGTCATCCATCACCCTCTGGAATCACATTACCAAACAATGGATCTCCCTGCTACCGATGTGTCTGTGTGCTTGTGTACTGTAAATGTGCACGTGTGTGTGTGTTTATATGAGTATAATCTGAGATGGCAGGCCCACTGACCCCCAGCAATCTCTTCACTGACCGTCTGATGTATTTTGCACACAAAACTGGAAAGCACTTTCTCTATCTGGCAAGCTCTAATCTGATTGACTGGCTTTACACATGTTCCCAGAGAATGTGTTTACAGGGCTATTTTAGTGGTATTTTTAAGTCAGATTGATATATGAGTACAAACATATGTCAGTTTAGCAGAATCAAATCTTTCAAAGTTTATTTTGAGACACTTTGTAGCAAGTTAAATACATATCAAAAAGAAAAAATGGTAACACTTTAGTTTAGGGACCAATTCTCACTATTAACAAGTTGCTTTTTGGCTTCTAGACACAATCCCCTCGCACTTTCTCCAAGCAATCTCTCCCACACTCTTATCAGCACTCACACACATTATCAACACATCTCTGCTCACAGGTATCTTCCCCACTGCATTCAAGCAGGCTCGGGTAACCCCACTGCTCAAAAAACCCACATTAAACACTTCTCTTATAGAAAACTACAGACCTGTCTCTCTCCTTCCATTCATAGCCAAATCACTCGAACGAGTTGTCTTCAACCAGGTTCCGTTGTTTCTTTCACAGAACAACAAACTGGACGCTAAACAGTCAGGTTTCAGGAGTGGCCATTCAACTGAGACTGCGCTACTCTCAGTCACTGAAGCCCTGCGAATTGCAAAAGCAGATTCCAAATCATCAGTCCTCATTCTGCTGGATCTGTCTGCCGCTTTTGACACTGTCAATCATCAGATCCTCCTGATCACCCTCTCATCACTGGACATCACCGGGATTCCACTTCGCTGGTTTGAATCCTGTCTCACTGGTCGGTCTTTCAAGGTGGCCTGGGTAGGATAGGTATCCAAAGCACATCATTTGGTCACTGGGGTTCCCCAGGGATCGGTTCTTGGAGCGCTCCTCTTCTCCACATACACTACATCACTGGGTCACATCATACAGGCACATGGTTTCTCCTACCATTTCTATGCTGATGACACACAGCTCTATCTCTTTTCGACCAGATGATCCAACGGTAGCTGCACAGGTCTCAGGCTGCCTGGCGGACATCTCGGCATGGATGAAAGAACATCACCTACAGCTCAACCTGGGAAAGACTGAGTTTCTTGTCTTCCCTGCAACTCCAACTCTACAGCATGACTTCACGATTCAGTTAGGTTCATCAACAATTACCCCATCAACTTCAGAAATCTTGGTGTAATCTTTGATGACCAGCTGATCTTCAAAGAGCACATTGCAAAGACTGCTCGATCTTGCAGGTTTGCACTACACAACATCAGATAGATCAGGCCCTTTCTGACAGAGCATGCTGCACAACTTCTTGTCCAGGCCCTTGTCATTTCTAGACTGGACTACTGCAATGCTCTTCTGGCTGGACTTCCATCAAACACAATCAAACCTCTACAAATGATTCAGAATGCAGTGGCACGACTGGTCTTCAACGAGCCCAAAAGAGCCCATGTCACACCTCTCTTTGTGTCCTTGCACTGGCTACCAGTTGCAGCTCGCATCCAGTTCAAGACATTGATGCTTGCATATAGAACAACCACAGGCTCAGCACCCCCCTACTTCCACTCACTATTACAAATCTACATCCCTCCAGAAGTCCTCGTGGTACCATCACAGAGAGGCTCAACATCACTCTCCAGAACATTCTCGTTCACTATTCCTGGCTGGTGATCTTCCCACCCCCATCCGGAATGCTGGATCCCTGTCAACATTAAAGCAATAACTGAAAACTCATCTCATTTGACAGTACTTTTCAATTTTTTTTTTTTTAGTTAAACTTAATCTTTCTCTCCTTCCCTTGCTAGCTTATACTTATTTGAACAATGCCTGAGACTTGGTGTTATTGGCACTTCCTCTGTATGTTTGCCTCTTCAAGATTAATCGCTTTATGTACTCCCCAATTGTAAGTCGCTTTGGATAAAGGCATCTGCAAAATGACTAAATGTAAATGCGTATTAGCATGCACATTACTAACATATTGGCTGTTTATTAGTTCTTATAAAGCACATATTAATAACTTATTCTGCATGACCATATTTTAGATCCCTCAATCCTACCCCACACCTAAACTTAGAGGGTTAGTTCACCCAAAAATGAAAATTACCCCAATATTTACTCATCCTCAAGCCTTCCTAGGTGTATATGACTGTATCAGACAAATACAATCAGAGTTGTATAAAAAAATGTCCTTGCTCTTTCAAGCTTTATAATGGCAGTGAATGGGTGTTGAGATTTTGAAATGTTATTATTCCATTATATTATTATTGTGTATTATCATTAATAATTATTATTATTATTATTATTATGATGATTAATATTTTTGATTTTTTTATATTGTGTAATCATAAAAAAATCTGTTTAATATGATTGTATAATCATTTTTAAATAAACATGTATAACTATTTTTAGGTGCTTGTTTGTAGGCCATCATATAAGTTAACACCACCTTCATTCCTTCAACAAAAACTCAATATGATTTTTGGATTATTGAAGAATTGAATGTCTGTGAATGTCAGACAGAGAGAAAGAGGTGAGTAGTAGAGATGCGTGCAGTGTTGCCAACTTAGCGACATTTAGCGCCTTTGTAGACCCCCATAGCAACTTTTTGTTTTCCAAAAAAAGCAACTAGTGACAAATCGAGTCTCTCAGAGTGTCTCTGTGATCGCCGCAACGGCGCAAGATCAGCGCGCTTTCTCTGCATCTGCTCTGTTCAGCAAGCGTCTGAGAGGTTTCAGTTAAAACAGATATTATTGCTTCTCTAAATGTACATACAAATATAGAAGAAATCACAGCACTGGAATTGTCTTGTCTTATATTGTGTATTATTTGATTTCATCAGACAACGGCTCAATACAATTATAAATTAGTATTTTTGTGCAGACTAGCTTCTTGGAAGGGAGAGCTGGTTATGAATTCTTAAAGGGACGTGTTTCAGTCATTATTTCATATTCATCCCGTTGACTGACAACATAAACAGTCAAATATATAAAGTAAAACTGTTTTATTGAGAATTTGGCTGCATTAAAATACAGTATGAGTACAGAGAGACGATTAGACAGAACAGAACAGTTATTTTTTTCTTTACTTTACTTTGTCATTTAGCAGACGCTTTTATCCAAAGCAGCTTACAAATAAGAAAAAGTAACTAAAATTAAAAGTTAAAACTATACATATTATATACACACATTTAAGAAGATAAAGACATGAAATAAACGCAAATGCATACAACATTTCAAAACTAAACATTTAAATGAAAATAAAGCTAAAAAAATTCAAAATATTAAATCAAGAAAAGGTATGAGTATAAAATGCTTCTAACATAACACTAAAGGCCTAAGTATACTTTTTGCATAGTAAGAATTGGTTATAAAACTGTAAATCCTTTTTTTTTCATTATGTTTAGTGCAATTATTTAGTAGTCTGTGGTGGGATGAAGCAGGATTGTTTTATGGGTTTAAGGGGGGTTTGAGAAGCACTGCACTAGAGCATCCCTTCGTTCAGACACAGTGGAAGATCTGATCAGAATCAGTGTAGAGGGCCAAGTCTGGAAGATGTTTAATGCTAGAGAGTGTGGCCAGCTGGTTTAGCCGAGGCCAAAGAATCAAGAAGGATAAACTACAGGAGTTGGCCATCCGAGGGGCATGTAACTGCAATGGAGGATAGTACATAATATATTGAGCCACGAGATTTTCAGTTTGACGCCCTTAAAACACTTAATTTAGATTTTATTTATCTTGAGATGTTTTAAGTTTAAATCTCTGCTCAATGAAGCACTTTAAGCACCAACACTTTTTCAGTAAGTTACCTTTCTTGTAGAATTGTGCTTCAAATAAAGAACTTTATGTTGACCAGATTACTAGTCAATATTGCCTATATACAAATTTGGGTGCACCTAACTTTTGTGCCGGTGCACCTAAGAAAAAAAGGCGCACCAGTGCAAAAAGTTAGTCTAGAGCCCTGCTTTAGTCTTTATTTAAAAACACTTTTCCTGAAAGTGTGAGTCAGAATATTTTGCAAGAGCACAATTCTAAACAAAATGTGTCTGCAAAAGCAGACTAGTAAGTAGATGAGTTTTCCAGTTCGGTATAACTGCTAACTTGTTTCCAGGTTTTGGCCTACAGAAAGCACTCTAGTAAACTCTCTGATGTTTAAAATGTCAGTCAGACTATCTCTTCCTTCATAAGTGGGCAGTTTTTAGTTACAATAAAATGCATTGTAGACCAGACATTGTATACTGTTTGTCTATGTGAGACTGTGTGTGTGTGTGTGTGTGTGTGTGTGTGTGTGTGTGTGTGTGTGTGCTTCCTTTGCCAATCAGAAGTGAAGGGCTTCCAAGAGTACATGCGCTTGTATGTGCACACACACAATTAAACAAAGGCATACAGCTTTACAGGAAAATACCCAAACCCACCCTCACTTGCATGCAGTGTTACAGGATAAACACACTTCATCTTGCCTTCCTCATGATTGCCCGTCTGATGCCTCGTCTCACACATAGACACAAAATTCTCCACGTTTCTTGCCAGTTCTGTTCCTGTTTTCTCCACAGAATATCCCCACACTCTTTAGGCTCATTGTGCGATGTGGAAGAGATGTGTGGGTTTGCGTTCTGTGCCTCAGAGAGACATAGAGTCTATATAATATACCCCAGCTCTTCCAGAGCAGCAATACTGTACAGATGGCCTCCCTACAGGAGCTGGAACATGTCCCCGAAAACACTGGATCAGCTCTAAATGTGTGTGTATTGCATATTCACATATGTGTGTTCACTGAAACAGACTGGTGTGTGTTTGGATACGGTTTTGCCGACAGTGTTGGTACCAAATGTCTCTACAGGCAGTGTTTTCTTCATAATTCTTTTGGGTTTTTTACACATCTAGACTTCACTTGACACCACAATACAATTTTACTATAAGTCATTTCCATTTTACATGCAGTATTGGCATCTTTGTGTATTGTTGCTTAAATAGACAGTAGATACCAAAGCAGATACTGTCATTGAATGAATCAGTTGAAGGACATTTTTCAGCTTTCAAATTTTTTTTGTGGCTCTTTACGCTCTTTAATGTGGCCTGACAGATCACTGTAGCACCTCAGTTCACGCAGCACATGAACCGATCATCTCCTCCACTTTACTAGTTATAGCACAAAATAAACACAAATGAATATCATTCAGAAGGTATCTTATTTTAACGGTGGAAAGGCGTCAATACATACCATGTTTCAAGTCCGAGTCCACCAACATTAATCTACACTTCTGTCTTGTCTGTTTGTTTGTTGGACAAAATGGCAGATTCGTCATTATGATTGGTCAGATTGCCTGTCAATTAGACTTCTAACAAAGGGTGAATTGACCCTTCACAAAGACCCGCCCTTCTTAGTTACTGTTGCTATCTCTGACAAACAGTGTCGCTCTCACATAATGTTCTCATGCAGTAAAAAATACATCACAGAGCAAACTGACAACACGCAGACAGACAAGACAGAGCAGGTTACTTCTAGTATGAAATAAGGTCTCAGGACTCACAGCCTTTAAATTTAGTAATTTTTAAGGAAATTCAAACAATATATGCCATTTTGTGACTCTTTAATTTGTCATGACAGATCACTATATTGTCTCAGTTCAAACAGGTGAACCGAACGTCTTTTCAAATGTACTTAAAGCATGAAATAAACATGAATGAACAACAGAACGTATTTTATTTCAACTGTGGAACACACCATTTTTCAAGTCTAAGTCCATCGAAGTGAATCACTCTCCTGTCTGATTTGTGGTTAAGGCTAGAAGGAACAGAGCTGCAGCTACTGGGAATCAATATAGCAGAATTTTGTCACACTGTACAACAATAATGACTGTTTTTGCATTATTGTTTTGGGTTGGGGTGGGTGTAGACGTTAAAGGTGCACTAAGTGATTTTTGACAAACGCTTTTGACCACAGTGTTGGACCGAGTCCCAAAACACACTTGCAGCCAATCAGCAGTAAGGGGGTGTGTCTTGTAATGATGGAGAGAAAAGAGCACTTAATTTGAGTGTACAGGACGGATATTAGCAGATCGACCATAGATAGAGAGAATTGGAAGATAAAAAAGAGGAAAATATCGGAGGGTTTCGTTCAGGCAATAGGTAGGACCCACGTAAAAATCGGAGCAGCTTTCCAGCAGTGGAGAGAACTCAAGGAGCGGGAACGGCTCGAATCGGTTGCGTTGTTTCTTTTTGATAGGCAAGTAATGTTGATTTTGCATTGTTTCACACAACTTATTAGTGTTGGCTTTTTGTTATATCCTTGTGTGTCATCTTTGCTTGTTTCTGCGATCGTTGTTATGCCAGGGTTGTGTACGTACGTGTGGGGTGGAGGTTTCAAAATAGGGGCAAGGTCCTGTTGGGGTATGGGCGTGTTTGTTTTGGTGCTTTCAAAATATCAACATCGTTTGGCAAAAAATAGCTTAGTGCACCTTAAATAAAACATGATCTAATAGGTAGAACATTTAATTAATTGTAGTTTCCGGTTGTAGCTGTTGGACAAGATGGCGGATTCGGCATTATGATTGGTCAGATTGCCTGGCAATCAAGCTCTTTGCGAAGGGTCTATTAAACCCAATGGGAAATCTGTTTGGGGCAATTTTTTGTCTTTACGCAAAATTCTCTGACAGCCTGTCTTGAATGAACAAAACTGTGAATTTTCTCATTTATTTCAAAAAGATATATGTTTATGTTTTGTGAGTATCTTTAACGTTTTCATTTGTGGACAAGCAGTCTGTATTGATACTTGCACAAAACCGGTTTTATTTTATAACTGAAATCAATTATTTCTACAGCTGAAATGAAGTCAAATGTTGATAAGTAAGATGCTGATTCAGTAATCACTCTGATGGATTCTGATGAGTGAAGGATTCAGACCGATTCAAACCAGTATTTTTTTAATGATTCATTAAAAGAGTCATTACCTTGAAACAGCATAACCTTCTAGTATCCTGTTCCAAATTCAGCCTGTGTTTTTGAATCACTAAAAAGAAACCATCATAAACCATGTTTGTGAATCAAGCAGCAGTGCTTGCCGCCAGTGAGTACAACTCAATAAAATATGTTTCTTGCTAGTATATCTTTTAATTGCCTCCTATTCAATAAACATTCACATAAGGCTAACATAATTTATTTTTGCCATGGTGCTGTAAATGCTGTTGCTTTTGACAAGGAAACACTTCTCACAAGGACATTAAACCTGAAAACACTAAGCATTAGAAATCATCAGTGTAAAAAATAATAGAAGTCAAAGTAGAGTGAATATAGTAATCAAATGATACTGTATGTGTGTATGTGAGGGTGTTGGGATTAGATAGTATATTTTGTCATGAGGTTTTATTTAGGTCGTGTTCCTCTGCATGCAGATATTTTAGACGGGCTGTTCATTTGAAGTACATACTGCTAGTGTGCTTCTGCATTTCTATGTGTGTTTTGCCCTAAGGAAGCCTGTTCCCTCTCATCCGCTGAGCTTTAATTTGTGTGAGAGATAAGAGTCTGCCCAAGAAAGTGGGAGCTGTGAGGGTGTCTGTGAGCTGCAGATAGTCTTCCAACTCTCCATCTCAAAGCAGCTTTAACGCTCTCAGAATCATCTAAGCAACTGAATCTTTCCTGCTCCTGCCAGAAATCAACAGCAAGTGACATTTAACATTACCCAGCCTGTAAAATATTACCTCAAATGGATGCCTGCGCTATAGCGCTATGGAGAAGTTGAGTATGATAAGAGCTTTTACTGCATATCTCCAACAATTTGTCCTTGGCACATTGTAATCGGATTCATCTAGTCTCCTTTTTTCAGCAATGGCAAACATTCATCACAGATTGCCTGTAGCATTCAGGCAGGAAACTTGCTTAATTAAAATCCTTTTCTCCTGAGAACGGCAGCAACTCTGATGTCTAATCAAGAAAGATGCAGTATAGTTTGATATTGTACAGTATCTTTCAGTCACGTCCTTTCATAGAGTTCACAAAGCACAACCTTCACCATTCTAATAGCACGGATTGCAATATTCCTCCTATTCAGTATTCTTCCTATTCAGATTTTTTCGAAGCTTTTGTTCACTGTTAATTGACATACTGCAAGTATAGCCAGGAGTGTTTTGTGAATAGGCGGTCTACACCTCCTGACCCTGAAGTTTCCTCCGTCAGTGTTCTCCAGGCTCTCTGTTAGATCCAGCGATAGTGAAAAGAAAGCACCTGGCAGATCACCAAAAGAAATCACATTTTCCAAATGAGCCACTGAAGAATAATTCATTTTTTGTATTGTTTGCAGCACGCCAGCACCCCTGCGCTCCAACAGACAATACAAAGTCATTCTAATCCAAACATACGCTCACATAAACACAGGTTTAAAGCTAATCCATCTCACTTGAATACTGTAAAGTGGACACTGGGCCAATTAAAGGAATAGTTCACCCAAAAATGTTAACTTGCTGAAAAAATACTCACCCTTAGGTCATGAATGGGTGCCATGAGAACGAAAGAATGAAAACATTACAATAAACCACAAGTAATCTACACGACTGAAGCTTGACTTAAGATGTTTTTTAAAGTCATCTATTCTCCAGTGAAAAAGTCTTCTTGTCTGAATCAGGTGGGAAATATGCACAACAAGCACAGTTCAAGACAGTTGTCAAAACAAATATGTTGGTGGATTTTAATGAGAGAGGACAACAGGAGATGGACTTTTTCACTGAAGAAAGTGTCATTTTGGATTATCGACCCATGATTCACTTTAAACATGAATTCAGCTCTGCATTTGCAGTAGTAATCATGCATTTGGGAGCAAAACATCACCAAACATCTTCCTAGGCTTGTAATGAGAAACATAAACTGGCTGTTGTCAACGAAAGAGAAGCTTAAAGGGCCCCCTGTGGTTTGGTTTAACATTTGGAACATGTAACAGCCATATTTATTCAGATTGCAATTTAACCATCGTACAGTAAAAAAAAGAAACACTTGATTTTTATTTTATTAATAGTAATATTAAATAGCAATATTTATTATATTGTTTTGATGTTATTTTATTTATTAAAGAATATTAATATTTTATTTAGTAGGAGTAATATATATATATATATATAATCACAGTTTTTCCTATGAGCAATTCAATGGAAGCCCATTTCCACCACTGAATAAAAAAGGGAATTGTTTTTTTTCTCACACAGTTACGTGATACACACTTGCAATTCTGATATTTTTCTCAGAATTGTGAGATATAAAAACTAAATTGCAAGAAAAAAAGTCAGAATTTCAAGTTTATATCTCACAGTTCTGACTTTGCTACTTGCAATAGTGAGAAAAAAAGTCAGAATTATTTGTGATTATAAATGTTGCAATTCCCTTTTTACATGTTTTATTCAATTGTGAAAATGGGCTTCCAAACTAGCTATACAACCCTGATGTTTTTGTTGTTTTTTCAGACAAAGTTTATCCCCAAATCATGTAGCCCTAGTTCAAAATATCTGGATCTTCTCAGAATATCTTCTGGAATGACATGAGGCAAAGTTTATGACAAAATAATATATATTTTGGTGAACTATCCCTTTAAACTTTTCCTCCATATTTTGTCCTTCACTGCTGCCTGCATGTAAAATGTTTTGCAGAAGGATTGAGACCAGCAAAACATAAATCCAAACCTCAGCCAACATTTAAACCTCGCCATATCATCGTCTTCCAGAAAGAAAAAGGACTAAATCGCTTGATATTCTTTCTAAATGTTCTCCTTGCAAACACATGCCAAAGCCTCAAACCATGCAATCCTTTCTTTTTTTCCAAGTCAAGGCATAATGGCGATCTTAGCTTGGCAGCTCAGTCTTATGTGTGCTTTTCACCTGTGGCTCTAGAAACATATTTGACACATTTTTTTAGAATTTTGACAAGACCTATACAGAGTGAGCATAAGTTGTTGTATGTTTGGTTGTAGCGCTGTGTGTGTTGTGGTTTTGGACTTTGAGCTTGTGTTTGGTTGTGTGCTTGTAGGCAGGGAGGAAATGCTGACTGGCCGCAGTAAAGTGCTGACAGTAAAAGAGACAGTGCCTGAAATAAGACATGGATCCATAGAGACCAGCACGTATTCAGGGAAGAGAAGAAAACACATATTGATTTATGCATTTGTTTTACTAAAACAAAACAACTGCTACTACTCCAATCTTTCTGTCTTATTTGATCTTCATCCGCCTTTACACAAGATCACACATTTACTCATTCTGAACTTTCACAGACTTTCCAGGGCTGTATAATGCTGTTCTCAACTCAGACACACATAATAATGTGTGTGTCATTGCTTAGGATACTGTGAAGGGTTTTTTGAAGTCTTTCCATCAATGATTAGAGGTCCAGGTACTTTTTTGGATGAGGAAATGCAGATGTGCCATGGTCTTGTGTATTTCTCACACATGCTGGTGATTATGAAATGACTGTCTTTGTGTTATTGCCAAATTTCTGTTTATAATGGGTTTGTGTAGTTATCGTCAGGCCTACTTTACATTCTAATATTGATTCTCTAGAAGCCTGTCTGGCTAGACTGTGAAAGCACTGAGAGGAACTGTTGTGATTAATATCTAAAAATCCTGTTTTATTTATTTATTTTACTATTGATGCATTCAGGCTTCTGTATTTAGACTTCAGAGAATGATTCGAGTGAATAATTTAATGAGCCGTTTTTGACAGGTTTTATACTGTTTACCGTGGGATCGGTAATAATTCATAAATAATAAATTAATGCTTAGGGCTACCAATCAATTTAGAAATTAATTTCATGATATGCTGGATGTTCATGTGCAATTATTCATATATTAACTGATAAACATTGCCTTCAGAATTAAGATCATTTAATTGATGAGTAAACAAGCAAATATTGACAATTATTAAGCATAATTGACATTGCTAAATGCAATTTAGCAATTTAGTGCATTTAAAATATATTACCTCCTGTAAGGAATGACAAAAGATAAAAACATAATCATTTAAAATGTTCTTTAAAGAAAACAAATATTTTAACATTATTACAAAGTGCACTTAAGTGTGTTAAGAAACTGTCATGAAAGCGAGCCCTCTCTATGTACACTAATGTGGCATTTAATTTAATACATTTTATATAAATATTTTTTTACAAGGGACAGTCCAAAGCTGTCCAGTCTGTGCCATTTTTGATGTTCTGTGTTCATATTTATCATATGGGCATTTAAAATGCATCAAGACCCCTGCAAACTGTTTTTGGATCTAACAATGTGTCCTGTTTGAATGGCTCCTTACTCACTCAGTGTGTTTTTTAGTAGCAGCTGGACCTGTGCTGACTGCACGATTCCCAAATCCATGCTCTGCACTGGTACTTCAAGCTTGAATTGATCAGATGGTAGAATAATGTGCATAACTTGCATACAGTTCAAGAGGGCATGATTAAATATATACATTTCTTATCTCATTTAAAAATAATTGTCTGCACTCAATTACCATGTTAAATTAACTAAGTTATTTGCATTACAATATTGTTTCAAGGTATTCTGTTTTAAACTGTCTTCTCTGGGAATACATGGCTGCTATTCTGATTAGTATGCATAATGTATGCAAATGAACCTGCATCTAGACTGTCTGTTCAGCCAAACTGAACCTTGTCAGGCTCTGACTTGCTTACTTTAAAAGCTGCTTCACCATTCATTCATTGCACCCTGTTTAGAGAATATGTACCATAATGTTATTTGAAGTTAGATTGAGACAATTGAGATGTTCTGTGTTCATATTCATCATATGGGCATTTAAAATGCATCAAGACCTGCAAACAGTTTTTGTATCTAACAATGTGTCCCGTGAGTGGCTCCTTACTCACTCAGTGTGGTGTTTAGTAGCAGCTGGACCTGTGCTGACTGCAGAATTCCCAAATCCATGCTCTGCACTGGTACTTCAAGCTTGAATTGCTCAGATGGTAGAGTAATGTGCATAACTTGCATTCAGTTCAAGGGGGCATGATTAAATATAATAATTTCTTATCTAATTTTTTACATATAATTGTCTGCACTCAATTAACATGTTAAATTAACTAAGTTATTTGCATTATGATATTGTTTCAAGGTGTTAGGTTTTAAACTGTCTTCTCTGGGAGTACAGGGCTGCTATTCTGATTAGTATGCATAATGTATGTAAATGAACCTGCATCTAGACTGTATATTCAGCCAAACTGAACCTTGTCAGGCTCTGACTTGCTTACTTTAAAAGCTGCTTCATCATTCATTCATTGCACCATGTTTAGAGAATATTTACCATAATGTTATTTGAAGTTAGATTGAGACAATTGGAGCTGTATTTGTGTGTAGCATGTCAATAACAATATGAGTATTTACATGGCATTTTATCTCATATCTCAAATGTACTCACCCTCAGGCCATTCAAGATGTAGACGAGGTGCTTCCTCAATCAGAACAGATATGGAGAAGGTTATCATTGCTTCACTTGCTCACCAGTGGATCATCTGCAGTGAATGGGTGCCGTCAGAATGAGAGTCCAAACAGCTGCTAAAAACATCACAATAATCCATTATGTGTCCAGTCCATCAATAAACATCTTGTGAAGGTGAAAAGCTGCGTGTTTGTAAGAAACAAATCCATCATAAAGAGGTTTTAACATCAAACCGTTGTTTCTGGCTAAAATATGAGTTGTCTATCATAATATCGCTTTTGCCAGTGAAAAAGTTGTCTCATCTGAATTAGGAGAGAAATATGTACAGATCAAGCACCATTTTGAAGAGAGAACAGTCCAAAACAGCTCTAAACAAATATGTTGTTAGATTTTGATGTGATAGGAACACAGTGGACTTTTTTTAACTGGAGGAAGTGTTATTATGGATGCTGGATTCATATTTTGGCCAGAAGTGATGGTTTAAAGTTAAAATGCAATAGTGATAGATTTGTTTCTTACAAACACATATTTTCACTTCATAAGACAATAAGTGATGGACTAAAGTCATGTGAATTATGTGTGGATATTGTATTTTTATCAGCTGTTTGGACTCTCATTCTGACGGCACCCATTCACTGCAAAAGATCCTCTTGGTGAGCAAGTGATATAATTGTAAATTTCTCCAAATCTGTTCCAGTGAAGAAACAAACTCGTGCACATCTTGGATAAACTGAGGGTGTGTAAATTGTCATTACATTTACATTTTTGGATGAACTATTCCTTTAATATGTCAAACTCGCTCCATTTCATCTGCCTAAGTTCAAAAACAACTAGATATTTAAATATGCAATTAATTGTGATTCATTTAATTAGTTTATCTGCATGTATTGTTGTTCATTTGATTCAATTGTATAATTGATTGACAGCCCATGTGTTTTAAATGTAAAAACATTTGCTGCTTCATGATGAAAGGGGTCTGTGTGTATTTTACTTGTACAAGTGTGTTACACAAACGTATTTGTATATTTCTTGTCCTTGAGCAGGAAACTAAATGAAAGAAGTGTTCAAACATGTACACCCCTGAGGGGATTGTACAGGAAGGATTATGTTGAAAGCCACGTGCATTGCACATCACAGCTTACAGAACAACTTAACATTAATGTAAAAATAATATAATAACCTTGAATCAAAGCCACTCACTAACCTGACAGTAAATATCATAAACCGTGTTAAGTGAGAACAAGCTGACAAGAGATGGTTATTTTAACACATGTTCATAGCACACAACAGAAGACAACCTGACATTTGTTTTATTATCTTTTCCTTTTTTGTAGACCCTGAAGATTATCAGCCACCGATATGGAAATCGTACTGTAAGTATTTAATGTGTTTTTTAACATTATACATGTACTGATCCAGTTGACAGACTTCAGACTATACTGCAAAAACAGCCAGAATAACATGCACTCGACTGAAGAAATACAAGAATCTGGGCTTCAAACAGAATATCGTTGCATCATGGGAATGTGGTCTGGCACAGAGAAAGTGGACGGAGTAATTCTAGAGTACTTTTTGCTGAAGGTCTCCCTGGCCAGTAATCATTATCTCAAATTTTTGTAGCCCATCCCACGATTCAACTCATTTTCCCTCGCAATCGCTCCCACTGTGCAGTATTTTTAGAGCAGGCCCCGTCCTTGTCATTCTGGTGGACGTTGTCCAGAACCCACGGCTTGTTCTGAGCTTCCTTGACAAAAACTTGGCATCGCTGTCAGATGCCTTCGTGCTTCATGTGAGGAAAAATCTGAGTAGCGAGGCCAGACTCTGTCTGTGCTCGGACTGCGGCGGCCAATTGCTGCTCTCTGTGATGAGCAGCTTTTAATGAAGTCATCAAGAGAAGGTCACGTCCATGTCGAGCTGAAGTATCCCCGCACATCTGCTGCTGTTTTTGAGCCGGCATTGATTATTTCACTAGTGCTGCTCTTTTCACATTGATCTAAATGCCATTATAAAAATGTTCTTTATTACAGAACTAATTGGTTGAGATTGATAATATACCACCACGTCCTCAAGTCAATATGCTTCCATAGGTTAAAATGTTTAATTGAAAAACTTACATAATGTTTTACATTTTCTTAAATGTTTTCCTCAAACCTTGAATGCACGACTTAATCATAAAAATAATTTGATGTAAAAATTATATAGTAATAAATAGATATAAACTATATATAAATATATTAGTTTTTTACAAGTATCATAAATTATTAATTAATACATATATAGTTTTAGAGAAGTCATCCCACATACCAAAACTTTGTCATATAATAAGCAGTGAATCAGTTTTAAGTATTTTTTAGAATAATAAAGATGCCAAACTACTTAATCATGTTTTCTTTACAAGAATTTAATTCTTGTTATAACAATTTTGTCATTATTATGATGCCAGCACAGTTGTATTAACAAGACTTCTTGTTTTTCTTTATGCCTCCGCCATCCAATAATATCAAAAGTATTTTAATTTTAATTTTGAATGCTGAATTTTAAAACATGCACATCATAAAAGAGATTTATTCAACAATATGTATGAATTGCATTTTAATGTATTTCTGGACAGAAAATCGAATGCCACATCAGAATCCCAAATATTTCTAATTCATTAATTTAATTTTAATTGAATTAATCTGTTTTCAAACACATACAAATCATTAAACCCCTCTGTATCTTCAGAGAGAGATGAGGTGCACTTAAGCACCTTTATTTATTTGTATAGTGCCAAATCGACACTAAAAGTGTCACAGAAGCGCTTCTCAAGTGGCATTTAGGCCCTAGGTGTTTTAACACAGACTATTTAATGCTGCTCAGAGGTGGCTTAAATGCATTTACACAGCAATTAGCCTACAGCTGTATATACTTGATACTGGGCTGAGGTGGGACTAAATATGCAGGCATGTTTTAGTCTGGCTTTTATACAACATTGCGCATTTACGCTGAATTTTGTGCCCAGAGCAGCCTTAACTCACTTGTGGAAAGACGCCTTTAGGAGATACAGGTGTATTTTCCATTTAAGTGACGTAACCCGTGGCTCCAAGTTCAAAGTCCCCATTTTTATCAAAGGAATGTAGTTTGAACGGACTGTGCCTGTGCAAGCCGATTATTTGGGAGAGGATAACCTGAGGAATTCCTGGTATTAACCTCCATTCTCTGTACTACATTTTCAAACAAACAGGCACATTTAAAACATCAGAGCTTAACCCCCCCTTAAGCTGACCATTGGCCTTTGTGTACACATTCCCATATTGACCAACTGTTGGTGTTGATTTATCTCTTGTGCAGTGTTCATTTTTCATAGCTTTACCAATATTACCCAATCCACTTTATAACGCGTTGAAGCTTAGTCTGACAGCAGTGATAGTGGGTGTGTGTCCTCAAGCTTAGACCTAATGGATTAATGTCTAACAGAGAATGCTGTGTTTCGACATGCTCTGTATAGACACCAGTACCTTACCACAGCAATATAAAGATTAGAGGTAAAATAAACTGTAAACCTTTCTCCTGTTGGGTTGCTGCTCATAGTGAAATATTCATTATCAATGTATTGATATATCAACTTTTAAATTCATATTCATTTAAAAAACAGCACAAATATTTGTATGTATTATTATCAGTGTACCAGCTACAGCAGGAAGCACCAAGACCAAAGAGGATCACATGTCCTCAGGAGGTAAGTACAGGGAAATGTGTGCAAACACTCCCAAGGTTTATCAAACATGACTCATATTGATTCAGTCTGCATATCTTTTATTAAACACTGGAGCAGATGTCTCCATCTTCACAAAATCCTGTTAGAAAAGACTCTTCTGTCACCAGTAAGACAAAGTAATTTGTGTTGAAACCTGTATTTCTCTCTCTTACATGTTCTCTCTAACGTGCAGATGGAGAGCAGACCCAAATACTATGGAAGAGAGTGAGTGTCTAACTTTATTATTGGTGTTTTGGAAGCAAAGCATCAGTACTGCTATTCCTCATATTACTTCTGGTATCCATCTGGTTACTTTTTCACACACATTCTTCAAAAATGTGTGTGAAATTTAGAGTGACTTAGCAGAATGTATTATTTAAGAGTGTTATGAGGAGTGGTGCATATTGATTTTGTGTAATGATGTGCTTGAGGGTGCAAATATGAAATAGTATATGAGAGAGAGAGAGAAAGACAGTGATTTATGGTTTGTCAATTGAGTGAGAGTGTGTGTGTGCATGTGAATATGTAAGCATACGATGTGTGTGTGTATGTGTACAAGGGTAAATTATGGTGTCTGTGTACAGGTTCCATGGTCTGATTTCCAGAGAGCGTGCAGATGAACTGCTGGCTGGTACAGAAGGTGCTTACCTCATCAGAGAGAGTCAGAGACAACCAGGAACATATACACTTGCGTTGAGGTACCCTTCATCCATCATCCATCCATCCATCCATCCATCCTCTTCTTTATATTACAGTAGTTACTTTCTATTTTACTTGATATATTTTTACATTTCTTTATATTACTACTATTCAAGAGTTTGGGGTTGCTCACCAAGACTGCATTTATTTGATCAGAAATACAGTAAAACAGTACCATTAATTTAAATAATTGTAATCTATTTCTATTTTAAAATGTAATTTATTCTAATCAAAGCTGAATTTTCAGCATCAGTCTTCAGTGTCACATGATCCTTCAGAAATCATTCTAGTATGTGATTTGATGCTCAGAATTTTTTTTATTGTTATTACAGTTGAACAGTTGTGCTGTCCAATACTTTTGTGAAAACCATGATACATTTGGAATATTTTTTCATTAATAGAATGTTCAAAAGAATAGCATTTATTTGAAATAGGAGTCTTTTGTAACTATCATTTTAATACACCCATGCTGAATAAAAGTATTAATTTCTTTAAAAATCCATATATTATATTATAAAACATTTTGTTTTACAATGTGCAGTAACATTATAATATTATATGTATATAATATGAATACTGCTTGTCTATCACTCAGATTTGGTGGCCAGACTCTGAACTACCGACTCTTTTATGATGGAAAGCACTTTGTTGGAGAGAAACGTTTTGAGTCAGTTCACGATCTGGTTACAGACGGCCTCATTACTCTCTATATTGAGACAAAGGCAGCAGAATACATCGCCAAGATGACCACAAACCCCATCTATCAGCATCTGGGCTACACATCTCTCCTGAGGGACAAAATCACTCACCGATTCAACCGGACCCGCTCTGAGCCCAAAAAAGTTACTTTCCAGAAGGATGAAAAGGTGAGGGCATACCTTTTTATATATAGATTATAATGTTCTTAATACTGTTCAACTACAGTGTGAGCAATGTATGATTGATCAAAGACTTAAATATATAATATACTGCATAATCAATAGACATAATTATCAAACCATGGTCACTTATGCCAAATAATGGTAATAAAAGAATTTGTTGCAGTTTTTGTTTAAATCAGTCATACAAATGTTCTGTTTTTTTGTCAAGTACCACAGGGCTCCGTTTTAGCACCTTTGTTGTTTTCATTGTATATTTTGTAGGCTTATCAGGAAACTTGGGACAAATTAGGTTGTTTTTGACATTATTGCTAATTCCAGCACTCTAGTAAATGCTGTAAATTCTGTTTTAGTTCCTTTATTTGAGCCATATTTGATATTTAGATTATATTTTCTGCTGAATTCAATGAGAGAGTTTTTCTTAAATTCTCATTTCCGTCTCTTTGCACAGTGAAAACAGGACATAGGCACTGCTTCATTATGTGCCCATCACTGTTATCAAGGTTGTATTGCTAATAGTAAACACAACCAACCCAAATCATGGTGTCAGACACCATCCTTTCACAAATCATTATTAGAATTGTGTTTAGACAAAAAGAAGGGCATTTCTTTGTGTGCATTTGAAAGATTAGAAGAGTTTGAGAGTGTTTCAGCATCATGGTGTGCTTCTTTGATGAAAGATAATAACATGAATGTGTTGTCTCCTCTCTGTGGTTGTTCCATATGCAAGCATCAGTGTCTTGAACTTGATGCGAGCTGCAACCGGTGGCCAGTGCAAGGAGATTAAAAGAGGTGTGACATGGGCGCTTTTGGGCTCGTTGAAGACCAGTCGTGCCGCTGCATTCTGAATCATTTGTAGAGGTTTGATTGTGTTTGATGGAAGTCCAGCCAGAAGAGCATTGCAGTAGTCCAGTCTAGAAATGACAAGGGCCTGGACAAGAAGTTGTGCAGCATGCTCTGTCAGAAAGGGCCTGATCTATCTGATGTTGTGTAGTGCAAACCTGCAAGATCGAGCAGTCTTCGCAATGTGCTCTTTGAAGGTCAGCTGGTCATCAAAGATTACACCAAGATTTCTGAAGTTGATGGGGTAATTGTTGATGAACCTAACTGAATCGTGAAGTCATGCTGTAGAGTTGGAGTTGCAGGGAAGACAAGAAGCTCAGTCTTTCCCAGGTTGAGCTGTAGGTGATGTTCTTTCATCCATGCTGAGATGTCTGCCAAGCAGCCTGATATCCATGCAGCTACTAATAGATCATCTGGTTGAAAAGAGATAGAGCTGTGTGTCATCAGCGTAGCAATGGTAGGAGAAGCCATGTGCCTGTATGATGGGACCCAGTGATGTAGTGTATGTGGAGAAGAGGATTTAGAAGTGGAGAAGATAATTAGTCAAAGGAAATGTTTGTTTATCACCCAGATTCATGTTTGCATAGGGCATATTTGTTTTTGTTGCAGACACTAGACAGAGATTGTTTAATGTGACTCAGTTGGCTAAGCATTCAAATTAATATAAATTAACTCAATACACTTTTTTTCCATCTTACTGTTTTGTACAAATGCCCACTAGGGGGCTGCCTTGACAAGCTGTCAAACTGTAAATATAGATGTGTATATATACTTCAAAGATCTGCTTTGTGCAGCCCAGTATTCACTTCATCAGATTTTCTTTCTCTTATATCTCACATACTGTGATGCAAATTTAATGTAGAAAGAACATCAATTAAAACCATAAGCTTTTTTCTGAGCAGTCCACCCTGCTACACACAACACCTTTGCTTTACAATTTAAAACGCACATTACATTTTGATTGTCTGTTTATTCTGAATATTGTGTGTGTTCTGTACAGTCATTCTGTATTGTGCGCCTCTATAAATACAAATAAATCATCGCAGTCATTTAGCTGAGATCAGCAGAAGTGTAAAGTTTTCTTTGCTCTGGTCTCACAGTACACATGACGTTCTGGAACATTTCCCTCAGCCTAATCCAGACATTTTACATCTGGCACAATGAAGATAAAATGACAATCCCAAAACACACAAACTCAATGAATCTGCCGTTTTGGTATTCTCTGACTAATGCCGTGATTCATGATAATAACTGTGCAGTTATCACTTTAGTATTGGCTGTAATATATTGCTGCATTGTTACATTGTTGCTCCAATTCTTGCACACTTACTAGATTCATTCCACTATAAACATATTTTCCAGTCTTGTTTTAGTATTATTGATTTACTGTTTTAGTATTTACTAATATTTGTAATACAATTTTTATATTATATTAGTTTAAAGTTTAGCAGTTTTGTTGTTTATTATATTTTTTAGTTTTTAATAGCGTTATAATTTTTGCTGTCAAATTATTAATCACGATTAATATCATCCAAAATAAAAGTTTTTGTTTACATAATATATGTATGTGTACTGTATATATTTATTTTGTGTGTATGCATATATATATATAATACACACATACAGTATATATTTAGGAAATATTTACATGCATATATATTTATATTCTTATATTATATATAAATATATTTAATATGTAAAAACTATTTTTCTTCAATATATACATGTATGTGTGTGTGTATTTATATATATACATAATACATATACACAGTACACACATATTATGTAACCAAAAACTTATTTTAGATTTATTTAATCACAATTAATCATTTGACAGCACTAGTTATTATTATTAATTTTAGCCTCAATCAGTTTAGTATTTCAATTTATTTTCAGTTATATTTTAAAGTGTTTCAGTTTTATTTTTGATTTGTTTCAATTAATTAATAGTTTTAGTTTTGATTTAGTTAAATAACAATCAATTCTGGTCTTTATGATCTACCATTGGGTTTTAATGATGTAAATTGCTATAGATCTCTATTTAAGGCTTTTCATGGTAATTGACTCAGCCTGGAATGTTTAGCTAATGTGTTACAATGGATACATCATCATCATCATCATCAACAACAACCTAACAATCAAATTATTAAGGTAATTTAGTCTCTTTTGAGATTTTACAGTGACCTTACACGCCCTGAATCTCTTTTACATCACTGTCTTGATTCACAGTTCTTATGTCTGAGCACATTTATGGGACCAGAATTGGTTGTGTTTTTCTATGACGGCAGTCTTCTTGTGTGGTAATCTGAATGAAATGCTCACCTTGCCTGGTCTGGTCACCTACGCAGCTCAGAGTTCACATGGCTCTCTTCCTCTAATAACAGTAATCGCTTAAGTGTTCTGCTGGCCTGGCAAGTTCCAACTAAAACCACTCGCTGCTGATGGATTGGAGTTATTAGAATTAGCGCTGAGCTTTGTGGTGATTTATCATTGTTGTTTGCATTATATTTCAGCACTGCAGCTTTCAAACTGAAAGACTGGAATAATCAGTGCTTTACTTTCCTGCAGTTGTCTTGTACATAAGTCATAATATGCAATGCATTTTTTGTCCTTGTGCAGACAGTGATAGACAGTATTTTGAATGAATTGAACAGTGTATTAAATGAATATAGCACATTTCCCTCTGTGTGTATCACATAGGATGCGGTTTTGTACTGTGCACGCTTTCTGTGCCCTAGTTCTGTCTGTCTCCTCAGCTGCGGGGGTCTCTTCTGTCAATACAGTGGTCTCTAAAAAGAGACTAGGCTTTATCGTCTCTCTTTTGTGTTTCACTTTGTGCCTCTTTCATTAGGAGACAAGAAGCCATCTGCATTAGGACAAAAAGTGCTTGCTCTTGCACTCACTGTCTGTGCGCCCCGTCTCCCTCTTCCCTTTTATCACTCTATGTAACTCCCCAACATCTTTCTTTTGAGTGTATTGCTTAAAAGTGTGACTCACTGTTTTTACTTCAGTGTTGGTTTTGCAGTTTAGGTTATCTGAACTGGATGTTGGTCCTCTAATCAGTTTGAATTAGTGATAATATAGTTTACATTTTGCAACAATGCATGCAATTAAGCAGTTGAGATATGCTTTATATCGCCCTACATGAGTATACTGTCTGTACTTTATGCAGGCAAAAGTGGGGCATACTGTACTTATATACAATGAAGAGTTCAGATACAAAAACCTATAAGTGCCATCTGAAGTTTCATCGAAAATGAGCATTTTAATCAGGCTGCTATGTTTAGGTTCTGTAATTTTACTCTAATGGCAATGTATAGGTCATTTTCTATGCTACGCTTGTAGTGTACTACACATTTGTAATTAAACTGTACTTAGAGATAATATAATATTAATGGTATACACACACTATCATGACTGTTTCTTCTATATTTACATACATGACAAGTAATTGAAATTACATTAAAGTATTTTTTTGTTTATTGCAACACGTTGAAGACAATAGAATTATGAAATTGCATATAAGTATAAGTCCTACTTATTTGGGTCAAAAAATATATTGTTTTGAAGTATATTATTTCTATAAAAAATACCCTTTCTAAAAGTATTCTAGTGTACTTATGTTTTTACAGGGGATGTCAGGATGTTATTTTGTAGGCTAACCAGCTAATGTGCCATGGGATTTTTGTTATAGTGGTTTTCGGTGCATGATTCTGGGCTTACATTACCTGAAGAGACTTGTTTTGAACAGCTTAAATTATACACACAGCCATGCCTCAAACATGAAACTGTTGTGTGCTTTAAAAAACAAATGAGCTAACATTGTCTTTGTCTGTCATTCATATCTCCATAAACCTTATTTTACTCATAAACCAAAGACTACTATTGTAAAACACTTTCAGAGGTAATGTTTTCCTCATATATGTTCATTTTAGTGCATGTTAATAAAACTCTTTGGTTAGGACTACAAACCAAAAATCGCTATATTGATTATATACATTGCCATTGTATCAGCCATCAGCTGCTTTGTGCCCTAGATATTGGCATCAGCTTTGAAACCCCCATATCAGTCGACCCGTAGAACACGTTAACTGCCCTGCACCCCCAGCACACAAAAATGTGTCTCTGTGGAGGTCAGCAGCAATAAAAACCACACCAGTGCTTTTTTAGCAATACTCATACCTTGAGTCAACACAACCCTGACAGTCTTCCACTCACCTCCGCCTGACTATTCTGGGAAATCAGGTACATCATGTCTTTGAATGTGGCGTATCTTGAGTATGTGAGCCGTAGCCAGGTTGTTTTTCTTCCACTTCAGCATTCTTTCTGTTTTACTTGTCACAGCTCCATTATCCTTTCCTAATCTCATCGTTTTGTTAATTGATATAATCATGCAAATGACTGGCCACCCATTCTGGTCCGTCAGTTCTGCTGTATCTGTGAGGTTAGGGAGTCTCGTGTGTGTTCTACAGGATGCTTCAGCAAATACCCAGACAGTGTTGCTGGATTCGGCATCAGCCTCCTGCTGAGAGGGTCATGGTCCTCCAGCCTGGACATGAGTCTTGGTTTTGGTGCAACAGCAGAAATCTTTATTTACACCTCCTGGTATTTAGTAGCATCCATCTTGGATGAACCAATGACAAGGGCTGCTGGTCCTGTAAGACATGTTGCACTTTACACCAAGTACATTCTTAAAAATGAAAGGTTCCAAATAGGTCCCAAAAACCATTTATGCTTTCCTAAAGAACCTTTCAGTGATCAGTTCTTAAAATAATTATGATATCATGATGTGAAGAACATCTAATGAACTTAAGAACCCTTTTCCACTATAAAGAACTTTTTGTGCACTGGAAAGGTTCCATGGATGTTAAAGGTTCTTCATGGAAACATAAATGCCAATAAAGAACCTTTATTCTTAAGAGTATAGTAAAGTTTTGTTCATTTCTTTTAAAGAAAAACGTAACCTGTAAAGTTACTACTCCTGTTTTACCACAGTGGATGTCACAGGTACGTACGGTAGTAATTCAAAGTATGCACTGTAGTTAACCCAAAATAAAAATGATGCCATTATGTACTTGCATATTGTTCCAAGCCCAAAGGCTTTCATTTATATTTCAAACACAAAAGGCCATGCAACTAAAATGTTGACACACCGGTAAAGACATTGTAAAAGTAATGTGAATCAAGCAGCTCAATCAAATTCCTCTTATTAGAGACACAATCACTTTATATGATGAACAGATTTAATTTAGTTTAACACTAAATGCATACCTCGGGTCTTTAGCGACCCGGGACATCATTCTCATTCTTTTGTAAGTTAGACATCAACTTTTCTCCTCAATCTATTCATTATAAACATTATAACAAGAAAGCATTTTAAAATATAAAGAGTGTCTGTTTTCTGATAATATTTTTGTAAAAAGTGTGTAGGGTCGCTAGAGACCCGAGGTATATAAATGTGTTACGTATTTTTTCCTGCACAAATATATTTGCATATCTCTGATGATTCAATATGTGCAATGCATCTTTATTCCTCGAAGTGGCACTGTTTGATACACTGTGATGACGTGATGTTTCACTCATAATTACCGCAGGCATAAAACAAACGAATATATCTTCATCAAAAATTGAACTGGTTTGAATGCTTTACTGCAGAGCAATTACTATACTCAATGAAATATAAATGTCACCGTTATTTGATGGTGGATATGGTGAATAAGCTGCCAATGATTGAAATATTGAATATGAAGTCATTGAAAACGATAGTTTTGAGAATATGGTTGAGATCGTTAATATGAGGAATGGTGCTGAATGTACTGTGGAAGTACTCTGATGATGACAGCGATGGTAAAATGATAATCATCTGCTCAAATTGAACCCTTCTAAGTTTCAAAGGGTAACTAAATATGCTTTATTTTATTTTTCTGTAACTTTTCTTAACATATCAAGAGAGTTCTTTTGCTATTGCAGCAGTTAGAGATCCATCCGTGCTGATGTATAGGTCACTATGGGTCACTAAAGACCCGAATATGTAATAATGATTGGAAAAATATTCATGCATTTAAGGGTTAAACGTACTTGTTGGATGCTCAAATACCAATGAGGCTTTTGAAAATTGGGGAGTATATTTCCTTTCTCCATAAAAAGAATTCAAGTCTAATTCAGTGTGTTACTTGCTTTTATTGTAATTATTTGTGAAATTTACTAAAAATAGTTTCTAAGGAAATCCTACGCCAAATTCTTTTCAGTGTGCCTTCAAATGTAGTTTGTATGGAGACATGCTGATGGAAAAATATAAGATAGGACAGAAAATTATATTTCAATGCGTTTGTGTTCTCTTGCACAAGGTATGCCTTCCCTGAGAAACTTTGTGTTCACTTGCAAAACTTTTAAGATGGAAATAATAAAATCAACATGTCCCTTTGGGCTCTGTAGGAGATCCAGATCACAAAAATCTTTGCGCCCTGCTTACATCCTGTACTTCTCGCTATCCACTTTTGATTAGATTACCCGAAATAGATCATAATGCCCGGTTTAAACAGGGTCTGAGTAAGTCTGAATCCTGAAACAAGTGATTCTGGTACTATATGATTATCCTGTGATGCAATCCTGATCCGATTTGTAACAGAAGTTTTAGAGACAGAGAGAGGTATAAAAGGTAAATTTGCATAAAACCTCTCAGTGCTAGACCTAAAAATACCTTTTCTTAAAAGAGAGCCTACTCTTTTCAGAGCAGATCTCTGATTTTATTGCTTATAAAGCCGAGCTCTTGGCTTTGAGCTGCAGGATTATCCGCTCTCAAGGGAACTGCAGTGGAATCGTGTCTGGAAAGGCTGTGTTCTGGATTCCATTGATCCCACTGCAGAAACCTGCTGAGATGTATCTACTACAAGACTGACACAATCACTCCTTCTCCCTCTCTCTCGCATTGCCATTCTCTCAGAGTGCTGAATGTTTGCTATTGTGTGAGACACACTCCTGCCCCCAGGCAGCCCACCCACCATACCTCCCACCCCCAGCCCTGCCCATGCAGGACCAGGCTGCCCCCCTTCTCATTCGACCCCGATCACCAAGGAGTGGAGGACTGACTCAGTTCCTGCTTTTATCCCCCATTCTACATTATTCTCATCTTCCTCTACATAGGAGATGCAGGCTCTTCCGAGGCCCAGGGCCACGGTTGTTGGCACTAAGGGGTCAGGGAAAGGGGAATTAGCCCCTCACAAAGCCAAGCAGAAGGATCGTAAGCACCAGGAGCTGTTAGCGTTAGCTCTGGGGGTGAATCTGGGCAGTAAGGGTGCCCTCCTCTGGAAGCCTCTAAAGATTTTGGCTTGTTCACAGATCAGCCCGTCACCACTGAGCCGACGGACCACAATCAAGGACGGACCGGAGAAACACTGCAATTATGAGAAGATCCACAACTTTAAGGTAGGTGCTGGTTGTGTTATGTTTATATCATGTTGGAATTATGATATTTATACTGTTCAAAAGTTTGGGGTCAGTAAGATTATTCAAATAAATAATATTTTTCTTCAGCAAGGACCGGGACATTTATAATGTTACAAAATATTTATATATTTTTTATGTTTTTAGAGCTTTCTTTTTAGCCAAGAATACTGAAAAAAATTATAAAACATATTAATCAGCACAACTGTTTTCAACATTGATAATAACATTGTTCATTGATCATAGGTATAAATTAAATTTTAAATATATTAAAATGGAAAACTGTTATTTTAAATTTTTAGAATATTTCACAATATTACTGTATTTGTAACCAAATAAATGCAGCTTTTGTGAGTATTGGAACTGTATCAACAAACTGTTGAATGGTTAAAAAAGTTCATCTCATCATAAACTCCTTATTGACATCATATAAAAAGCATATCCAACAGGTGAAGGTAGTTGGGTAACTATCTTTTGACTTATTTTTATTCTAAATGCTATTTTATTACATAGTCTCACTATGTCATCTCTTCATTGTGATCATTTGACGTGACATCAATTTTAATGTAAACATAAATGTTTTATGCAAAATGATCAGTTATATTAGTCAACTATCTATATTAAATGATGATATTGGGCATACTGAAAATATTTTGTAAAGCATTGTGCATGTATTTGTTTGCAATTTCTCAATTTGTTTTTCCTCAAACCACCAAAATTTGAGTGTTGGTTGTGGTCCTAACAAAGTCAGTCTCTTCTATATTTGGCATTAGCATTAGATTTTTCAGATGTTTACTAATGTCTCGTTCAAATCTGTATGTGCTGACAGCATTTAAATGCATGGTACATATACTGTGAGCCTCGTATCAATAAGCTTAAATATATCATATACTGTAAGCCTAATTGCCTAGGCTTTTAATCCATTAACAGCGCTATTGACTGATAGGATTGATCGCACAAATCAATAACCTCTCGCTCCCGAGCTGCTGAAGGCCTCTCCCATTTCATGCCTTTTCAGCTTCTGAGAATCAGCACAGTGTATCATCATCTGACTTCCTTTTTTAACCCCAAAAGAGCAAAACAAAGCAATCATCTGACTTCAATGTGTCGCTTGGAAGTTTCCTTATAACATCTTCCTCATGATGTCACCAGCGGTCATAAGAGCACATGGATTATTCAGTATTAACTCCCTCATGAGAGTTCTTACAGAGGCTGTGTTCCAAAACCTAGTGAGCGCACTCAGTATGCAGCGTTTAAGGTATCATTAGTGTGTTCCCGATGCCAAGGCAATGTCATTTATGCTGTCTCATTAGATATTTTGTTTTGCCCAAATATATATATATAATTTAATGTTTTTTGGCCAAATCCATCAAAAATGAATCTCAGAATGCTGTTACGAGCTTTGTACGTTCAAGATGCTCGATGAAGCAAGATAAATATATATGATTGATTGTAAATACTTATAAACAATCAACAAATACATTAATGTTCAAGAGTATTAAAATAAAATATAATTGTTAAAAAAATAAAAATCTATCAAAATAGAACAAACTCTTTTTCTGCTTGTTATGTGTATTGAGTGCTATTAATCTGATAATGCAGAGTTTCTGCCCTATGCAGGGTGCAAATCAGCCACTTACAAGGCGGTATTTCAGCTGGAATGTAGACAGCTCATTGCGTTTTGGAACAGCTGCTAGTTCTGGACAGAGATGAAGAATATTCTAATTATGATTGACATTTCAGCATTCATTCACCTGGGCTTTGTTCCAAAACCCTGTGTTGCGTCTTTTCTCTTTTCTTTTGTCATCTTTGTTCTGTGTTTTGACATCACAAGGGCGTGCATGGGAACATGCTTTGCGTGTGACTTTCAGCAGCTTGGTAACAGATGCCAGACACATTATTTTCCCCTAGCAATCCTGTAATCTGACTCACATGTATTATCTAATTTATCAGGGCTGTGTCTTCACAGGGGGTCCAACCTATTTACATATTTTTCGGTACTAACCCTTCGTCTTTGAGGCTTGATTATTTCCTCAGAAGTTTGGATAGGAATGGTTAGTCTCTGAAATTCTTCCTGCCATCAAACTGACCCTTGTGTGCTTGGTTTCTGTCTCAGGGTTTGACAGAGACGGTGGAGCTGACACTTCACAGAGCAACAGCTTCACTCGTCACAAACGTCATGCGTCATGTTAATCTAAACACACTGAATTTTACTACAATTTTGGAGCTATGACCCAAGAGTTAGTGTACAAACACTTTGCCATGATAGTGCAATGATGACAGACAACACAGTTTTAATCACTTCAGTCAAATTTCCTTGAAACTGGTTTGATCATTGCATTGTGTTTGGTTGGTTTTGATTGTTTTATTTTTGTTTGTGCTTTGTTTATTTTTGTTTTGTTTTCCTGAGGCAAGTGGCAAATTGAAATTAAACAAAACACAAACATTCAATAAAAAACTATTTATTTAATGTAAAACTATTTATTTAATTTAAAAAAATTTATCTTCTGTTTTGTTTATTTATTTTTTGTATTTGTTTTCACAACTGTTTTTTTAGGCAAGTGTTAATTACACTGAACAAAATTATAAACGCAACACTTTTGTTTTTGCCCCCATTTTTCATGAGCTGAACTCAAAGATCTAAGACTTTCTATGTACAAAAAGGCCTATTTCTCTCAAATATTGTTCACAAATCTGTCTAAATCTGTGTTAGTGAGCACTTCTCCTTTGCCGAGATAATCCATCCACCTCACAGGTGTGACATATCAAGATGCTGATTAGACAGCATGATTATTGCACAGGTGTGCCTTAGGTTGGCCACAATAAAAGGCCACTCTAAAATGTGCAGTTTTACTGTATTGGGGGGGTCCGAAAAACAATCAGTATCTGGTGTGACCACCATTTGTCTCACTCAGTGCAACACATCTCCTTCACATAGAGTTGATCAGGTTTTGATTGTGGCCTGTGGAATGTTGATCCACTCTTCATCAATGGCTGTACGAAGCTGCAGGATATTGGCAGGAACTGGAACACGCTGTCGTATACGCCGATCTAGAGCATCCCAAACATGCTCAATGGGTGATATGTCCGGTGAGTATGCTGGCCATGCAAGAACTGGGATGTTTTCAGCTTCCAGGAATTGTGTACAGATCCTTGCAACATGGGGCCGTGCATTATCATGCTGAAACATGAAGTGATGGTCGGGGATGAATAGCACAACAATGGGCCTCAGGATCTCATCACGGTATCTCTGTGCATTCAAAATGCCATCAATAAAATGCACCTATGTTCATTGTCCATAACATACACCTGCCCATACCATAACCCCACCACCACCATGGGCCACTCAATCCACAACATTGACATCAGCAAACCGCTCACCCACACGATGCCATACACGCTGTCTGCCATCTGCCCTGTAAAGTGAAAACCGGGATTCATCCGTGAAGAGAACACCTCTCCAAAGTGCCAGACGCCATCGAATGTGAGCATTTGCCCACTCAAGTCTGTCACGATGACGAATTGCAGTCAGATCAAGACCCTAATGAGGACAACGGGCATGCAGATGAGCTTCCCTGAGACGGTTTCTGACAGTTTGTGCAGAAATTCTTTGGTTATGCAAACCGATTGTTGCAGCAGCTGTCCGGGTGAATGGTCTCAGATGATCTAGGAGGTGAAGATGCTGGATGTGGAGGTCCTGGGCTGGTGCACAGAGGTCTCGTTGAGGCCGGTTGGATGTACTGCCAAGTTCTCTGAAACAAACTTGGTCATGTTAGATGGTAGATGAACATGAATTAAATTACAGCAGCATTCCTGGACATTGCCAAATTGCACGCTCAAAACTTTACATCTGTAGCATTGTGCTGTTTGCACATTTTAGAGTGGCCTTTATTGTAAGGCACACCTGTGCAATAATCATGCTGTCTTATCAACATCTTGATATATGTGATGTGGATCGATTATCTCGGCAAAGGAGAAGTAACAGATTTAGACAGATTTGTGAACAATATTTGAGAGAAATAGGCCTTTTAACCATGAGTTCACAGGAACACTTTGCATTTGTTCATGATGTGCAATGAATAAAATTTATTTAAAGTTTTTAATCATGTAAAAATCATATTATTTCCTTAAAATGGTTTGATCCATTGCATTTTATGGTTGGTTTATTTTTTATTTTGTTTATCTTGCAATTCTGAAGTTTTTCTCAGAATTACATGATATAAACTCACAATTGCGAGTTATGAAGTCAGTATTGCATGAAATATAAACTCACAATTCTGACTTTTTTTCTCCAAATTATGAGATATAAACTCATAAACACAATCGCGTTATGAAGTCTGAATTGTGAGATATTAACTCACAAATCTGAGTTTTTTTTAATCTCACAATTCTGTGGGGAAAAAAAATCATAATTGCAAGTTTGTATCATGCAATTCTGTGAAAAAGAGAATTTGAGATGTGAAATCGCAATTGCAAAAAAAAAGTGAGTTTTTTTTTTTTTTTATTCAATGGAAACAGGCTTCCATTGTTCTTTATACATCATAGGACTATGAATGCGTAGTCCAATTCTTTTCATGTTTGTCCAGTATCTGTGAGATCTCTCTCTCTCTTGTCAGGTGCAGTAAGAGATACTCTGGAAATATAATCATTCATTTTCTGTGGAACATTCATTATAAGCTTTAGCTGGAAAATACATTTTAGAGATGAATGATTCACTGGCCTAATATGTATGTATGTGTGTTTTCAGTGTGTGTTTGACTCACGACTGCTTTGCCTTTGCTATAGGTGCACACCTTCAGAGGGCCGCACTGGTGTGAATACTGTGCAAACTTCATGTGGGGTCTTAATCGCACAGGGCGTCCGTTGCTCAGGTAACCCTCCACCAATCACAAACCCTCCCACACAAATAAAGTGTCCATCGGAATTATGGCACCGGCCAAGGAGCATTATTCATATCCAATTACAATCCAAAGATCCAGATAATTTCTCATGCCATTCTGGTAACAATTGGTTGTAGAACCTTTCCAGCGTGCGGTGGCAACCTGAGGCTTAATACTGAAAGTGATACCCAGGACAATAAGGGTTTGTATGCTGATGTGTGGGTATTTTGCATTCCTAAATGACACCTGGTCCAAACCAGTTGAGTGCCTTCTGTTGAGTGTTGACTATTTATAGTAGAACATACTGTGTACATAGAGTACTGTGAGAGAGGCACACCCAGGTAAACCAGGACAGTCTCCTTGTGTTAATGGAAATTGCATCAGGCTACACTTCAAATCACACAGATAAACATACATAAACAATGCATAGACACACACACATGTACTGTAGAACAAAGTATGACACTTTATAGTGGTTAACAGTGATGCATACTGTATGATTTATACAGCAGCTTTACAATAAAGTACAATTATTTCAAATTAATAAATAATGCATCATGAACTAACAATTTTTGTAGGAATTTATTTGAATCCAGGTGAATCTAGGTTAATTTCTAAGTAAACTATTGTTATTATTGTTTTATAGTGTTCATTCATATTTGATCATAACATAAGACATAAACTAATGTTAAAAGGATAGCTCATAAAAAATAGAAAATCTGCCCATATTTACTCTCCTGACCCTTATGCATGACTGTCGAACACAAAAGATATTAACTGTGGATTCATTTATACAACTTTGTTAAAAATATACAGTATTTGTATGGAAAGTAATCTGTATTATATTAATCTTCTTTACTATATTAATTAATATTATTAAAGATAGTTTAGTAAGGTAAGGATAGTAAGGATTGTTCATGCAGAAATAAACATTTTGTCGTCATTTACTCACCCTCTGTTCGATTCAAAGCTGTATTAGTTTATTTCTTATGCTGAACATAAAATAAGATATTTTAAGAACGCTGGTAATCAAACAGTTGATGGTACCCATTGACTTTTCTTTCACTGCTATGGAATTCAATGGGGACCAACAAATGTTTGGTTCTTAAAAAGTATCTCCTTTTGTGTTCAGGGCTGGATTGTAATCGGGCATACCGGGCATTTTCCCGGTGGGCCGACAGAATGTTGTTGTTTTTTTTTTTTATCATGCAGGGACAGCGAGTAGCCAGTGGCTCATTGGTTTGTCTCCTGTATTGACAGCATAAACACCCAATCACAAAGCACTATAGACGGAGCGATGATTTATTCTGCTCTGCCTATATACCCCAACTTCTTCCTCATCGGGTTTCGCACGTTTTCACAGCAGCTTTATCAAGAACAGGCTTGCTCCGTGAGTGATGCGGACCAAAGAGCCAGGCAGAAGGAGGAGAGGAGAGGGTTGAATCTGTAAAGTGCTCGATAGGGACTCGCTACGGAGGCAGGCATCTAAATATCCCAATGTGTGCGCGCGCCACGAGTGTAGAATATGCAAACACTTTTTAATAAAACCTAAATTCGTCCCCCGTGATTTTTTTTGTCAAGTCAAGTGTGTTCATAGAGGTTTTCATGGGCCAATGGGAATAAATCTAGGTTTAAATGAAAAAGACACTAGATTGTCAGACCTGACGTTTTATTCTTATCCAAAACAACTAGATGCACTGATACCACCAGTCAAGAGTTTTTGAACAGTAGCCTAATATTTTGAATGTTTTTTAAAGAATGATCTTCTGCTCACCAAGCCTGCATTTATTTGATCCTAAATACAGCAAAAGCTGTAATGTAAAGGCCCACCAGCATGGGTTAAAAGGCACACGGTATTGATACAAATACTTCAGCTAAAATAATGGTTTTTAAAATGATGTCTTAGATAATACTTGTTCAAAACAATCACTTTAACAAAGTTTGTACTATTTTCTGCTTATTTTGAAAAATAAAATGATTATTTTTTGTTCAATAAACATACTGTCATTAAAATATGTTGATATAACAAAATCATTTTAATAAGTACAGATTCTGAAAATATCCAATAATAATAGAATATATATTATAGAAATCAATACTTTTATTTAGCAAGGATGCTTTAAATTGATCAAACATTATTGATAAAGACATTTATAATGTTACAAAATATTTATATTTCAGATAAATGCTGTTTTTCTGAACTTTCAAGGAAAAAGAAACCTGAAAAATTCTACTCAGCTGTCTTCAACATAATGATACAAATAATAAAATGTTTTTTGAGCAGCAAATCAGAATATTAGAATGATTTCTGAGGGATCGTGTGACTGGATTAATGATGCTGAAAATTCATCTTTGATCACAGGAATACATTTACATTTTAAAATATATTCTGTGCTGTATTTTAGTGTGTGTGTGTGTGTGTGTGTGTGTGTGTGTGTGTGTGTGTGTGTGTGTGTGTGTGTGTGTGTGTGTGTGTGTGTGTGTGTGTGTGTGTGTATAAGTATGTGTGTGTGTGTGTGTGTGTGTGTGTGTGAAAATGCCAGGGCCGATGTTTTGTCCCAGTCTTGTTTGTGTTCTACATAACAAAGAAACTTATACAGGTTTGGGACGACATGAGCGTAAATGTAAATTATAATAATGAGTAAATGATGACAAAATGTTCAGTTTTTGGTGAACTATTCCTTTAACATAATTCATTTTTGTTAATTAATTAATAAATGCTGTAAAATATTTGTTCATTAATATTTTATGTTAGCTGTGGCTTTTAGTTAGACATAATAAGTCAGCCCATCATGATTGCAAAATAAACCCTGACAGTGTGATCTTGTCACAAATGACCTTTATTTGTTTAGTTTTTTTTGTGTTTGGTTTTGTTGATGATTGGTTTCTGTTGTATGAGGCAAAAGACAAATTGAAATTGAATGTAAAAAAATAACAACCATAATAAATCCTTAACCATTTTCCAAACAGGATGTTCCTAGATGCGGCCAAGATAAACAAATGCTCCTTAATTCCTTGATTACAGGTTTGCTCAGATCTCATGTAAACATGGAGCTGGTTATTGTTTGCCAGCACTTTCCCAAAACACTCTGTACATAAACTCAATCCAGTCACAAAGCTGTAAATGTTCTAATCCATTGGGGCCATTATTCAAGCCTTTTCTTTTCACACAGGAGCCTCTCTTCTTTCACTCTGGCCCCCGGGCGAGCCAGTGTCATCAGACATTAGAATTAGAGCAGAGTTGAATGTGTCCCTAGGCCCATACGGAGGAACACAGTGTTTAGTCTTCTTCAGTTTTTTTCTCGGTGGCCTGAAGTTGTGAAGGAGGGGTTCGTGCAGGCAGTAAAGCTGACAGAGAGTGTGATTAATGGCATTGCTGAAGATGAGGAGCAGTGAAGGAGCGTGTGCATGTTACTGGAGACACACAGGAGACAGACCACCCTACTCCAAATTCCCCTACATACACACACAGTCCCAGTGTCAAAACATGGTATCAAACCAGGATTCTTACAACTTAAATAACATAAAACCTGTTCATCCACATGCTCTAATTGTGGAGTCAAAGGGAGAGTTTTGCACTCATTATCATTGGTATCTGAAGAAAATGCTAAGGCTGTGTGAAATGCAAACATCACCACAATCACTATGGTGTTGTTTGTTGTTCCCAGATCAGTGCTATGTGGTTGCTAGGGTGTTCTGGATGGTTGCTAGGTGGTTGCTTACTCTCTAAAGTAAACAAAAAAAACTCTTAAATCTTAATGTTGTTCTGGCCCCTAAATATTATATTCATATAATATTCTGGTTCAACGCCTGTCCTTATGCCACATAATTTGAGATATCAATAATGTCTGTAACACAATTTGTGTGGGGTACATAACATGCTGACGATTAATTCTTAAAGAGTTTTTTTCAAATATCAAGCCCGGAGTATGAGCAAACACCTGTAATATGGAAAATGGTAACATTTTATAGTAAGGTTTTATGTGTTATCATTTGTTGACATGATGTCACGTCGAGGCAAGGGAAACGAGGATTTCAACAAACAGAAGACTTTACTGAACAGGTGGAGGTAGACAGACACAGATGATGTTTACAGTTTGACGTATACATTTGACATATAATAACCGACAAGAACCATGGGGCAGAACAGACTATAAATATAGAGAACTAACTAGACACACCTGGAACATAATCAAGACACAAGGCTGGGATTAACTGAACTAATAATGACAGAACGAGGACAGGAAGGACCATATATGGGCACAAGAGGAAGAGAGACACAAGATATGGGGATACAGGTCTAACACGTGAACAATGAGCAATACTTTTACAACACTGTTTGTACTTGGGCTAGTACATTTTTTATATTTTAAGTTAGATTGAGTATAAATTCATATTTAAATGTGTGTATATATATTGAACAAACAGTAATAAATAATAAAATGATACATAAGATTATCTGTTTTCAGTTTTAATTTAGTTAACATTTTAGATAAAATGTTGTTGTGTGTTTGTTTGTTATTATTATAATTGTTGTATTGTTTTATTTCCATTTAAGCTTTAGTCGTTTTAGTACATCAAGTTAAACTAAATGAAAACAAGCTGGCAGCTGGGAATAAAAATCAAGTGTGTTTTAATTATTATGTAAATAAAATGTTTAAGTTGTATTATTTCTGTTATAATTTTATCATTCTATTTTAGTTGATGTTTTATTTTGAGTGATGAAAATGTTTTAGTTAACTATAATAACCCAATGGAAGGATGAGGCCAGTCCATAAATGGCCAAATACTCTGTTTAAATGGTACAGCCACAAAACATATACTCATTATATAGTTGTGGACTGTTAGTTCATGACGCCTACAAGTCGAATTCCAGATATGTTGGGACGTTTTTTTTTTTTTTTGAATAAAATTAAAACTAAAATCATTTAAAATCACATGAGCCGATATTTTATTCACTATAGAACATAGAGAACATAACAAATGTTTAAACTGATACATGTTTACAATTGTATGCACACAATGAACTCATTTCCAATTTGATGCTTGCTACAGGTCTCAAAATACATGTTTACCATGGTGTAGCATCTCCTCTTTTCAAAGCAGATTGAAGACATCTGGGCATCAAGGTTAAGAGTTTCAGGAGTTTTGGTGTTGGAATTTGGTCCTAATCTTGCCTTATATAGTTTTCCAGCTGCTGAAGAGTAGTGGTCATCTTTTATGTATTTTTTGTTTAATGATGCGCCAGATGTTCTCTATAGGTGAAAGATCTGGGCCCGTATTCATGAAAAATCTTAGTGCTAAGAGTTGCTCCTAGTAACAAAATTCTAAGAAAATTCGTAGAAATGTGGGCGTTTCCTCAAAATTAAAGATAAGATCCTATAATTTGAATGTCTTCTAGTTTTCATGTTATTAAAATGTAAAAAACGTCCCAACATTTCTGGAATTCGGGTTGAATGCATTAAAGGGATAGTTCAACCTAAAATGAAAATTCTGTCATTTATTACTCACCCTCATGTCATTTCAAACCTGTAAGACCTTTGATCATCTTCAGAACACAAGTTAAGATATTTTTGATGAAATCCGAGAACTTTCTGATCTTGCATAGATAGAAATGCAACTGACACATTCAAGGCCCAGAAAGGTAGTAAGGACATTATTAAAATAGTCCATGTGACATCAATGGTTCACACTTAATGTTATGAAGCTACGAGAATACTTTTTGTGTGCAAAGGAAACAAAAATAATGACTTTATTCAACAATTTCTTCTTTTAAAGATGTACCTACTACCTTTCTGGGTCTTGAACGTATAAGACTGGTTCAAATTAACAAAACGTGTTAAACAGTTGAACAAAAAAATCAGGCTAGACTGAGTGTATTCGGGGGCGAGAGCAGAATAATTATTTTTCAATTAAGCAGGTGTCCAATCATGCACATGACAAAATTCCCCTGATATACACCTGAAAGCACATACGTGTGTACTGTGTAGGCCCGCTGGCAAACACACCCAGGGTCACACACGGTTACTCTCTCAGAATGACAGAGCCACAAACACAAGGCAGAATGTTACTGACATTCTCACACTTTACCACCCAGTTTGACTGACACACACCTGTTTCTCCACGTATACGTTACCCTGAAGATATACCCTCCATAAGACCCCTAGACACACACACATTTTGCGTCTCCATTCTCTTGGAGCCTGTCTATTGTCTCTTTGGGGACAACAGGGTCACACTCTTCTAACCTTTTGACCTGTTACTCTTGCAGACTGTGGGCTGAACGTGCACAAACAGTGCTCCAAACTCGTGCCCAGTGACTGTCAGCCAGACCTCCGCAGGATCAAGAAGGTCTTCAGCTGCGATCTCACCACGCTGGTCAAAGCCCACAACACACCACGGCCGATGGTTCTGGACATGTGTATCAAAGAGATCGAGCACAGAGGTACTGATCGCTTCTAAAATGGAGATCCCAGATCTTCTCTAGCACCTGTGGCCTTCAGTAAGGCACTTAATCACTGACTGTAGGCGTCTCACAGCTGCCTTCTGCTCTGACGTTACCTTGTCATGTATCAAGAAAAAAAAAAACCTACCTAACCTAAAACAACAGAGAGGAAGCAAACATTCTCCACATTTTGACTCATTGGGTGACGCCTTCCATTAAAGAGAGCATTCTTTGAGAAATGTATTAGCAAACCGGTATTCTGCTTGCTATATTTGAGTGAAAAATAATAAAACAACTTTAACTTTTTGTTTCAATCAGTTTCTTACTGTAAAGAGAAATATAAAATCTAATATAAATATGTATTTGTATTGTTATATGTATTTTTCTTTTCACGTGTGCTAGTCTAAAAGACTGAGAACATTTCACAAAAGCCAGAAATCTAAAATATGCTACTTTCCACAGACAATTTCAGTGAAAAATTCAATATTTATGTACTGAAGCCATAGTTTTACAAACAGTGCTAGAAATAAAAACAAATATGTTTTAGGGTGAAAAAATATTCGTTTAATGTTCATCTCACCTTTCTTGCAGTATGCATACTTAGATTAGTTGACATTGTTTCTGTCAGCTTTAGCTTGATCACTGGAGTTCATAAGACTTATTCAAATGTTATCTAAATGTTTTTTAATGACACATATTACATATGACAACATATGTATTATTACAGTGTAAAGCTCCAAATACAAACAAATAAGTATACACACGCACACAAATACACACACACACACATATATATTATTTGAATTCATATGTTTAGATAGTATTTTAATCATTTGTTTTGGCTCAAGTATAATGACATCTTACCATATATTTTTTACTTACTTTACTTACATGTTGTAAGCTGTTTTTGTATTTTATGAAGATGGTAAACAAGGAGATCCTTATGTTTTGGGGTCGTCACTTTTGTCCTGTAAAGTGACAAAAGGAGGAAAAATGTATAACAGTATAACAGGACTGTATAACAGTTTGACATAACAAAATTTCCCATAATGGAGAATCAGAGATGAAGTTTCCTATACACACATGTGAGTGGATGATAGATGAACTGGGCAAGACACAGAATATCCAATTTATCAAAAGAATAATCAAAACATTAGTTGACTATCTGATTAATTGTTTGTTGTAGTCCCAGTTTGATCAATACTGATTTACGTTTACCTCCACGTCCACTGATTGGATGGTTGAAGTAAATATGTGTTACTTCTGCTTCTTCCAGGTCTGGAATCAGAGGGTCTGTACAGAGTGTCAGGCTTCACAGAACACATAGAAGATGTCCGACTGGCCTTCGATAGAGGTCTGTAGAGGTTTAGAATAACTGTCAAACCTGATGTATGATAGGTGCTCAACTAACATGTGATCTCTTCACATTCGCTTACATGCTTGAATGAACTCGTTCCTTTATATCACTGTTATTTCATCAACATGCAGCCTGGATGGAAAACCCATGCTTTTCCATTCAAAACAATGTATTGTTGATACGGTATAGTGATTAATCTGTTACTCATAACAGATAACTAATTCTCTTTTGCAGATGGTGAGAAGGCAGACATCAGTGCCGATATCTACTCAGACATCAATATAATTGCCGGAGCTCTGAAGCTTTATTTGCGAGATCTGCCCATTCCAGTTATCACATATGACGTCTACTCCAAATTTATTCAAGCGGCCAGTAAGAGACTATAACTATATATAATTATAAAATATCAATTATATGTGTTATAATTAACTAGAAACTATCTCTTGTATTCTGTTTTGATGGTCATTACTTTGATCTTGTCATTAAATACCCTTTGATTCGTGTACAACACATAAATAATTTATGACAATTAATAAATTGATTAATAACAATGAATTAATACATTTTGAAATGAATGAATGAACAAAACAATCAATCAATATTTTATTCAGCGGTCCAATATAATTTGACAATGACATTCAAAAGTTTGGGGTCAGGATGATTTCATTGATCAAAAGTGACAAAAACATTTGTATTGTTACAAAAGAATTGTATTTGAAATAAAAGCTGTTCTTTTGAGCTTTATATTCATCAAAGAATCCTGAAACAAACCTCATAGACCAAATAAAATATTTATTTGAAGGATCATGTGACACTGAAGACTGGAGTAATGGCTGCTGAAAAATCAGCTTTGCCATCAGAGGAAAAAAACAATTTAAAATAAACAATTTTTTATTTTAAATTGTAATAAACATTACTTTTTATACTGTACATTTGATCAAATATATGCAGCCATGGTGAGCATAAGAGCAAACATTTAAAAAAAAACTTTTAAATCCCCAAACCTTTGAATAGTAGAGTAACTTGTAAATTAAAAAGTATAATTATTCAAAAATAAATAATTTGCATTAGTGGTCTCAGAGATTTTGGACTGTGCGTGCTATAACATCAGTAAAGTGGGTCAAATAGTGGCTAGTTTTAGCAGAAAAACTGATTTTGCACAATTCTAAACAGTATTTTGATAAACATTTTCTTCCACTTCTTGTTATCAGAAATAACAGACCCTGATTCTAGACTGGAGGCAGTTCATGATGGTCTCCTCCAACTTCCTCCAGCCCACTATGAGACCCTGCGGTGCCTGATGACACACCTGAAGAGGTAAACCGGCAAATGTGTTGCATTTCCACACACATTTAGGTCCCTTAGGTGCCAGTCCCATAGTTCATTACACGGCTCTGTACCTCATTGAGCCGTTGGGTTTTCCGGTTTTTGTTCCATTTAAGCATTCTCCCTGCGGTTTTAACTTCCTGTCACCCTGCAATATAAAACGTATAAGACTGATTAGAAGGAAACACGAAACCCACTATGGCACTTTAGCTCAGTGCACTCCAGGAACTAAAAAACCTACACAATGATCCTCAGGGATTAGTGCTTTACCTCTAACTTGCCAAGCCAGCTTTGCCACATTTTCCCATCCATAGAAAGTATATCAGTTACCTACCTGCATGTTTATTATCAAAATTGTATTGTCCGAGATGTTTTTCCCACATCTTTTCTGTATTCATCAGGGTCACCATGTACGAGAAGGACAATTACATGAACTCGGAGAACCTAGGAATCGTTTTTGGCCCAACACTCATGCAGCCCCCGGACCTGAACACACTCACCACTCTCAACGACATGAGATACCAGAAAGTGATAGTTCAGCTCCTGATAGAGCATGAGGACATCTTGTTTTAAATAGCTGAAATGAAGACATTTAAAGACTTTAAAGATTTTAAAAAGCAGCCTGCCACACATTTCAAAGATATTACGTTTTAATTTTGCGTACAAAATTTGGACTTAAATGCACATTTCACTCAATGTGTTTCAATTCCCCAAACACATACTGTTAAGCATGGAGTAAATGAACATTCGTGTTGAAAACAGAATTAATTATTATTGATGGGCATTTTGTTTAAAGGAGTAGTTCACCCAAAATAAAAATTACCAGAACATTTGGATGTAGATGAGTTTGTTTCCCCATCAGAACAGATTTGGATCAATTTAACCTTACATCTCCTGCTCACCAATGGACCCTCTGCAGTGAATGGGTGCCGTCAAAGTTGAAACAGCTGAAAAAGACATCACAATGATCCACAAGTAATCCACATGACTCCAGTCCAACAATTAACATCTTGTGAAGAGAAAAACTCTTAACACGATGTTCATTGATTATGATAATTGATGACTGGAGTTGTGTGGATTATTGCAATGTTTTTATCAGCTTTTTGGATTCTCGTTCTGATGGCACCCATTCACTGCAAAGGATACATTGGTGAGCAAGTGATGATGCTAAATTTCTCCAGATCTGTTCTGATGAAGAAACAAACTCATCTACATCTTTAATGGCTTGAGGGTGATTCAATATTTAGCTATTTTGGGAGTTGGACTTTAGATCAAATTGCAGTACATTTTTATACTGTAAAAACGGATGAAACAGACATATTATCAAGTATGATTTAAAATATTTTTTGGGGTCATAATGTAGGTAAATGTTTATGTGCTATGAAGGCAAGACAGTTAAGATCCTGTGTAAAAAGCATGTTTTACTTTTACATGGAGTGTAAATAGTGCTGTGTTTAACCCATGCCTCCTTCAAATTATATTTTGTTCGCCCTGACAACAATTAAGTGATCTACGTCATCACCCTGCGAATGGACAAAATGGTTATGTGAGCTTTTATTTAGTGTTTGTTCCTTCCACCTTGGACTTGGTCCCATTTCAATGATTTTGCTAAACAAAATACGTGTATTGTGTTCATCTGGACTCCTGAGGCGAGGTCAGTTATTCACCTTGAGAAAAAGGTCCACATGTGGTACCATCACCTTGGTTTGAGTTCCTTCAAATTGTTTATTTGATAAAAGACCTTTTACAATTTTTGAAGATATTTCTGTGAATGATTGTAATTATGATTGTAATTTATCAAATGCTGATTTATTTAATTATGTAAATCTGGTTACTTTTAAATAATTTTGAAAGTCAAAATGAGCTTCTGAAAGTTTGTGTATTATTATTTAAAGCTGCAACACCTCACATTTGCAGTATGTGAAATATGTTGCTGTAATTGATGCTTGGTCAGCTTTCTTTAGGCGTTGGTTTTCTTGTTCCAAATTCAGGGGTGTGCATGGCAGCATTGTTTTAGTATCAGACAGATGAGATGGTATATGCCCCAAAGTGACTTTCACCAAATCACAGGTGAAGTGAGAACCTGAAACCAGCTGCTCAACAGACCAATGAGAGAGAGAGGAAGGAGGGCGTGTGAGCAACAGGTGAACTATAAATGAATGAATTCATCGCTCATTATAGTTTAGACCGAGAGATGCAGCACTGTATGATGTTATGAGTAAAGATATATACAGAAAAGCCACAAGGTTCTGCTGGATATTTTCTTAAAAGAAACGAAAGACTCGACAGTCAGTCTCTGGCTGATAATAACACACACTTGAAGCTGAGGTGAGTGTTTCTGAAGGATGAGACGGATGGATAGATTGATCCGCTTTAAATGTAAACATTTAAAGTATGATTCATTTGACTAGAGATGGATGGATAGTTTCACTTTATAATGTAAACAATTAAAGTATGGTGAATTTGACTAGAGATAGATAGATAGATAAACATATAGTAGGCTAATTTAAATAAGTAAAAAAATATTCAATAAACATATAGTAGGCTAATTTAAATATATAGTATGTACAAAAAAATGTTCGCATATAATTTAATAAACGTTAATATGCATTTCAGTGTGAACTGAAGAATTACACAGAATGGCAGACAGATACTCCTGGTGGAAAAACTTAACTGGAAAAAACAAGAACGGCCAGCAGGAATTTGGAAATGCGACGTCGGTGAAACAAACAAGCGGCGACAACAAGAACGGCAATCTGATCAGCGACGACACGTACGACGACTCGCAGCTGGAGCCTTCCTTCAATGAGCACACGTGCCGGAGAAATTGGACCGTTTCACGGTCTGGCCGTTTTAAGGAGAAACGACGAGTGCGGGTCACCATGCCCGAGAACAACTTTTACGACAAAAACGTTGCTGCAGCAAAGTAGCTAGCCAGTTCACTGTGTTTATAATAATTGACGCGGTTTACACTGCAAGCGCGCGATGCGTCTTCAGGAATTGTGGACGGAATCTTGAGAAGTTCAATCTATCTGTCAAGAGGGCGTTCTAATTTAGTCTGGTTGCGTCGTTCGCTTGCAGCGTAGAGAGGATGTTACGAAGAAAATCATTCGGTGGAGCATTGACTTCAGTTTCAGTGACTGACTGTAATGACACTTGTTACATTCTGCAGTAACCTGGGATTTGTCTCTGCTGATCAAAGCATCTTAGAGACGCTCTCTAATTGTTAATATGACGTTTTCAGTTATTTGCCTAAGATACATTTGCTTTGTAGGCGCAAGTAACGAGCCAATTTATTGTTTGGCTGTTTGCTTTTTTCCAGAAAAGTCTCTTATGTATTATTTAAAAAGGAGATTTTTAAAGCAAACGTTTTTTAGATGAAGGATATACAAGATATAATTTAGCCTACATTTGACCTTTTCAGTTCTGTCTGGGGGACAATTTGATTTGATTTACATTACTTGCACTATTTAAGTTATTGGTTTCGAGGTTTTATCCTAAATGATTTGAGCAGATCCACTGGAGAAAACTAAAATGGAACTGTAAACTTTACAACAGTTTATGTAACTGTGTAATGCCATAGTAAGCATGACTGAGTATGCTGTTGTATGCAAAATATTATACACACCACACACTAGTCATATGCATTATGTAGGTGTGTGATAATGACTATGCCATATTGTAGTCAAGTGCCACAAAGGCCACTTGACTACATTTAAACTGAGCGTATCATCGTTTTCAATACTTTTGCCTATTATTAAACAATACATTTTCTAAGAGTACTGTATGTGAGACATTTGAGTGAATCAGTTATTTGGTGTCATGGAACAGGCTAAAAGAAGAGCTCTCTCTAGTGATCGTTTATAAAACTACAACATCAATAGTGATGAGCAGCACAGAACCGATATACTTTATTCACATGTAAATACTATAGGCTACTCCTGACAAATTGACCTAAACATGTTCTAAATATTGTAAACATTATTGCAAAATGCTCCTGAAAAAATGACACACACTTTCTATAAAAATCAGCACAGAATGTTTCAGCCAACAGGCACTTTGGGGACAAATATTCTCTTTTAGCAGAATGTAACACTTTGAAATTGAAGAAGAGCTACGGTCTTCAAATACTATAAAAGCTCAATCATACCACCGCCTAAATGTAGTTAAAAAAACCTTAAAAAATAAATAAATTAAAGACATGATCTAGACCAGTGTTTCCCAACCCTATTCCAGGAGGCACACCAACAGTGCACATTTTAGATGTCTCCCTTATCTGACCACTATATTTTGGTCCTGGAGACTCTACTAACGAGCTGATGAGTTGATTCAGGTGTGTTTGATTTGGAAAAGTTGGAAAATGTGTAGTGTTGGTATGCCTCTAGGAACAGGGTTGGGAAACACTGATATAGATAACAGAAAACCTGTTTAGAACTACTGAAACATGACATGAAATGATACCGACAGGCTGTAAATCTCAGAGAAAATACTGGAATCTCTCTGAAGGTGAACATTGATGCTGTTATGCAGGACTGTGATGTATTTATAGTTCATCGTGTTTGTAGGTGAACTCCCGAGCTGATATAAATCCATCACTATCGTCATCTTCTTTTTGGAAGATGTCCTCAACCATCACTTCATGATGGGTGTCATTGGGAGCATATCCATGCCTTTCAAACTCTTTGCGCAGGTATTCTTTGACCTAAAACAGAAAGGTGTTTAGAGTAACACAAATAACTCCCTGATATCTATTATTGGCATTGATGGTTCTATTAAGATCAAAAAGTTCTTTATGGGGAAAAAAGGTTCTTTAGATTATTAAAATATTCTTATATAAAATATTTTAAGAACTATTCCATGAGAGGTTCTTTGGGGAACCAAAAATGGTTATTCTACTGCACTGCTACAACCCCCATACCCCCCCGGAACCTTTATTTTTACGAACGCATCATAAATCTCATGCTTGATGGACAGCTGCTTTCTGACGCACAGTTGTAAACAAGCAACTGTTTCGACAAACCTCTGCCTTGGAAAGTTTCCAGTCATCATTGAGGTCCATTTCCTGAAAGGACTCGTGTGATCTAGGCCCATTTCGGATCTCCATGATCTCAATTTCAAAGATCAAAGTGCTCTCCGGAGGGATTTTACCTGCGAACAGAGCAGCCAGTCAATATAGCTAATCCAAGTTATAATTCGTATGGGGTATTTTAGACAGACTCAACGCAACACCAATGACAAATTCAATAGCAGACGATGGAGAACACCAGAGTTCCTCAAATGTGTTATGCATATGCATCTTGCTGACACACCTTTGCCCTCTTTGCCATATGCAAGAACTGGAGGGACGGTCAGTTTCCTCTTCTCCCCTGCACACATGTCTTGAAGACCCTTGTCCCAACCCTTGATCACCTCGCGGATCCCCAACGTGAACCAAACAGGGTTTTTGTCTCCATGATGGTGGCTGCCAATTACAAAACATATGCATTAGTATTAAAGGCTAGAGACATCCACTCTTTTGGAAAGCCAAGCTTGAGTTGGTAGCTGTGTAATGAAACATGATTGGTAGTTTTTATCTGGTCTAAGCTGATCATTCGCTGGTCCAATCTAAATCATCTTGGGCCAGCAACACACCAACTAATAGCTAACGTGGTCAAGCTAGTATTTAGAACAAAGCTGACCAGTTAATGATCATTCTGGACCAGACATAAACCAGCTAAAGTACAATGTTGCAAAACATAACTGTTATAAGCTTAAGAAAATTGTGTACTCAGCAACAATAAACACATTTTAACAGATAACCAATGCCTTCTAATTGCAAAAGGGTATAGGGTTCGGTAAATAAAGCCTGTTCTTGCAGTGTGTAGCCTATTTGCAGTGTATGAACATGCATTAGATGGTTCATTAGAAGTCACCTGGAATGAAACATTGTGCCATTACTCTCCAGAAAGCCTTCGTAGTGAACCAGAAGAATATCTCCGTATTTGGATTTACGATGACAAAGGAAAGGTTTGTATAGAACTTCTATTTTCACCTCTGGTTCCGGAAGTTTTGCTCCATGCACGTAAAAGAATAATGCAGAAAAAATGCATGTCCACAACTCTGGAATCATCTTAATATAAAGAACAGTTTAACACTCTTTAACTAATGTTTCATGCACAGCAGAGTTCTGATAAAGCTTCCCAAATCACAAGTTGTGCTGCCGCGACTACGTGGCAAGCGAAATCTCAAAAGGGGGTCTTTCCCAAACCGGGACGTCCGATCCGCGAACAAGTAATTCTTTTGAGTCGACTCTTCAATGAATCGGTTGAAACTGTTCACAAACTTGAAAAGCGAGCAGTTCAAGAAACAGCAGAAATGTTAGAAATTGAACGTACTTGACATGTTTATGACTGATTGCATGAAATATTGAAATACATAAATGAAAGGTCAAGAATTAAAAATTTTTCTTAAAAATAAAACATACATTTTGTTTTATGAGCTTAATTATGACTTCAACAAGTTGGTAAATAAACTGCAATAACAGCTTTATAATTTTTTAAATAAATAAATAAACCTCACGAACGACAGAAATATGTTACTGGACATGTTTATGACTGTACATATTAAAATATATGACACTTATTACATTTTTAAACTTACAAAATCTTTTTGGGCAATAGATAATACATTTTGTTTATAAAAATACAAACGATTTATTTAGGTTCTAAATTACACATCTCAATTACAACAAAACGTCGTAATAAATGACCGTTTAATTTACAGAATGTAATATAAGAGTTTATAACGTTCTTTTGAAACGAACTGTTCGAAAGAACCGACTCTCGGACCTCAGCTCACACTCACAGATTCCCTGCTTAAACGTTGCCGCCCAAAAATACAACACTGAATTATTATTGGTCATCTTTTTTTTGAGGACACGCCTTAGCGACCAATATCAAATTTTCATTGGACATTACACACATAGTCTCAGCACAACCACGCCCATCTACTCACACCATATCCAATAAAGGTTCGCTAAACGAAAATCCCACAGACGTCACGTACGTGGGCCGATCCTTCAATGATCACATGGACTGGTATTCTCGAAGCTTTTACGCCAGACGTTTGCGTAATCTTTATTCCCAGCAGTCACTTTGCGTCTTTCGTATGTAGTTGTCGTAGTTAAGAATTATCTCGAGTTTCTCAAAGAGGCTGTGTTGTGCTCAGTCTTGCCACGACTAAGTAATGAATTGTCAAGAGAAGGTCTATCATGGAGGGAGTTCTCTATAAATGGACCAACTATATTAGCGGTATGTGCACAGCGATAGTTAAAAGTTATGTAATCTAAATCAGGGAAGTCTGTAAAGCAGTTAGCCTGTTTGCTAGCTCAAGGAACGTTAACGTTCGTGTATAAATTAAGTTAAGCCATCATCCTCTTTAGCTCTTTGTGTCGATATTTTTTTCCAAAGCTGGGACAACTCAACCACATAACGTTACGTCTCTGCCAAAAGCATTTTCAAAAAGTTCGTTTTGTTTTTAAGATTCTGTGTGATTCTGTTAATTCACTTCTAACTATGACCAGTTAAAAGCCTCCACTTGACTGGAAGAACAAGTCAAACCGTATTGTGTTCATGGATCTCAAACGTCATGTGTCGGTTACAGTGAACGTCATACTTGCTTTGTTGTTTCTAGGTTGGCAGCCCCGTTGGTTTGTTCTTGAGGGGGGCACTCTTTCCTACTATGACTCTCAAGAAGATGCATGGAAAGGATGCAAGGGCAGCATCAAAATATCGGTGTGTGAAATACAGGGTGAGTTTATGCCTAACCTGAGCAGGAAACCTAATAACCATTACATCACAAGCAGATATTATTTTTATGCTTCATGATATCATAACTCATGCTTGTGCAAGTGGGTAATCATAATTCATCTTTGGGAACTTTTATGTCCCAGGGGCTGATTTTCATTAGAACTAACGTTCAGCTGTTTTTGTTTAATGAAGTTAGCTGTAAAACTGTCTTGGGGACTTTTGTTTTTTATTTGTATAATGCCTGTCTCATTTTATCATTTTATTTTTGTCAAGTCAATTAATCTTAATGATAAAAATGAATCATGATTACAACTATAAGCACAACCTTTTTACAACATTTATTGTTTGAAAATGATTTATAATTATTGCCACTATAACATCAATGTTCACCCTAATATATTTTGAGACTATATTTAGGATCCATACAACCCTTTATGAAAACAAAAGGACAAGCAATTTTTTGTACACATTTTTATGTACATTTCCACTGCCATCATTTCCACCATACAATCCTATTAAACATAATGCTTCATTTGAGATGTGGTGAAAATGACACTGTGATTGGAATCATTATTTCTTTATTTAATAAAATGGGGGAAAGGAGCAGAATTGTGTGTTCACCGGTGAACACAGTAATAGACTAGTAAAATAAACAAGTGGGAGTGTGAAGAGACTTTTTAACAGGGCCAAAAGTACTGTATTACAACTATAGTGACAGATCTTATGCTTTGCTTATACATCTTTTTGTCTCTCTCTATTGTAGTTCACCCATCGGATTTCACAAGGGTTGATCTGATCATTCCAGGAGAACAATACTTTTATCTCAGGGCAATTAATGCAGCAGAGAGGCAGAAATGGCTTGTGGCATTGGGGACTGCAAAAGCCTGCCTCACAGACAACCGAACCAAGAGAGAGAAGGGTGGGTGTTGTATTTCTGCCGTTCTATGTAGATCATCTGGCTTGTGTTAATATGAAAGTGAAATATGATAATGTAATATACACTACCGTTTAGGCTGCTATTTTGAGGTCAGTACAGTACCAATGTTTATGAAAGTATATTTGGGTCACTAAGGCTGCCTTTATTTAATCAAAAATACAGTAAAAACTAGAAATCTGAATATTCAGCAACCATTACTCCAGTCATTACGTGTTAAAATGGTCGAAAAAAAAATATTTGTTGAATAGAAGGTTCAAAAGAACAACAATTAATTTAAATCTTTTGTAACAATGAAAATGTATTTTTGGTCAATTTTGCTACATTTATTGTGTCCTTGCTTAATAAAAGTATTAATTTGCTGAATAAACTTGTTTAAAAGTATAAAATAGCTGACCCCAAACTTTTAAATGTATTTTTAAATTAGGCAAGGCAAGTTTATTTATATAGCACATTTCATACACAGTGGTAATTCAAAGTGCTTTACATAAAAGGAAGTCAAATAGACATTAAAAATAATAATAATAAAAAAAATTAAATAAAAATGTTTTAAATTAATATGAGGAGAGTATGAGTATGAGAGAGTGAGAGAGATAACACCAAATTTAACACACCTGAGACCGTGTAACACTAACGAGTCACATGACACCGGGGAGAGAAAACTTTGTCCCAATTTCCACTTAGGGGTGTACTTACTTTTGTGGCCAGCGGTTTAGACATTAATGGCTGTGTGTCAAGTTATTTTGAGGGGACAGCAAATTTACACTGTTATACAAGCTTTACACTCACTACTTTACATTGTAGCAAAGTTTCATTTCTTCAGTGTTGTCACATGAAAAGATATAATAAAATATTTACAATATTAATTGAATTTAACCAATGAGATTACATAACCCATTCAGATCATGATGTTTGTTCATTTTTCAATTTTTCAAAGAGCTGTCAATTCATTTACATTTACATTTATGCATTTAGCAGACGCTTTTATCCAAAGCGACTTACAGTGCATTCAGGCTATACATTTGTATTGTCAGTACATGTGTGTTCCCTGGGAATTGAACCCACAACCTTTGCGCTGCTAACGCAATGCTCTACCACTGAGCCACAGGAAACATTTTCAAGTCTATGAAGAAAATGATGTCAACAATAGTCTCTTTTATCTTCTCAGTGCTCCAGGAAAACACAGAGGCTCTGAAAACAAAAATGTCTGAGCTAAGGCTTTACTGTGACCTTCTCCATCAGCAAGTGAGCAAAATACAAGAAAGTCCTCAAGCGGAGACGGCAGCCGTTTCAGGGTGGTAAGGGAGTGCTCGTCTTGAGTCAACCTTCTCTACACTTACTGTACCTTTCAAGGACACGTGTATATATATGACAATTAAACAATATATAAGCTGGGCAAACATCAATACAGAGTGTTTATTTGTTCATGCTTGCACTAATGAATTGTATTATCATTCTGATTTTTGTAGTTGTCTTTATCACAAAAATGAGGGGTAAAAGCCAGTCCTAAACCAATTCAGATTGGTCAACCTACTCTTAATCTTACATTTTGTTGTGCTGTGTGGGTTCCAGGTAGGGGATGAGACTGGAAATCTAGTGAAGTCCACTTGCACCACGTTCTTGAAGACCCTGGAGGAGTGTATGCATATTGCTAGCCGGACCTTCAATCCAGACCTTCTGATTCGGACCCCTCCAGGCTCTCCTCCTGTGGCCACCATCAAACCTCACAAGGTATATTAAATATAATCACTGAATGGTTGTAAATTAATTTAGTTTGTCAGAACCTAAAGTAGAATTAGAATTGTAAAAACATTTTTTTTTTTTCATAGATCAAACCTACTGATCCAAGAAATCAGCACCCAGGAGAAAAGTGAGTTTAGTTCATATTAATGTACTCTTGTGGGTCAAATGTGCTTTTGTTTTTCTCTACCATGTTTAAAATGTGTGTTATGCAGACAAAAGGACTTAAACATCTCAGGAACATCAGCACATGAGAGTGGACCAGAAAACGAACCATCTCCATCTCCTCAAGAAAACATACCTACATCTCCTAAAAGTATGACACACATTAAGTCAGATTCAGAAATGATTACGTGCAGAATTTGGTAGACCTCAACTATCATTTCCTGTCATGCCTAAGTCTTGTTTTGTTTAGGAAGTGGTTTAATGGAGGACCAGAAGCAGCCCATGGAGCCTGAAGAATCTGTAGGAGAGGAGGACATCCCGACAGAAGAAGCAGACCTTCCCCAAGAAAAACAAGAGGAAGTCTCACTGAGCCCCACACAAAACAAAGAAGAAAAGGCCACTGAAGAAATCCAGGCTGACCTGGAAGTGAACGAGCCTCAGTCTGAGAATAAACAGGAAGAGGAAGATAAGGTGGACACATTCTTCAGTACCATGAGCCACAGGTATGAGGCGCCTCCATTGCTGTGATCCTCTGAGGGAACAAGATGAATGTACTGCACACATTTACGCTATTCATAATCGTTTTTGGTTTGAAAATTAGCTATCGTCATCTTAATATCAAGTTATAAGCTAATGGTACTTTTAGAATTTTGTTTACAGAAATTCGCTATATGCAAAGTCAGCATTTCTGTAAAAAAAATCTAGATTGTGGGACTATAAATCTCCATTGAGTAACATTGTGTCCTGAGTAACCAGGTGCAGCGTGATAAAGTGACAAGCGATCAATCCTGCCTGTTCTGTTAAAGGTTAAGTCTGTTGAGAGATTGTGTGGCTTGCTGTGAAATACCACACAAAACTATTTGGACACAACTTGGTTCATCAAAACAAATGAAAACCTTTTGACAAATGCGAATAAATTCTAGATAAATTATTGTACTTGTGTCACAAAAGTTTGCTTTCAGTTAAGACAAAAAAATACTGGATACTTGCTGCGTCTCACCTGGTTGGATCATGATGTAAAAGGCACTTTCCACAAATAGGGTACCCTTGGGTGTCCCATTATTTTTTGTAAGCATTAGACGCACAAATTTTAGAAAACCAAATTAGAACTTTTTGAAAAACTATTCTCTAACATCACTTTTGTGTACAAAACTGTTTTAAATACATCACATATCTGGACCCTCCGTAATTATAGTTGAAATCTATTTGAAATGTCCCAATATAATGTTTATGGTTTGCTGTGTTCCACATTATGCATGGAAACCAGGAAGACGCATAAATAATCTTAATTCTTTGTACATTTTTTCTTCAAACCTTTATATATGATATTATAAAATGTTTAAATAACTATTAAACCAACCTAGGTGTTATATGACTTTCTTCTTTCAGACAAATGCAATCTGAGTTATATTAAAGGTGCTGAATGTAGGGTACTAGGTATTGCAGCCCAAATACCAAATATTGGAGAGGGTTTTTTCCCCCGGCCCCCCTTCCTCCTCCTCAGACTTGATGCACACACAGGTTGCCAGACTGACAACACCAACAGGAAATGAAATGAAATACGCTGTGTTTTCCGCCAACTGGCAACCCGGCCAGTGCCGAAATACAATTGGGGAAACTGGCAGTGGGCGGGTTTCACAAACCATAACACATGGCTCTGGGGGGTTAATAAATGTCTTATATCCAAAATATCCATATTTAAAACGCTATAAACCATAATCTCTAGCTTCCGCTATCATATCCGCGTTCACAGAAGAACACAGAATCTCAACACCCATTCAATGCTATTATAAACCTCGGAAGAGCCAGGACATTTTTTCATGTAACTCTGATTGCAATTATCTGAAAGAAGAAAATCATACACCTAGGATGTCTTGAAGGAGAGTAAATCATGGAGTAATTTTCATTATTGGCTGAACTATGCCTTTAAGTAGAAGTTGATGGTCAAGCACCTTCCTTTGCTGGAAAGACTCGTATTCGTACCTTGCTTGTGGAAAGTTCCAAAACAAAGAAATGAATGCCATGTAGTTTCAACATAGTGATTTCATCATGTAAAGACAAAAGTGGTTCATGATTAAATGTTTATCATGGTATGTTTTCTTTTGGTCGCTCAAAATGAGGCCCAGCCTGTGATGAGGGTTTGTAGATTATTTTGCTATTCATAATTCTTTCATCTCTTTTATGTAATAATGAGGTTATCACGTAACTACAACACTAATCTGTTCCTACAGTCTTCATTGGGCAGAAACCAAATAAAATTGAACTGTCAGTAATGTGAAATGTTATCAAAGCAACGTGTCGGTATCAGATATGAAAACATTTTCAGTATTATATCACTGTGTGAAGGTTGTGTAATCTCATTTATAAAACCTGTATTTAATGTGTGCTGTTCTTAATGAAGGACTGCATGTTCCAAACTGGTTTTCTTCTGCTTTGGCTATGCCTGCTTTTGTATTGATTGTTTTATTTAATCAAATAAATGTTTTGTTGGCGTGAACTAATGTATTGTCCTTGTCTGAATGTCTGTGGTTTTTTCTTGTAGATTTAGTGATATAATACTGGAGGACGACCGTGGTATTCCCACACAAGCCTTTTTGGATTCTTGCTATGCTATAGTACCAGTTTTAGGTAGGACACTCTATCTTTCACTCTTTCTCCCTTTTCCACCCCTTCATTGCTTTGTTTCTTTTCCCGTCAGTCCAGGTTGTCTCATTCTCTGCTTTTTGGTTTAATACCTCATTCTCCCTCAGGCATGGTCTTGCATGCGCTATGTCTTTATAGTTTATACTGGGACAGTTCGGTGAAAATCTGACCAAGAACCGGGGCCAAAAACAAGAAAATCTGCTGGCAAACAATTACAAAAGCTTTGATTTTCCTCACTTTCTTCTTAAGAACATACTGTATCAAGGTGATAATAAAGGTGATTGGGGTGTCATGCACCGGTTTGCTACTGGTACAGTTTTTAAGCCTCACTTTTTTTCTATAGTTTGAATGGACATGATGCTTCTGAAGGTGATTGGGTAAAGATTAATGGCGTTTCTCTCTGGGTTGTGGCGACTCATTACATTGCACATTTGCATGTGACTCATTGCACATAGATCACCTGCACATAAATCATTGGACTGCACACAAACTGGAATAAATTGTGATTTCCACAAATGTGTCTAGATCTTCACATTGAATTGTATGTGTCATAATTGTCTCACATTTACTGTGACCCTCACCAATATATGTGTACACTACCATTCAAAAAGTTTGGGGCTGGTAAGATTTGTTTTAATGCTCTCTCAGGCAGCATTGCTTTAATCCCAAAAAAAACAGTTAAAAAAAGTAAAATTGTCAAATGTAATTACAAAATTGCGATTGATTAAAAAAAGTACAACAAAATGTGTAATATATTTTTAAACAATTACCATTTCCTGTAAAAGTCTTTACTGCCACGTTTGATCAATGGATTCTTCCTCTTTGAATAAATGTATTAATTTCCTTCAAAAAAAATTTTTTACTGACCCCAAACTTTTGAACAGTAGTGTATGTTTAGGAAGGAAACTAACAGCTTAAACAACAGAGTAAAGGTGCATCTCAATAAATTAGAATGTCGTGGAAAAGTTCATTTATTTCAGTAATTCAACTCAAATTGTGAAACTTGTGTATTAAATAAATTCAATGCAATGTGGTGAATATGGTGACATGCCAATCAGCTAATCAACTCAAAACACCTGCAAAGGTTTCCTGAGCCTTCAAAATGGTCTCTCAGTTTGGTTCACTAGGCTACACAATCATGGGGAAGACTACTGATCTGACAGTTGTCCAGAAGACAATCATTGACACCCTTCACAAGGAGGGTCAGCCACAAACATTCATTGCCAAAGAAGCTGGCTGTTCACAGAGTGCTGTATCCAAGCATGTTAACAGAAAGTTGAGTGGAAGGAAAAAGTGTGGAAGAAAAAGATGCACAACCAACTGAGAGAACCGCAGCCTTATGAGGATTGTCAAGCAAAATCGATTCAAGAATTTGGGTGAACTTCACAAGGAATGGACTGAGGCTGGGGTCAAGGCATCAAGAGCCACCACACACAGGCGTGTCAAGGAATTTGGCTACAGTTGTCGTCAGAGGCGTCTTACCTGGGCTAAGAAGAAGAACTGGACTGTTGCCCAGTGGTCCAAAGTCCTCTTTTCAGATGAGAGCAAGTTTTGTATTTCATTTGGAAACCAAGGTCCTAGAGTCTGGAGGAAGGGTGGAGAAGCTCATAGCCCAAGTTGCTTGAAGTCCAGTGTTAAGTTTCCACAGTCTGTGATGATTTGGGGTGCAATGTCATCTGCTGGTGTTGGTCCATTTAGTTTTTTTGAAAACCAACGTCACTGCACCCCTTTACCAAGAAATTTTGGAGCACTTCATGTTTCCTTCTGCTGACCAGCTTTTTAAAGATGCTGATTTCATTTTCCAGCAGGATTTGGCACCTGCCCACACTGCCAAAAGCACCAAAAGTTGGTTAAATGACCATGGTGTTGGTGTGCTTGACTGGCCAGCAAACTCACCAGACCTGAACCCTATAGAGAATCTATGAGGTATTGTCAAGAGGAAAATGAGAAACAAGAGACCAAAAAATGCAGATGAACTGAAGGCCACGGTCAAAGAAACCTGGGCTTCCACACCACCTCAACAGTGCCACAAACTGATCACCTCCATGCCACGCCGAATTGAGGCAGTGATTAAAGTAAAATGAGCCCCTACCAAGTATTGAGCACATATACAGTAAATGAACATACTTTCCAGAAGCCCAACAATTCACTAAACATTTTTTTTTTGGTCTCCTGAAGTATTCTAATTTGTTGAGATGTGAATTCTTGGGTTTTTGCTAAATGTGAGCCAAAATCATCACAATTAAAAGAACCAAAGACTTAAACTACTTCGGTCTGTGTGCATTTAATTTATTTAATACGAGTTTCACAATTTGAATCGAATTACTGAAATAAATCAACTTTTCCACGACATTCTAATTTATTGAGATGCACCTGTACTTACAAAGACTTTCTCCCCTCAGACAAGCTTGGACCAACTGTCTTTGCTCCAGTTAAAATGGATTTTGTGGGAAACATTAAGGTAAAGTGTAAATGCAAACAATAAAATGTGTAAAATAATACATACATATTTTAAATGACATGAGCAGTGGGTTTACAGATTATATGTCATTAGTATTGGAGTGAAAAATGCATTGTGCAGCCAGTACATAAATTAATCATCTGTAATAATGAGCAGTAATGAGTAATTACTGTAATAATACAGCAAATATATAGTTAAGCTCGACCATTCAAAGTAATACCTGTGACGACTGGTTTGTTGTGGGTTTCCTTACATATTGTGATATATGAATTATTGCTTGGGAGGTCAGAACTTTTTCCCAGAGTTATTCAGTTGGAAGTATTTAACAGGGTACTGTACTTTCTCTGGATGTCTCCATAACCACTAGAGGGCATAATAGCCTGAGAGTTCATCCTCCTTATTTTGTCCATCAGAAAATCCAGCAGAAGGTGGTGTCCGATCCTGAGAGTTTCCCCACGCTGCAGAGCATCGTGCTGCATGAGGTGGAGACGGAGGTGTCACAGATGCGGAACTCGGCCACAGAAGCGCTGCTGTGGCTTAAACGTGGACTCAAGTTCCTCAAAGAATTCCTTTCTGAAATCAATACAGGGATAAAGGATGTCCAAAGAGCTCTTAGTAAGTCAGATGATCAAATCTAAAACCGTTTGTGTTGCAAAAAGAAAAGAACACCTGGTTCAAACAACTGTCCTTCAGTCAGGGCTTTGTAATGTCCCCTTTTTCTTCTTTCAGATAATGCATATGGAAAGACACTACGGCAATATCATGGATGGGTTGTTCGAGGTGTCTTTGCAGTAAGTGTTGTGCTACGATTGCTGTTTTTCCAATTTAAAGGAACATTTGTCTGACATACTTGTTCTTCATGTTCATTTTATGTTTGTCAAACACCCCCAAAAAAATTTTATACTAATTTTAACTAAAAAAAAAAAAACACATGCAATTGAGGAACCCACCACTAATCATTTTTTGCTATGTGTGGACCTCCATATTTATATACAGTATATATTTTTACATATATTTTATTTTTGCCATTTTATTGCGATTGGAGTAGGACACTATAGAGTAGACAGGAAGCTGCATGTTAGAGCACTGCCCTTCAGGCTATTTTCTCTGACCATTCGTGCTATTTTATTTATATAGAAAATAATTTTATGACCCATCCATGAAAAATCTAGTGCAGTCATTTTCTATATGGCGTAAGCTAATGATGCAATCTGCTAACAATCACATCATCACAACATGGCATGAGCTGTCTGAGAGACTGTTTCTGAGAACTTTATAAGCCTTGAACGGTTAAATACACATACTTGTGTGTATCAAAATGTCCGTCTTTGCAAGTATCCTCATAAACACAGCAATTTAGGTCTTAAGTGAAAGCAAACAGCTGAGAAAGAAAACACCAGGCAGCTCTTAAAGTGACAGCAGTCTATTCCTGTTGTCTGTCATTCATGTTAATCAAACAACAAAAGATACAATTTCTTACTGCTCTCGGATGTACAGCGCTCTCTTCCACCTTCAATACCATGACTGAGGTGTCCTTGAGCAAGGCACCGAACCCCCAACAGCTCCCCGGGCCCCGCAGCATTAATTGCTGCCCACTGCTCCGGGTGTGTGTTCACTGCTGTGTGTGTGTGTGTGCACTTGGATGGGTAAATGCAGAGCACAAATTCTGAGTATGGGTCACCATACTTGGCCGTATGTCATGTCACTTTCACTTTTTATATCGTTACCGTGAAATATAATTATTCGTATCATGATTTTGGTTATATCGCCCACCTCTATAACGCATTTTCAGAAACCCTCCACCTCCCCCAGCTCCACCTATATAAATCGAATAATTGAATGTATGCTATATATTCACAGCAGCTAGTTTTTGAATATGCTTGCAGTAGTAAGTCTCTGTACTTGTTCTGCAGCAATGTTGCAGATCTATTCAGCAAAGACCAAATACATTAACACTGGCATGTCCATTACAATGCAACAACAATTCCAAGATTTGTAATGATCGATCGTTTTATGGCACAGGCTGTGCATATATTCTATAAAAATTTAATTTAGTATTCCATTTGAAAATAAAATAATATACAGCTTTGGAAAAACATAACAACATGCATTTAACCCCCCTTAGGCCTTTCTGACTGTGTTTGTGTTTATTTTAGCTGGCTCTACGGGCTGCCCCATCCTATGAGGGCTTCATGGCTGCTATGGTTTCTCATGAAGGCGATGAGCTGAAGGATGGCTTTAAAACCGGCATGCATCGAGACCTAGACGTCTACCTGCCAGCTATGCAGAAGCAGCTGTCCATCCTGGATGCTCTCTATGAGGAGTACGGCTTGGAATCAGATGAGATCGTGTGACCGACTAACACAAATACACCCGCACAGCAAACAGAGCTTGCTTCTGACGGAGCTCGTCGGTTTCAGTGGTGAAGATGTAACTCTTTAACCTGCTGTGGTAACCGAGCTCGAATATAGTGTTGAAGACAGGGAGGTTTCTGTGAGGGCAGGGCTCGCAAAGCCTGACCAGTAAGAGTGTGTTGGATAATGTGGCATATGCAGACTCCAGTAACAGTCATTCCTGCGAAATTTAAAAGCCGCATCAAAATAATGCTAGCTGAGGGGGGCAGGGTGTGATTCCAAGTGTTTTCAGGGAACAGGTGTATTTTTAGAAACCTTCTGTGGCATAATCAAGTGTTTTGTTGACATTGGTATTTGGTTGTATGTTTTTGATACACTTTTAGGCATGAGAGTACAATGGCAGATAAGCTGAAGATATTGTTTACCTGGCAGTGAAGGTGTTAGTCGCAGTACCCTTATTTACAGTAAAACTGCACATGTGCTTTTCTCCTCACTTAAAATATTGCATTACTTTTGTTCAAATACTCTCATCTCGTTCGTTTTAGACTAGCACAAAACTAAGAACTTATTCAGAGACTTTTGGGGATTCAGATAAACATGCTGTGTATTCATAAAACCAAGTGCTTGCGTTAAATATACAGATACTGTGGTGGGCTAATTTTTGCAGTGACACAATCTTGGTTTAATCCAGAGCATGTGAGTGAAGCGATGTTGCGCTCAGCTCAATATTCCAATTTGTGGGCGTGCGCTCTGCTCAGTCGCTCACGGCCAAAGCAAACGTTCTGCTCGCGCTCACCGGTAAACCAAATCCCGCTCAATCACACACTGACATTACATTTTTTTTTTCGTTTATAATTAAATTATTGAATAAATGTCTCAATTAAAGCAGTAGTCCGATAAGCAACGGTTATGTTTCAGAGTGACGTTCAGCTTGTAGAATATTATTAATTGAAATGTATTAAATTAAAATAATTCATTTAAAAACGTGTTTTGTTTTTGAAGCCACTTGGCAAACCTTCGTGAAAAAATAAATAACTGAAAAAGTATACTTTTCCATGAAAACAGCTTCAGTTATTGTGCAACAGAACGATCAAAACACGCACACAAGATGAAAAGAACATATAGAATTGCACGAAATACACCTTGCTTATCAGACCCATGAAAGCACACACAAGACGAAATGCACTTAAATAATACTTTGTGGCGTAAGTAAAAGAAACACATTTTCTAAAATTAAAATAGTCCAAAATTGCAGGGAAATGCGGTCTAAAACGTCTCAATCTTCACAGGATTTTAGAATTAGTTTTTTGAAATATTAGCTTAGACAAACTATTGCTTAGCCTATTCCACAGATTCTCGAACTAGCAAATTACCAAAGGGCATTTTGGGCTGAGCGTATTGAGCGAGCGGAGCAGGATCTTCAGAAAGGCGCTCTCCGCGCTGAAGGAAATAGGACCGCTCCGCTCACATGCTCTGGTTTAAACACATTCACAATGGCTCTAATTCAGGACTTGTAGGATCAACTTGGTAAGAGGGACCAAAGGAGAGTTTCTTCTTCATGATTTTGAGTAAAGATTTCCTACTATTGAAAACATGTAGCTTTAGCTCTACAAAAGGAAAGATGTCATGATATTTCCTCAGTGACTTTATTTATTGACTTATTTATATGAATAGTAATTATAACTGTTGATTTTATTGTAAGAATCACACTATGCTTATTCTCAAATCATATGAATGATACAAATGTGTGCATGTTGCATTGCATGGATTATGTTTTTATATTTTGACATTAATCTAGATTTAGACAGCATGGGGTCAACAAACCTGTATGCATGTATTTCTTCTATTGAACACAAAATAAGATATTTTGAAGAATGTTGGTAACAAAACAATTGATGGTAGACATTGACTTCCATATGGAACAAATACTATGTTTGGTTAACAATATTCTTCAAAATATCTTGTTGTGGATGAACTATTCAGTTGAAGTTTTGACATTTTAAGAATAGCACACAGGATCCATGTTGTCATTCACTAGTATTAAATATGTCTGTATGTTATGCTTTTTTATATGTATTTGCTAAATGTAATTTTTTAATTGTATGTCATTTATACCAAATTGCCTGCAGTGGCTTTCTTTTTTTTTATTAAAAATTCTAAATATCTCGCAACCTAGATTAATTTAGTATTTTCTGATTCATGAGGTGACCAATAACAAGCATTATTCATTCAAGTGACTTTTAGACATCTCCGTTGTAACACTCAATCCTTCAATATCTGGATGTGGTTGCTGGGATACTCTCACCACAACAAGGATCATCTCTAGACTCCGTAATAAGGGCCGAGAATAGAAGGATTGTTTTTACGTGCACTTGTGCATGTGTGATAGAGGGAGAACTGTTTCTGATGTTTTTGTTTATCAAAACACACTGAAAATACCCAGAGGCAGTGGTTCACTTTGACTGTTTTGAGTGTATTCTACATGACCAATCTGTAGTGACTAAATATAATGGTACAATGAATACAGTATTTATTAAATGGACGTCATGACAGTTCTGAGAGGAGTTATATTGCATTCCATACTCAATGGAAACACTTTATCTATGCAGCGTTGCTCCATCCATTTCTAAGGGGTGATGGGAAAACATTCGGGAGAACTTCTTGGGCAGGCGGCATGATGGAATTAGCAATTGGATGCTAAATTAATCTCTTGCAACACCCTTCCAACACTCTATCAAAAACTTCTTGGCCCATGAACAGAGTTTTCCAGTGACCTGAATGCAAGCTTCTTGGAAGAAGACGTCTAATATGTTTATTAGATTTTCAACCAACCAATCGGAATGTAAATTATTTTTGATCAAGCAGTATCACAAGCTTTCATACAACATTTAATTTAACAAGTTAATACAAAACGCATTCCACTATACTGCTTTTCAGTGTGCTAAAACTAGACTGACGTATTTAACTGTTGAGCAATGGTCACGTGTCTTTAGCAAACTCTTGCACATGACAGCATTTGAAAAATGTAATCTTTTCAAAAATGCATCTCTAAGACCTTGTTTCGTGTTATTTAACAGTAAAAATGCGTTTTCTGTAAATTAACCCTAATGATATTTAGTTCCTAAATTAATCAAGGTTTGTTGAATGAATTGAGGTAATGATTCAATGCTGTATCCGTACTGGATTATGCAATGCATGTTGTCATTGTAAACCTACCCTAAAGCATGGACATACAAATTGCAACATTTAACAGAATATAAATTCAAAATGTGAAAATATATTTTCACGCAACACTGCAGCTTTGACATTTTTGTTCTTTGTATTAAGGCAAGAGTCAATGTGTGATACTACATTAGCAACCGTAACCTATGGCATCAGTTCCATTGCTGCCCATTCATGAATCCTCTCACATGTCCATCGAACATTGTGTTTATCAACACTATGCAGCTCAACCAATCAAATTAGAAGGCTGCAAACAGCTGTTCTATGAAATATATTAAACTGCTGCAGAGATTATGTATTTGTAGGCCAAAACCAGGAAACAAAGAAATGTTTGCACTTCTGGGGCCTCATTTATAATGTTTGCTTTGCACACACACAGATTTGATCTTAGAGTGTGCGTGCGCTTAAATATTTGTAAAAACTCCCTTTGACGTGGAAAAGTGCTTATCCTCATGTCAGGGTGGCTGAGCAGACGTACACTGTTTCTTGTCCGACGTACTGCACATTTTTGAAATGAAGAGATGTATGCATCATCTGGAAGCTGATTAAATAAGCTTTCCATTGATGTATGCATCCATTGATGTTTGTTAGGATAGGACAATATTTGACCAAGATATACAACTATGTGAAAATCTGAAATCTGAGGGAGCAAAAAAATATAAATATTGATGAAATCTCCTTTAAAGTTGTCCAAATGAAGTTCTTTGCAATGACCATTCAAAATGACCTAATCAAAAATTAAGTTTTGATATATGGACAGTAGGAAATGTACAAAATATCTTCATGGAACATGATCTTTACTTAATTTCTTAATGATTTTTGGTATAAAAGAAAAATTGGTAATTTTGACCCATACAATGTATTGTTGGCTATTGCTACAAATATACCCGTGCTACTTATGACTGGTTTTGTGCTCCAGGGTCACATATGTTAATGACATTAATTAGGAGTCATTTACAAGGCAGAGAGATTTTATCATTCGTGAATCAGATTTCACATCTGAAAGAGAGGTGTATGTGTGTTTTCTGTGCGTACGTTCATTGTATAAATCACACGAACGCATATTTGCGTGATGAGCGTAAGCTCAAATTTAGGATAGTTTCTGCGCAACATTTTATAAATGAGGCCCCAGGATCCATTGTCCTTAAGTCAATGTATTTTTTTTTTTTTGGAATGGGTTTTGATTAAATGCCTACAATAAGATGTAAGGGTAACACAAGCTAAATATATTTCACATTTTATTCCTTGACATAAACTTACATCAGAGGTTATTGTCTGCTTTTACAGCCTCATTTTGTTGCCTTATTTCCTGCAATAATCCAAAAGCCAATGGAAAAATCCTACTGACTCTTTGTCGAGGCAAACAGGGAAATGCTAACTTCCAGGGTGTGGCCAAAAAAATGTCATCACATCACTCTATAGCATTTATTGTCCTTGTCAGTAAAAGTTAGCTAGTTGATTCTGTATTAGACTTTTATATTGATGAACACTCATCTAAGATTTAAGAGTTCTTGTGATTTAGCCCTTTGTTCCTGGCTATTATCCATCCATTTATTTCTAGTTTATATGTGTTTGTGTATGTTGTTCATTTCCTGCCATTCTATTGCATGTTTGCCATTCCCTCCGTAGGTCAGGGATTTTCACTGGGGCCTCGGGTGACAGCTGGGTCCTCTCTGTTTCCTGCCTGTGAGGCCCCTGTCCTCCATCCTACACCGGCACCCGAAACATGACACCACTAAACCTGCATTGGTATAATCCATCATCATACTTACAATATGGCAGCTGTCTTTTTCCTATTTAATTTAATCACAGTCTGCAGAGCTGTTTCCAAAATTTTCCCAAGCACTATTTCTTTGCTCATTCATTCCATAAGTCCACAGAATGAGTAAAAGAAGCAAAGACATTTCAACACTGAGTGTCTCGTAAGTGCTTCAGGCATCATATTTTTGTGAGATTTTGGGGGAGTTAATTTGGTGCGACACTCGTAGAATTATTTTGCAGCTAGCCGCTGAGTTTACATCGATTGTACACTTGTTGAGGTGCATTATGGGATTGAAGTACATGAACGCCATTAAACTTTACATTACGTCAGGGTTTCCCAAGATGGTACTTGGAAAAGAAAAGGAGAAAAAAAGAATTATGCAAAGTCAACACATTATGAATAATTCCTGTGTGAATATGCAAACATTTAATCAATAAAGATAATATGATTATGAGCATTTTAAAATGTAATATAATCGAATTTTACATTTTTTGGTATTTGATTACATAATCTAGATTATATATAATCAGTTACTACCTTGAAAATAGTGCACTATATAGGTAGCGATTTGGGACAGTTTAGGATTTCACCAGCATACATTTCAAATACCAGACTATAAGATTATTAGAAAGTTTCCACCCAGCCTCAATGGAAAGTCCTGGGCAGCTTTAGCTAAATAAGACCCCATTTGAGCCCCTGCAAATGCAACGGAGGTCTCACCTCACACCCTGTTCCATGCGGCCCCCTCTTCAAAGTCTCATACTGGCACATTCCCAACAAACTTCAAAATCAGATTGTGTTATGCAATGTATATATAAGATATTGCCTAGCTCATCTGCAGGCAAATTACCGTAATGTGATTAGCGGATAAAGATATGGCTGTGTAATATGGTTACTGAACGGCAACCATCTTCAAAAATCTGTGTACCCAACTCAGGGTTCCTGCCAACCTTTACAAACACACACACACACACAATAAAAAGCCAGTCCAAAGCCATAGCACAATACTTTTTCAGGCTCTATGGTCCATTTCTCCATCGGCACAAAGTGTTTCTTTCCTGGAAAGCTGTCGACAGCATCCCTTTTATCTTTCTCTGTCACCTTCCGTCTCCTCCGTGATCAATACACTGTCAATCACTGTCAGGCCTCACGCCCACATATACAGTCTCTGAGCAGCAGAGCCGGAGACTCAGCAAAGAAATGCTGATGTAACTGTGGCTGGCTGTGATCTAGCACAGAGCTTAGTCAGCTAACACCTTGATAAGCAAGAAAACTCAGCAATGAGAGCAGTAGGATGTTCTCTGAAGGCCTGCCAACATAAAAATGTTAGCAATGCCAACCCTGATATCACAAAAAATTACTTTTAAAAAGTGTAAGAATCACTTCAGTCAACATAAAGGCACATTCATAATCCAGCTTCTGTGGAACAGAAAATCCAGTCTAACAGTACTTTCCACTTTTTAAAACACTCTGTGGTCTGTGTTTGTGCATAGTGAGGGGGGTTTAGTGTTACCTTTTCTGCCTTTATGAGTGAACCAATTGCCTTCATTTGGAACTATTTTTCTGGCAGAGCAAAACTTGATAAAAATTGTCAAAAATGTAAAGAATCAAATACATTACACAACTTTTACCCAGATGTTTGCCATGAATGAGCCAAAAGTCAGAGACGATCTGCAGTTTTTCAGCAGTCCGTTTTTTAGCTTCACATTATGATTCCATCCAGTCTGAGGGTATCAAATATATTTGATATTTTTAGCCAATTTTACAACTAATAGTGTTTTCATTCGTCATGTCTTCTAGCAACAATGCATGCTTCTGCATGGGTTTGTATTGTTTGGAACATCTGGTAGTGTGTGATGCCAGTTTTCTCTGTAACCATTTACATAGTCAACAAATGTATTATACAGACTAACTCAACATAAATTTTTCGTTCATTGCGCTGTTGTACAAAAACAAGATCACAATTTTTTCTGTTGGTATATTATCCTAAAACAATTAAAGGGGACATCGGATGCAAAATTCACTTTACAAGTTGTTTAAACATAAATGTCTGTTGGAAGTGTGTGTACACATCCATCCTATAAGAATAAAAATCCACCCAGTGTTTATTTTTTTAAGTCCCCATTTTAGGGTTTATCAGACTGTTCTGAAATTCCTGTCAGAATGACGTAGTTCTTGTTGGACTTCAAATCGTCCTGCGTGATCAAAAATCGAAGGAAGGCTTCAAATATCAAAGTGTTGAAATTTATTGATCAGAACAGCGCAGCGCGCTGGGTTGTCTCTCAGACCAACGTCTCACAGAGAAACAACAACAGGGCAATATTTCACAAAGTATTTATAGATATTGTGTCGATTTGTGTCCTTTTCTCGTTGGCCAGCAGAACCGTCAACGCTCCTCCAACATTCTTCTCCCTTTGTTCCCTTTGGGTCCTTGGTACAGAATGTTCTCACAGTGTGCTTCTTTGTCTATGTGCTTGTAGCTTCTTCAAACATTACGTCACATTACATTCCATAATGTATCAAAAAACACATCAGTTACAGCTCATAGCATTATACTCCCAGCAAGCACTATAATTAAACTTTAATAAACAATCCCATAAAAATCATCACATATTGATTATATTCATAGTATAATATAACTACTATGAGTTAGAAAAATGTAAATCCCTCAATCCCTCTCTTGACCTCTGAAAGAGGTCACACATCATTTTCCTCATCATCATCACCATATTGAGTAAATAACATACTATAAAAGAAAAACAACACAACATATCCCCCCTATGAGACTTTACTGAGTCTCACCACTAATATCCCTTATCCAGAGTGCAACATCACAAGTCCACCGTCCTTCTATCCTTCTATGAACCAATAAAGGTCCTCCATCATCTTTTCTCTTAACAAATGGCTTTTTCATGTTATTGCACTCCAGAGGAAGTCAGATCCAAACATCTCCTCTCACCATTGACTAGAGAAGAGTAAAAGAATCTACTTCCCTACCTATACATTATTGGGGGTTAATGAACACTCAAAATAAATCAGCAATGTGTTTTAAAGCATGTGCATGTCTTTAGCCTTGCCCATGGTTGTCATGGTTATGTAGAGTACATGAATGATTAGTCAAATGATTATACTTATCAAATATCAAGATTAGAAAAACAAAGTAATATAATGCAATATATTATGCACTGGTCTATCCCACGCTGCCAGAGGAACTCCAAACATTTCCGGTAGCTTGGAGCTCTATCTGGTGATTGTTGTCCTTCGTTGCCAGAGGAGCTCTTAGGCAGCTTCAATGCCCTTCAGCACTTTCTGGTGTTGGAGTAGATGGTGGGTTTTTAAACCTCCAGTTGAATCTACTCATGCTGCTAAGCACTGAGATGCTCGTCGGTCCTTTCTTCTTTTCATATTTTCCAGTGATAATTCTCCAGTGTTAAAAGAAATAAACTACATACTGATAATGAAGGTTAAATGATGAATACTTGCAAATAAGTAGTAGGCATACAGTCTTTTCTTATCGTCCCCTTTTCTGGTTGCATTGCCTCGTAACACGGACACTGACCTGCTTAAAACCTTCAACGTTTTCTTTCTTTGCAAAAAATAAATAATTACATTTCACATTTGATGTATATAGGAGATTAAAATGCTCTTTAGAAATAAATGATTTCAGAATGAAAGATAAAGATTTCAAAACAAATGACTTCAGGAAGGGGTATATGCCAAAATAAAATACATAAAACCATCTAAACTTCCTTCCTACTCTATCCAAATATTCTAATGTTACTACATAATATGAAAAGAAAATACAATGAAGATATTAACTCCCTTTCTATCAAAAGTTACAATATGGGGTAAAAATAATAAATGAAAATAAAAGGCACCCCTTCCCTACCACTCGGTCAAGGATGTTTTACACAAATTCATCCAGTTCATCCAGTCCAGGTCCCACTGTATACATGTTGGTGCATCCAACATCAATTCCAGTTGGTCTCACTGACACATTAATCATCTGTTTGGCTGTAGCACTGGCCAGCATTGATCTCCTCTCTCAGGTTTTTCAGTTTCCACCATTGCTTTGGTGAATGATACATCTGGGGCTTGGTAGGTGAATGCAAACAGTGGTTGGCTCTCCTCAGCTAGGGGAACACTGAAAAAAGCTTCTTTCCTCTGTAGTATTTCTGGTAGGGGGTAATATATCAGCCCTCCCTCACCTGGCGATCCCTCAGGCTCCTCACCCACCCTCTCTTGGACCTGAGTCTTCAGGTCCACTGCAGTCTGTGTTAGAGACCTGTTAGGGGGGTCACATGAAGTACAAGCAGACAAATGATACCAAGTGTTGCCTTTTCCTGCTAGGCGAACACAATGCAATGTTCTTGAGGTGACTCTCAGGGGTTCAGTCCATCTGGCTTCATTGTCCGCAGTGACCTGCTGGGAAAATTTTAATCAGAGCAGTTAGTTTGTCAAAATAAACACAGTATGATAAAGGTGTGATTTGGTCAGGTTTCAGTGGCGTTGAAGGTCCAGGGAATGATCGACCTGTAAGCAATTCAAATGGTGTGAAACCAGAAATCCTGTTAACAGAGGAACGTACAAACATTAATATCAATGGAAGGACAGATAACCACGTTAATTTGGTCTGTGCATAGATTTTAGCCAATTTCCATTGCCGCAGAGGTGAAAAGGTGAAAGCTGCCGTATTTACAAATGATATGACGGAATGAGCTGTGATTAACCTTCCCATAAATGTAACTGATGGCCTGCTGACTTGCAATTTTTCTCTGCTAACCTTAAATCCTGAAGCATATAGCAGTTGCAATATTAAGTTAGTTGCCCGTGGGCACTCTTCATTTGTTGTGGCAGCGAGCAACAGGTCATCAACATACATTATCAAGACACAGTCTGGGGAAATGTGCATTTTGTCAATAGTTTTTTAGTATTTGATTAAAAATCCCTGGTGACAGGATGAAGCCTTGCGGCAATCTGTTATAAGAGTACTGGCGGTCTCTATAGGTGAACGCTAAACATGACTTACCACTACACTCATTAGGGATGGGGAAATGTCTAATTCTACCCAATAAATGTCAGCTGCCTCCTTTAATGGCCCTCCTAATAGAACATTCTGTCTGCAACCTGTTGGAGCAGTCTGTGAGCAATCAACCTGTGTACCATCTGGAAAAGTCACTATGACCCCTTGTGGTGAACATAAAATACTAGCCCCAAATTTAATAAGTAAATCCCTTCCTAGCAGAGGTACAGGAGCATTCGAGGAGTATAGAAATGAGTGTGTCAGGCTTTGATTCACAACCTGGACGGTTAATTATTATTATTATTATTATTGTTTTTTTTTTTTTTTTGCCAATGTTCTAACCCACCAGAGAAACCCATGACTCCCACTGTTTTATCACTTAGATCTTTGTCTGTGATTGTGCCTCTTGTTACAGTGGAATATGTAGTTCCAGTATTCACCAGAGCCCTTAGTGGTTTGTTGTCAACCACTATTTCCATGAGGGGTTCAGCCATTCCCCTTACGGTGGTTCTCTGTGGGCCCCTTCAACAGTCCCCCGCGTCTCCCTCCGGGCCCCATGTTGGGTGCATAGGCGCCTGTAGGTTGGCTGGAGACGGGTGTTGTTGCCCCGAGTATCGTGAGGTGTATGGTCCCCTGCTACGACCACCAGGACCACCCCTATTAGGACCCCATCCCCTTGCAGGTGGCCCTGAAAATTGGCCGCCCCTTTGCTGTGAGGGGCAATCTGCTTTCCAATGTTCACTGCTGCCACACACAAAACAAACACCTCTCTGCTGGCCCCCACCTCTGCCTCGTCCACCTCTAAAACCCATATTCCCTCCCAGCTGTCCTCTATTACCTCCCCAATTACCCCCCTGTTGCCCTGTTGGATGGTTGGTTTCTCCCTGAACATACCCAAAATATGCGGGAATGACTGATGGGGTGGGTGGGTCATTCACAGACTGCTGGGACATTTGTTTAGTTTTCTTTGGACCATTGTTTCTAGCTTGATCTAATTGTAATTTAAGCAGCTGATTATCTGTCTTCTTGTTCTTTCTGCTATGGGGATGTAACTTCCCGTCTACATTCATAGTGCCTTTAATTACTATTCTGAGACCTTCCCTTCCCTCATCTTCACTTTCTATAACACTTCCCTGTCTGCTTTTCTCATCTCCTTCATGCATACTTCCTTCTTATTCTAACTCCCCTCTCAGTAAAGACCTACCTTGCTGCTCAGCAGCATCCATTCTTGCTGATAACAATTTAATTCGCTCATTCATCGTGTCCATTTCCTCTATTTCTACTTCCACAGCTCCCTCTTTCACCATAACTTTTACCTGTTGTAAATCCTGCTGTGGGACATAGGGGGGTGGCTTCACTGATTTCAGATCAGGATATAACCCTGGAGGCGGAGCCAACCCCATCTGCTCCAAAGCTCTACCTTGTCCATTTCCTGACTGTCTCTTCATTTCTTTCTCTGATGCCTCTGCTTTCACATGCTCTCCCCTTTGACTTTACTGCCAGCAGTGTTTTTCTCCCACACACATTTGCTCGCACACACACACACACACACAATCTCAGTGAGCTCATTTTCTCTTGCGCACACACAGTGGGGCCCCCTTTCTCTCTCTCACACTCATACAGACACAGACAAAGAAAAAATACCAACAAGTTTTGATCTCTGTTTGGGAATGAAAAATCAATCAGTTTTATCTTTTTCTTTATCAATAATTCATTTTCACATTTTGATCACAACGCGTCGGCAACTTGGATAATGTCCAAATAGCTGACGCCAATTTCATGGTATATTCTAATTTTTTCAACTCTTATATAGTTCTTAACAAATTTTATTCTCCATAGCTCTAATTTTGGTGCTAATAACACCAACATTTTGTGGGATTATCCCATCCATTTTCAATACAAATCTGACTCCATTTCTTTGTGACAGGTGGGCACCCGTATTCTTCACACTCACGTTCAAATTCAGACATTTTTAATAATACACACAATGCACTTTAATAATCTGATACTCTAGATTCACCAACTGCTGTAGGATTATAAAACCCTTCAGTCTTCTCAAAAAATGATTAAGTAGAAACAGAAAGAATTAGCAACAGAAAGAAATGATTATAGGAATAAATGCACTCACTCACACAGCTCAAACAGCCCCCACCTTTTTTACTCTCTCTGTCTCTCACAGCTCAAACAGCTCAAGCGAGAAAGACACAAATAGGTCTTGTTCCCTTTTTCTTTAAATGTACAATCAAACAGTTTTATCTTTTATCAACAAATCACAAAAACAACATTTCATTCAACAGATGCAAAATAATAACCCAACACCACAAATAAAACGACTACAGCAATTTACACAGCAATTCCATATGGCAAAAATATACAACAATAATGATCATTCAATTCTTAGGCACATCACTCAAATTATGTCACTCGGAAACCCTCTGCAGTCTAATACCACTTGGAAATCCTCCGCAATCTTTTATCCTTTTTATGTCACTCGGGTAATTTTTGACAGCCTATTTGTCACAAAGAACCCTCTGCAACTTTAATCTCTGTCACTCGGAAACCCTCCGCAACCTAGTGTCACTTGGGAGCCCTCCGCAACTTATTTAAACCTTGTCACTCGGAAACCCTCCGCAACCTAGTGTCACTTGGGAGCCCTCCGCAACTTTAACCTTTCGTCACTCGGAAACCCTCCGCAACCTAGTGTCACTTGGGAGCCCTCCGCAACTTATTTCTTGACCGGGTGGACTGGTTACCCCTCGGTTCTTGACCGGGTGGACTGGTTACCCCTCGGTACTCACAATAATTTCTGATCAATATATATCAACACTTGTTTTTATTTTCTTTAAATGGAACAGAATACAATTCAAATTCAACACATAAATTTAGAATGTCCAATTGCAGAATTTGTATTTAACAGGTTTCTGCTTACCTTTTTTATTCGGTACCGTGTGTTGAACTCAAATGCGTTCCATCCCGGAATTGGACCTCAACCCCTTAGGTTTACAGCCTTGTTCTTCGATCACGTCGGGGTCACCAAATTGTTGGACTTCAAATCGTCCTGCGTGATCAAAAATCGAAGGAAGGCTTCAAATATCAAAGTGTTGAAATTTATTGATCAGAACAGCGCAGCGCGCTGGGTTGTCTCTCAGACCAACGTCTCACAGAGAAACAACAACAGGGCAATATTTCACAAAGTATTTATAGATATTGTGTCGATTTGTGTCCTTTTCTCGTTGGCCGCCAGAACCGTCCAACGCTCCTCCAACATTCTTCTCCCTTTGTTCCCTTTGGGTCCTTGGTACAGAATGTTCTCACAGTGTGCTTCTTTGTCTATGTGCTTGTAGCTTCTTCAAACATTACGTCACATTACATTCCATAATGTATCAAAAAACACATCAGTTACAGCTCATAGCATTATACTCCCAGCAAGCACTATAATTAAACTTTAATAAACAATCCCATAAAAATCATCACATATTGATTATATTCATAGTATAATATAACTACTATGAGTTAGAAAAATGTAAATCCCTCATTCTGTACAGGCCTCTCCAACAATAGTGGATTGACAAGTCCATCTTACCTTAGACCCGCCCTGAGTGAGCTGTGAGCTGTCCGCCATTGTGTCACCTCCGGTGCAGGGGAAGACAAGATGTCTCCGATTAAGCGATTGAGGTGTTTTGTTGTTGGATGTAATAATGAATATAGCAGTCGTCATTTACTTCCGACATCTGAGCCGCTGAAGACGCAGAGGATTAACATTACTTTCATTTTGAAGTGAATGCGCCGATCCCGATCTTCCTAAATGCGTCTATGTTCGCGCAAATCATTCATGATCTAGCTTCATCTACAGAAGATGTGAGTATAAAGTTTTTTTATGAATCTTTGCAAATCGCCTAATAACGTGCTACCAGTTTTGCGGTTAAAGTAAACGGTATTGCTCGTCACCCCATGGAAGAGAGGGGCGGGGTCAGCAGAGTTCATTAGCATTTAAAGCAAAATGGACTAGAATGGCTTGCTAAAAACAGAGCTGATTTTGACATTTGATTTAGTTTTTTACACTACCCTTGAGATATTTTAAACAAAGTATGTTATAGACTTTTCATTAATACCCTAAACTAAATAATCATATCAACTTATGGAAAATAGGCATCTGATGACCCATTTAAAGCTGGTATACACAACTTTTCAAATCTGAACATATTTTATAACACTAGGTATCATACACTCTACGAGTTAATTTTTATTTTCTCTGTAAATGGTAACAGAATAATTGGCCATCATATACTAATTTACTAAAGGCTGGAATACATTTCACAACATTTGCCAATTTGCTATTTGGACGAAAGTCGATGATAGTTGCAGTCAAATATGACAGATTGGACAGTGTGTGTGATAGGCAAGACTTTTTTTAGATTCATATGATTCCATCCAGTCAGAGGATATCAAACATGTTTGATATTTTCAGCCAATTTATGAAAACATTTTTCACACATCTCATAGCAACAAGGTGCATCATATTTCTGCCTTGTGCATCATACAATAAAAAAGATGATAAATCTGTCACCTCTGACTGCTCAAAATCTAAAGATTGGCTCTGACTTTGGGCAACTAGCATTGACAATTTGTGTAATCTATTACATCATTTTGATGAAAGAATATGAAGACAAAATCCTCACACAATTCATTTTTAGGAGAAGAAAATGAATGGGTCCAATATAAACAACAGTGATACAGCAAAAGTGAGCTTTTCAAGCTTTATTTTAACATCATTACAGGACAGAATCAAACAAGTTTTAATACTGAGAACAGTTTTTAAATTACACTAGGACAAAACATTCAGTCTCTTTTGTATTTGTTTGTTGTGCAATATCTGATGTTAAAATCTTTCCTCAATTTGTACAAATCTGAGGATAACAGTCAGTTACAAGCTAAATGCACTTTAAACTCCAAAAACGCCTGCCTGTCATAAGCCATCAATGTATGTGGCAATTTTGCTCTTTTGAACAAGAGTATACAATATAAACATGCAGTTTCACCAGAATAATACATTCAAGACACTTATTTTGATAATATATCCATATTATTTTACATGAAATCTACAGATAAGTCAGGAATATCACCCCAGAAATGTAAGCAAAGAGGTTTCTGTAGCAAATGCATAATATAGCTTATGGGAAACTGGCTTGATAAAAAAACTTAAAGATACTTAAGCAAGATTTCACTGAATTTAACAGTAAGTAAGTGCTGTATGCTACACCTCAGGTCCTGTAATCACAAAGGCTAAAGCACATCGTATATGCTGAGGTATATTCAGACTGGACTTTGGCATAAGTCAGTTTAAAGTCTTTGGGACAAAACAAAAAACAGTCCAGCCTTAATCCAACAGTCTTTAGCCTGAATAGCAGCAAATGCTACCCCTGCAATAGCAGACAGTACAAAATGTTCAATAACAGCTGTAGAGCCTTCACATACTGAATGGTTTTTCAAACACAACCTCATGCCAATTACAAACTATTTTGCGTTTGATGACTATATAGAATAAATTTGTAATCTGCTTACACCCCACTGATGGTTAGGTTTAGGGATGGAGCTTCATACTTGCTGTTTTCTGAAAACCACATTGTGGGAATTCAAACAAAACAACAGCGTGAAATAAGCTATATAACTGTGGAATATGTGCACCCTACTCCACACATGGAGGTGGAGGGGTTATGGATATATTTAAGTGGTTTCCTGAGATATGATGGAAATGTCAACTAAGTATGACCCCATAAAACATACTGAGAGCCTGGAAAGCAGGGTCTTCTAATCTTAAACATCCTAAATATTGTCAGTCAGTAGTATTATTGTGGTTAGTGTTTAAGTACATTTCTGCAGCCTTTTTACATGAAATAGTCTGTGAAAACACACATTTTATCCCTAGGGTCCAAAAATAACACCTGTCATGCGCCAAACTAAAATAAAATGTGAATTTGGTGCTTAAATAAATGGTTTTACTGGCCATTTGGGTCACTGCAACAATGCAAATTGCAAGAAACCACTAAAATTTGTGTATAAATGGTTTATGAGATGTAGCGTTTCATATAAGGGTGAGTAAAATGGTTGCAAATGTGACAAAAATGTACATTATTTCAACAAACAAGTCTAGTTGATATGCATCCATGTGTGATTTCTTGTGTTTCTTGAACGTGACAAACCTCGCAAACCGTGACGTCCAATTTGCAAAGAAATGAAAAAAAAGCATCATTATGGGGTGTATTCCAATCAGAATATAGGTTCCCATTCCAGTCACAACTTTGCCATCTTTTTTTTTTTTGGGAGTACACATTTACCTGACATATTTATCGGTAAACACATTTCTAACATTTTTTTATGATGCTGCCTTGAATTTCTTTTTGAGTAAGGTGATTGAATCTGACTCAGGCAGTGAATCGGTCAGAGATGTTACGGAGTTTGACTCCCTCATTGAGCTTCGAATATTTTTTTTGGTTATGTTTGATTAGTATAAAAAATATTGAAGATACTGAATGTTGGTACTGCATATGATATGGTGGCACTTCTGAACAAACATCAAGTGATGTTTGTCAATTTAACAGTCATTTGGCTTATAATTGTGCCATTTTATGAGCTCTTAAATTATTTTTTTTCTTCAGTTTACCCACTATTGGGATGTATGGCAACAAGTTAATTTTGTACCCAGTATGCAAAACTGTACTAAACCTAACGTACATCAGTGTTATTTAAGATAATTAAATTATTAGGTTTCTTCCGAGGCCAAGCACCAGTTTGGTCTGCCTGCGTAATATTACATTTAAAGATATGAGCCACTTAAATTTGTTCAGTTACATGCCTTGGTAATGATCTCTGCTGACATGTCTACAGCAATCTCAGCCTCATGCAAAATACTATAGTAAGAGCAGCCTATGTGAGGAAAAGTGGGGTGGACCAGGAGAAAACAGCTTTTCTCTGAAACAGTACTACAGTACTTTGAGGTATTGAGAAGTCCTTCGCCCATTTCCAAGAGGCAACCAACTCACCTGTTTCCTCTTAGTGCAGCCAACCACGCTGGCCAAATGTTGAGCCAGGGCCGAATGCAGGCAGCAGAGGCTGAATGAATTGAGAATGGCGTCTGAAGTCCAGTTAGAGTTCTTAAGAGCGCGAGCAAACGTGGCTTTGCCAAGCGTTCCTTTCCCGAGTGAGCAATCATGTCAACAGAGGAGTTCAGCTAATGTGTTTGTGATAATTCCGTCAATGATTTCTACTCTCAGTTTATCCACTGAATCTACGGTTTTCAGTGTCGTCGTTTATATGGATCTCGCCAGCTGCAACGAGACACTACTTTCTTTTGTCCTCATGTGAAATACTTGCAGTTTGTTGAGTCAATGAAACAGTCAGCTGTGCACTTGAGGTGTCCATAAGATCTGTGGACAAAAAGACAGGGATGTTATTTGGACAAATTTTATTTAAAGCTAAATTCTTTCAAAATATCATTTTAATATAAAATTGTGCTAGAGTATAGTAGTCAGTAAATAAATAAATAATATTCAAACTCTTTGGGACAAGAAAATGGCTAATTGTCCTTGAGGGGGATTTTTAGCTTTGCCTTATAAATTTGAAACAGGCTTGAACAGTCTTACCCAGGCAAAAAGGATCTGCATGTGTGAAAGCCAAAATCCTTTCCGTCACACTCCTCTGCCTCTTCATAGCGATATCCATCCCCACAATAAGCAAGTTTGCACTCTGAGAAAGTGAAAAAGAAAAAAAGATGACGGAATGAGCCAAATTGCTAAATATATCTGGAAACTCCTGTTTACTCTGAATACTAAAGCATGATTTGTTCACATTTGTGTGACATTTATGATACACCAAAATGGCGCTGCTGTGGTCAGTCGACATTCAGGTAGCTCCACTCAGATTGTGCTTTTATCTACTTTTTTACGTATTTTAACTTTCTCTTTTTACATGCATAACGTCTGCACTGATTATTTACAACAAAAGAACACTTTTGGACATTGGACACCGCTGCCATAACCTGCTTCAGGACACTTTATCCACAAATCCAACGTGGCCATTGGAGATACTTCGGAACACCGAGGAGAACAAAGGCCACCTGAATAATCCCAGGAGGCGAAAGAAACACTGCGGGAAACGTGCTGGAATCCGCAACAGACTGAGGGAAACGGCTCACAATCCTTTGTTTGACTCAAACATGGCTCACGACCTCGGTCCCGGACAACGCAGTAAGGCCATCTGATAACTTTTCTGTTTTACGGATGGACAGAACAGCCGAGGCTGGTAAAACCAAAGGTGGTGGAGTGTGTTTCATGATCAATAAGAAATGGTGTGACCCCAGGAGCATCTCAATTCTGTCGCGTTCCTGCTCGCCTCATCTGGAACATCTCTCCGTTATCTGCCGCCCATTCTATCTGGCCCGGGAGTTTTCATCGATCGTCGTTACTGCCGTTTACATTCCACCACAGGCAGACACTAGCTTGGCTTTGTCCAAACTCCACGATGTGCTCATCGGATACATCTACAAACATCCTGACGCTGCCTCTATCATCGCGGGGGACTTTAACAAAGCCAACCTCAGGCAGGTCATGCCGAACTTTCACCAACATATATCCTGTCGGACTAGAGGACCGAACACACAGGATCATTGCTACACTCAGTTTAAGAATGCCTACAAAGTCCGATCACTGCCGGCTTTTGGCAAATTGGACCATGCCGCCATTTTCCTCACACCGGAATATAAACAAAGGTTTGTTCAGGAACCCCCGGTGGAGAGAGAAGTGACGCGCTGGTCCTCCCACTCAGAAGCTATGCTACAGGCGGCTCTTGATGACGTCGACTGTGACATGTTCCGGGCGAGTTCATCTGACGTCAGCGAGTTCACGGATGTAGCATTAAGCTTTGTCAACACGCTAACCGAGCAAGCTACTGAAACAGTAACTAAAAGGACATTCTCCAACCAGAAACCGTGGGTGGACAGAACAATCCGTGATGCGGTTAACCATCGCACTGCCGCATACAATGCCGGTCTTCTATCGGGAAACATGAGCGAGTACAAAGCATCGTGCTATGCTCTCCGACGTGCAGTAAGAGCCGCAAAACTCAATACAGGGAGAGAATTGAGTCACATTTTCAGCTCAATGACTCTCAGCGCATGTGGCAGGGACTGAAGACCATCTGTTCCTCTGGAAATAAATCCTCCGCAAAGGTGAGAGCAGATCCGTTGCTGACCGAAGAGCTAAACACCTTCTACGGCCGCTTTGAATGCAATGGCGGCAGCGTGACTCTGCCAATCAGCGCATCAGGAATCAGCAGACAGAGCATCGATGATCATGTTATCACCGTTTTGACCGTCACCGTTTTGACACCGATCTGTCAATCGCAACCGAACGCCTGTCCTCGGCAAGAGGTCTGAGAACTTCAAGTGGTAGGTCGCCGCGAGGAGGCAGCGAACTGACACTCGTGGTAATGAGAGGAGGAGAAGTGCTATTTCGAGTATGTTGGTCTGCTATCACAGCTGTAGTTTTCTTCGGCAGATGCTGAGTGAGAAGGACGGGCCCAGCCTGAACAGAGCTTCCATCACCCAGAGTGTCCTTAATCTCCACTAAGTTTAGCCAAAGTTGTCGGTCCAACACCACTAGGTTGGCCATTGCCTTGCCAATTGCCAGTTGTTAATTTGCTTTGTGCAGCTTTCTGAAGGCATCAGAACTATGGCCGGACTCATCCATTGTGCAGAGTAGTTTAAACAGATAAACTTGGGAGTACCACCATCATGTGAAGCTCTGAGCCAGCCTGGCCAGCAGCTGAATAAGCCCTGTCTGCCAGGTAGTCCTGCAGGGCTTAGATGGGTGCACTGCATGGGCCTTCAATCCTACAGGCGATAGAGGGCAAAGATGTGCAGCAACCACCTCTTCCAGAGGGGGAGCTTTCCATAACCTCTTTTTTCAGTGCCATTAACAGCGATGAGAGCGGCAAAAGTGAAGGAATGAACATGTGCTTAATAGGGCGCGCCACGTCCTGGTGAGTTCGTTGTGAACCACCGGGAAGAATGGGGCGGGTCGTTGGGGGGAGGATCATTGATGCCATCCTTGCCAGTACCACTCGCCTAAGCGGCTGTGGGCGGGCTCTTCAGGAGCCAACCAGTCCAAACCAGAGTCCTCCACAGAGTTTGAGAGAATGAGGATCTGCTCACTGTCCATGCTGGGCTGTGTTGGTTGCTTCGAAGGGAAGGTGCCGGGGTCCTTACCAGAACACTCCCACTCTTCTGCATTTGAAGCTGTCAGCCACACAGAGACATCGGTGACAACTTGTTCGTGCTGCTACACAAAAGTGAGTTGTCACACTGGGAATGTCATAGTATATAGTTTTTCACTACAAGTTATAACACAACTTATTCTTTTTCACTTAAATAAACTTTACATTTAACAGTATTTTACTGTAAAATTACATTTATTTATTTATTTTTCAGTTTCTTACAGTATAGAATAAGGAACTTACTGTTAACCAGTTAACAGGGTTTTAACTGTTAAAATTACTTATTTGTTTTTACAGTGAGAGATAATGTACAGTCTGTTAATGTACAGTCTGGCAAAATAAACTCTAATGCATGCCAGCACATTATTCAGCTTATTACATGACACACAAAATAAATGAACAAACACAAAAATACTCCGCTTCACGCTGTGAATCACCAATTACCAAGTTTAATTATTTTCCTAATAATTCAACAGCCTGTCTTCAATTATTCCTTACTTAAATGTTGATTTGAGTGTTAAATCATTAAATAAGAAGAAAGAGAGCACGGTGCGACACAAGGACTGAAACCAGCACAACTATTTAAGACATAGAATGCCTGGGACAAGAGCCAGCTCTACAGTTTAGCGGTCACTGTACAAAAATATTTGACCGCAGAATGCAGTGATCGAACAATCAGAATGGAGTATTCCAGAGCTCCGTGTAATGAATTATGAGCACATATGTTGGGGTGACTTTTGAATGAAGGTGTTATTCTCAGCTTTATTTGCTATACAGGACCAGATTATTCCCATTTTAGAATGCACTCTCACGTTAAACTGTATGACAGCATGTTGTTGGGAATAAGCTGTCAGCTGGAGCGCCTCCGTTTCAACCTGATACTTACTGACACAGCCATCTGTGACCACCTTATTTCCGTCATCACACTCCTCTCCGTTCTCAACTTGCACGATGCTGTCTCCGCAGAAACCCTCCTGGTCGGGATCACGCTCCATCGACTGGAACGGTGTTAACTGCAATCAAAGAGTCTTTTACAGACCTTGGAGACTAAAATCACTATGTGAGTAAAACTATTTAGAAATAAGATGCATTTCAAAAACAGTCAGACTGACACAAAATTATTTTGGGAAGTTGACATATTAACATGCTACAATTCATTATATTTTATTTTGGCATTTATAATTAGCCTACTATAAATAAAGTTTGATGACATTATTTGACAAACTACAATAAATATTAACATTTGTCATATCACTTGGCAATTAAAAATATGAAATAAAAATATATTAAATCAATCATAAATCAAAAATAATTGAAATATATTAAATAAATTAAAGCAATACACAACAGGTGAATAGGGTCCGAACTAATATAATTGTATTATTACTATAAATATGTATATTATATAATATTATTAAAACTATTTTTAACTATTAGATATCACCATACTTCCTCCTTTTGATTAATTACAGTCCATAAAGACAACTTTTTTATTACAAGTTTTCTAAAATGTTATATTTAAATAGGTAAATGAGGCATTATCTAACTATGCACTAATTTGCATACATTTACAAAAATAAATCTGATCATTGGATATATGTGCTATGTATGTATATATATATATATATATATATATATATATACACACAATCGTGGTCAGAAGTATTGGCACCCTTGTTAAATATGATCAAAGAAGGCTGTGAAAATTAATCTGCATTATTAATCCTTTTGATCTTTTTTATTCACAAAAATCTAATTTTTCATTGGATGATAAGAATTTAAAATGGGGAAATATCATTATGAAATAAAACAAATTCTCGAATACACATTGGCCACAATTAACAGTACCCTTTTATTTAATACTTATTGAAACCTCCATTTACCAGTTTAACAGCTCAAATCTTTTTCCTATAATGTCTGATGAGGTTAGAAAACACCGGACAAGAGATCAGAGACCATTCCTTCATACAGAATCACTCCAGACCCTTCAGATTCACATCTCCATGACGGTGCTTCTTCTCTTCAGTTCACCTCACTCATTTACTATAGGGTTCATGTCAGAGGACTGGAATGGCCATAGCAGAAGCTTGGTTTTGTGCCCAGTGACCCATTTTTGTGTTGTTTTTTAGGTTTGTATTTGGATTATTGTACGGTTGGAAGATCCAAACATGGCCCATTATAAGATTACTAAAGAGTCAGTCACTTATTGATGTTTTATCTGTTGGTATTTGATAGAATCCATGATGCCATGTGTCTAAAGGACCATGTCCAGGACCTCCAGCAGAAATATAGGCCCACAAAATAAAAAATACAGCAGTATATTTCATTGTACACATGGGTGATTTTTATCCCTGTGTTCACCAAACCAATCTTGAGTGTTTGCTGCTAAAAGCTATTTTTTTTGTTTCATCTGAACATAGAAGCCAGTCCCATTTGAAGTTCCAGTCGTGTCTGATAACTGAATAAACATTTACTTCATAATGATATTTTCCCCATTCTAAATTGTTTTAGTTCAATGAAAGGTTAGATTTGTGTGATTATTTTGTTTTTAAATAAAAGATCAAAAGGATTAATATTGCAGGTTGGTTTTCAGGGCCTTTTTTGATCATATTTACCAAGGGTGCCAATAATTCTGACCACGACTGTCTATATATATATATAATTATTATTATTATTACAAAGGAGATTTTGGATATCACTATATAAATCAGAAAATAATGTCAAGCAGAAAAATTTAATAAACATTTTCAACAAATTTTCAATTATCAAAAAATTATATATGAACAGACACCACTGCAAAAACCTTCAAAATATAGATAGGAATAAAACTGTAAAGCTCGGTGTATGTAAGTGATACTGAAGTGTATTTCTGGCTCCATGCAGGAGAAAAGAGAATATTTTTCTTAGAAAACAGCCTTTAATTATATGTATTGTAAACTATATCTACAGAAACAAATAGATAAAGTATGACTAGAAAAAAAAAACTTAAATGTGTATTTTGGATGTTTTTTTTTTATTTTCCTAGTCTGAAAGAAGACAAGCATTGGAAGCAAAATAGCTCAAATTGACCAGTGTGGGGAAAAAACAATGATTTTGTCTGTAGTGACTTGTTGCATATATAATAAACATATAAACTAAATAGCAAACCTTTTATAAAACCTAAAATATGCTTTTCCTAACACATTCATATCATTTTAACACTAAAAAGTTGACACAAAGGTTCTGGACAAGTGATATACCATCTGTCCGTTTATAAATTGTAAATTTAGTTTAGATCACATTATTAATCGGCACCTGAATTGGTATCCAGCCACCAATATCTTTGAAGTAAAGCGACCTCTGATCTTTACGGAAGGCCAAAGCATTATCAGTCTGGAGGCGGTTCAGCTCCTGTTCGTTATTCACCACAAAGATCTGCAGCACAGACATTAAATGTTATCAACTGCTTTACTGGCTAAATTTATTGAATGGTTTTAAAATTGAATATCATCCAAAAATAACAATCAATCCAGTGCAGTGCACAGATATCTGGGAATATTCAGGCTTAGTTTGTAAAGCGTGATGGCATTGCTGGCTTACCGCTGGCACTCTGGGATAGCTGCGCCAGTGGTCAAAGGAGGGGCATTACAGCCGCAGCGTCCCGGGCTGCCAGGTAGTCCCATCTCTCCTTTCTGTCCTACCATGTACAGTCCTGGAGGAGAGGTAAACAACATTAAGCCAAAGGCATAAATATCCCTCCGTGTGATGCAAAATAATGGAGTGATTTTAAGAGCTACTAAACCTGGCCTTCATCTATCACGAAGAGAAAGCACCTGAGTTAATATGCACAGAAACCAAAACAAGACAGCAGCTGTCCTGTGAATAAAGTGATGACATAATGTTTTTAATTCTGCGAGAAGCTTGGCCGCTCCGGCCGTCAGTTAAGGACATGATGTCATGGCTTCAGTCTCCTTTGGGGCTTCTGTTTTAGTCATGGATCAGGTTGCTTCTGAAGCTAAATAGACCAGTGGTGGGATTTCCTGTGGTGATTTAAGATCCATGTGCTTTACCGTCTGCACATGGCGAATGCTGCAATATCATCATGTGATCTTGACAGGGCCGTTACCACTACAGACATTGAAGAGGACAAGACCCCCCCCCACCTCTCAATGTTCCTCCCAAATTGTCTTAATTTGAATTCATTATTTACAAAAAAATGTAATTGATTAATTTTATGTTCTACATTTTCCATGTAATTTTAGAGACCACAAGATATTTGAGAACTATTTTCACTTGTATGTCAATTTAATACCTGAGGCAGGTAAACCAGGAGGGCCAGGGTGACCAGGGACCCCCTGTGGACCTGCTGGTCCCATGGGTCCAGTTGTACCAATGTCACCTTTTGCACCCTGCATCAGAAATCAATAATAACAGTCATTTATGTCCAATGCTTTTGCACTGTTATCATGTAGTTATATTTGTGTTTGGGGATAGATCACCTGCTTTCCTCTCTTTCCTGGGCGGCCAGTGTGTCCCCTCTTCCCTGAGCTTCCAGGTTCTCCTTTTGGGCCCATTTCACCCTGAGAAATTATTTTAAAATCACATATAAGATTGCCTTTATTATTTTATTATGTTAACAAATAATAGACCAATTATTTTTAATACTAACTACCCCATAACTTAAAAAAAGTATATTTATAATAATATGCAATAATATATTCAGAACCTTCTGGCCAAGCATTCCAGGAAGACCCATTGATCCCTGAAACAGTACAAAAAATAAATGATGGATTAGACCAGTTACAATTTGCAGTATAAAACTAATTGCACTATGGAACTTACCTTGTCACCTTTTAAGCCAATTTCACCTCTGAAACCTTGTGAACCCTAACAGGACAATGTCAAAACAGCAAAAGAATAACTTAACTATGAACAACTGGGGAACAAAATAAAAATGAACTGAATGATAAAAGTGAGTTCAGAGAGGTAACTTACTTTTTCTCCCTTATGTCCAGGTAAGCCCTGCAATAAATGAACAATATTCAGTGAATAGAGTACAGTATTTTATGTGCATATGACAAGGCAGTATGACTGTATGAGTCCTAATTCAGAAAAAAAAGGCTGTCCAGACCTTGGGTCCAATTGGTCCTCTTGCCCCTGGCATTCCCATCAGCCCAGGGTCGGCTTTATCCCCCTGTTAAAAACACAGGCGTCACAGGAATAACATTGTCACAGTTTCTAGAAAAATGTGAAGCAGCTCAACTGTTTTCATCACTGATAATAATCAGAAATGTTTTTTGAGCACAATTCAGCATATTAAAATGACTGATTCTGATTCCAAAGGATCACGTGACACTGATGACTGGAGCAATGGCTGATGAAAAGTCAGCTTTTCTATGAGAGTAATAAATAACATTTGAAAATATATTAAAATTAAAACGAATGTTTTTACTTTATTTTTGATTAAAAGACAAAAAGGTCCCGCACACTATCTATGCAAAATAGATCAATTATTTATTAACATCGTTTCGGTCGACATGACCTTCATCAGGAATTTTTTCAAACATCGTTATTTTTGAATAAAAAAACTGCAGCATTGGTGAGCTATTTTGCAATACTGGAGGGAAGTAATTACTCACTTTAGGCCCAGTCGGTCCTTGCCATCCGCTTGGTCCCTGTCGTCCTGGGAGACCAGGAGTGCCAGTGCGTCCCTGTAACACATACAGCTTCATTTTACACATACAGAGAAATATACATTTAAAAGTACTGTAAGCTTTAAATCAGCCCCATGTATCATTTGCATATTAGCAGATTTCACTGAAATGAATGTCTTGATAAAGTGTTCTTGACTTAATAAATGTCCAATCTTCAATGGCTTAAAACGTCCAAACGTCTGATATTTTTGCAAGCTCAGATTGCTGAAATTATTTTGGCTGACATATCTTTAGTGCACAGGTTTTGGCTGTCTAATGCAGTGGCTCAGAGCAGTTACGGCACAAAATAAAATGATTTTAATAAAAAATCTGTAAAACAAAATATGTAATAGACAATCAACAATCTACAAGAGACACCCAAAATAACATACTTAAGAGAATATTAAAATCCATGTCTTAAGAAAGATCTTAAATGCAGTGATGAATGGAACATGTCTAATGTGAATAGAGCTAAAGTGGGGGCAGTTTTACTCTGGGGACAGTGAATACGCCAAGGTCAAATTATCTTAAGGTTCTAGATGAAGTATATAGGAGCAAGTATTGAGGTGCCGGGATTTGAGGGCTTTGTAGACAAATAAGAGTTCATTTATACTTGACAGGGAGCAAGTAAAGACATTAAAGATAGGTGTAATGTGGATATATTTGAGAAGTCCAGCAGCTGCAGACAGGAAATGGAAGCTTGAGAATTGCCATAATACAGTATTAGAGTGTCAGGTGATGGTGCTGAAGGACTCAGAAGCAGAGTGCGGAAGAAGGAGAAAACTTTATTCGTTGCCTCCAAAACACAAAATAACATAAACAATATTTAATGCTGCCTAGGACGTCAAGATTCCAGAGCCGGCCGGCAGTCTCTGCGGGCCACACGAGCTGCTGGATCACCGAGCGTTCAGGTCTGCCGCAGAAGGGGACAGATAGACAGGTAAATGACAAAACGTGCGAAGACAAGACAATCTACTCACAACGAGTAGTAGACACAGAGACATATATGGGAGATGGGGAATGAGCGACAGGTGGGGGAGAGGTGGGGGACATAACAAGATAACAGGGGGAGCCGAGAAGGCACCCTGAACCGTGACAGTACCCCCCACCTCAGGGACGCCTCCTGGCGTCCCCGGAGGACTCACCATGGCGCTGATGGAACTGGTCAATGAGAGCGCGGTCCAGAATGTCGCGAGCTGGAATCCAGCATCTCTCCTCCGGACCATACCCCTCCCAGTCTACCAGGTATTGATAACCTCTGCCCCTACGCCTAACGTCAATGAGCCGCCGCACAGAATAGGCTGGCGACCCCTCAATGAGTCTGGGAGGTGGAGGGGCAGAGATTAGGGGCTGAAGGGGGGAGCGAAAAACGGGCTTTATCTTGGATACATGAAAAACCGGGTGGATCTTTTTAAATTGGGGGGTTAATTTGAGTCGCACCGTCACCGGACTGAGCACCTTGGCCACAATAAACGGTCCAATAAATTTGGGTCCCAGTTTACGTGTGGGAAGTCTGAAGTTAATGTCCTTGGCAGACAACCAGACCTTCTGACCACACACGTAAAGTGGGGGCTTGGTACGGTGACGGTCCGCCGATGCCTTGTTCCTCTCGCCAGTCCGGGTGAGGGCTTCTCTGGCGATCCTCCAAGTACGGAGGCACCTCTGAATAAACGCATGCGCGGATGGAACAACGGCATCGGATTCTTGGGAGGGAAATAAGGGTGGCTGGTAGCCTAAACAGCACTGGAAGGGAGATAAACCCGTAGACGAGACCGGGAGGGAGTTATGCGCGTACTCGACCATGGTTAACCTGGAACTCCAAGATGACGGTTCGGCAGACGCCACACAGCGGAGAACCCTCTCCAAATCTTGGTTAGCCCGCTCGGCCTGACCATTAGTCTGCGGGTGATATCCAGAGGACAGGCTCGCGGTCGCTCCCAGCTGTCGACAGAACTCTGTCCAAAACTTTGACACAAACTGGGGACCCCTGTCAGAGACCACGTCCACCGGGAGGCCATGAATGCGGAAAACGTGGTCCAAGACAATAGTCGCTGTCTCCCTCGCTGAAGGCAATTTGGGGAGGGGAATAAAGTGGGTGGCCTTCGAGAACCTGTCCACCACAGTGAGGACTACCGTCTTGCCATCGGAAAGGGGCAAGCCAGTTACGAAATCCATCGCTATGTGTGACCAGGGTCGCGAAGGTACCGACAGCGGCTGGAGTAGCCCTGCTGGGGGACGATTGGAGCCCTTACCCGCAGCACAAATGGGACAGGCCGCCACAGACCGGACGGGCGTCCCTCACCATGGACGGCCACCAAAACCGCTGCTTGATTAGCCTATGAGTACGAGTAGCTCCAGGGTGACAAGCTAGGCTAGAAGAGTGGCCCCACTGTAGAACGCTAGTTCGGACTGACTCGGGCACGAACAGCAGGCTTTCTGGGCACCCCGCGGGAACAATGATGTCGCGTAGCGCGTCACGGACCTTGGACTCCACTCCCCAGGTCACCACCGCCACAACCCGTTCGGGTTGAAGGATTGCCACCGGGGGAGTGGGACTAGCCGTAGCCTCAAAGATCCGCGACAGCGCATCAGGTTTACCATTCTTAGAGCCAGGGCGATAGGAAATGGTAAACCTGAAACGTCCGAAAAATAACGCCCAGCGAGCCTGCCTGGAGTTTATTCTCTTGGCGCGGATGTACTCTAGGTTTTATGGTCAGTCCAAACCATAAAAGGGAAAGCCGCGCCTAACCAGTGACGCCACTCCTCCAGCGCCAGCTTGACTGCTAGTAACTCCCTATTCCCAATGTCGTAGTTCCGTTCCGTGAGGGTTAAGCGATGAGAAAAAGGCGCAGGGATGTATTCTCTCGTCCGCAGATGATCTCTGAGACAAAATGGCCCCAACCCCACCTCGGACGCATCCACCTCCACAATGAACTGCCGAGACGGGTCAGGAGTATTTAAAATGGGAGCCAAGTGAAACGACTCTTCAGACTCTCAAACGCAGTCTGGGCCTGCGATGACCAACAGAATCGTTTCTTAGTGGAGGTGAGATCCGTCAGAGGAAGGGCGACCTGACTAAAATTCGAATGAACCGCCTGTAAAATTGGCAAACCCCAGAAAACGCTGGACCGCTCTGACTGTCTGGGGTGGGCCAATCCGCATAACAACTTTTACTTTGGTGGGATCCATTCGGATACCGTCGGCGAGAGAATAAAACCCAGGAACGGAACCGACCGTGCGTGAAACTGGCACTTCTCCAACTTGGCAAATAAACGATTCTCCAGCAGCTACTACAGCACTTGCCTGATGTGCTGTACATGATCGCTCTCATTCTGGGAGCAGATCAGGATGTTGTCAATGTACACAAAAACAAACCAATCAACCATGTCTCTGAGCACATCGTTGACGAGTGCCTGGAAGACCGCCGGGGAGTTTGAAAGGCCAAACGGCATGACCAAGTATTCAAAATGCCCGGTATGGGTGTTAAAGGCGGTCTTCCATTCGTCCCCCTCCCTAATCCGAACCAAGTGATAAGCACTGCGGAGGTCCAACTTAGTAAAGATGGTTGCCCCCTGCAAGAGTTCGAAGGCCGAGGACATCAACGGCAAAGGATAACGATTCTTTACCGTGATGTCGTTCAACCCCCGATAGTCTATACAGGGACGCAGCGAACCATCCTTCTTCTCCACGAAGAAGAACCCCGCCCCAGCTGGAGAGGAAGAGGGACGGATGATGCCTGCTACCAGAGAATCGTGGATATACCTCTCCATGGCCTCCCTCTCTGGTCGGGATAGGGAGTAAAGGCGCCTTTAGGTGGAGAAGTGCCTGGCAGCAAGTCAATCGCACAGTCGTGCAGGCGGTGCGGAGGCAGAGGCAAGCTCGGGACTTACTGAACACCGCTCTCAAGTCATGGTAAGCCTCCGGTACATCCGCCAGGCTCACCGGCTCCTCCTGCAACACAGAACAAGACACAACCGGGGAAAAAGCAGCACCCAAACATTGGGCTAAACAGAAAGGGCTCCAAGCCAAGATGGACTTGTGAGCCCAATCAATATGGGGGTTATGTTTAACCAGCCAGGTGTGACCCAACACGACTGGAGCGGAGGGGGAGTGAATAAGGAAGAATTGGATCTCCTCAGCATGATTACCAGACAAAATCAATGTGACACATTGGGTGACACGGGTAATCTTTGTGAGTAAGGTGCCACACAGTGTCTTAGCTGAGATGGGTTCGGTCAGGGCAACGGACGAAATCCCCAAGCGTGTGGCTAATTCAAAATCCATAAAATCGCCCTCTGCTCCAGAGTCGATTAATGCCGAGATCCGGAAAGCAGCTCCCCCAACCCTTACTGAAGCTAGAAACTCGGCCCGGCCACCAGATGGCAGTCGAGTCGAGGTAATGCTCACCATGTGCTCCCCCTTGAGTGGTGAGCGTGATGAGCGCCCCACCACAGGGCACGCAGCTGCCACATGCCCCGCCCCACCGCAGTACAGACACAGCTGGTTGGCTAGGCGACGCCGTCGCTCCCCCGCCGTCAGTCGTGCTCCTCCAATCTGCATGGGCTCCTCCTCCGGGATGACGAGGTATTGGAACCGTGTGTCACTAGTGGCCACTGACTCCGCCCCCATGGTGCGCTCTCGGGGAAATCCCCCTCTTCGGTGCCGTGAACGGAGAGCAATCCGGTCGTCGACCCTGATGGCGAGGTCGACCAGCTTATCCAAGCCCACTGGAAGCTCCAGGGAATAGATCTCGTCCTTCACGTTCTCAGCCAGTCCGTGGAGGAAGTGATCCCAGAGCACCTTCTCGTTCCAGCCACAGTACACGGCGAGCGTGCGGAACTCAATCGAGTAAGCGGACACGGACTGTTCGCCCTGTTGAAGCACCGACAAGGCTCGTGCCGCCTCAATTCCCCGGGCCGAGCGATCGAAGACCTTGCGCAGCTCCACCGAGAATGCCTCAAAAGACTCGCAGCAGGCCTGCTCGCCATCCCACATGGCTGTGCCCCACTCCCTCGCTTGCCCCACCAAGAGCGTGATGACGTACGCCACCCTGGATAGCTCCGTGGGGAAGCAGGAAGGCTGGAGAGCAAAAATTAGCGAGCATTGAGACAGGAATGATCGACAGGAATTGGGTTCACCCGAGTATGGAGCTGGCGGATTAAGCCGCGGTTCTGCGTGGCGAGGAATCGCGCCTTCGGGACCCGGGGCTGATGTGGAAGCCCGATCTACGGACGGGCTGGCCTGCAGCTGGTCCAGCCGTTCCACCAGCTGGTTGAGTTGGAGCGAAACCTCCGCATAAGCGCGACGAGAAGCCGCTAGTTCTTCCTGCTGCCGACCCAGTAAAACGCCTTGCTGCGAGAGGGCTCGGCGCAACTCCGTCTCCTCTGCTGAATCCATAATTTGGTGAGTAGATTCTGTCAGGTGATGGTGCTGAAGGACTCAGAAGCAGAGTGCGGAAGAAGGAGAAAACTTTATTCGTTGCCTCCAAAACACAAAATAACATAAACAATATTTAATGCTGCCTAGGACGTCAAGATTCCAGAGCCGGCCGGCGCAGTCTCTGTGGCCACACGAGCTGCTGGATCACCGGCGTTCAGGTCTGCCGCAGAAGGGCACAGATAGACAGGTAAATGACAAACGCGAAGACAAGACAATCTACTCACAACGAGTAGTAGACACAGAGACATATATGGGAGATGGGGAATGAGCGACAGGTGGGGGAGAGTCAGCTCGTGATGAGTGCACACCTGCTGCACGATCGGCACAGATTGCCCAATCCACGAGCTGTCAACATAACAAGATAACAGGGGGAGCCGAGAAGGCACCCTGAACCGTGACATAGAGTAGTCAAGCAAAGATGTTACAAAGGCATGGATTGTAGTTTCAAAATTGCTGATGGATGAAAAGATCTTAACTTAAGTAAGAAGTTGAAGTTGATAAAAACATGAGTTGACAACAGCAGTGAAATTTAAGCAGCATTCAAATAGGATGGCCAAATTTCTGGCACACTTTATATTTTATATATAAAATGTAAAGATATTTTTTTTTTTTATCTTTGAGCCAAACATCATCATTTTGGATCTCTCTTCATTTAGATTTTGAAAAAATTGCTTAAAAAATACACTGTAAAAAAAAGTGATTATATATTAAGTGATATTTTTTTACTGTGATCACAGCAGTTAGCTACAACCCCCAAATGTGGCATTCAAGGAGTGCAGATATTTGCCCCAAACAAATGAAATAGTTTACTTTTGTGAAACTTTACTTGTTTTACTCTGGTTGAGTCTGCATACTGCATGATGACACACAATATTTCACAAATAGGCTTCTTATCACTTTAAAAGGTGATAAATGGACTTAGCTTAAAAAATTATGAAACCTGTTGCCTTAAAATTATTAAGTAATTAATAATAAAAAAGTATAAGTTAAGTGAATTGTCATTATTTACCTAATTTTATGGCAACAAGTTTCCTCATTTTTAAAGTTAAGTCAGCATCACTTTTTACAATATAGTATAATTTCTATAAGCATTCTAACAGTGCCTGAAGAGAGTGTTTATTGTTAAGCTATAAGGTAAGATAGATTTGGATGTTGTCAAGGGAAATGGAAAACAAAGGGAAACGGGAAAGGGAAAACAACATAGGTCCAAGAATTGATCCCTGAGGAACACCGCGACCAAAAAGTATATGTTTGAAGAACAAGTGATGCCTCAGACCAGGGAAATTCAGTCCTAGAGTGCCAAAGTCCTGAAGAGTTCAGCTCCAACCCTGAAAAAAATGATCTACCTATAGCCTTAGTAATCCTGAAGACATTGATTAGCTTGTTCAGGTGTGTTTGATTAGGGTTAGAAGCTAAACTCTGCAGGACAGCGACTCTCTAGGACCGAACTTGCCTACCCCTGACACAGACAAACCTATTTGACAAATCAGAGTGAAATCACTGTAATAAAGTAACACCCACACAAGTCTCCAGCGGGGATTAGGAGTATGTCACCTTTAAAAGGAGAGCCATGTATTTCCCTGAATCAGTCATGAGAATTATTCTTATATTTGTATTTTATTTCATTTAAGCTTTGAATTACAGAAAATTGGTTAACGATAACAACATTAATAGAGTACATCAGAAATGTAATTGAGTCAAATATTTACGATTTCACTGAGTATCAGCTAGGTTTCATTGCCACCATCCCTTTTCCAATGCATCTAATGTGTGTAACACCTTAAGACGATTGGCTGCTTAATTGCAGGGCAGTAAGGACAAGGTGAGGACAACATGTCTTCTGAGTGCTCTGATGGACAAAACAGTCATCAGAAGAGATGGAGAGAGAGAGAGAGAGAACAAACTAAACCAAGCCCCATCAGTCTCTTGGCTTAATTAAATTATGTGCTAAAGGCAGGAGCCGGGCATTGTGGGAGAGTAAATGATTTATTGGGCTGCCCCAGCACTAAGCTAAATTACTATGCAATGCTGCAAAGCTTGCTACACCAGCAGCACTCCACTCTCAGTTCCTGTTTGGAGTAAAACAATGCACCAGCACACCCAAAATCCTATGCAGCAGTTTAGTGGCTTCTCTGTTTACCCGCAGCCCCGCTGAAGGCATTACTGACTCTGGTCCCAAATGCCTTCCAGGAAACCACACAAGCCCACAATGCGATTGTGTGACAGGAGCCAAGTGGGATATTCCATTGTGGATTGAACATAATGATGGTGACCACAAGTGTCCCCTGATGTTTAGCTCTCTGCTGCTTATAACATAAAGAAGATCATGTGGAATCATGTGACCTGCGTATCTGTGTTAAGGTTGCGCTTGCTTTGAATTTCCTTCAGCTCACGCTATGCTGCAGCTGTAAAAGTGTGTGCATCTCTCATTACTTCTTCCCTTTTTTCAAAGTAAATCCACTTATTGGAAAACAGAGGACAGTGAGTCTCACCTTTTGTCCGGGTCTTCCAATTTCACCCTAGCAACAAATAGGAGGGGAGGAGGGAATAAGCACAGAGTCAGTTCATCAGTGTGTTACAGTATACACAGTCTTGAGTGTCACTGAATAATTTATAAAGTCATCATTTATTAAGTTATAATTTCAAAAGAAGACATTTTAAAAGTAACAGTTTTTAGCAAACAACATTCATCAAAAAATCTTTTGTGTTTTCTGAGCCTGGTTCAGTGTTAGTACATAGTTATTACACAGTTATTATAATTACTAATAAGTACATAGTATGTACATGCTGATTAGGACTGTAAAATAAAGTGCAACCATAATAAGAATCTTATTTGCTTCCTTAACTCACTGGACCACTTAGCCTTATTTTTCTCTCGCTCTTAATTGCTTTTCATGCTGTTGTGTGTTTGTATATATTTCCATAAGTGTGTGTCATACCTTATCTCCCTTTGGTCCCGGCAGTCCAGCAGGACCCTGATCATAAAACAAACATAACTGTTTAGTGCTTATCTAAAACCTTTTGCTAAAGCCTTTGCAGCAATAATTATTTTTTAAACTTTGACCTAGAGTGTTGATTACAACTTATAATTGTTGTAAGCCATTTCAATGCCAAAATTATGACTGTTTCAAAACATGTTTCCCAAACACTCCTCCTGCCTTCTATTGGTTGACATAAGAGCGATAGTCACACCCAAAACTCAAACAAAACAATGATAAAAGCATCACAGCATTGGTACTTCTTGTGGAAATCAGCCTATGAATGGCTTTCTTAAAGTTGGAAAATGTTGTAATAAAAAATTATGCACTTAGCATTCAAGATTATCATTGCTGTTGCAAGCTTCAGTGTTACAAAAGGATGCAGTTTTTGGCTGACAATCTCAATAATATTCGCTACACAACTGATAACCTATGACAGAGATCAAACTGTATTGAGATTGGACTGAACTTGCAGGGCAGGGGTGAACTCTCTTGGGGTTTGAGAGTCTGAGTGTCTTTCTTGGGGTTGTTTCTAAGAATGGAGCAGAGGCTGGCAATGGAAAAAGGTCTATTTCCATCTGCTCTAAATGTGGCGCGTTAATGGCCTGCTGTGTCGTGGGGGGCCAAACTGGTCACATCCGTGTCACTACAGAAAGACGTCGGGGGAACTCACACGGGTCTCACATGCTGAGAGGGTTATGAAGGCCAATTACAGAACTGGAACTGACCATTGTGACAACGCAATACTCTGCATCCTTGAAGCACCAACTACGCATGTGACTTTCCTTTACTTATAAAAATGCTCCTTTTTGCTTTAATTACTGCCTCAATTCGGCGTGTCATGGAGGTGATCAGTTTGTGGCACTGCTGAGGTGGTGTGGAAGCCCAGGTTTCTTTGACCGTGGCCTTCAGCGCATCTGCATTTTTTTGGTATCTTGTTTCTCATTTTCTTCTTGACAATATCCCATAGATTCTCTATGTGGGGTTCAGGTCTGGTGAGTTTGCTGGACAGTCAAGCACACCAACACCATGGTCATTTAACCAACTTTTGGTGCTTTTGGCAGTGTGGGCAGGTGCCAAATCCTGCTGTAAATGAATTCAGCATCTTTAAAAAGCTGTTCAGCAGAAGGAAGCATGAAGTGCTCCAAAATTTCTTGGTAAACGGGTGCAGTGACGTTGGTTTTCAAAAAACACAATGAACCAACACCAGCAGATGACATTGCACCCCAAATCATCACAGACTGTGGAAACTTAACACTGGACTTCAAGCAACTTGGGCTATGAAGACTCTAGGACCTTGGTTTCCAAATGAAATACAAAACTTGCTCTCATCTGAAAAGAGGACTTTGGACCACTGGGCAACAGTCCAGTTCTTCTTCTTAGCCCAGGTATGACGCCTCTGACAACAACTGTAGCCAAATTCCTTGACACGTCTGTGTGTGGTGGCTCTTGATGCCTTGACCCCAGCCTCAGTCCATTCTTTGTGAAGTTCTTGAATCGATTTTGCTTGACAATCCTCATAAGGCTGCGGTTCTCTTGCTGGTTGTGCATCTTTTTCTTCCACTCAACCTTCTGTTAACATGCTTGGATACAGCACTCTGTGAACTTCTTTGGCGACTAATGTGTGTGGCTGACCCTCCTTGTGAAGGGTGTCAATGATTGTCTTCTGGACAACAGTCAGATCAACAGTCTTCCCCATGATTGTGTAGCCTAGTGAACCAAACTGAGAAACCATTTTGAAGGCTCAGGAAACCTTTGCAGGTGTTTTGAGTTGATTAGCTGATTGGCATGTCACCATATTCTAATTTGTTGAGATGTGAATTGGTGGGTTTTTGTTAAATGTGAGCCAAAATCATCACAATTAAAAGAACCAAATATTTAAACTACTTCAGTCTGCGTGCATTGAGTTTATTTAATACACTAGTTTCACAATTTGAGTTGAACTTTTCCACGACATTCTAATTTATTGAGATACACCTGTATTAAAGGCGTAGTAAAGAAAATTATTTTACTTGATAGTTACGCCACATGACATTTTAAAGCATTAAGCTGAAACTCTTCTGGTATAAAAATTGTATAAAAGTTTTTCAAAACTACATGAAAGCAATGTGAATACATGTATGTTCTTTACATATAAACATGATTTTTTCTTTTTTTCATTGGCTCTTCTTTCTGTCTAGCTTGTCAAATGTTCTTATACACAGTCTTTACCATTTGAACAGTATACAAAATCAACCAAACCTCCAAACAGAACAACTAGAGATATCTGCAGCATGACATTTCACTCAATGTGGAAAAAGCTGCTTACGGATGCATGGTTTCATTTTAAAATCTTGTACATTTTGTTTCCAAAATGTATGTAAATATGCCTTAAAGTCACCTGTTTCATAGTTGGACAATCAAATATGTTTATCCTCGTCATGAAAACTGGAAGCACATACCTGAGGGCCAAGAGGCCCTGCTGGTCCCTGAGGCCCTGGGGAGCATGTGAGAGGTGTGGGATTGTTTGGGACATTTGGTGGAACATCAGTCTTAGTCTATAAGAGAAGTCACAGAAAATTACATCTGAAAACGATAACAAAAAAGTGAATAAAGTGTTACAGTCTCAGGGCTACAGTTTCAGTAGTTTTATTTACATCTATTATATTTCATCATCACCATAAACTATTGTGGTAATTTAGCCAGACAATGTATTTATTGACACCTGGGCCCTGTAGTACCTGGAACCTACACATGAAATCCAGGTGCTTGATCAGGACTCACCAGAGGGCTCTGCCGCCACTGTGAAGGGGGTGGAGGGAAGAGGGGGGGCGGAGGTGGACTCAGTAAACAGCAGGGGTTGAATTTCTTCCTGGTTTCCAGCAACTGGAGCTCTAGATGAGGGGAAATAAGGTTCACGAGGAACATGTCATTAGACACGTGGACCAGCGGAACAGTGTTTCTCTCCACTGTTTTTGAAAAAAGGGACTGAAACACATGACTATGTGTGTTTGATATTATATACTTATCAGGTAGATGAAATGAAGAGTGTAATGAAACATCCGCCGTTACTAAAACTAAACATTGATCTGCAAATATGTAATGCTGGAAATTTTTTATAAATATCTTCACTTTTCTGAGGCATTTAAAATGGGTCAGCAAATGATATTTTAGTGAGGTTTTTCACAGTTGCATTTATACGAATATAATACACTAACATCTGACAATCACGGTCAAATCGAACAACAGTATATGTATTGTTTTATTATTTGAAACTTGTTTTATACAGTTTTGCTGTAAACATTTTTTTTTTTTAAATCGTATAATTATTTAGTGTTATTTTTTTCGCTTTTTACAAATACATACACAATGAACACACACACAAGTAAAAAAAAAACATTATTGTTGTGCAGAAGCAATAGTGACCATAATTAAATAAAGTACATACCACTATTTTTGTGCAGAAGAAATAGTGACTGTTTATTTAAATAAATAAATACATGCATGCATATATACATACATACATACTATAAAATAGAAAGTCCAGAAAGATGTTAACTTTGCAAAAACAAGCACTTGCCTAATTACACTTTTCACTGCAGTGTTGGCTGACAAAACTGAAACAGCCATTTTGCCATTAGAGATAATAACCAGAAATAATTCATTGATGCCTTAGGGGAAATTTATTGCACAATTATGACACAATATTTACTTTATTCTTATTACAGGCCTGCAGATTCTCAATTGTTGAGTATAGTATTGAAATACAAATTGTACTTGACATTTTTAATATTCAAACCAATCTATGCTGGCACACATTTCAGAGCATTGCACATAATATACTGTATATCACAAAATGACTTTTTAAAGAGCAGTGCAACCTAATTCATGTTATCAATATTCTGCAACTGCATTTATTTAATTTGCATTACTTGTGAACTTACAGAGTCGGTCAAATATGTTTTTGTTGGTGTTTCGCTGGTGCAATTAATTTGATTTGCATGCAATCATACTTCTCTCTGTAAGAGAAAACCCTTAATATCAGCATACCACACATGTGCAAAAAAGAGTGATGTCTTACCTGTTGGAAGAGGGAATATATTATCCACGTAAGAGAATGACGCCACATAGCAGAGGAGTTGAAAATATAGTCCAAGTATGAACAGAATCATGCTGCCGGCTGCAGTCTACCTCCAATAGCACCGAAGAGTGATCTGAGGCAGTCCCGCACTACTGCTCTCTCTCGCTCTCTCTCTCTCACACACACTAGATCCACGCCTTTAGGAGAAGTGAATGCCAGCCAATGTCTGTTACACCTCTCCCATGTATTGGCCCTGAGCTAAATATACAGGAGGCAGCCGGTCAGCTGCCCTCTGTAGCCAATATTAGCCTGTTACTATTGCCAGCGCTGCCTTTGTTTCTCCTGCCTCAAATGGACAGGGAAAACATAACACGTATGGATAGAAATGACATTGAAATGACAGGGTGTCATGCCAGACGCAATGTTGAACTGCCGCCATTCATTTATCAATAACACCACCCTGCATCATTTTTGCTGAAGGAAATCCAATACTTGTTTCTTATTCATTTTGGGGTGCTGATTCCAAAGTGCCAAAGTGTGTGTTGCTTTATCATGTCACACTTTCTCACAAAATATTATTCACATTTCATAGTATTTTTGCTTTTGACAACCATAAGTAAGCTGAAGAAGTCTTCTATTATCCTCTAACACCTGAAACATGATTCATATTTTCCTCTGAGCCAGATTAGAACTATCTGTTTTATTTTCTCTCATATAAGAATGATTTTGAAGATAATGACTAATCCAAAGTTAAAATGACCACCAGTGACAGAAGAACATGCAAACATGGCCCAGCTGTTTTCTGCTATATCTGTGGGTGTTTTACTACAGTTGTTATTTTAGCACCATTGAGATGCTGTTAAAGTTTGTATTATTATATTGAGTTATTATATTTTGTATTATATCAATTTTATTTATTTTGTTGCGTTTTTGTCTTTGTTTTGTATGTCTGTATAGTTTTTATACCTTTTTTGTTGCAGAACTTCAGAACTTTTGTGTTGCTGAAATTCAATATTTTTTATAATTGAATAATTTTTTATGGTTTTATTTTAGATAACTATAATAACCCTGTTAACAACATGCACACAGCAAAAGAAAATAGCAGATTTAGTAAAACACAAATATATATATATATATATATTTAAAAACTGTTTGAGATTAAATGGAGTATTTGAAAATATTTTCCATTCCTCTGCAGATTGTAAGCAGGGTACTAAATAAAGTACTTGATGTACTAAAATAACTAAAACTTAATACAAATTTCAAATAAAAAATTAATAAAAGTTTTTTTTGTTGAAAAAAACAAAAACGTATTAAAAATCTTAAATGAAAACTATAATAGTATCTTAATGAAAAATTACATATGTCTTTTGTCATTAAAACGGCTTTTATTTTGATGCGTATAGCCTATGTATATTTAGAAAAATCTTAATTGTTTTTGTAAATAATCTGCATGTGATTTTAAGCTTTTTGCAAATCAGCACAACTTTATTAGTAATCTCAGTTTATATAGAATGACAGAGAGTCACACTTGCTGTGTGCAAAACTACACACTGGTGTTCATTTATCAAAATCAGCGTGATAACTTGGTGTGACCATCTACAATGTCTACTGGAGGAATTGAATCTGAGACAGGCTGCCACCGGCATGTGATGTACACGCATGCATAAAATGACAGAATTAGCCTGCATGCTCTGTAGTGGAATATCACAGATGTTTTCCAGTCCCTCTCGTCTATCTCACCCTCCCTCTCTGTCCTTTTTCAGGACTTATCGACCACCACTACTTACAATTTATTGGCGCCTTTCTTTTCCCTCAGAATTAATGACAGAGCAATTATGAAGAGGGCCGTTTAAAAGCCTGATGGGAGATGCAGTCTGTAAAGTGTAAAGAGTGCAGAACAAAGAAGACAGTCAGAGAAAGACAGGCTCTTATGAATCGCATTTTAATTTCCCATCACTTCCCCTGGAAACAAAATCATTCAGAGAACAAATTACATTAATTGTGAAGTTGTTATTAGAAAAATATGTTTAAATCACTATAATTCTTTATACAATAACGATGTACAGCAAGTAAGGCCATTTTTGTTTGTGCACAACAGTTAAAAAATGGTAAGGCTTTAATAGAGTGGCTGCTTTTGTACAATCCTGTCATTCCCACCTTTTCAAACATTGTCAGATTTGGCTGTGAAAATGTTTCTTTTAATAAGTAAATATGTTGTAAAGTTGTAGGAACATTTCTACACCTGGAAATGTGAAGACGGTTAAAATAATCAAATATACAGTATAGTCTAAACCATATGACCCTTAATTTGTTATAAGAAATTGTTTGCTTATTTTCTCTATAAAAGGAATAGTTTGCCTCAAAATCATGTCATTTTAAACCTGTATGACTTTTGAGGAAAAAAGGCATGGTAAAAGAGGCATGGTAGATGTAAATATTATCAGTGAATAATAACTTTAGAAGCTCTTAGTAGAAATATGGTGCATAAATTATATGAATTCATTTCATAGGGCTTCTTTAGTGCTTTTTGGGGTAGTTTGAGAGACATGGTCACATCGAAGTACTGCAGGGATGACATATTCTTTGTAAGCCAACCTGGAAGTTAGGCTTCCCCAGTGAAAAATAAATATACTAAAATGTATCAAATACCTTTACATATTATGTACTTAATAAAAACCTGCAATTGTACTTTTAACATTCTAAACTGGCATAGTTAAAGTCTGCTGAATTGGAACAACTCATTTTGTACTTAATACATTTTAATTACGCTGAAGTCCAACTAAAGATATGTTGAAGTATATTGTATTGTGCTAAAGTGGAACTATTGTAAGTATACTTCACGTCCACTTTAAATATCTTGCATTTAAAGACTGGTATTATTCAAAGATCATATGATCCTCATTAATAGTGACATTAAAACACATTTTAGGCTTAGTATTAAGAAATGTGCATTGTGCACAAGTAGTACTGTAAATAAAGTTGAATTATAATTTTATATCAGTGAGTCTTGAGCGATGTCAGTAAATTTGTTACTAGATTTGAACTATGCTTAGTATGAAATAAATGCATTTTAAATATATTACTTTTTACTAGGGTTACCTCGACAAAAGGTCAATAAGATCTTTCAACTGGCTTTTGGATTTCTGCAGAAAATATGAAACGTGAATGAAAAGGCACAGTACTGTATTTTGAGCTTGTGTAAACCAGATGTAATTTCAACCATTTAACCAATAACCTACTGACTTCAGGATGAAGGAACTGGTGGTGCAAATGTAAAAACTTGTTCCCAAGTATTCCTGCAACACCTTATGAACTGTTGTTGTTGTTGTATGTAAAGATGTGCAAGACATTCTTACTAACAAATTCTACTTTAGTGTTCCACAGAAAAAGTCATAAAGGTTTAAAACGACGAGGTAAATGATGCCAGACCTTTTATTTTTAAGTGAAGTCTCCCTTTAGGAACTTATAGAAAGAACTGGAATCTATAGAAATGAATTTCAATCAGTAGAGATTGAGATCATGTAAAATAATACAGCTTTTCTTTTTATAGGAAATGGTGCCACCTACAGTAAATGAACCAAATGTAGTGTAAGAAACAGCGTTTGGTCATCAAGACATGATCCGATCTCATCCGATATCTCTCTCAGCTCTACAGATTAGAACGAGTCAGCCAAGGAAACTCCTAGGAGACAAACACAAAGTCTCATATTATGATATGAACATCAAAGACAACAAAAGTTCAGTTTGCACATTGAAGTCGATCCTGTTTATCTCAAAATGCTTTAGTAACATTAGAACGTTTCCATTCATCGTTGGGGAAGCCCTTTGAGTGTCAGTGTGACATACTCCGAGAGTTTCAGTGCTCCAGGCCGCTCTGACACTCAATCCTTCAATATGTCTGCATGTGGTTGCCAGGAAACACCCAGCACAACAAAGAGGGTCACAACTCTCAATAATGGGGTCTCATAGCTTTCAAGAATAGAAAGGTCAGTTATGTTTAATGTGTATGTGAGAGGGGGGTAAAAAACGTGTGGGTGTTGAAATTTACGGTTACACAGACCTTGTGATGTTATGAACTTTAAACAGTCAAACGTGTCAGAGGTTTTTTCCCTCTATGAGCCCCATATTCTCCTATAGATGTAATACTATATGATCCATAAACACCTGCTTTATATCAAATATGATACTGAACAAAAAACACATGCATTCTGAAAGCTTATAAATCATTGATATCATTATTACAGTATAGCAGACTATTTATATAAAATAGATAAACATATCAGTTTTCACTCTATATTTCACAATAATTTGTCGTAGTAAGATGATATTTAAATGCTTAGTTTTATGATCAAAGGTCTGTGGTTTTTATTGTGGGGGCAAAATGGTAACACTTTAGTGTAAGGACCTATTCTCACTATTAACTAGGTGCTTATTAGCATGCCTATTATTAACATATTGACTGTTTATTAGTACTTATAAAGCACATATTCTGCATTGACCATATTCTATATCCCTAATCCTACCCAATACATAAACTTAACAACTACCTTACTAACTATTAATAAGCAACAAATTAGGAGTTTATTGAGACAAAAGCCATAGTTAATGGTTTGTTAATAGCGAGAATTGGACCTTAAATAAAGTGTAACCGGCGGTAACACATATAAATACAGTGCGATACAATGATGATTAAGAGATGTCCAAATAAACGTAAGACCATAAGACCTTCGTTCATCTTCAGAAATTTGAAATTTGATTTGCTTATAAAATATATACTATGAGTCAGGAGATTAAATGCATGTAGTAGATTGCGTACAACAGGTTTTTCAGCAAAGGTTTGATCATGCTTACAATTTAGAGGCACTGGTTCCATATCAAATATGATTCAGCAGGCTTTATAGGATTAAAATGGGAATATACAACTAAGTAGTGTTTTATCTAAATTGTTAATGATATTCAAGCTGATTGAACTATAATGTAATTTAAGGCTCTGTGGGTGTGTGTGTGTGTTTGTGTGTGTGCGTGTGCGAGTGTGTGTGCGTTTGTGTGTACCGTACCTGTTGTTTGCGGTCTGAGGCTGGGTCTATAAGTACGTTGAGGAGGCTGGGCATCTGTGTGTTGTTTAGACTCTCCTGTAGTGCACTGCGGAGTTCCTCCACTGTCCGGATCAGATACCCACGACCCCCAAACGCACTCATCACCTGCTCGTACCGCGCCTCTGGTAGTAGCGTCACCGGAGGAGCACTAAGACAGACACACAGGTATGTCTTATGTGTAAGATTTGATACTTTCTGGATTCGATAGATATTAACCTTATTGACAGCAATTTTGTCTCATTGTATTTGCAGTTAAACCCAATCTTTCAACATGGAGCAATTTGTTGTAATATCTTCATTCCATCTTAGTCCAAGATAAATCGTAGATAAGTCACATACATTTTACTAAGCTGCTTGCAACGCTTCAAATAAAATCTGTAACAAGAAATCTGTAATGAAAATCTGTTTTAGTCTCATGACAGAGTGGTTCTGTTGCGCTGGCTATAGTTAATCTTGTATCACGTTGACCTGAAATTTATAAACATTAGATCTAAAATTATTTACATTTATTCATTTCAGCAGACGCTTATATCCAAAGCGACTTACAATGGGGAATACATCAAGTGATTCATCTAACAGATATTATAAAATAATATTAATCCAATTATTAAGTGTTAAACTTGGATGATTCTGTATAGCATGTTTTAATATGCTGGTAGGAAAACTAACAATTCCATCTACTGTCAAAAAGGAGAATTACATCTCGTCTGACCAGAAGCGTAGATAAAACATATCTCTGAAATGAAAAACGAACAACTAGAAGAGGGATTAAAAGGAAGGGATTAAGCAAAGGGACTTACATACTTAACTCATGTATAGTAATAATAGTAACTATCATAACCTAACCCTACCCTGTGTGTAAGTTACCTTATAAATGATATGTGTCATGTTATATATGCTTTTGTGTATTGCTGTACACCCAAAGTGCTTTACTATCATGAGGGGGGGGGGGGGGGGTCTCTCCTCAACCACCACCACCACCATCCACTTGGATGATGTGACGGCTGCCACAGGACAACAGCGCCAATGCGCTCACCACACACCAGCCACAGGTAGAGAGGAGAGAGAGCCAATCAAGTAGATTATTAGGAGGCCATGATTGACAAGGACCAGTGGAGGGAATTTGGCCAGGACACCGGGGTTACACCCCTACTCTTTACGAGAAGTGCCATGGGATTTTTAATGACCATAGAGAGTCAGGACCTCGGTTTAACGTCTCATTTGAAATAGGGTGCTTTCTGACAGTATAGTGTACCCGTCACTACACTGGGGCATTAGGACCCACACAGACTGCAGGGTGAGCACCCCCTGCTGGTCTCACTAACACCTTCTTCCAGCAGCAACCTTAGTTTTCCCAGGAGGTCTCCCATCTAGGTACTGACCAGGCTCAACCAGATGTATTACCAGAACTTATATTACCAGAACTTTCTTAGGTAGGTACAGTGTAAGTACACGTAAGTTCACATACTGTAAAATAAAGTGCAACCGAAAGTCCTGCATGAGCTTTAACTAGGGATGCACAATATATCATAACAATAGTAGTTATGGATTTTTAGTTTTTCTTATTGACAGTTTTTTATATTTCCGCTTTTAAACCTTTTAAAACTGAGATATTCAAACCAGGGATTGCAGGACAAAGTTGAGCCCTAATGACCTTTGATTTGGCCTGCCTTGCCACATCACATGAGGGAAGAAAATAGACCCACATTTAAGTATTTTTTGGCACTAGCAGTAAAATGATTGGGCACCCAAAATCTTTTCTGTAATGCTCTAGACTCACATGGTGGTCATGTCTCCCATCTTTTCCATCTCTTTCCATGTCGTTGGATCCACTCCACTGTAGATACCATTGTTGTTGATTATTATGATGATGACTGGCAATTTATACCTATTCAGATTTAGGAAAAAATTAATTGTGCAGATTGTTTATAGTAACAGAGCAAACATAACCATTTTATTATGCTGCACACTGCATAAATGCCTATAGGTGAAGCTGTAGGTGGACATTTCATTCACCTGCACATTGTCTCCACCTCCATGCCAGAGAAACCGAAGGCGCTGTCTCCCTCTATACACACCACTCTCTGAACGCTCTTCTGCGTCTGCTCCAAAACTGCTGCTGCGATGGCAAATCCTGGACCCACCCCCATAGTACCAAAAGTACCAGCATCTAACCTGTACAGGACATTCAGATTACCGCTCTGAACAACATCACACAGGTAGTACTCAACTTTAACAGAATTTTCTAGTTTTAGTATCTGAACTATGGTACTGTACATTCTTTAAATTTCCTTACCAGAAAAGTCCAAACAATTTGTATGTCTAAAATTAAATGCGAGTTATCTCTTGCTATTTCTGTGATCCAAACAAACTTTGATTGCTCATAATCTAAACATAAGTTGTTGTTGTTGTACAGTTCCACCTAGGGCGGCACGATATATTGCATGCGATAGTCATGCGCATCTCGTCAGTAAAGATGGTTCTGTGGTTAGCCGTAAATCTCCATCAGTTGTTTTCAAATGGAGCGCCATTTAATAAACAGAGCCGTAGATCGCTGACAAGCTACGCAATCTCACGTTCACTATCACATGCGATTCATCTGCGATTCTGAGCGCGAATTGCTTAACTTGCCAGTGAACTACGGCTCTGTGTATTACATGCCACTCCATTTGAAAACAGCTGATGGAGATTTACGGCTAATCACAGAACCGTCTTTACTGATGAGATGCACATGACTATCGCATGCAAAATATCGTGAAGCCCTAGCTCCACCTTGGGACTTACCAACCATACTAAGGGCCCTAAAGGGGCCCCCGTTTGAACCATTGCAATCCTCGAGCCTCAGAGTACTCTCGTTAAAAAACGCCCTGCTGTTAGCATTGGCGTCGGTCAAGCGAGTAGGAGACCTGCAGGCCCTTTCCGTCAACCCTGATTGCCAGGTAAATTCGGGCCTAACGACTCCAGGGTTGTCGTGAAACCAAGGCTGGGTTATGTACCTAAGGAGCTCTCCACTCCGTTCAGAGCCCACGTCATAGTGCTTTCAGCGCTTTCCCCCCCGACGGGCAGCAAGGAACCCCTGCTCTGCCCCGTCAGGGCCCTGAAAGTATACATTGAGCGTTCTGCCTCATACAGAAAGTCAGAACAGCTTTTTGTTGGCTTCGGTAACCGCGCTAAAGGTGGCCTTGTTACAAAGCAGAGAATTTCTAGGTGGTTAATGGATGCTATCACTTTAGCATACTCCTCCTTGGGGTTGCAGGCAGCCGGCTTTTCCTCGCCGTCCACATTGGTAAGGATTTACAACCTGGATGTCCCTGCCTTGCAGGCCAGAGTCATTTCTGCTTTAGTAGCAATCTTCCAGGTTCACTTGACCAACATTGTTCAAACCCCTCTTTTGCTTGGTCTGTCCATAACTATATAGATGCCAGGTATCACTCACGGGATGACACCCAGGCCACGGAGGACCCTCAAGGCTCACCCTGTGCTTGGTGTATTCTATTGACTCCCCTGGGCCTAATCCCACGTGAGTCTTGGTTTAGACTCATTCCGCATCATAGCACGGCATGATTGGACTGGTTCCCATACAAGCGTCAATACTCGACGCAGTATGAGTGAAATATCGAAAGGGAACATACTTGGTTACTATCATAACCTCGGTTCCCTGAGATATGGGAACGAGTACTGCGTTCCTGGCCGTGCTATGAGCTGCACGCCTCGGTTGCTTCCTTCGAAGAAATCTGAGATGCGGTGACAGGGCAGCTGATTATATAGCCAGACGCCCCTCCCATTTTTGCGGGCTATGGAGGGTTGCATAGCCATTGGCTCGTGCGCCACCGCCGTGCATTGGTTCGTTTTTTAATCCTACACGAACCAATCGACGTGCAGTTATAACTGCGTGATTGAAAAAAAGTTTTTTCTTAGACAAGCGTCGATACTCAACGCAGTACTCATTCCCATATCTCAGTGAACCGAGGTTACGATAGTAACTGAGTACGTTTCCTTACGATCTAACAAGACATTTTTTCTCGTAATCTAAACATAACAAATACAAATAATTTTGTATTTGTCACAAACACAATTATAGGGATAACATTCGTAGCAATTCAAATATAGGGAGCATAGTCTCTTGTCCAGCTGTAAAAAGTGGGGTAGGAAAATGTCTCTCACCTGTGTCGTGGGAGGTAATTGAGCAGCATGGTGCGGCCGATGTCCATAGTGTTCGCTCCCTCACTCACTATGATGCAGTCTTTAGGCAGGAGCTCAGAAATGTGGTGGAACGCTATGTAGTAGTTCATGGGCAGAGTGGACTGGAGAGCAAGACTCTGTGGGAAACAATAATAATGGTTCACTTAATACCATAAACAAACACACAATTCACAGGCTGACATTAAAACAACCAATAATATTTCATTACATCAAGTTCAAATACATCAAGTAGTTCATTACATGCTAATGACACACAAGCTCACCTTTGATATCTGAGCATTGGCAGTCATTTTCTCCTTCAGTGTCGACCACCAATGTGAATCAGAAGAAAATCTCCAGGATCTTACAGTTTCCAACAGCTTCAAGAGGAGTAGAAAAATAGATATAAGGGGTTATTTCATGTAACTTGTACACTATTTATTGATATTAAACCAAAAATCAGCCCATTAAAGGGATAGTTCACCCAATAATTAAAATTTTATCACCCCTACTTTGTTTCAAAACTTTATAAAACCTTTTCAGCTGTTGAACACAAATGAAGATATTTTGAAGAATGCTGGTAACCAACCAGCTGATGGTAGCCATTGACTTCTATTGTAGGGATCAGAGTATGTTAGCGGAGCGGTGTGATTTTGGAGCAAGGATTTTTTTTAAGTCAGAGCGTTGTGGTTTTCACTCGCTCCAAGACTGAGCGCTCCACCACCGCTCCATCACGAGTGCAATTCATGCCCACAGCAAGTAAGATAACTGTATATTTAGCCAAAATTCACACGTTAAACATATTTAGCTAGCTTGATAGAGAAGGATCACTCAAATCAGAAAGAATGTGAAGGCTATGATGACGGCAATGGACATGAGTTTGGACATGATTTATTTTGTTCCTTCTAGATACTGAATATTTTCAGCTGAAAGCATGAGCACTACAACACTTGCATGCAATCACTTTCTCAATAATGCATTCAAACAAATTTAGGCCTAATCTTACAGTGCTACTTCATCTGTATCCGATTTCGAATGAGCATAAATCTGTAAGAAATGCATCGATCCTTAGTTAAAATAACGGACTAAAACGTACTGTTATTTTCATCACAAACTAAATTTGCACTGCAAAAAGCAGCAATAATACCGTTTAAAAATGTGGTAGGAAAAATGTTGCACACTAGTGTTCCAATAATATTTTTTCCAATAAACTTTGAAACTCTCCTGAACAGAACTGTGATATTTTAAACATACTGAAATACTTTAGATGCGGAGCGGTGTTTCTGTTATCCGTGAGCACGGAGTGGAGCGGGAAATGGTGAACCCGGAGCGGAGTGATTATTAAATGCTTGGAGCGCAGAGGGAAATTGTTGACATTCCACTTCGTTCACATACTCTGGTAGGGATGTAACGATGCACCCCGAGCCAGGCGAAAACCAATACAGATATGTGAGGATTCACAACGAGTTGTTAAACGAATCGTGATACGATTGGGGGTAGGTGCTTATACGAATGCATCTCTAAGGGGAACTGACTGTCTTCAGTAAAGTTAAGATGGTATTTACTTTTCATCTCGCCTCCATATAGTGCAGTATATTAAAATAGTGTTCATAAGCGCAGCTCTACTGTGTTAACAGCGGCAACCAAGGAAACGGTCTATTGCTGCTGTTCCATAAGCGCCATCTGCTGGCAGAGAGTAAGTTTGCATCCTTATTCATCCCTTCTGCTGTTTTTGTTTAAAGTAGATGTTTTATGTAGTATAATTTCACAAAACTAAAGTTGGAAATTTATTTTTAGCTTCAAATTTCTAAATTATACAATCTAAGTTAGATTAAAAACTGCTCATGTGGCATGTATACAAAATCTTTGTTTGAAAATCTATATCTCGTTTTCTACAAAGTCCCTCCTTCCAACAAGCAAAGTCTGCTTTGATTGGCCAACTGACCCAGTACATTGTGATTGGCCGAACACCACAAGCCGCATCAGAAATGTAATGTCTCTTTCCATAAAGCAAGCTTCAGCTTTCAAAATTAAAGTAAATAAAGTTAATTTAATGTCCTTAATTTTATCATCAGTTCAAGCCCGAGAGGGGAACAGTTGTGTGGCAGACACCGTGATTATACTCATATGTGTTTGCACACAAGCCGCGATTAAGATGATTTCTAAAGGGCTGTGCACTCCGCTGTGATGTGACCCTGTCTCTCTCTCTCTCTCTCTCTCTCACACACACACACACACAAGCCGCGATTAAGATAGCTGGTGTGCTGTGATGTGAGTGACCCTATCTCTCTCTTACACACACACACACACACACACACACACACACATACACAACAACACACACACACACACACACACACACACACACACACACACAGCCTTTGAACAGTCAATAGCAAATACTTAAGCTAATAACAAAACATACAGTGGCTGATTCAGAAGCCCAGATTGTCATAGCAAAGTCAGAATTACATAATTTCCTAGGTTCACGAAACGGTCGTCCATAAAATACGTTGTGATAACAGCTGGGTTGTGCTGTTCTGTTGTAAGTAATCTTAATGATTCCTAAATGCATCTACTTTCGGAAGGCCAAATAAAGTGCTTTTGCTTTGGCCTAGAAACACACAGTGTCTCCCTGATTGCATCAACACTACTGCGGTTTCTGAAACCACGCCTTAGGCAAATATTTCCACATAATGACATAGACATGTGGGGGCGTGTTTGAATGAGCCATTTTAGGGGGGGTGGCCACGGCTTAATTTGTGCCGGAACAAGCCGATCAGCACCTAATTTTGTCAGATCCCCCTCCTCAATTCAAGAAAAAACCTGAACACTCGCCAGGACGGCCACTTTTGCGTAATTTTGTGTGTTTGGCCACTTAAGCTCAACAACAAACAACGAATAATAACTCAATTTGATACTTGCTAGGCGGCTTTGGATGTGAGCGCTCAGCATGAAACAGCCTCTGGAGTGCGCGAGTACCGATTGGCTTAAACATTTTTTTGATGATGTAACAATGACCCGATTAAGCAGTGACAATTCTGTCAACTGTCCCGAAATGCAAGTGAAAGTCGGATCAGCGACAGTGTGCAGCAGCTCGTTGTATTATAGAGGAGATGTGCTGTTGTGAAGCCGCTTTGAGAGAGTGAAAGATAGAAGACACTGTCCAGCTGAATCACTCACGCTGTTTTCAGATGACTGATTTAATCTGCTAGTTTGTGTGGATTTATTCACCCATATAACCTACATGCTATATTGAATAAATGTTTGCAGGAATTTCCCTCATTATAAACTTGAAAGCTGCGGGAATGAGTAAAACTATATGATATACATACAATCCCCCACAACATTCTGGACATGATTAATTATAATTTGTGAAATAAATATTAATAGATTAACATGATTAATATGATTTGTGAAATAAAATTCCATTATTGTTTTATTTTAATTTTTTCAGGCCTGGAAATTGCCGTTTCAAAATTTCATGGCATTTTCAGGTTTTTCATGTATGAACCCTAATAAAAGCAACTGATGCACGCTGTTAATCACTTAAACTGGCCCACCAATGTGATCGGCTGAATACTCTGTTACCTTTCCCTCCTCTAATCACATGCCAGATCGTCACTCTGCATTGTTCCGGGACCTTGAAATTTACAAATTAAGCACTGGCCGTGGCAAAGTCTTAACTTCAATAAAGAATATCTCTTTGGTTTTGAGACTTTAGTCTTTGAAACTTCAGGGATCTTATCTATGCACAATCAGCTTGTAACAGTCCAAAGAGAAAGAAAAACTTGAAATCGCATCATATGACCCCTTTAAAAGAACAGAAAATTTACATTTAAAATAAGTGTAAATTATACATTTTGACATTATAAGAGCAACTGTGTTCCTGTGGCTCAGTGGTAGAGCATTGCGTTAGCAGCGCAAAGGTTGTGGGTTCGATTCCCAGGGAACACACATACTGACAATACAAATGAATTGCCTGAATGCACTGTAAGTCGCTTTGGATAAAAGCGTCTGCTAAATGCATAAATGTAAATGTAAATGTAAACTAAAAGGAAATAAATACTACAAAACATACTGGATTTCAATAGAACATTAGGAGCCTCTCAAAGACCCCATAGAACATACACAAAATCTTGATGAAGAAAAAGTGTGTAAAACTAAAAATATTGCATTTTATGTAAGACGACTGAGGTTATACTGTATTTTACCTGTCTGACCACAGCTCTTATGTCTCCAAGTAGAGCAGATGCAGCTCTCACATTATTACACAACTCTTCAGCACACAGATCGACCTGAACAAAATTACACAGAGTCCACACTGAAGGTCAACTGAAGATCATTTATGGCAAGTCTTTATGGCAGAGTTTCAGAAACATACTGAGTGTCCAGGGTGTAACTAACCTGAATGATCTTCACATGGGGACTGAATCTGGGTGGAAGACCAAAGTGCAGGATCCAGTTGAGTCTGGCACCCAGCAACACTATAACATCAGCCTGCAATAAAGCTCTAGAAAAAAGAGAGACGTGCATCACACCAGTCCATCAAAACACGTTTTTGGAACGATAATTTTGATACATATGCACACCTGGACCTGGCCGCAGCAACACAGTTAGGATGGTCATCCGGCAGTACTCCTTTCCCCATAGGTGTGGGAAGGAAAGGGATTCCAGTCACCTCCACCAGCTCCCTGACCTCCTCCTCTGCCCTGGCATACGCACCTGCAGCAGATCACCGTTCAACATTGCTTTGATCAGTTTCAGCTGTGAAGTTTCCATCACTCTTGATCATTCAGTTCTATTGTTCACCTTTGCCGATGATGATCAGAGGCCTCTGAGCCGCTCTGAGCAGCCTGACAGCCTGTGTGATCTCCCTGCTGTCAGCCTGACTCACAGGAGGAGCAGGACAGCAGGAAACAAACCTAGAGGCAAATGAAGACACATGCAATGCCATTTTGCACATTTCATTGTGCAACAGAAAACACTGATCAATAAGTGATCACATCATAAAATACAGGGAAGCTCCATTGCTATGATTAGTGTTTAACTGAACATAAAGCTCACCTGACACTGGCCCGGTCTATTTTGGCGTTCACCATGTCTCCAGCTATGTCTATGTAGGACGCTCCTGGACGGCCATAAATGCTGCTCCTTACAGCCTAACAAAAACACAAACATTCCAACTTAAATATAAGGATGAAAAATACATATAAAATATAATTTAAATATGAACAAAAACTTGAATAGTATCTTAATGATACTTAAATTATATTGCATAGTAAATAGTATATTTGGCCAAACATCCTTTTTTTAAGACTTCATTAAATTGTCAAACAAATCGGTGTTATTTCAGTATTATTTATTTACTATAATATTATAATATTTTGAATTAGCTTCTATTTTTATATTTTCAGTTTTAATTTAAATTATAATGTAATGTTTAGTATTTTTGATAATTTTTATTTAATCTTATTACTAAATATAACCCTATTTCTATTTAGATTTAATTTGTTTTAAAGTTTTTTTAATTGAAGCCTTTCATCCAATGCTTATATATTTTATTTATCTTATTATATTGAATACTTATACTTTATTTCAATATTGAATATGTATTTTTAGTTAACAAAAACAACAGTAAAAAAAAAATTCTCTGAACACTAACAAGTCACAGAACACGGCTTTACTTATCATGACAGTAAGACCAAACGGCTCAATTTGAACATCTCTCCATGCTCACAAACAAGGAGTCCTCTCCATTTCTTCCTGTATCATTTTACATTTCCAAAAATGCTAAAAATGTACATTTTAAAAATCTGATGAAAGATTAGCACAACTGACAGACCACAAAACCTGATATGAACCACAAAACTTAAATTTTGATTAAATATTTACTTTTTCAACTACAGCTGGTATCATCTCAAGGCTGCTTGGTCGAGCAGAAAACTTACTATACAGACGACAAGCTTCAACCTGTGAGGAACAAGAGGTGAGAAACAAGAAAGCAATTAAGAGACAAAAGAAAAATATATACATATTACTATTGGTGTTTTCTATCCTTGAATTACTGAAAATACATTTTTGAGTCAGAATTTTGAATCTGAATTTTTGAATTTGTTGCTTAAATGATATATTTCCTATCAATACTGCAATAACAAACTGTTTTTATATCAAATGCAAACATTTCCTATCAACCCTACCTGAGGGAACTCCTGAAACGCTCCTGTGGTTTCTTGGTTCCTATCAGATGAGCCGCCAATGACAATGACAGGCCTGTGAATTCAAACAAGAGAAGAAAAGAACACAAACTGCCCATCAATTCACTTTAATCTGAAGTGAATTCAGCAATGTAGAGCTACCAGCAGTTCGTGTTAGCATTGGCCATTCCTCCAAGCTCATGAATCAGCCCAGGTCCAGACACAACCAGGCACACAGCTGGCCTGGAAAATGAAATGTAAATTAATCACAAAAAGACAACAAAAATTAATACTGAGAAACAAACTGACATATTCATACCGTCCTGTCAAATACCCAATAGCAGATGCTGCATAGCAGGCCTGTTAGGTGAAAGAAGATGCATTGAAAACACACCCAGACAGTCTTCAATGTAGTGAAACAGGAATATATTTTAAATAAAAGTGAAAAGTGAGACTGTCTTACTGCTTGTTCATTGCGCATGCCAACATACTTGATGCTCGCTGCTTGAGCAGCCATGGCCACTTCGATGATAGGCACGCCAACAATGCCAAACATGTACTCATACATGTAAATAACTCTGCACATGGAGTTGAATAGAATTGAAGACATACCTGATAGAGACTAATATGTTGAATATTCATTTATTTAAAGTTGTTTCTGGTAATCTAAGACACAATAAAAGAATCAGTACATACATAGGCCAGGGGGTTTCAAACTGGGGTCTGGGAACCCCCAGAAAAAAAAGAGAGTGCTAGAGGGTCCATGTGAATTTTTAGAGAAAAGAGTGTAAATAGAGTAAACATAAATAAATAATAAATAATATTAGCCAAATAAAATTGATGACAATAAAAATGTTGATTAAAATACATAAAAGTATTTATTAATTTGTTCTCATATATACACTCACACAAATATGTGACCCTCTCTGTGAAAACCCAGCCAAAGTAAATTTTTTAGATTTACCATTTTCTGCAAAAAATAAATCCACATATTGTAAAGAACATTCTGTGAAAATATATTTTTGGTATCTTTAAAATTTACTGAGTAAGGCCATGTCAAAGATTGAAATCATAGTGAAATTAATGCTTGTAATCAAAGTTGGATGCTCGAGAGGGTCATATATATATATATATATATATATTAGAGGTGGGCATAGATTAATTTTTTTAATCTAGATTAATCTAGATTAATTTTGGAATTAATCTAGATTAAAATGGCTCATTTGAATTCTGCCGAAGGCATTCAGAATATGTGTGCTACCCAAATAATGACTAAAAGTAAGTCTTTGAGAACGGGTTTCTCAAGCCAGGTGGCGCATTAGACCAGGGGCTCATCTCCTGTTTCCAAAATGCATCACAAACTTTAATCTCTTCCCGTCCCAATCCCACGAAAAAACTGGGGGAAAATCCCGTTCCACTCCCGGAAGAATGACTCCCATTCCCTCCCACTCCCGTGTTGTTGTTTTTTTGTTTTTGCCGATAACTGTCAATTACAGTAAAAATATAGTACAGATCACAGCGTGCCCACCTTATTAGTTGAATAAAAACCCAAAATGTCGTTTTTTGTTATTATATTGAACTGAAAGCCATCTTATGCACAGTGTTGCACAGATTCAATTTCATGTAAATCATCCATGCTAACACACACGTCTTCTATTTTTATTTTTTAGACATTTCACTCTCTATAGATATATTTTTCAAAGACGGAGTTTCGAAGACCTAAAGCGCATCCTGTTTGCTTAAAAGCGCAACGTTTCGTTGTTATTCTGAGTGCACACAAATAAACGTAGAGTCTTTACAGATTCGAAAGATGTATTAGGCTACTTTTATCTGTATGACCAAAAATGACGGAGATTTTAAGAGCAAGTGAGCGCACCGGAGCCTGTCCTGCAGCAAACGCTCTTCCACATAAACACTTCAATAGCGCACATTTCTCTAGGTTAACATCATATTGAGCGGCCATGTAAAGTTGCTACTACATACATCTTTCAGATGAAAAGCCATATTTGAGGTTGATGAATGATAGGTGAGCATTTGGATGTCCTGCCCGATTGTATTATAGTTTCCTTACCACATAGACCAGCCGTTAACAATCTGTCCATCACGGACTGCGAGCCTCTAGTTCAAGACTTGTTCTCGCCCCCTACAGTGCAATTCGGCTAGGTATACATCCGCGCTAAAATATCAGGGTGAAAGTCATCATAGCTTGCGTAGTATAGACCCAGCTCCCAACCCAACTTTGAGAATAGATTAACGCGATATTTTTTTATCGCCGATAAGTCTCACGTTAACGCAGCACGTTAACGCCGATATGACCACCACTAATATATATATATATATATATATATATATTAGGGGTTTGCGATATGACAATTTTTGCTCATGGATTATAAACATGTCTCCATGATCTGCTTTTGAAGAAATATCGTAGTTTCGTGCTACAGTGCACAATCTTTCAGTTGCAGTTCGGGCGCCACCGTCAATATGTACTGTACAACGCCACATCCATTCAGTGTTAACTTAGTGGCAGAGCCGATCCTTCCAATACGCAGAATACGCAAGCTGCGTAGGGCCCCCGAAACACCAGGGGGCCCCCTTGCTCTCAAAGATGATTTCATTTTAGTTTCGTTTTAGAATTTGGCCAACGGCTATGAAAACATGAATGATCATTTATTGTAATGGGGTGCTTTTGCCCTTTCTACGTAAAAATCAGTCAAATCATGTAACGTGAAAGTCTCTTGCTCGAGACTAATACAACGAGTTGAAAGCATAGCGAGCCGAGGAAGAGACACTGTTTCTCGAACACTTTGTGCAGATTAACATCTTGGAAGTGAGAGCTGGTTATTTAGTCAATGGATTGCGTTTCAATCACTATTTGATATTCATTCCGTCTTCTGACAACAGAAACAGTAAAATATATCAATAAAAACAGTTTTATTGAGAATTGATCTGCATCAAAATACAGTGTGTGCACAGAGAGGCAAACAAATGCAATGATGAATAATATAGGATATGTACATTTTGCATGTTCAGAAATGAGCTGCCCTGTCCTGCAGAAAAACATCTATTACCTTTGAAACATGTCTAGTCTTCATGCTCTAATAAACACACATTTGCATAAAGCATCCATATTTGTCCATGCCCATGTTGATTAGAGTATTAAAAACTTGAAAAGTATTTATTTAAGGTACATTTAGAACAAATAAAAATGTGCGATTAATCGCGAGTTAACTCATGACAATCATGCGATTAATCGTGATTAAATATTTTAATCGATTGACAGCCCTAGTATAAATATAAAACACCTATGACAGAATAAACAGACAGATGACCATTTGTATTATTTAATGTTAAAAAAAATTAAAAGATAAATAGATAACTCACTACTCTTGACTGAAAAAGAAAATAGTAACTTTAATAGGAATCAATCTATGTTTTATTTTTATATTTGTTCATTCAATTTCTTGAATGCTCATGCTAAATATTGTACCTGAAAATTAAACACTGTTTTTTATTTGTATATTATGTTTATTTGTTCTTATTTTTTTATAACAAAGACAAAATAATGACAAAGATTTTTATCTTCAGTTTGGCTTAAATATCCACCATTCTTTTTTATATTTTGTAATCTTGTTTTCTTTTTATATTTTGTAAAAGATTTGTCTTTGTAATAGGGAATTAGTTTGGCAGTACTTCTGCCAAACCAACATGACAAAGAATCGTCATAAATTATGACATTTCTTTAAAAAATTGTGATATGATATTTTTGCCATATCGTCCACCCCTATTATATATATATATATATACACACACACACACACACACACACACACACACACACACACACACACACACACACACACACACACACACACACACACACACAAATGAATAAATAATGCATTCAAATAATATATAAATCAATACAAGGATTAAAACATAAAAATAATCAATTTGATTTAAATAAACTGACTAAAGAAACACATTTTATTTTATTTAAATTAATAAACAACACACCTAACAGTACGATACTACAGTAAATAAAAAACGTAATAATGTAAAAGAAACGAAATATTTTCAAAATAATAATTTACACATATTTATGTAATATTCATTTGTCACAGTGTTTGTCCGTCGCATGAAGATGATCTCATTTAAGGGTAAAGATTGAAAACCCCTGGATTAGGTTACATATTTAGTCAAGGTGTTACAGTTTTTTTTTTATCTAATCATATCATAAAATACATAAAAGTACACAAAATTACATTCTTAATTTTTGAATTGCATTTTTGGACAGCTCTATTGCGCATGCGCAGCACCTTTGCCACACTGTCCGTCCAAGTTCAATAGTACAGCAGGCGATGTCGCAAAGATAAGAGGACTGCATATACACGTTTATTCTTGATTAAGTGACTAATTGCACGAGGATCAATGTTTTTGATAAAAATTCCCTTTGCAAGACTATTTCAAAATATGCAGGAGAAACTTTGAAAACCCAGAAAAGAAGCATACGACAACAACAGACCTGAGATTTGAGCGCCTCGGCGATCAGCTGAGCTCCAGTCACTTCGTCCATAATCACCTTCAGTCACAACACATTCACTTCACTCAGAAACACATCAAACTGATCTTCTGTTGCTCTTCTGTCCTCCTGCTGCAGCTCTTCTTCTGGGGTTTGTGTGTGTCGTTAAATAGCATGAAAGCTCGTGTCTCCACCTACTGGATATAACTTGATATGCTGTATGCAGGTCCACTCAGTCTCTCATTCATATTCATTCATTCATTCTTTCATTCGATCAATCATTCATGTATATATGTATTTTATTTATTTAATGAGTAGTTGCCATTTACAGTTGCTTATAATTAAGCACTGCCTGCTATTGGTATTGATTATGCAATTAATATTATTATTAGTATTAGTAGTAGTAGTATTAAATGTATTTTTAATTAACTTTAATTAATTTTAAGTATCAGCTTTCAACATTTGCTAAACACTCATGCATTTAGATCATAAATCCATTGTTCTTCCTTTACAGGTTTATGCTTGAAAAAAGAAAGAAAAACACGATTATATATTATCCCATTTATTGTTTCTCTTCATTGGTACTTTAGCTTTCTGTGATTGTGCTCATTAATATGACATTTCTACGGTTCATGTCGGTCAACCAAGGTCAGTTTATTCCTGTATTAGAAACTTTGGATAGTGTTTCTAGAGATAGTATTCATTACTTTCATTTTAAACTAACTTATTTTAATATTTATACAGAAATATAAATATAAGGAGTCTCTATCACAAGCTTTATGGATAATGTGTGCTTCTTTGACGGGTTTCTTTTTGTTATAAATAAAGGATGGAATATAAAAGAGCAGACTTTATATATTTGACCAGACGTAATTCACAAAGAACAGCTGTTCGTCTCATTTTCATTCCACTATTTCCATTCTTATTTATTTAGTATACAAATAAACAACTACAAAGATTTGAACTATAGAGGAACTTTACTTTTGAAATAACCAATACATGTCTTATTACTTATGAACACAATGACATGTTTCGCTTTTATCAACTCGTTTTTAACTTCGTAAAACATGTATAGCTATATTAGAAGAGAAAAATATCAAGAAAACAGACATTTGTTTCAAGTTTACTATACCACACATCACAAACATAATGACTTGAACATTTCTCAAGTTGCTAGATCTAATACCCGATTGACATGTTAGACACTGAAACTAAAAATGAAATCTTCAGCTAAACATCATAAATGTCATTGTGCAGAAAGAGGTCATACTTGTCATAACCAGTATTTTCTACTTTGCTGTTTTTGTTCGCCTTCACATTCGTTTTCCTGTTCATCGCTTGAGCTTCGCTTTCTCTGCCTTCAAGATAGGACTGCAGGATCCGGAAAAACTGCCAAAACATTGGACAGATCAATGACAACATGAGTTTACAAATATTTTCATTATAAGAACTAAAGAATAAATGATGCTTACAAATACACAGTGTCTGACTAAATATTACCCGTTTGTCCATAAATATCAATTTTAGATTCTGCCTCGGAATTCTGGTTATAAGAAGTCTTGATCAAATGTAATTTTAGTCTTCATCCTATTGTGTCAAATTGGGACTTTTATCACACACAAACAAAATGTTTGACACTCAAACAACCTTTTAAGGCAAAACACCTCAGGTGTATATGGTAAAATCTGAACAATAAGATACCATTGTACTTTAGTTGATTTATTACATAACAAATTCAAACATTTCTTTGTATTGCACATTTATGAAGTGTTATGTTTTGGCATTATCTAATTAAATGTGCTCTAATGTGCTTACATTTCCAGAAGAGAGATCTGAACACTGGATAAAGCCAGGTTCAATTCCGTTGTTTGTTTTGGACATATTAGAGCTAAATGTTTTAATAAAAGGTATTTTTCATATCTATTTTTATCACTCTATGAATCAGAAATCTTTTTGCCATGTTTTTAAGAATAAACATGTCGTATAAATTCAAATGAACCATAGAAACATTCTATGAAAGCCTTCAAAATATATAGAGGAATAAAACGGTAAAGTCTGGTGTATGTAAGTACCACTGAAGTGAAAATACTAGTACTAGTATTATTATTAGTGTTATTAATACTGAAGTGAAGATTTATGGCTCGGTGTTGAAGAAAAAACTAATCATTTTGAGAAAACATCCTTTAACGATACATATTTTAATTAAAATCTACAGATGCAAAAAGATAAAGAGCAATAAAATAAACACCTTGAAAAATACGTATTCTGGATGTTTTCTTTCCAATAGTCTGAAAAAATACATTAAGATAAAAAAAGCTAAATAGCCCAAAATCTCAAAAGTAGCCTGAGGAGGGGGAAAATCCTAATATAAAACATAATTCTGCATATAAATCAAATATAACTCGCACACTTGCCTACTCTAAAAAACACATCCTCAAGACGGATCAACTGCTGTCTGACTCACCAGGGTCCTGCTCTGTGGGTTACTCAGAGACTTCCACTCTTCATCTGAGAGGTCCGACTCAACCGAGACCACCAGCAGTGTCATCAGAGCCAGTACTGTCAGCCTGGATGCCAAACACAAGCACAGAGACATTACAGAGTCTTCCTCAGACCACCACAGCATCTTCAGCTGACCGAAGGAACTCACATGTTTGCAGAGGCTGTGATTGCCGGGACGGTTTGCTTGCCACGGGTTCCCAAAAGCTTTCTGCCCCTGCTTTTATACACAGCATATAAGAGGCATGCCATACATGAACAATTTGCACCTTCTGGCAAATTGGCATTTCCTTTTTTCTCAAAGCAAATCTGGACAGACACTGAGTGCCATAATTGATATAATTAACCTTATTGCGTCATCATGGCTCGCTTAGAGACATATAACTCAGAATAGCCCCTTATAATGATGGCGGTATTTATGGCTTAGCCTTTAAAGTGGCATGAATCATGATGAATGTAAAGTCTACCAGGTATATTAGTGAAATACAGGAATCGAAATTGTAGGAAATATTTTAATGAATATGGTCAAGGATGAATGTTGACAACCTATGATTATTTAGCAGTAGTGTGAAAGCTCAAAGAGACCTTTTTTCTTTAAAATTGCATATCCCACTGAGAACAATAATAATACAAAACAGCATGAGCACAACTGCTTCTGAACTTAGTTCTGAGACATTTTATCCAATCTTTTTTTTTTCTGCCGTCGTTACCTATATTGCTAATTTAAAGATCTGTGTGTTCTGCTTGTCTATGGGTCTTTACTTTAGCACAGGTGTCTCCAACTTTAAAAACGGAAGTGACTGAGAGCTACCCATGTTATATGATACTTAAATCTCTTTATATTCAATCCAATCAAATCAATCCAAACTGTTATACATGGTATAGCCTAATAGGCTGCATATTAAAATGTACTGAAAATGTTCAAAAAGTACTGAAACAGACACTGAAATCATTTCAGAGACAAAAGTAGCAGCACTATGCACTTTTTGTTTGCACAAACATTGAAATAAAAGCATTTACATACTATTGTAGGATTTCAAACAATATCTACTGACATCTATAGGCCTACATCTACAAATAAAGTTTTGACAAAAACAGGTAAATATATATATATATATATCTGACCCTCTGTGAAAACCCAGCTAAAGTCATTTTTAGCATAAAATCATCCTATTGTAAAGAACATTCTGTGAAAATATATCCTTGGTATCTTTAATATTGACTGAGTAAGACTTTTACTTACTTTACTTTTAGTCATTTAGCAGACGCTTTTATCCAAAAAGACTTACAAATAAGAAAAAGTAACTCAAGCTATAAGTTAAACCTCTATAAATACATATATATACATTTAAAATTTTAAAATAAATTAAATAAAATGACAAATGCATACAACATCATTTCAAAACTAAACATTTAAATTAAAACAAAAATAAAGCTACAAACATTTAAAAATATTAAAACAACAAAAGGTATGAGTATAAAAATGATTCTAACTAACACTAAGCCAAACACCCATATATATATATATATATAAATGATCCCATTTCCATGTAGAAGTACTAAAATAACTCAAATTAAACAAAACTAAAACTTAATAAAAAACTAATAAAAATACAACATTACTACAACTTTAACTGAAACTAAAATAAATAACAAATACAAATCAAACTACATTGGTTTATCAGTAATCCTAAAAAAATAACACTGAGCCAAACACACGTTAAAAAACAACAACAACTTACTTACACATCGGATTGGTTATAAAAACTGAAACAGACGTGAAACAAGCAGTAAGAAAGAAGATAAATAAAAAGTCCTGTCCGGTGGAGTCGATGGTCTTTACACTCTTCGGTCTTCAGACCATGTCAAAGATTGAAATCCTAGTGAAATTAATGCTTGTAATCAAACTTTGATGCTAGTTATCTCAGCATTCGATTTTTAGACTTTAGCCTGGTTTTTACAGAGAGGGTCACACACACACACACACACACACACACATATATATATAAACCTACTGATCTGTAGGCCATATTTAACTCTATTATAGATCAGTGTATACAACTTTTATCTCGTAATTTAATGAGTTTATTATCAACATTTTATTTAGACTTTTTTCATTCCTTGAACTCTGGCCCAGAGAAGCAACTGATTTTAATTCAGGGTAATCAATATCACTTAAATTTTGACTGAATAATTATAATTAGTCAGTAAGAGTCTGAATGTAATTGATTTCTTCCAAACAGAGTATCATGCCTCAAGAGTGTCTTGAATAATGTTTAGCAGCTAATGGTTGCAGGAGAACAGCTCTCAGTGAATATAAACTGAGATGAACTGTCTGAACTCTGTCCAGCCAGAAAACAAAAAGACAGCATGCGTTGGACCTTCATGAACGCATTCAAATGTCATTAAAAATGCTGGTAGAAGATATGAAGAAACCATTGGTAAGACTAACTAGTACAAAACTATATGATTATGTATAATTAAAATAAAAATATACATCGCTTATCTTTTTTTGAAAGACAAAAAAACTACAAAACATGTAACAAAGGTTCACTACTCAATGTGGTTACAATTATACAAGCTATTAGGAACAATTATAGGCTTTTAAAGTTGAGCTAGAAGTCTGAATTAATATATATATATAATAATTTCCAGGTTCCAGATTTTCCATGACTTGTACATGATTTTGTTAAATGTCTGACAAGAAAATGATCAGTCATCAAAGGATCATATTATATAGAATCGTGAACCCTACAGACAATTGTGGAACACATTGAAAGACTATTAGCAAAACTGCTAGAGAAATGTATTATTAGTATGAATAATAAGACTTATAATTGCTCTTAATATTCATGCAAATAATAACTATATATATATATATATATATATTTATCGATTCTGATTCTTAACCATTCCCATTTTCAATTTCAGTGTGGTTAAAAAAAATGAAGTCAAACATTTATAAACCAAACAAAACAATGTCTCAAAACATTGGATGATGTTGCTGCTGCCCCAGGAACAAAAATCAGCTGGCTATTTTGGACACACACCAGCCAGCAGGTGGAGAGGAGAGAGTCATAGAGACAATCAAACTGAGATTGAGAAAATATATTAGAGGCCATGATTGACAAGGACTCAGTGGAATGTGAATTTGGCCAAATGACACCGGGTTACACCTCTACTCTTTCATTAAGAATGCCATGGTAAACAAATTTCTTGAATTAATGTTTCAAAGACAAATACATAAAAAAAGATGTGCACTCAGGAATTGAATCAAAAACTATTCCAGTTCCACAATCAGAGTGTTGTAGTTCTGATTGTGGAACTGGAATTGATTTTCGATTCCCAACCCTACTGCAGTGTGTAACGTTTGGTGCTCTAGCGGTTAACAGAACAGCGTCTTGCAGAAGAACATTACAGCCGGAGCTACTTCTCTCTGTTTGTCTGATGAATCACGCAGGTGCTGTGCTACTCCGCAGAGGTACTACCAGAACCAATCTAAAATAACCCATAAAATCTAGTGCGGTCAAACGATTAATCACATCCAAAATAAAAGTACTTGTTTACATAATGTGTGTATATGCTGTATATATAAATACAAACACATGCATGTATATATTTAAACATTTTCAAAATATATACTGCATGTGCGTGTATTTCTATATGCATAATAAATATACACAGTAAACATACATATATTATGTAAACAAAAACTTTTATTTTGGATGCGATTAATCGTTTGACAGCACTAATAAAAACTTATTATAGGTGAACCGTAGTGATTCAGGATAAGCCAAAAACACAATTTGGAAAATGGATTCATGATATAATCGCTTCTATTAAATTTTTCCAAAAAAAAAAAAAAAATTACGGACTGCAGATTTAAACATTTGATAAGAAAAATACGATTCAAAGTACTGAACTCATTTATTTATTTAATCAACCATAAAATATACAGGAATCTCTCGTTGCGAGTAGGGGGCAGCAGCGGCCATCGACCGCACCAATCACTCTCCCTTTTCCCCAAGAAAAGGACAGGAAGAAACGGATCCCTGCTGACCCCCTCTCAGCCGGGAAGCTGCATTGAACAGATTTCCAGTTTCAATCATTCCAAAAACAAAGCTTGAAGAGACAAACACAGGTTTCTGACAGGCCATCACAGAAGGATCGAGTGGTTTCATTTACTAAATCAAAGCGAGCATACCTGCCCAAAAAAGTCATGTTATTAAGAGCCAGAAAAAATATAATATATTTATATTCATATATCAACATACAAAGAGATCAAATGCTGTTCTACCATTGGTTTACACAGTGTTCCTCATTCTGGAGCAAAGCATGCTGGGAGCCGTTTGCATCTTCATTTTCAGTGCTTTTCACAGACGTAGTGTTGAACTTCTTGTGCATCGATGATTTGTTCTCTCAAGCTGCCCCTTCCCTCCATACAGTTAATTTATGAAGGCACAAAATGATGATGAAATATGGAAAGTACAAATAAATACCATAGATAAAAAGAATAATTTATCCTAAAACTGAAGATGGATACAGTTAGCATTGTAACATCACTCATGCTTGTGGCCAAAAGCATTACAATGCTAATGTTCATGTCCTCAATTTGCCCTTCGGTTTTGAAACTACTGAAACTCTGATTTTTAAAGATTTATTTATTTATGTTTTATCCCACTCAGAGGGACAGAGAAATTGACAGGTATTAAAATCGCATTTTAAAAAATAAATCATTTCTTTCCAAGTTGTAAATGATCGATTCAGAAGTGCACACTGACTTGAAACTGTTGAAAGCATCACAAATATCCCAGTCTTTCATGAGGGAGGATTTGAACGTCCAATCCCAGTTGCACTATGACAGTGTCAAACTGCTTGTGCAAAAGTTGGTCCCAGGCTGCTGATTCTTGTCTTTTATTGCCATGTCGAGAGGTCCGCGCACTTATCTGTCATTTTGTGTAGGGCAAGATGCGCTGGCAGAGGTTGAGCTGATGGATCAGGGGGCTGGGAGGGTCAGCCTGCTGCGCCTCATACATGTGTTTGTTTGTGTGTGATGCATGTAGAGACTCTTAAGGCTCCGCGGAGTGGCCGCCGCTGGGTAATTAAGACAACATGTGCGCCTCTCCTTTCCTCCTCCTCCTCAGTACGTCTCTGAGTCAGAGTCGTTTAGCTCGTCGTCCTTGTAGAGGCCATCGTGGCGGCCGATGCTGTTGAAACTGCAGAAGGAGCTGTGTTCGGAGCGGAGCATGGGCAGACTGTCGAACGTGACGCTTTTGGTGGGGCTGGTGTAGTGATTGATGGCACTGAACGCGAGGCTGGGCACCGCACCTCCGCCGGGAGACACTGGCATCATGGTGGCCAAGATTAGCGCCAGGCAATCTGCCACATCTTTGTTAGGAGCACAGGCAAGGGCCGGAGTGTAGCCTTTTAGAGAAACGAGAGAAGATCCATCAGGATGAAGAAAAAATACAATTACTGATCATAATTTTTCTCAAATATAACCTATACAGTAGAGAACAAAATAAAAAATATAAAGATAGATTATGAATTGGGAGATCAATTATTTTAGTTTTGCTTATTTGAAAACCTTGTTACCAAAATATGAGTTCATAGTTTCAAAAATTCCTTGATTTCCTAAATTTAAATAAACTGTAAAATACCAGTAAAAAATTAAGTTTATAAGATTCACATACCAAACAAAATAATAAAATAAATTTACAAAAAGTCTCTAATCCTACCAATTCTTCATTTATTTTTTCTTCAATAATAAAATATATTGTGAAACAATTAAAAAATACATGTTTCCTATTTCTGATTTATTAATACATTTTAAATAATAAAATTTAATTTATTCCTGAGCGAGGCAAAGCTGAATCATCAGCAGCAGCATTACTCCAGTCTTCGTAGTCACATGATCCTTCTGAAATCATTCTAAAATGCTGATTTGTTGCTCAAGAAACAATACATTTTGAATGATTCAATGACTTATGTAAGATATACTTGTTTCATTACTGGATGAATCAGTGTTTTTGACTGAATGATTCAAAGACAAATACATTTTTAATGGCCTCTTTTCCCCAAATAATAAAAAATAGATCCGCACACAGGAACTGATAGACGGAACTGAAACTTTAATTTAGCAAATATCCGATTCTGGAATTGATTCTTGATTCCCAACCTTACTGCAGTCCGTAACTTTTGGTGCTCTAGCGGTTAATAAACACAACTGCATGGGTCTTGTGGAAGAACATTGTAGCCAGAGCTGACTTTGTAGTTCATTGACAAGCTAAGCAATATCGCGTTCATTATCGGCAATAAATCACCTGTGATTATGAACGCGATATCGCGTAGCTTGTCAGTGATCTACGGCTCTGTGTAGTAAATGTCGCTCCATCTGAAAGCAGGTGATGGAGATTTACTACTAATCACAGAACCGGCTTTACTGATGAGATGCGCATGATAATCGCATTCGATTATTTGTACAGCCCTACAGGCTGATATTATTGTTTTTGACCTCCAATGCTGATATTAGGGGTGCGCACGACTAGTCGAACATTGGAATATTCGGTCAGTATATTTTCCGAAATAATACGATTTGTTTAATTTGTATTAATTAAAAGATAAATACAATTTATTATGTTTTACGCCTTAATTTTAAATGCAAAACACAGAATTTCTGCTAAGCTATTGTATAAGCTATTGTAAGAATAATTGAAACTGGTTTTATACTTTGAAATAATTAGACATGCTAAAAAATATAACATTTCATTGGGCCCTAAACATGCCATTTTTGTCACACTTTTAGTAAATTGATGTTAAATTGTTTAAGTTTCATGAATTGTATTAATCAGACATGCTTTTTGATTAATAAAATGTAATATGACATTTAGAAATATTAAACGGAAACAACTGAAGTTTGTGTGCATTGGGAATCATATTTTTTCCAATAAAGACATGGCAACACTCATTTTACATAGAGCGAATATTAGATGAATATTTCAGTGGGCAAACGGATAAAGCTTGGCATAATTTGAAATCACGAGTTTAAAGTTTGTCGATCGTGCTGAATCTCCTGTCAGCATTTAATTCGCAGGAACCGACCGTCACGCAGAAAACTAATCCACACTTCACAAGATCTCACAGCTGGATTCAACTAAGTTTGCAAGATTTGTGAAATAAAATGTTCATTAGTCATTCAAACTTGTTTGAATATAAATGCGTATTTGCGGTCGACCACTAACACACACACACACACACACACACACACACACACACACACAAATAAAAGGATCACCAACATATTCTCCATCTTTAAACAAACATTAAAAACTATAGTCATAAGTTTAGAAATCATCAGCATTTACCATTTTCATCCACGGCTAGCACACTAGCACCCTTAGCTAGTAGTTCTTGGACAACCACAGTCAAGCCATTCCTGGCAGCCACATGCAGGGGCCTGGAATATGACAATTTAATGTTAGGCTTATAATTTAATACATATATATATATAAAATATATCAGTGTAAGTGCATCATTTCTGTGTGTTGACCATACGTTTGTAAAGCTGCATTGGTGGAGTTGATGAGGTTTCTATCAGTAATCTTCTCCAAGATCAACAAGGCACTGGTTTCATGACCCTATAGAGATCAAATGAAAACCAATACAGTGACAGTAACAGTTATGAGAACATCACACAATCTATAATAGATGCTTACAACTTATGAGGAATTAAGCCATGAGAGAACAGAGTGTTTCGTACCTTACTGCAGGCCAGATGGAGAGCAGTGTTTTTGTTGGCATCCTGTAGCGTGAGATCTGCTTTTGCACTGCTCACCAACACCTCTGCCAAACACAGACAGACATCATGACACATCAAAAAATAAACACAAACTCCTTTAACTACAAAAACGAAAAACATTTGAGGTTTGAGTGTCAAAGTCCTACCAACTGTATTAGTCTGGCCGTTCTCAGAAGCCATCATGAGTGGGGATTTGCCTCCAGCATCCACACAGTTCACCTGTGCGTTATGACCCAGCAAGAGCTGCAGACACTCCACGTGATCGGTGAATGCCGCAGCATGAAGAGGAGTCCTGTCACAGAGAGAAGAAGTTACAAAGTGGACCTCAAACTCAAAAAGTGAGGGTTAAAACAAGATTTTAAGGACCAATTCTCACTATTAACTAGTTGCTTAATAGCATACCTATTTCTAGCATATTAGCTGCTTATTAGATGCATACTGATGCCTTTTTCTCATGACCATATTTTTTACTCCTTAACCCGACCCCAAACTTAACTTAACAACTACCTCACTAACTATTAATAAGCAGCAAATTAGGAGTTTGTTCAGGGAAAACTCTTAGTTAATAGTGAATGTGTGTTCCTTGTTCTAAAATGTTACCAAAAATGATTGTTTAACATATCTATTTATAATGTGTTACCATAATGTCTATATATTTGGTTTGCATCTATACATTTACATAAGAAAAACACGTGACATTACATTTACTAGATTTAAGAAAAAACTGGGTAACAGAATAGTTTTGGTTCAATATCCAAAAGCAAAATTGTGATATTTACTATTATAGTTAAGTAATATTTTATCCGTTATTTTAGCATTATTTAAAAACGTATAGTATCTAATATTTTGAATTGGCATTTATTTTTATGTGTTCAGCTTATATGCAATTTTGTTATGTTTGTTATAATTTTTTAAATTTCAGTTTTAGTGATTCTAGTACTTCTTAAGATGCCAAACATTTCTAAGTTTTTAAGTCTGTTATTTTATTTCAACTTGACTAATTAACTAAAATGTTTTTTAAGTTTTAGTTTTGCTTAATAAAACAGCACTGGACTTGTCCACCATTGATATTACAGTACAGAAATTAAACTGTTTTAACTCATAAAAAAATGATACGCTCTTAACTGATGAAAGACTGAATAAACAGAATAAGACGTGTACCTGTTTTTGGAATCAGTTGAATTGACGATGGCAGGACTAAGTGTGTCTATCAACATCTCAGCAGCTCCTTCATTGTCACTTATACTAAAGGTCATAAAAAACAGCTTTAATATTTTGTCCTTTTAAACACAAACACATACCAACCCAAACCAAATCCACTTACACAGCACAATGAAGGGGGCTAAAGGTGTTCCCTTCAGTCTTATGAAATAACTCCTGCTCCAGCAACACTTCAACACATGTGTCATGACCTGCAGAGAGAGAATTTGGTGTAACAACAGTTTATCTAATAAGCTTATGGAATCCTGCTCAAAAATAAATAAATAATAATAATAATCAGACAGCGATCATATTTTGTGATTGTGCTGGTTGGTATTTCACCTTGCGGGGTCTAGTCACAGCAAACCAGACCTTTGTGATTTCAATAAAGATATTTTAAAATGAAACTGCATTTCTATCAACCCTTTCCCAATGAGTCATTTCTCAAATTAATGCAAGTGACATCTGTATATTTCAGAATAACATGCTTTCATTTCGGTTTTAACATTTTGCATCGAATGACAAACAAATAGACACCAAAGTGCCATTTAGAGGGTCCCCACCCTTTCTGACCAATGAATTTCCACGACTTGTTCAGTCGATCATAATTACTACATTATCATTACACAAAGATTGCTGAAGAAGAGGATTTCCATTTGTAAGCAAATAACTATTCCTTAAAATAAGATTACACATAATTACGCATATCAGTGAATGAAAGTCACTAAAAGGATGTTTCGACCCCCCGAGACTTCAAACAGATCATAACCAGAAATTCAAAAAGTAAATTAACTTTACATTAAATTACTATAGAAATGTCCATGGCTTTTCCATGTCTGGAAACCAGTTTTAAAAATCCTGACATTTCAATGACAGTGGGAACCAGGGCTGTGATGGTGGCAGATTTTTACCACTATGGTGGTAATGGACCAACTACCGCTGGTGGCGCGGTGTTGCGATATATAGCCTATATATATATAATTCAGAAACGCAAAAATAAATAAATGAGGCTAATCATCGATTAACAAACGTGCGTGTTTATTTTAGCACTTACGTCAGTGAACACTCAGCCTGCAAAACACTAAAATAAATATAAAAAATTATACAGTTAAATAGGAAAGTAGCCTTAAATAAGAAACTTAAATACACCCTGTGACCCATGTCTACCTCACGCGAGCGGTGCGAACACATTATAATCAGTGATGCGGTCTACACCAGATACGCGGTACAACACGATAAATCCCTCAGAGTAAACGGCTTCATCCTATTTATGACGTACTGACACAAAGTTCAAATGTCCTGTGGACAGACTCAACCTGTTGTGTTGTGACGCGGCGTCCGGTTTAGACACGGTTCACTGTTCCTCCACCTAACAAGCGGGCGCGTAAATTCCTCGTCTGCTGCACGCGCGCTCTGTAGAATAGGAATTGTGGTGTATGTTGCCACAATTCTTGTTAACATCTTCTATTTACCGCTGTCTTGTTCGTATTTGGTCAGTTTGGAGAAAGCCTCGCCAAACACACCTGACCAGCGTTTGTGTTCACGTGAACTTGAAGACACTTGTACAAACGCGGATGGGTGACATGAATGGAAATGATTCCAGATCGGCGATGTAGTATTTGGTTTCCCAGCAAGGTCCATCGCTCATCACAAAATAAATTTGCTGAATGCAGAATAATCTGTATTTTCCACTCAAACTTGCCAATCTAAAGGAAACGGCGTGTATGACGTTTGAGGTAATTTGTGAATTAGCATAGATTTATAGTCTAAATAAAATTATTTGCAACTGTTACTATTATTACACTTTTTACAAAACTTTGTATTATACATTTTTATAGAGTGTGTGAAGTCACATGCACTACCGTCGGTGGCAATACACAACGCGGTGGCAACCGACCACCGCTGGTGACGCGGTTATCACGGCCACCATCACAGCTCTAGTGGGAACCCTACATTATTTTCATCAGATTTGGTGCAAGCAGGCCTTTAAACAGGTAGGGGGTCTATCGATCTGTGACTGGCAAGTGCGTTTATTCACCGTTGTAACAGGCCCAGTGTAGGGGTGTGTAGCCCTGGTTGTCAGTGATGACAGGAATGGTCTCTACTGACTGGGCAGCATGCAGAAGGCCCCCCAGAACCCCAACGTGGCCACAGGCAGTCGCAAGGTGCACTGGTGAGCGCCCCCTACAGTCCCGTACCATGAAACTGGCATTGTGCTGCAGCAGGGCCTCCACGCACTCCTCATGGCCCGTCACCGCCTGAACGGAACACACACACACACACACCACCCATGAGCCACATTCTGAAGCACTAACACAGGTGAGAGCCAGAGCCAGTAGAAATACAGAAGAAAATCAATCGTGATTTACCCCTCTGTGCAGAGCAGTGCGGCCCCATTTGTCTTTGGCATCGACATTGGCTCCTTTATTAATAAGGGAGTAAACACAGTCTGTGTGTCCACCCAACACTGACAGCATCAGAGGCGTCCTGAAAATCATATATATGCATATGACTCGCAATCTATAATTTCCATTATTTTCTACAAGGAGAAACTGGGAAATAGTCTCATATACTTACTGGCCAATCCCATCCTGAATGTCCACTGCACTCTGCAGGTCAGCATTTCCGATGAGCAAACGGAGACATTCAGAATGACCATTTGTGGCTGCAAGGCAAAAGAAAAGACAGATATACGTGTGATGAGAGTGTATGTCAATACACGAACAGTAAAACATTTTGACATTTGCAGTAGACTGATATACATCCAACCGGATGTACCAATAACATTGTTTTTTGTGTGTGCACTGTACAGGTCTGGTATAAAGAATGTTTTTGCTCAGGTGACTGAAATGTCCCCCAATAGAGAAAAGTTTTGCTCAGCAAGAATACAATTTTAGAGGGAACATTGATTCCGCCATATTGTGCATTGCAATTTCTCCCATTTATAATAGGATTGAACAGTCTTTGTATACCTAAAGTCTTTGGTTTTATTATAAAATATGACTTTTTCCAATAAACCAATATTAACCAATAAAAATAATTCCCAACTGATCTGTGTATGGTCACAAATTATGCAAATAACTGACTGTCATGTAATCTCATTAGTCTTTGTACACCTTACCAGCGGCATGGATGGGGGTGCGCTTGAGTGTGTAGTCTTTCACTAGGATGGAAGCCCCCTGGTTGATGAGCACATCCACACATTCAACGTGGCCTTTGAAGGCAGCCAGATCCAGCGGCGTGTGTCCTTGTGCTGTTCTCACATCCAAATCCAGCAGAGACTGAACCAGTACCTCAAGAGCATGGTGATGTCCATGATATGCCTGAGGACATGCGTTAAAATAACTGTTAAATATAATCTGAGAAGAACCCAAGCCAGAAAGCAAAAGAGAATTACAATGTTTCCTAACATTTGGTGCACAAACAAGATGGAGACTGAACTCACAGCCAGGTGGAGAGGGCTCACAGGAGCACGTACATCCGAGTCATTTAGAATGTCTGTCCCTGAGGTTTCCATTAACTTCAAAACAAGACACATCAGATTTAATTAGATCTCATCACTCTGTGACAATCTTAAAGAGGTTTATGTTGAGCGTCACAGCACTTACCACATCTAAAGGGGTTTCACTCGCAATCTGATGAAGAATACAGAAATATATAAAGTTGAAAATATTAAAACAGACCTAATCACATGATTTTAAGTCATCTCACCAGCTCCAGACACAGGCGGTGTCCATAAGCAGAGGCGTAATGCACTGCATTGTAGCCCTGATTGTCTCGGATCCCTGGGTTGGCGTCATTCCTCAACAAATATTCCAGGCACCTAGTTAGGGAACGAGAGAGACTGGTAATTACATGTCATTTAACAAGTTATGCACACCAATCCCTCGTATGCAATACAGTAACTCACTTTCCATCTGCATCAGAAGCAGCGGCGTAGTGGAGGGGGGTGCAGCCCCTCTTGTCAAGCTCATTGACATTGGCTCCTGAACCCACCAAAGCAAACAGGCACTGGTAGTTGCAGTTTGCAGCTGCGTAGTGCAAAGGTGTCCTAAAGAAGAGATTGTATGCTCAAGCCTCACAATCAGAAATATCATAATGCATAATGAATGACTATGGAAGTGCAAAGTAAACACACCTTCCAAAGCTGTCCTTCCGGTTGAAATCTGCCCCCGTGTTGAGGAGAAGATTCAGACACTCAAGGTTCCTGTGGTAGAAAACACATTTTAATTTGATAAAGCAAAACAGGCTCAAGCTACACAATGACACATTAAATAGATTGAATGGATGGACTAGATTGGTCAGAGACAAAGTAAAAATATTCACAATACAAAACAAATCTTTTACAGGTTTAGTCTTGTCAAGTTCTTTCAAACGTACTCATTGATGCTGGTTTCATATGATTTGAAAAATATGTATACCATTTAAATGAAAATGTAATGATGTTATATTGCAATATCTTAATAATATTTAACTTGCACACTGAATATACAAGCAAATTTAAAAGTTACTTTTTCATCTGAAAGTATTTTATACAAATATCATTAACTATAAATAACATTCAAATGTTTCACATTGTGCAATATGAACTAACCTTGGCATAGCCTTATCATAAAAAGGTTAAATTATCGGATGTTTTAAGACACTAAATTATGAGTGTACAAGGGTCTTTTATGATAACATTTCTTGATTTAAGTATTTTCTATATGTTGACAAACCTTTTAAAAATATAAATAAGTCTTGTTTTGTAAAGATATTACATTGTATTTGTATAAATATTTGTTATTAAGCAACATAAATAAGATTACGCAAAACTAATACAGGTTCTTTTCAAAATATTATTAATATTTGTATACCTCTGATATTTATGCCCCCCAAAAATATCAATACATTTTAATCCTATGTTTTTTTTAATAAATATATAAACAGATTGTGACCAGGAAAATGTCATCACCGACTATAAAATCTCAAATAATCTCACCAGCAGCAGCAGCATGTAAACAGGTCCTTCCAAAGTCATCTGGGGTGTCTATATCAAAGCCTGGAAGACAGAGACTTACTGTTACACAGCAATGAATGATATAGTCCATGCACAAAAAGTGCACTGGCTGACTATCTGAGCAGTGATACAGCTTACCAGATGACAGCAGCTTACGGCAGCAGTCTGAGAAGCCGCTGAGAGCGGCCAAATGCAGTGGAAACATGCCATGAACTCCCCTCCTAAAAGAAAGATCCAAAGTTACAACCAGACAGACAGGAGCATTCCACTGTGCATGCACGTTGGATCAATTACAAAGTTCTTAGGTGTCTGAATAATTAATTTCTGCCTACATCTATATTCCCACAGCGAATGCATAAATGAAACAAAGCTGTTATATTCAGTAATTAGCAAGCGCATGGGAATGAGAATCCTTACTTGGCTGTATCAGCTCCATTAGTGATCAGTGTGTTGATGAGAAGCTCGTGTCCGTATCGAGCTGCGATGTGCAGAGGAGTATTCCCGTTCTTATCTTCACTGTCTATCTCAGCACCTTCACATACACAAAACAAACAAGACGCTGTCAGATACTGCGGGTTTGCATGTCAGTAATGGAACATTTCAAAAGTCAAGATTCACCATTTTGAATAATCGCCTGAGATCTTGAGAACCTCCCGTGGATAGCGGTCATATGTAGAGGAGTCTTACCATCCTTACTCTGCAAAAAGATAAATAACCAAGTTACTATATAATTCATTGGGGATTTTTGTCACACGCGCAGCCATAATAGAGGTCCCACCTTGATATTGACATCAGCTCCATTTCCCACGAGCAGCTCAAGGCAGAGCGCTCCGTGCCGTGAGGCGGCGGTGAAGTGCAGGGGTGCGAAGCCCTTCTCGTTAACCTGGTTCACATTTGCGCCACACTCGATCAGCTCATTCACCACCACATCCTGACCGTTGTAGCATGCCACGTGCAGTGGCGTGTTCCCATACGCGTTTGGCTCATTCATCTGTAAGCATGTCCACAGTTGAAATGCTCAGTCATTCACACTGCGGTTTAATTACTGTATGACTGAATGAGACTGAACAGAGGTGTGCATCAATTTAAGCATTGTGGTGTAGCCCAATTAGTTAAACATGCTCTTCATAAGCACAGCAGTCTACTCTTTTAGTTCTTTTGAAGCAGATCTCAAGATGAAAAGGTTAGCATGAGGCCGCCTGAACCATACTTGGACCAAACCACCCACAAGAGTACGAGTGTGAGTGTGAAAGCAAGCCACGTTGTGAGTGAGTGAAGCATTTTATTATGTTCTAGTCAATCAAACTGACTGCCACTTTGTTCATTTGCCAAACTGAAAATGAAAAATCAACTAGCTCACTGCCAAAATGGTTACTTTTTTTTTTAAATGTTGGCATTGAATTCCATGAAAAACATAAAACACCTTTTAAAAGATGCAGCAATGGACAAAAGTAAAGCAAACCCCTTGAGACTACGGATGGGCATTTTTCTTAATTTCTTATTTCGATCATCAATAGGTTTCAAAAACGATTAATTGAGTATTGGGCATTACATTTGAGCATGAAACGACTGGTAATATGCAGTGCATTCAGCATGTAAATAAATGTTAATATCCCAACGCATCCTAAATTAGATATGCATGTAGCTAACCCAGACATCACTACATGACTTCAAAGCCAAGCTTATCTCTCTTCTCATGTCTATACCTTGAACCGCATGCTGCGGCAAGCTAAACAATCAGCCGCCCAAAGTGCTGCTATAACCAATCAGAATTGTTTTCCCACGATCATCGTTTTCATGATTGATCATCGCGGTCACGTCCGAGTACTCGATCGCTGTTGCACATCCCTACTTGAGACAGACTGAAACTGTCTCGCAGATTCACAGGAGAGTCTGTCTGTCTTTAATTACGATATTGTGACGCACTGTAATGTATTAAATAATGAAGTATTGTAAGAAAGCCAGTAAAAAAAAACGGTGTAGTTTAAAACAATCGAGATGTTTTAACTAAAAAACAAGGACATTGTTACACACCAATTCAACATTTACAAGAATAGTGCTTGACCAACATATGTCCCTAGTTTTGGCTTTTGTTTTTAATTATCAGCATCAGCCAATATGTTTTTTGTCTGTTTGGATGATAAATATCTAGGGATGTAACGATTAGCCACGAGCCAGCTGAGAATCGATTCAAACGTGATGATTCAAATCGGTTGAGAAGCTAAACAAATCACGATTCATTTAGGAGTTTATATGATTATATGTCTGAGGGGAACTTGCTGATTTTAGAAAAGTTTAGATGGTATTTTTTCTTTTCATCTTGCCTCTGTATAATGCATATTAAAGGTCATAAGGGCAGCGCTGCTTGGTTACTAGTGATGTCCGGTTTGCGAACGAATCGTTCGATTTAAATAGATATACTTAGTGAACCGGTCGAACCAGTTCACCAAATCAAATCTTTTGAAAACCTGAATCTTTTGAAACAGTTCACATCTCCGATATGCACTAATCCACAAATTACTTAAATGATTCAGTTTATAAACGTGCCTGACACTCCCTCCGAGTCGAAATACACCAATATCCCGAGTTATTCAGTTACTCAAGCAGTACATTGACTGACTGAACTGTTGTGAAAAGAGAACTGATGAGCACGAGCAGATCATGTGCGTTTAAACCGGAAACCATGGGAAGGCTTGACGCGCCACCTGCTGGCAGAGAGTGAATCTGCATCTCTAGTTTCACAAAACTGAAGTAAAACCAATCTGTTTTTGCTTCAAATTTCAAAATTATACAATCTAATTTATATTAAAAACTGCTCATGTTGCATGTGTGCAGCATCTTTGTTTGGATCATGATTCAAATGCAGTGGCTGCCTCCAATTTTAAATGGAAAGAGCACAAAGCCTTATTTTGTTCATATGAAGAGAGTTATTTTATTTGTGTTACTTATTTGATTTGGGGTTTGTTTTAAAATTTGAATTTAGTTTTGTTATTTACATTATAATAAAATTCTGTTATTTAGCAGAGGCTTTTATCCAAAACGACTTACAAATGAGGACAATAGAAGCAATCAAAATCAACAAAAGAGCAATAATATGCAATAAAGTGCTATATTAGTATATTAATGGCCATGATAATCTATAATGTACATATTCAATATAGCCCAGTAGACAGATGCATGTTACATGCATGTTAAGAATGACAACACTCACATCCACTCCTAGGTCCAGCAGATACTTGACTACACTGATCATCCCGCTGGACGCTGCAGCATGGAGGGGTGTGTAAGCTTTCTTATCCTTACACGTCACCTCAGCACCATGAGACACCAGCAGTTTGACCACCTCCATGTGACCTGAAGGGTTGAGGGTTTGAAAGTATTTTGAATATAAAAGACCTCACATATAGTTGTGCAGAGGCTGGAGAACAAAAACGATCACTGTCTCACCCATGTATGCCGCCCAGTGGATCGCCCTTCTGTCTTTCTTATCAAACGCATTTATATTTGCTCCCCTGGATAGCAGTAACCGCACCATCTGACAGCAGAAAAACATGCATTACACTTTACACATGGAGGACAATAATAAAACAATACATTTGTAGTGTGTTAAAAAACGATTTTAAATAATGTTAAATATTTATCTCTTCATTGTACCTCAAAGTACTTTATGAATTCTGAACCATTTCAACAAACCCACACATATGCAAATGGCTGTTCACTGACCTCCAGGTGGCCACTGAAGGCAGCGTGGTGCAAAGCTGTGCGTCCAGCCCGATCTGATACATTAACATTGCTAAGCAGTGGCACCAATGCCTCAGCGCAGCGGACCGCTTTGTTAGCAGCGGCCACATGCAGAGGAGTCTGCCAGTTCTTATCGCGAGCGTTCACATCGGCAGAGTGCTTCAGCAAAACCTGCACCGCCTCCTGCAGGACACAAGGTCACACGATGAGACGGATCAATTATATGAAGCATTACTTTTCATTTGTTCCCTTAATTTGTGGTTGCATACTTTCACAACTTCAAGCAAGTCACAATTTGTCAATTTACACATATGAGCTCAAGTCAAATATATTAGTGCCTGAAGTTTCAGATAAAGGGTTTTTGCAGGTTTTATGAAGGTAAATTTAAGATCTTAGAAAGACCATGTAAAAAAGAAATGAAGGAATTAATTGAAGAGAACACAACACGTCAATATGTTCTCTTAATGTGAATGTCTAGGGAGCACAAAATGAGTTATAATAACGTTTGACGAATACAACACCCAACCAATCTCCATTACCTTTTCCTTTATTTTACCAAATAAAATAGCTTAAAGCTTGAATAGCTCTGCTACAAACCACTGGAATATGGAAATAACATTTACTGTACCTTCTATTCACACTGCACATTTTTTTTCTCATTTTAATAAAATTGTTCAGTTTTAATTTTTAATCTTAATTAAAAAAATATTTAAATGTTTGCAATCAAAAATATATACATTTTTGTGCAATATATGATGCAACTTTTTAAGGCCTTAATTTATGGAAGAGCATATTAAGACTCACAGAAACCATGTAAAATTAACAGAAGCTTTTACATTATTTATATATCAAGGTTCAAGGTTTCTTTATTCGTCACATAATAAATTATACTTTGCTTTAATAAATTATACTATTTGCTTTATTGTTTTTTTATTTTATTAATGTTACTTTGATCATTATTAGATGCAATGTTTACCTAATTTATGGACTGTTTACTTAATCACTTGTAGTAGACTACACTGTAGTTGCATTTAAAATGTTTATATAACAAATAGGTAACACTTTAGTGTAAGGACCAATTTTTACTATTAACTAGCTGCTTATACACTTATACATCTAACACACACACTTAGTCTACACTTCAATAGCACATAATATACAGGTACATACAAAACTGTCCATTGTTATATACCTGTACATACAATTGTCAAACTTTTTTTATATAGAATATTTGTTCGTTTCAAAAGCACATTAGCTTTTGCTGTGCTGTTGGAATCTATGTCACGATTTTGGTACTCGCTAAAGAAATGATGGTAATGTTCTTCAGGAAGCAAAGTTTCGGCAAACCCTACAGAAACCGAGTATGTGTCTCTGTGGTTGTAATACCTCACTGCAGGATGCCACTGCGCGGTGTAGAGGAGTCAGCCATTTGTTGTCTTTGGCATTCACCCTCGCCCCTACATCACAAGCAAAACATGAATAACAGTATAACAATACATCAAAGCCACATTTGAAGACACCTGGAATCAAAGGGAGGAGATACGAAGAGCTTCAGATTTTTTTTCATTATGATGAATACTTCAGATGCATTTACCCGATAAAATTAAGAGCTCTATAATCTCAGCATCTCCTAGGTAAGCAGCTGCGCAGCGGTGTCCTTTTCTCATTGTCCTGAAAGAAATAGAGTTTATTTATTATTAAGTGAACCAATTTGAATATAAGGTGGATCAATTTAAAATCCAGCCATTTTTTTTTCTTACTTGTACATTCACGTCCTCTTTCTTGAAAATGAGAGAGCGTACTTCATCTGGATCAACATTGAAAATAGCTTTGAGCAGGGCAGGCTGTAAGACAGAGAGACACACTTCAAGTGACACAACTGACAATGAGAAACTGTGACATTTCATATGTGTCCTGACAGGTGAACTTAAATGCAGAGTCTGATAACTTGTTTGCAGTAACTGGGTAAACATGGTTGAATCGCTTCCCTGGAGACTTCCGACAGCAAACCGAAGGCAACAGCACCTAGAAGTGTTGTCAGGAGACTGCCTGTGTGTTGCTTGTGTAAGTGCATCCTCAAGTGCCAAAGTGATTCTAAACAAAGCCAGCCTCTGCCTCCTCGATTTGTCTTTTTGAGCTGCAGTGCAAATGGACACTTCATTCTTTAATCATTCGTCAATTTTCTTTCCCTTACAATGATTTTAAAGAAATGCTTTCATTCTAGTAAACAAACATTCATGTTTTAAAGGAGAGGTTATAATAACATTGAACTTTGTTTCTTTAATCAGTATTTCGTCACAGAATGTTACAATTTGGATTCCATCTTTCCCAATAATAAATCTCTCAAAATGTTGTTAATTTTTGCAAATTCATTCAAAAGACTGATTCATTCAGAAACGAGGCATGTGATAGGAAATGGGTTACTGAATCACTGACTTAAGTCGATTCGTTTAAAACTGTGGATTACTTCAATAATGAAACACTGCTGTGTGTTGCTCGGAGACACAGCAATTCTGCTGGGGCTTCGATTGGAACTATTTTCATCAGCGAAATTGAGCAAAAAACTGAAACGCAAGTCACTTAATTTAACTTCTTGTTTATTGTATAAAACCAATATCACATTGCAATGGTGTTGATATATTTTTATCGTAGTATGCATTGATTTCTGCACGAGCTGCATTCACGGACACTCAGGCTACGCAAGCTTCATCTGCCACAACTAGGGTCGACCGATTATCGGCCTGGCCGATTATCGGCGCCCGATATTAAGCATTTTACGATTATCGATATCGGCCATTTTAAAACAGATTTGCCGATAATTTTTTATTTATTTTTTTAATGCAAACAAACATACTATTTACAGGTGACATTATTTATTGGTGAATAAATAATACAGGTGAAACTATTTAATGTTTAAATGCACTATTTGGCTCGATGCAGCCTGTCTGATCTCAACACTCTGTGAGAGTGAGGCGATCTCTCAATCTCTGAGAGCAATCCGCCCACGCTCATCTGATATGTAGAGAGTCACGAGTCCGACCAATCAACGCGGAAAACTGAAGGCAGTCTCACACCGAAGCACGTTAACGCGCTGCCAGTGATCACGCATCAGTTGTCTCTCAAAGGTAAAGCAGCAGCAGGCGTTGCTGAAGTTGCAAAACACCTCAATATAACCCATGATGTCCGCGGCGATGAAAATGCGGCGGAATCGCGGAATGCAGTCATATAATGGAATTTACCGATAACGCTTGAATGTCACGGAATTTGTCAAGTTTGGATGAATTAATCAAAAGTAGGTCAGTACACTTAAATCAACTCGCTATGGACTAGTATCTATTAATATTAAGCCGCAAAAACACTTTAAATATGAATCCTGCATGTTCTGCATCTCTGTTAATGAATGACACAGACGTGCGGTTTCATTTACTGCACACACACACATACTGAAGCGTGCTGCTGGCGGTGACTTCAGCGTCTGCCGTCTCACTAAATGAGGACATAAATACATGAACAACATCCCCAGAGTCACTTCATGAGAGTCACTTCATGAGCATTTGACCGTTTCATTTGAGTAAAACGATCTATATCATATATACATAGGCTACAGAAACTTAAAAGGTCCTCATGGCAACCTGTCAAAATATAAGTTCGGTTTAGCCGAATATATTACTGTATATGTAATACAACTACAACAATTATTACAACTTTTGTTGAGAATAATCACACAATACGCTAAATACGTTTACTTTAAGTTTTACAAAATGTTTACAGAATGCTTCTGGGTGATCTCTGTACTTATGTTATTATTAATATTACTGTTTATTTAATGTTGTTGTTATTAACAGTTTTCAGAATTAAAGACATGTTTAAAAGCATTTAAAGAACGTTTTTTTTTTGTCAGAGCTCTTGTTATTATTAATTTTGGCATTAATTTTAATTTTTACACCAGACACGTATATCGGTTCAAAATATCGGTTATCGGTCTACTTGATCTGTAATAATCGGTATCGGTATCGGCCCTGAAAAACACATATCGGTCGACCCCTAGCCACAACATTATCAACATTATCGTTCACGGTTTACACTAAATGCTATAAAATCTGAATAATTCTTGGGCAAAAGAATTTGGTGGCCAAGTTCCAGTGCTTCCCTAGTTATTTTTGTTATTGACGTTTTAATCATGGATCTTTGTACAGTTGGGCATGACAAATTCTCTCGCTTTCCCGTTTAAAAAATCTACATGCACTAGACAAGCGTTAATAGAGCTGATTGCTCCCCACAGTTTACTTTGACCCTACGTGTATTAGAAATTGCAAACTTGTGTCTTCTTTACTCACAGTGAATAACTTCCACGCCGACGACATGTTTACATGAGGATGTGTGCGTGTGATGTCAAAGCAGACCAGCTTGGAATCGGCAAACTGACCGGCCGGCCACCGGTCTGGGCTGATCATGTGGAAAATCCCTGGCTAGTCGATCGGTGCATTTCTACCAACGATATCATTACCACCACCATATTTACAGAACAATTTGGCTATGACAGAAAAGAGAAGTGACAAGCAAGCACATCTCTGCCAGAACCACAGAGTGATGCATCGACATCTACAAATGTAATTCATTAAAATCATGAACTGAGGGTTGACACGGAGCCAAAAACCACTTGGAGGATGATAAAACCATGCTCAGATCCTTATCCCAAAAATGTTTTAACAAGGATGAACAGTTAGTTTTCAAGATTATAAGTAATCAAATATATAAAAAAACGATTAGATGGGTTGTTTTAAACCAAGAGGAGAATCCCAACCAGTGAGGAGGCTCAAAATAATAGAATAAGAAATATGTTCATGATTAATTGAAATATGGACATAGTGGTCTCCACCAGCATGGAGAGAGCAGATGGTGCAGACAGTACAGATCTGCTCCAAACCAGCATGAGATAATAATACTGGACAGGACACTAGTGTTCCTCCCAGCAGCGTAGCTTGCACTACTGGTTTATCAAGGACACAAACAGCTAATTTTATGTTTATCAATAAATATTTAGCCAGCTTCAACAAACAAAAACAATGCCAGTTGCAACAGCTGACAGAGGACAAATAATACCAAGAGTGCATTCATATCAAAGAAAACCGGTGACATCAGTTCTGTGAGACCTGTTTCCTTTAAATATTCATCTCTATAGATATTCCATTCTTTATCATCACTTTCGAAAAAACAGGTTGAGAACAATGCACGTGCCATCCGCATCTCCTGCAGTACAGGCTTGCTGTGACTCATGGGAAGCATGTGCACTATGCCCGAGTTACAGGAAGTGTTCAGTCACACATTCTTGAGTGTTGTGAAATGGGATGCAGAAAATTCTGATAACAGCCAAGTGTTAATTTGCCTCAGGTTTCACACCACGCACTACCCTTGAGAATAACAGCCTCGGCAAGGAATTTAAATTACATCCACAATAATATACAGGTTTGGAGAAGTTTCATAAATCAGACGTCATATTAAATAGCTTTTTATATTTATTTAGATATCTCTTTGTTTTATACACATTCACCTCACTAGTCACCAATAAAAAAAATAGTAAACCTAAAAACGTCAACAATGTAGAGTTCATCTACCTAGATCTTCTCTGGCTTATCTAAACCAGTTAGTTGAGGTTGTCAGTGGAAGGACAGGCGCACACAGAGTCGTGAGAACATAACAAGCAAGCGCTTGTGCTTAAAGAAAGCTTCATTTAAAAGACTCCTTTAGTAGCTTTAAGCTGAGACAAGGCTCTATTTGTCACATGCGGCCTGCGCTCTACTGCATGCATACGGGTTTAATCGTCTATTCAAGCGATGCGATCGTGTTCCGTCTCCTTTAACGAGCTCTAGTTAATGCCATCACCATGGAGATGAGCGCTTCTGTATCTCACCGTCCTTCCTAACTGGAGACCGAGTGATGTAAATGCATGTGTGCATGTACAAACACTAAAACAACATGATACTGAACTCTTTATCTGGTACTGGAGGTCAACTGAGAAAACAACAAACTGGTAACATCAAGGTCATGGGTTTGACTTCCAGAGAACACCTGGAATACACTGCAAGTATATAAGCAGGGCTCAAAATGGGCCGGAGCTTTATGATACTGGGGACAGTTGTTGTCACAAAAGTTTATCATTTGCATGTTTTAAGTCTTACAAATGTAAACATTTTAGTCACTTATGGCGCTTTTCCACTGCATGTTACGGTACGGCTCAGTTCGGGTCGGTTTGCGTTTCCACTGCAGTTTAGTACCGCTATAGAGTGGGCGGGATTATTCACGTGTCGTTATAGCTGCGCCGCCTCTACTGCGTGACATCATCGTAAACGTGCCACAAACAAACACACAACAAAGAAAGGAGACGGAATAGTGTTCTTCACTCTCGGCATGTGGATGTTTTTAACAGCAATGGAGAGGTCTATGAGAATGCTTGGGATTTACCCCCAGCAGCAGAGACTGTGGTGACAGTGACACGGGCTATAGATGAGGAGGAGGGCAGGTGTGCTGCGTTACTTGATTAGTTAACTATTCATGTAGCGTGTTCTGTAAAGTGAATTATCAATAAACTTTTGAATATTTCAAAATGTACAATGTATTCCTTGTTTTTTATTTATGTGTCATCATCATAATGGCATTAATAATTTGTCTTTTTCAAGAGGTTCATTACGTGCTCATACAATAATACATATTTAATATAGTCTGGAGGTACACTTATTCGATCAGATTTTTTAATTGAAGCAAAACACAGATACAAAGGTAAAAATATAAACAGAAGACATACTCTGAAAATATAGCAAGTTCAAAAGTATATACATAAGGCTTTTTCATTCCGCGTCGCCCCACCAAGCTCTCACTGGATCCGATCCTCGGCTATCAACGAGAGGAACGTCTGAACTTCCTCAACAGACAACGACACTGCTATTTTGTGGTTGATACAAAAAGGTGCGTTTGTTTAAACAGAATTTGCGTCCGATCCTTCGCTGGCTGTGCTGATTTAAATCTAGCGGGGTCTATGTTGGGTCTCGTCGTCCAAGTTCAGTGGCGACGTGTAATGACGATTACCTCCGGCCAATCAGTGATCAGTAGAGTTTACACGTCACGTTTTGGTAACGGTACAGATCGCTTGGAACCACGGTGGCTTGGAACCATTTCGTCACTCTGCTTTTGGATTATCGTCTTTCTCGGTGAAAGCTATTACTTGTTGGAACACTATCAGAAGACATAAGGATTTGCACATCTATTGACTTTTTTAAATTGAAACTCAAATCTTATTTAAAAATCAACTCAACTCTGTAAACACTGGCATGGTTGTGGAGTGGCTCTGATATGATGTGTATAAGTTGTATTGTATGTTTTTGTGTTTAACTGTGATTACGACTAGGGATGGGCATTTTAAGCAAAAGTAATATTCGATAATCGCTGGGTATTATTTGATTACTATTCGAAAATCGCACCCCTCCCACGCACACACACACACACACACACACACACACACGCACGCACGCACACACACACACACACAGAGAGAGAGAGGGGTAGAGAGACCATCCAGGCTTTCAATCTGTATGATAACAAACTGTTTAATTAATTAGAGAATAGTCTATCTTAACCCAAGAAAATTAATGGTTGTAAAGTATGAGTGCTGAAACATATTAATATAACATAACCGAAGGACGGCATTTATTAACAGAACAGTCCGTCGATTATCAACTGCTAAATCCTAAGGCTAGGATTTCTATTTTAAAAATTAGCATGAACATTCATATTATTAAAAAGAGAATCTTAAATCTGATTAATGCATCAATGAATATTAGGCGTAAAACATATTTCGCGCTAAAACATTGTGAACCGCCTGAATGATGGCACTTATTATGTGAACATTAATTTTAACGTCTGCCTTCATAACAATAACCTATTTCATATGTATAAACATATTAAATGAACATGTTCACATGCTCGGGAAGAAGACGGGAGTGTTGTTCACAATTAGTTCGGTGAACTTTGAATTGAAACAAGGGAAGGAATTCTCCTCCTGAGTCTGAGTCGTGTCTCTCTCTCTCTCTCTATCTGAGCCATTTAAATAGTTCAGTTTTGGTTTTTAATAGCAAATTGGTCATTATTTTGTTTCCTTTATTAATTTAATTTAGAAATATGATTGGAACATCTTATTTTTGTTAAATTCAAGTTTTTGTTTTTTTAAATATCAAGCGGCCAGCGCAAGTTTGATCAGTTTATCTTTCTCAAATAAATAACTAAATAAATAACGTCATAATATTTTAAGAATAAAGTCAAAATTACGATTATAAAATCATGTTACATTGCCTGAAGTTAAAGTTAAAATTACACCTGTATACTCTGCCCAAAAAATAAAAAATAATAAGTGTGGCATCCAACCTGTCATTCTTCACATTTAACACGAAAAACACAAATATTTTGCATATAAATATAATATATAAACCAGTGGAATTTTACGTTATTATTTCAGCAAAAAACTAATAATTTGAATGCAGGGAGCTCGTCACAGCTTCATTAATGGGAAACAGGACGTGAAGGCGGCAGAGAAGCACTCTGTGGAGTGCATCGTTTTGTTAATTTTGGTTTATTATTTTGAGTTGTTTGGGACGCTGTAACAAACGACCCTCTCACAATATATTGTTTAACAGGTTATTGTTCACGCAATCAGCCTGCACGTATCAGAAGTTCGTTCTCCAGCATGGTTAGTGCTCACACTATGTGTGACAGTGCAGTTTGTGTGCAAGCACGAACAGAAGATGCTCTAAAATAAAACAAACAAATATCCTGTTGATCGGTGCATCTGTACTCCAGTATATCAATTAAATATAGATGAATTATTGCTAAAGTTACTTGCCAAGAGGGGTAGTTTGACATGCTTCATGTATTTGCCCGTTCAGGCGTCTCGCGGTGTCAGAGACGCGGCAGTCTGTGCTCGCGCTGTTCACACAGAACAGAACACAACACGCATGTACTGAAAGGAGTTGTCTTTCGCGCCCAAATGCTTTTTAATCGCTTACATTTTTAAACAAACAAGGCTTAAAAACGCATGCAAATGATACAATTTAGTGACCACCTGCAGTGGCCCGATCTGGCAACTGACAAATCCGAGCGTCCTTCACCCCATCGGACAGTCTTTATTGTCAAGCCCTGTGGTACACCTTTAGAAAATAATCGCACAACCTAATCGATATTCTATAATTAAATAGAATATTCGAAAATCGTGACCCATCCCTAATTACGACTACCTGCCAAGGGACTGCGGATGAAAACTAGCCATTGGCTAAATTTGGTACAATGCATGAAATGAAAACTTTTATGTTAAAATTGCACATGGTCCCTTTTTCAAATACATTTTAATAATAATAATAATGTAAATCGTCTTTCTCAGTGAAAGCTATTACTTGTAGGAACACTCTATTAGAAGACATAAGGATTTGCACATCTATTGACATTTTTGTTCCTGTGGCTCGGTGGTAGAGCATTGTGTTAGCAGCAAAGGTTGTGGGTTCAATTCCCAGGGAACACACATACTGACACAAAAAGGTATAGTCTGAATGCACTGCAAGTCGCTTTGGATAAAAGCGTCTGCTAAATGCATAAATGTAAATGGGTGCAATATTCCAAGGAAAATCTGAAATTATACACATTTAAAAACACTATACCTACAGTAGAAATACTCCCAACTCTCTACATTTAGTTATCCTGAGGCAGAAAGTAATGTGACAGGTGAAATCTATGATCTAAAAAATCTATTAAAAAAAACTTTCTGGCAGTGTCATCATTACAAAGGTCAAATATTTGACATCTTTGGCCCCCTTGCAAGGTCACTCTATTCTTGAATCTCCTCTATGCTAGTCAGATCTCATATATAAAGCGAATAAAGTTCACATAACACTAAGATCAGCTGTAAACCCAATGTTTTATTCAATATTTTATCATTTTAGAGCTGCGATGCATTGCTGGGCTTTGTGCATCACTGATAGGCGAGCGACCATACACCTGTCGTGCACTCAACAAAGTTGTCAGCTAATGAAGACTGACGTTAAAGTTATAATTTTAGATGACTCAACTTAAAATCCATAAAACAAAACTATTAATCAAAACCAGCTCTTTGTTATCTGAGCATTATCATAGCCAGCAGTAAAAAAGATGTTAACCATCTAACGTAACCTCACGAGACCAACTGTTGCCCGAACCTTAAGATAACAAGTAAGCAAAAGACCTGTGCGATTTATTAACTACTTTACAGATTATTGAAAACAAATAGTGTACACTTCATCGGTCACAACCCGTTATACTAATATCGTGGCTCGCGCACATTTAGCTTAGCGACTATTAGCTACCATTCCTTCTGCACGAGACGACAAATACCGACAAATTACGTTTCGCTTTCTTTTTTGCTTATAGCAATGTAATGTAATACGTATTCGTCCTCTTAAACGGCTTTAGTTAAATGACTTTGTACAGTGAGGTTGCTTGGTAGTTCACTAGCGTGTTAGCACTTATTAGCCTAACTCGGCTAGCTGTTTCAGACACCACTCACCTGGTCTCTAATTTTGAGGACCACCATGTTTCGATGCTCTCTTTGGATCTCATGCAGAACTAAACGGATATTTTTCACCACCACCACTTGAATGCTGAGGTTTTGTCGTCGGTAAATCTAGCGTTTTCAGTAGGCCTTGGGTTTCCTACTTGCCACTGATGAGCAGGGGAGAAAACTCCATAACATTACCGCCACTGCTGCCTCGCAAAGAACGGAGACGACGATTGGCTAGACAGTGGCGTAAGCGACAGTAAAAAGAACGATGATTGGTTAAAAACCGGATGGGGAGATGCTTGCTTGTGAACTGTGAAATGTTGTTGGATGTGTGTGCGTTCAACGCGTTGCAGTTTAACAGTAGGTGTCAGATCGGTAAAGGAAGAAGTGCGTGTTTCTCTATTGCAAAGTGACTTCCACTTGACTTTTTAACAATGTTGGTGAATACAAAATGCATTACAACGAATACAAATTTACAGTGATGGTTCATTGAGATTATATATCAGGGTTACAGTTGTTTTAACTGTTTCTATTTGTATGACTAATGCAGGAGTTTTAACACTTTTTAATGCCATTTCCTATTTCCCTCTTTCCTATGTCTATAGCCTACACAAATTGTTAAACATGCAAATTTGGTAATTTAAAAATAGTGCTTAATTTTGAGGAATAAAATACAATTTAACACAATCTAAGTTTTTTCCCTTCTGATTCTAGAGTAAAAAAATTGAGGTATCGAGATAATGGAAAATTATATTTGTTAATATAGTATAATTAATGATAACATTATTATCCAAATGACCAACTAAATGTCACTGTTAGCTACAGTTTTTAAAAGCGCATGGCAGTATAAAACTATCAAATTTTTCTCAAGTGACTAAATTCTATTATAGGCCTTTGTAACAACATGTAAAATGTATATCTAAAATTTCAGCAAACTTGGAATATATTAATGTAGCACTTTTCCTCATTGTTTCTTCACTTTGTGTTACAGGAAATACATAGAAATGTTTACATAGGTCTGTGAAGAAAACAATGAAACCGGTTTCTTGTATTGTTCCTTAAAAGGAACAGCTCATCCGCTGATAGTTGCTATAGTAGACTAAATGAAGGCTGTGATAGAAAGTTGTGTAAGATAAGAAATAGGCCTAATGGGTAGGCTAGATTCTGTTTATAACTTAAAACAAGCTGACAACTTCTCTCAATATAAATATAGCAACTTGACAACTAGATTTTTTTTAATGAAGAGAGCGAGAGAATAAGCCAACGTTAATTTGGACAGAACGAGGCTTGGAGTTGCTTTAAACTTATGCCGAGTTCACACTACACGATTTTCAAAGTCATCGGATCACTGCTGTTTTCACACTCCACGACAATCTGGGGTCGTAGTCAGTCACTGCTGTTTTCACATTGCAGGATGGACTGGCGACAGGAGGTTTCACACTGCATGACTTTACAATAGGAAGAATCACCGACAACTCTGTCTGCTCCACAAACTAAAGCTAAACGCACAAGAGAAGCAAAGGAAATAACGCAAGATCACGCTGATATTTTGGTCTATAAGTCCTACCCGATCACACAATAATTAACAAAGATGACTTGTTACCAAACATACTTCTGCTGGGACATTTTTATATACACATATCTAACTTGAAAGTGAAACCAACATGTTGTGTATTTTACAATGAGTTTATTTCTTATAGCCTATAAAAGCCCTCAAAGTGATGAAAAATAAAAATGCAATAAATCTTTTGTCCTTTATAGAAGAATATTATTTACAGGGAAAACCCTAGCCCCTTCTTCATCTTCATGTAGCCTAACTGATCTGTATATTCTAATGCCAAAATGTATGCAATGGTGTTTGTAAATCACTTTGTAAAAAAAAAAGAAGAAGAAAAATGTCCTCCCAGAGCTCCCCGCTGCCCTGTATCTTCCTCTCTAGTATGCTGTAGGTCTTCACTGATAGTTTTCAGTCAGAACTCATTCACAAAGCAGGATTGTGAATCGCCGACAGCTGCAGATATTTAGCATGCCAAATATTTCCTGGGTGTCGGCGATGACCTCAGATCGGGTCTTTGGTAATTCACACTGCGCGATTGTCACTCGTGTGAACGAGCACCGATTTGCCTCCGATAATGGGCATTTGTCGGCGATTTATCAAAACATGTCGGCGAGTGAAAAAATCTGGCTAAAATCGTGCAGTGTGAACTTGGCATTAAGATGAGCGTTAAATAATCGAAATACAAAGAGTCAATTTCATTGTGGTGCACCAGATGACGCTAAAGGCATATTTAAGACTTTGAAAATACTTCACACTATCTGTTCTCCTGTGTCTAATGCACCGCATTCAGCGCTAAATAGATACATAACTGGCATGGCTACCTGCGATTTACATAAACATGTATGCATTTAAACCATTTAAATAAGTATTAAATAAAATAAATCTTAGTTTAAAATGTTGCTGCTTGCTCTCTAGAAAATAACAGCCTAATCCACATCAGTTATGTTGTTGGAATGTATAGGCTATGACTAATGATCATTATCGCAACATCTGCGCTTACAAAGTGTAAAAGTTTGCTACAATGTAAAGTAGTGAGTGTACACCTTGTATAACAGTGTAAATGTGCTGTCCCCTCAAAATAACTCAACACACAGCCATTAATGTCTAAACCGCTGGCCACAAATGTGAGTACACCCCTAAGTGAAAATGTCCAAATTTGGCCCAATTAGCCATGTTCTCTACCCGGTGTCATGATGTGACTCATTAGTGTTACAAGGTCTCATGTGTGATCACTCTCACTCTCTCATACTGGTGACTGGGAGTTCAGCATGGCACCTCATGCCAAAGAACTCTCTGAGGATCTGAAAAAAAGAACTGTTGCTCTATATAAAGATGGTGTAGCCTATAAGAAGATTGCCAAGACCCTGAAACTGAGCTGCAGCACGGTGGCCAAGACCATACAGCGGTTTAACAGGACAGGTTCCACTCAGAACAGGTCTCGCCATGGTCGACCAAAGAAGTTGAGTGCACATGCTCGTATGAAACGTATAGAGTAACAGACGCATGAGTGCTGCCAGCATTGCTGGGTGGGGGGGTCAGCCTGTCAGTGCTCAGACCATACGCCGCACATTGTATCAAATTGGTCTACATGGTTTGTCGTCCCAGAAGGAAGACTCTTCTGAAGATGATGCAAAAGAAAGCCCGAACAGTTTTCTGAAGACAAGCAGACTAAGGACGTGGATTACTGGAACCATGTCCTGTGGTCTGATGAGACCAAGATAAACTTATTTGGTTCAGATGGTGTCAAGCGTGGGTGGCGGGAACCAGGTGAGGAGTACAAAGACAAGTGTGTCTTGCCTACAGTCAAGCTTGGTGGTGGGAGTGTCATGGTCTGGGGCTGCATGAGTGCTGCCGGCACTGGTGAGATACAGTTCATTGAGGGAACATGAATGCCTACATGTATTGTGACATACTTAAGCAGATAATGATCCCCTCCCTTCGGATACTAGGCCGCAGGGCAATGTTCCAACATGATAACAACCACTGCCTTGCTAAAGAAGCTGAGGGTAAAGGTGATGGACTGGCCAAGCATGCCTTCAGACCTAAAAGCTATTGAGAATCTTTGGGGCATCCTCAAATGGAAGGTGGAGGAGCGCAAGGTCTCTAACATCCACCAGCTCTGTGATGTTGTCATGGAGGAGTGGAAGAGGACTCCAGTGGCAACCTGTGAAGCTCTGGTGAACTCCATGCTCAAGAGGATTAAGGCTGTGTTGGAAAATATTGGTGGCCACACAAAACACTGACACTTTGGGCCCAGAGACACACGGAGCCTGTGACAAGCCATTCAGAACATCATACTGACTATAAGCCCCCGCCACAGGCCTTTGATGCTGACAACACATCCCTCCCAGATGCACTCGACCACTTTTATTCACGGTTTGAAACGCAGAATTACACACATGCACAAAAACTGCTCACACCTCCCAACGACCAGGCGCTCTGTCTGTCTCCAGCCGACGTAAGGAAGACCATATCTAAGATTAACCCACGCAAGGCTGTGGGTCCTGACAACATACCTGGCCGTGCACTGAAAGACTGTGCTGAACAGCTGACAGATGTCCTAACAGATATCTTCAACACCTCGCTGAGCCAGGCAGTCATCCCCACATTTCTCAAATCCACGACAATAGCAGTACCTAAGAAATCACCTGTGTCCTGTCTAAACGACTACCGTCCCATAACACTGACTCCAATCATAATGATCCTACCATCAGGATGACTGTACCGGAGCATCAAAGCCCGCCCGCCAGACTACTCTACAGCTTTTTCCCCCAGGCTGTGAGAGCCCTGAACTCAAATCCACCCGACCCTCTCTGAAACCCCATACAAACCCCCGACCTCCTGAAACATGGACCATCTCACAATCCCCCCAACCTTACCACATCACAGGAAAAAACTGTCAAACTTTTTTTGTGCAATTCAAAGTGTGCTACACAGGTGAGTGGGTCTGTAAAGCCACCTGTAGAAACACACTTTCCTCTATTTGCACTAGACACTTTTCACACACTACCGTGTGTACTTAACCCCACAAAAGACTCAGTAATTGTTAAAAAGATCCTTATATCAGCAGATTAATATGCCTTCTAATCAGATCTCTCTGTTTTGCCGAGATTGATTGACACACAGCATCCAGCACAGCAGCCAATCAGCGTTCGCAGATCAACGTGCAGGCGAATATCCCGCCCACAGCACCAGTGCAAAGTGGAGAGTGAGTTCGCTGGAGCGCTGATGCGGATGCTTGAAGTTTGCAAATGACATATAGTTTTCTTTATTGTATGGGTGTTGTGCGTCTATGCAAAGTAAGTGCATCATATCTGATCCTTGCAGCGATCGCGTCTGTTATATTCACTGTTACCGTGTCTCGTAGTTTATTACTGCCATGGATATATGATTATCATGTCTTTTGCGCTGTATATATGTTACCTTTATTCGTAGTTAGTTATATGGATGTTATTTGTGTATATTCGATTTGTATTTGAGGTTATTTATTCGGCTAAGTGCTCATTTTAAGCTGTTCTAAAGTTGCAAGCAACTCAATGCGCATGCGCACCAAACATGTCCAGACAGAGCACCACGATATAAACAAATGAAGCTGTTTACTGTTTAATACCTTAATGTATATAACATAACGTGTTTGTTTCTGCTAATTATTAATCCGTTTAACTGTATATTTTGGCTGCATATTTATCCTGTGTATGTATACTTGGAACATTTAATATTATTATCCTGTATGTATATATTTACTCTGTATTTTCTGTTTTTCTAGAAAACCACACATTCACACATACGCAAAACTAATCACTGGTTGTGGTGACAAATAAACGGGTTACTCCCATATATCAACATCTTCTCTCAAGTCTCTCACCGGACACCCTGTGGCGGGTTTCAAACCTAACCAACAATCTACTTAAATGAGACTGTACTATTACAGCTAACTCATTGTTTCATGGTCCTTCGAGCCGGATGAAACTTGCTGCAGGCTTATAAGATGTCAACACATGCAGGAGATGAGCCAACTGGGCATGTCAGAAGGAAGACTACCCTTCCAGCCCGATATGAAGATTACGATCTCACTGGCTTTGCCCTGCCTACATTGTATACAGAACCCATATCACCACACACTCAGATACCCTCCAAACTGTCCTATGCTAAAGAGCAAGAGGAGAGCCCATTGGCATTCAGTCCTCTGCAGATACCAGGTGATGAGCTTCATAGTTCAGAAGAGTGGTCCGACACAGATCCAAGCAGGTCTGAGAAAGACAATCTCAAGCATCGAAACAGGGATCTCTACAATGCCAATGGGAACATGCATCACACTGTACAGATGATGCAACAGGAAAGGGATGCATTGCAGCGGACAAATCACCAGTATGCTCAAGAGCTCTCTCAACTTAAGCGGCAGATGCAGCAGCTTCAGATCCAGGTCAGTCAACAGCACCCTGTATCTCGATCCCCTCCTTCTCCTATTACTGCACGCCAACCACATTCTGGTCAACCCATTCCTGCACCACGTCGTGGTAAGATCATGCAGTCAGCTGAGAGAAGTCTTAAGCCTGTGCCTGCACCACGCTTCAGACAATATGATAGTCCCTCAGGTTCTGAACATTCTCCAGCTCCAGTGGCAGCTCTAAGAGATAAGAATTACTTTTTTAATGATGCTCCATGTGACCAGCCATCCTCTTGGGAGGTTCCAAAGGAGAAAGAAGGCTACTATCACGGACGTGATTATCATCCTCCATATGACAAGGAGTATGCAACTTCTACCCCTTATGATTCTGCCTGGTGCCACCAAATGCCCGATAGCTCGCCGAACCAGGTGCCTCAGTTTGAACCAGAGTCAATGTATAGAGGCCCTACTCCCACCATACCAGACTTTGTACATCCAAACCCAAGAGAGTTTTCACGTTTGAAGATTGCCTTAGAGAACACACTCCCTGCTAATGCCACAGAAAGGTATAAGTTTCAGATTCTCACAGATCATCTTAAGCTAGAAGAAGCTTTACTCATTGCTGATTCATATAGCCATTCTCAGTACCCCTTCACAAGAACGATGGCTGAGCTGGATCAGCAGTATGGTCAGCCACACCAGCTTGCATTACAACGGATTGCAGAACTTATGGATGGTCCAAATATCAACAGCGGAGACATAAAATCCTTCAGACTGTTTGCACTCAAAGTTCGCTCGCTCGTTGGAATGCTGGGGCAACTTGGAAGGAAGGGCACCTTCGAACTGCAGTGTGGTTCGCATGTCTCCAGACTGTTGGGGAAATTACCTCATGATCTCAGATCAAGTTTTCGCCGGTTCGCACATCCACATCGTGTTCCAATTCCAACACTTTTGGATCTCTCTGAATGGTTGGAGTACGAAATCCAAGTACAGGATGACACGTCAAGATTTGTAACCAGCCAGCGTAAAGGGCCTGCTACACGGACCAGAGAGGTAATCAGAGACCACAAGCCTTTCAATAAGAATACAAACATTCTGCTTAACACTGATAAAGCACTGCTTGACACACATACCACAGCTCCTACCACAAGACCTGTTCCAAAACCTTACTGCCCCTACTGCGATCACACTAAGCATTCCTTGAATAACTGCTCCAATTTCAAGCAACTCACTGCAGAGCAGAAGTATCACTGGGTCAAGGAGAATAGTCGGTGTTGGCGCTGTGGCAGGAACCATCAAGCAACAGAATGCAGTCTGAAAATGCGCTGCAAGCAGTGTAATAATCGACATTTGCTAGTTCTTCATGACATTACAGTGAAAAGTGCTGAGAGCTCACAGACTGTGCCAATTGAAGCTGCTCCGCTCGCAACTCTAATTCCTGTCTCCTAAATACCATGAACGAGATTCTACTCATTGAAAGCCTCCTGCCAGTCGAAAAGTCCTGCTTAAGATAAGTAAAGTCATACTCCGGAATGGGAAACACCACATGATTGCCTACGCCATCCAGGATGACGGGTCAGAAAGAACCATCCTTTTACACAGTGCTGCACAGCAACTTGGCCTCAAAGGTAAACCAGAAGACCTACCGCTCCGCACCGTCAGACAAGAGTGCCAAGTCCTCAGGGGTGCAGCGGTGTCATTCTCAATCTCACCACTGTCTCAGCCCAGGAAAGTGTTCCCCATTAAAGGTGCATTTACGGCCCAGCAGCTAAGCCTGGCTGAACATACACATCCAGTCAAAGCTTTGAGGGAGAAGTATCAACACCTGAGGGGTCTTCCTCTACGACATCTAGAGACTGTCTGTCCTGTGCTGCTCATTGGTTCTGACTATCCCCATCTGATTACTCCAGTGGAGCCGGTCCGCCTTGGACCACCAGGGGGGCCAGCAGCCGTTAAGACACGGCTTGGATGGACATTGCAGGGTCCTGTACAACATAACCAGCAGGAGACGAATGAAAAACTCTGTTTCTTCACCTCAACATCATCTCCTGAGACAGATCTCTTTAAGCACGTAGAAAAACTGTGGCAGATGGATGTGCTACCCTGGCAAAGTGAAAAGACCAGTACCAGATCTAAACAAGACTGTGAAGCAATCGAGCTCCTCAACGCCAAGACAGTCAGGGTTGAAGTAGACGGGATAAAAAGGTATGCCACTCCTCTGTTGCGGGTCAAAAACATGCCACAGCTGAAAGCTCCAAAAGAGGCAGTGATCTCACAGCTGAGAGCTACTGAGAAGCGACTAGTTAAGAATCCCGAACAAGCAGCTGCCTACACAGCGAAATCCACAAACTGGAACAAGCAGGCTATGCCGTTAAACTGAATCAGCATGCTAAACAGGACTCTGCTGACTCATGGTACATCCCACACCATATGGTCCACCATAATGGAAAAAACAGAGTAGTTTTAATTGCTCCTTCCATTATCAGGGCCAAAATCTCAACAAGCTGTTGCTCCCTGGACCAGTCCTGGGACCGTCTCTACTGCTGTACTGCTCCGCTGGAACACTCCATTGCAGTCAGCAGCGACATACGAGGATGTTCCACCAGATCAGGTTGCTCCCAGAGGACAGACCACTGCTGCGTTTTCTCTGGCGAGATCACAAGGTACAAGAACAACCTAGTGTTTTTGAGTGGCAAGTCCTTCCCTTTGGGACCACCTGCAGTCCCTGTTGCGCGGTGTACGCCCTCCAAAAGCATGTCCTTGATCACAGCCAACCTGGAGAAGATGTCAGACATTCAGTTTTGAAATCCTTCTATGTTGACAACTGTCTGCAAAGCTTCACTACGACAGAAGAAGCCAGAAGCTTCGTCGACAAACTCGGTACCCTACTGGCAAATGGGGGTTTCGAATTGAGACAGTGGTCTAGTAATCAGCCTTCAACCATAAACCACCTTCCCTCAGAGTTGAAATCAGCCAGTACTGAGCTCTGGATTTCTCACGGCAAAACAGATACTCAAGAATCTGCTCTGGGACTGCTTTGGAACCATCAAACCGACACCATTTCTTACAGGTATCGTCCCACAGAAACTACTGAGATCACAATGCGTAACATTTACAGAACGCTGGCCAGTCAGTATGATCCTCTGGGTTATATCATTCCATACAGCACCAGAGCTAAGCTCATAGTCCAGCGCTTGTGGGACAAAAAACGAGACTGGGATGATCCAAACCTTCCCCCTGATCTATTACAGACTTGGACAGAGTGGGAGGCAGAGTTACCATCTCTGCCGCTCATTGCCTTCCCACGATCTTACACCAGTCCAGCCAAAGACAATGGAACAAGTCAGCGAGACATACACATTTTTTGTGATGCCTCTGAACGGGCGTATGGTTCAGTTGCTTATTTAAGGACAGAAGACCAGCAAGGGGATGTGGAGGTCTCTTTTCTCACAGCCAGATCAAAAGTAGCACCCAAAAACAGCAGTCCATACCCGCCTAGAACTCTGCGCTGCACTAACTGGTGCTCAAATGGCCAAAGTTGTAAGTACTGAGTTAACCTTGCCCTTTCATCACATTTTCTATGGACTGACTCAACCACCGTCCTTACCTGGCTCAAGTCTGAATCTTGTAGATTCAAGGTTTTTGTCGGCACCCGTGTGGCAGAGATCCAGGATCTCACGGATCAGCACACGTGGAGGTTTGTGCCATCTTCCAGTAACCCAGCAGATGACATCACACGGGGACGGACACTGCACGAGCTAGGTACCAACAGCCACTGGTATCAAGGACCATCATTCTTAAAAGACCCTCCAAGTTTGTGGCCGGAAAGACCATCACCTGTGGAGGTATATGGAGATGAGCTTCGCAAGACAGCTTTGTGTACACTTGCATGCTTCACGGCCAGCACCCCAGTCCATAACCTTGATGTTTATAAAACCTTCCAAGAGTTAATAGAGTCCACAGCTTCTCACGGGGCGGCAGCTGGCAGCCTGACAGCCAGTGCCTATAGAGATGCTGAAGTCACTCTTCTACAACAATCCCAACAGGAGTCTTTCCCCTCAGACCTTGAACAGTTAGGGGTTGGAAAACCTCTTGCCCATAACAGTCGCTTAAAGGCATTGGCACCTGAACTTGACAGCAAAACCCAGTTAATTCGAGTTGGAGGTCGTCTACGTCACAGTCCCCACCTTGAGCAAGATACTGTACACCCCATTGTTCTTGACCCAAAGCACCCAATCACACAGCTCATCATACAATGTTATGATGCCAAACTCCACCACCCAGGGTATGAGAGAGTATTTGCAGAACTTCGCCGCAAGTACTGGATTCTCCGTGGTAGGGAAGCTGTTAAGCGGTTTCAGCGAAACTGCATAGAGTGCCAGAAATTGAGAAAGAAACCAGAAATCCCTAAAATGGCAGACCTCCCTCCAGCCAGACTACGATTATTCCAGCCTGCATTCTATTCTACAGGTATGGACTGTTTCGGCCCTTATGCTGTCAAGGCTGGTAGGAGGACTGAAAAGAAATGGGGTATCATTTTTAAGTGCTTAACAACTCGAGCAGTGTACATCGATGTCCTACATAACCTTGATTCTGACTCTTTTCTCATGGCACTCCGGCGCTTCACAGCCAGACGAGGAACCCCCTTTGAGCTCATTTCAGATCAGGGTACCAATTTTAAGGGAGGAGAAAGAGAACTCAAGGAAGTCTTTGCAGCTCTTGCACCTGAACTTCAGGCACAGCTAGCCAGACAACAAATTCAATTCCGTTTCAATCCCCCAAATGCCCCTCACTTCGGAGGTTGCTGGGAACGAGAAATCCGCTCCCTCAAGCAAGCACTGACAGCAACCATGGGAGCTCAGTCAGTAACCTTCGAAGTGCTACAAACAGTGTTAGTGGAGATTGAGGGAATTCTATACTCAAAACCCTTGGGTTATACTTCCTCTGACATCATGGACCCAGACCCCATCACTCCAAACTCTCTCTTGATGGGGAGGCCAGATTCCTCTTTACCTCCAGTGGTATACCCCGAGTCTGAGCTTATAAGCAGGCGGAGATGGCGTCACAGCCAAGTTCTTGCAGACCACTTCTGGAAACACTTCCTGAAGTTTTACCTTCCTGACCTTCAAACCCGTCAGAAGTGGCAAGGTGACAAATCTGAGATTCAAGTTGGCACCACAGCGATGATCGTCGACCCACAATTGCCTCGAGCACTATGGCCGGTGGGACGAGTGTCAGAAATATTCCCCGGGGCTGACGGCAGAGTGAGAACAGCTAATCTTAAGGTGGGCGGAAAGACATACACACGCCCAGTAGCACGTATTATACAATTGCCTAGCATTCCTGAGTAATGTGAAGCTATAAACAAATCTGTTACACAGAGGCCTTTTTTTGTAATTGTACAGATTCTGTTCCCAGAATCTGAGGCGGCTGTTAAAAAGATCCTTATATCAGCAGATTAATATGCCTTCTAATCAGATCTCTCTGTTTTGCCGAGATTGATTGACACACAGCATCCAGCACAGCAGCCAATCAGCGTTCGCAGATCAACGTGCAGGCGAATATCCCGCCCACAGCACCAGTGCAAAGTGGAGTGAGTTCGCTGGAGCGCTGATGCGGATGCTTGAAGTTTGCAAATGACATATAGTTTTCTTTATTGTATGGGTGTTGTGCGTCTATGCAAAGTAAGTGCATCATATCTGATCCTTGCAGCGATCGCGTCTGTTATATTCACTGTTACCGTGTCTCGTAGTTTATTACTGCCATCGATATATGATTATCATGTCTTTTGCGCTGTATATATGTTACCTTTATTCGTAGTTAGTTATATGGATGTTATTTGTGTATATTCGATTTGTATTTGAGGTTATTTATTCGGCTAAGTGCTCATTTTGTTGTTCTAAAGTTGCAAGCAACTCAATGCGCATGCGCACCAAACATGTCCAGACAGAGCACCACGATATAAACAAATGAAGCTGTTTACTGTTTAATACCTTAATGTATATAACATAACGTGTTTGTTTCTGCTAATTATTAATCCGTTTAACTGTATATTTTGGCTGCATATTTATCCTGTGTATGTATACTTGGAACATTTAATATTATTATCCTGTATGTATATATTTACTCTGTATTTTCTGTTTTTCTAGAAAACCACACATTCACACATACGCAAAACTAATCACTGGTTGTGGTGACAAATAAACGGGTTACTCCCATATATCAACATCTTCTCTCAAGTCTCTCACCGGACACCCTGTGGCGGGTTTCAAACCTAACCAACAATCTACTTAAATGAGACTGTACTATTACAGCTAACTCATTGTTTCAGTAATATATGTATATTTAAATGCTCACGCACTAAAATCTATTTTACACTCACCCCCAGCCAGTTGCTTGACTCACGATGTTCTCCTGGCTCATGTACAGTATTTGCAAAGCATTTGTACAGTTTGTATTTGTTAGTTTCATGTATAGGTAACCATTTTTATATATAACATTTGTATAGTCAAAATCTGTCAGTATGTTAGTTCTGTATAGGTTTGTACTGTCTTACACTATTGTTGCAAGTCTGTATTCATGAAGCACTGTGGTCCTGTGAGGCACGACATTTCGTTCCACTGCATGTCCACACATGTAGCGGAATTACTATAAAGCTCAACTTGAATATGATGAAAATATAAAATCGTCATGGCCGCCAGTCCCCTGATCCGCCAGAGTCATCCGAGCTCCCTGCTCCACCGTGAGTCCCGGAACGGGCGACTCCCTGGAGGCCTCCTGTCCTGTCTCCGTGTCCCGTGAGGCCTCCAGAGCGCCCACTCCCCTCCCCGTTGGATGTTGTACGGTGCGGGACGTGCCTGTTGGGAGGGGGGAGGTGGGTAATGTCAGTCCTATCTCCCTGTGTCCTGTGATTTTTCCTTTAATGCCCAAGTAATGTACACAAATAACATTTCACAAACTATGGATAATTAATAGTGGCAGTAAAAATACAATGGCAATGCTATAATAAAATGATATATGTGCAATTATATATTATATACAGTGTTGGGGAAAGTTACTTTTAAAAGTACTTTTAAAGTTACTCCCTAATTAATTACGTTACTTAGTTACTTTTTATGGAAAGTAATGCGTTATATTACCTTTGCGTTACTTTCACGTTACTTTTAAATATGAGCAGGACTTGATTGTTTGTTTTTAATACAATAAGTTATGTAAACAAATGTAAAAGCCCTTTCACACTAAAAAGTGTAATGAATAAACCTCAGACTGAAGGAAAAGTAAATTCACGTCTGTACAGTAGAACGCAGGAGAAGAAGGTTCAACACTCCTCAGCAATAACAAAATAAACAACGAAGCACAATTGTTAGTTTATTTAAAGTATTTTTTGCTTATTAGTATGGTTGAACTGGATCATCAAATGTCATCATTTGCATTTCACTGTTTTAATTCATTTTGATGAATACTGAATACTGAATCAGTTTTTTGAGAGTGGGATGAATTAATACACATTCACATTTAGTCTAGATTAGAACTACAGTAAGATCGTGTTCACACAGCGCACTGTCAGTCAATAAATGGAAAAAAAGTCACTCAAGTTACTTTTTTGAAAAAGTAACAGATATTTTCTAGTAAAATAAAAAGTAATGCGTTACTTTACCAGTTACTTGAAAAAAGTAATATTATTACGTAACTCGCGTTACTTGTAATGAGTTACCCCCAACACTGATTATATACAAAATGAGCTATTTGTAAACATGTATTGTTTAAATATGAAATTATACATGATTTTATATACATTATTTTAATAAAATTAGGCCGATTATTGTTAACACCCATGTAATTATAATTTATATTATTGTTGTTCACTGCATTCAGGACAGAAACGGAATTTTAGGTGGTTAACAGGCAGGTGGTTAAGTGGGCGAGGGAGAGGCTCTGATCAAAGTCAGACTGTCAAAACCAAACATTGGTTTGTCATTTATTGACTGCACAGAGACTAAGTTAGAGTAAGTTAGCCAGGACTGTGTTAAGGACTTATGATCGTATTAGTGTATGAGAGCTGACGTTTATTTGAGTGGCAGCTGAGCTTTAGAAAGTTAGACAAATCTTAGCTAACATTAGTTTGACAGATAGCTTGTCAGTTTAGCTTAGCCATGACAGGGACGTGTTATACCTCTCTCGTATCAACCACTGGGCTTTAACTGTGGACTAACGCAGGTGAATGCTTCATAGTTAAAGAACACTGTCGGGTAATGGTTAGTTTGTAAGCTTAGTTTATCTGAGTACAAAGCTAACCTCTAACCCAAGGCAGAGATTAGCCTGTTAGCACAGAGGAAAACCACTAACTAACCACGAATCTGTTTGGGAATTATGAGCACCAGTAATATTTATGCAAGTCGCAAACGGAGGAAACCTGTCCAGAAAAGGTAATAAATCATTGTTTTACTAAGGCCATGCTTAGTTAAACATATGTAACGACTCAGTTTACAGTACTGTGGGTTAGCCTGTTTAAATAGACCTAATGATATAAGGAAGAATAACTCTCATTGTATAGGAATTTTTATTTATAGTTATCTGAATATTATTCAATTAGATCGAACTTTATTAGTGAAATGATGTTATATCGCTACACTTTCTCCGGTATAATGTAACTTAGTCTCTTTTAGTGAGCTGCCTAGCTACGTTAGACTTATGTCTGTGGGTAACTTCATGAACTATTAGTTTGTATTTGCATTTGCCACATGACAAACTAAACTAAACATTTGAATTTTCCATAATGTTTCTTGGCTGCAATGTAATGATTTCCTAATTTGGAATATTAGAATGATTGACTAATAAAATGTTCAAATAAATGCTCAAATGAGCTAAGATTTGTTCATTGTGCTTAAGGAAAATACAGATCTTCTCACGGGTGAAATTATTACAGCTTGTATAAAGATATAGGTGTTTAACATTATTTTATATTCAAAATGTAAGAATGTTTTTAAATTTTTTTTACCAAACCTGTTTGCGATTGATTATGAAAAAAAAGACCAAATAAAAAAAATAACGACAATAGGTAACAGGGTTTTAAATTAAGTATTAACGACAAATATTCTTTTCAACAGATGGCCTGCATCCAAATGTGCATACTATCCACCCTAAATTATATGTGATATTAGTCATTTTCAATACTATTTAGGGCAGGGATGATAGGTGTTTAACTTTTTTTCTATTCATTTGTGCAACACTTTTACTAAAATATGGGCCATAAATACAGTCTGAAGCTGGGTTGGGCAACTCTGGCCCTTGAGATCCACTTTCCTGCAAGTTTTAGCTCCATGCTTAATCAAACACACCTGAACAATCTAAGTGAGGTTTTCAGGAATACTATAAAGTTACAGACAGTTGAGTTTGATCAGGATTGGAGCTAAACTCTGCAGGAAAGTGGTTATGTCAAAATAAAAACCTAACCTACCCGAAAAAGTAACAAAGTTCCGAATTAAGCATTAACAAAACTGTCACTCTTTAGGGATTCGCTAGCTGATATGATATGGGTCTGAGTTTACTAGCTGTTGCTACACCTCTGAAGGTCAAATTTCCTTCCCAAGACTCAATACTTACTTTCCTATCAGTTGTAGGTGTCGTTTTTTATTGGATTGTTTGACAGTAAAAATATCTCTTCTTAATGTAAACACACTTCTGGAAAATGGAAAAGCTTTCTCAAATGTGAAACTTACTGGTTGGTTGGCTGTCCTGTCATATTCTGAAAATTACAGTAAATCTGAATATATTCTCCTTTTTTAGTGTGCAGCAGTCTCCTCCTGAATGTGTCAAATCAAATCCTTCCAAACGACATCGGGACCGGCTGAATGGAGAGTTGGACAGGTTGGCCAGCCAGCTTCCTTTCACACAGGAGGTTATATCCAAGCTGGACAAGCTCACCGTACTGAGGCAAAGTGTGAGCTACCTGCGGGCCAAAAGTCACTTCAATGGTAATGCATGATAAACAGAAGTTGTTTCGTTGTGGTATTGGTGTCCAATTTCTGACTGTACATACATTTATGGATGTAATAGTCTCACTTAGTTGATGCAAATTTGAAAGATTATTGTGTTTTCTACAAAGTTCTGTCATATTTTAGTAGCTTGTTGACTACAGTCATTTTAATGACAACATCCAAAGGCATCACTTTTCTCCCTGTGACTGATTAAAATGAATACATTTCAAATCAATTTAAGTAGTTAGAAAACCAGCCCCAAATTCTAAAGAACATCAAAATGTGCATGTTTGTTTCCTTATATGAGTGCCTGCCACATCTCAAGGCTGTTTATGTTATACTTCCCCCTCAGTGGGAAAGAAGGAGAGCCTTTTCAAACAACAGGATGCCATTGTGGTGCGTGAGATCCTGTGGAAAGTAAAATATAAATTTGTAATCATGCATAACTTTTCGGTGGAAGTCTGGTGAGAACTGCAACAACAGCATTTTCTATCAAAGAGCAACAAATGCAATTGTTTCCACAAGTAAAATTCACTTAATGATTACCCCGAGGCTGGTTCAGTAATACTGGAATATGTTGTTGAAATCATTATCATAAGAAGTTTATCTGGCTCTTGGCAACAGGCTTTTGCCCTCAACATTAAGATATGGAAGTAGGACAGGGCAACTTTCCTCCTTTTGTTTGCAATAGATTGAGTGCTTATCATGGGACACCCTCAGCAATTTTCTCTCGGGAATGGGATGACCCATATTTGGATAACACAAGGAATATGGAAAAGAAATTGCTTTGTAATGTTGTAATAATAGAAAAATGTGGCCGGATGGTTCTGTCTTCTGTTGGGATGGATGTTTTTTTTCTCCTGCAGCTAACCAAAAGATTTAAAGTGTGTATGAATCACAAACTTCAAGGCACTGTTGGTACTTGAAAATATAGTATACAGTGCTATAGAGTTACAGTATATAATGCACACAGTAAGAATGAGCAGATGGCCCAGAGACAACCCTAAGCATTATTCAGTTCTGCTGATTTAATCTAGCTATTTAAAATAAATAAGGCCAGTTTTGTTGAAATTACAAGAATGGCTTGTGATAGTTAAGCATCAAACAGATAATTAATGCTTTACATAATGTCGTAACATTGTGTATGCATTGTGTATATGAATTCAAAGCTTTTAGTTTGAAAACTAATTTAAAATTAGAAAGCAGTTCCAGCTATTCAAGTTAATCAAGTTTACTTTACAATTTACTTTTTATAAGGTCAATATTAAATCAATATTAATTAAAACGTTTGATCATTAAGATGTTTTCATGTTTTTGAAAGAATTCCATCTGCCCAGTCTGAATTTATTTGATAAAAACTACAATAAAAAACAGTAAGAAGTTAATTAGTTTTTGTGGAGATATTACTTTTTCAGAACACTTCATGACACAAATTTTTCAAAACAACATTTATTTGTCATATTATGCATATTTGTCGCTTTTGATCAATTTAATGCACACTTGTTGAATAAAAGTATTAAGTATTTATTTAAAAAAGAAATACATTTATAAAAGCTTACTGTTGTAAAATATGCTAACAACATATTGTGTTGCAACATGTTATGTTACAAAAAATATATAAGTATACACACACACAAAATATATATGTTTAAGTATACACACACACACACACACACACACACACATCTGTCTGCATGCGTGTATATATTTGTATATATATATATATATATATATATATGTATGTGTGTGTATATATTTATATATTACTGTACATAAAATGGTGTAGCTAGATAAAGGTCAAATGTTGGCAGGACAAGTAGAAATCTGAACTTCTGCCTCGATCAGTCCTTTAAACATATCTTTGAAATGTTAATCATTACCTTGTTTAATAACAGTCCGAGAATAGACTTATGTAGAGTTTAATATCACAGTTTATGTACTGCATGCATGTATTTCAGGCACAGTTATGCTCTCAAGGGTGCAGTTGTACATCCTTATTGAGATTTATTAAGGCATCAGTCCAAGTTTTGTTAAGCAAGAAGCTGTCAAGTGAAAAATACCTGAACCGTTTTCCAGGGAAGTTATTCAATCATTATTCAGGGAATTGGGCAATATGAAACATATATACCAGGAATAGCCTGATATTTCCTAGCTCATGTTCTTCCCTCTATCCTGACTAATGCAGACATGTGGTGAGGTGGCCGGCATTGAAGGGAATCCATGAGAAACAGGCTAAGCAGGAATGCTGATTCTTGTTTGTGTTTTGTGTAGTTACTCCTACTGTCTGGGACTAGTGCTGGGGAGGGTCTGGGTTTGCGTGAGTAATTGAAACAGACTCGTTGACCTCTTGACTTTGGTGAAAAGTTTCAATACAAAAATATTTGATAGTTTGATAGTAACTGCTACTGAATCCAGGAGCAGACTTTGACCTGGGGTGCTGTGTGTAGCATCAAAGACCCTGCCAAGGCTTGATGTGAACCAGTGTGTGGGGATCTTTAGGGCCAGACATTGACAGACGTTGCATGAGAAGACTTCAGGAAGACCATTTGAGATATGATCTTAATGTTTTACTGCACACACTTCCAAATCCAGGGGGTTGTTGACACAATGGCTATTGATCAGCTTTTAATCCATTAATGTAATGTCGTCTAGTAAGTGCAGGCAGTGGATAGATTCATTATTATCAATATAAATGCGTTTGCCTGGCAGAATCAGAGTACTTTTGTGTCTTCTTTCCATCGTTAAGAGTTAATATACAGTTCATACGCTTGAAGAATCGAAGTTCACAATTGATATATTTTATCAATTATTTAGCTAGTCATATAATTGGGTCACATTTGTTAAATTCATTTTTTTTATCTATTCAAAAATATATTTATTTGATTTCTACAATAAATACAGCTAATCTATGATGTTAGGGTGAACTGTCCTGTAATCATAATCAAGAAAAACAATTTTTAAATGTATAATTCATTTTTCAATAATGAATTTTACCTTAAAGTACGTGTCACATGTGCTTAACTAGATTTAATATATTTTTTTATTTTTTATTATGGGCACACTCATTTATTATTGACCCAGTGTGTGTGTTTTTACAGATACTGCCCTCTCATTGCCCTTGCATGTCATAACCATTCCATGAGCAAACATATCATGTCATGTGTGCCAAGCACAAGTGTATTGTTAACCAGTGGGCATTATAATTTGCTTTCTGTTTTTGGTAGTTCAGATGCCAACAGCTCCACGTTTCAAGTTGCCTTTGTTATACATTATTTCAGACTTACCTCTAACAATCATTATTGATGCAGGAAATTATTTATAATACTAGAAGTTTAGCTCTTGTTTAATTATGCCTGATCAAGTACCCTCATATGATATTATTACATATTATGAATTGTTATCCATAACTTCCTTATGTCTTTGATAAAGAATGTTTATTATCTGTTTTAGCTAATGTGTGGAGCCACTTTAATATTTGTTTGCTGTTGCAGTGACCCTGAACTCAAAGAACTCCAACCAGCTTGCACATAACACTAAACCACATATTCAGGAGCTGTCAGAGGGAGAATTGTTGCTACAGGTGAGCTCATGTGTCCTGTGAAACTATAATGTTTGAATCAAACAACACAGTAGAGTCAAAAACAAAACAAAATGGATTCTATTAACTTGCAGTATAACTTATTTTTTTTATAGGCTATAAATGGCTTTGTGTTGGTGGTCACCTCCAATGGCACAATTTTCTATGCTTCCTCCACCGTTGAGGACTACTTGGGATTCCATCAGGTTTGTACTGGTTTGCATATATATTGTGTTGGTAAAAGGAACTGCAGCCCAAATGGTTTATGCATTTCTGAAATGGTCTTATGACATCTTCTATTCGAGAAAAAACAAACAATCCATGTTCTGTTCGGTGCAGTGCACACATTTCTTCTTCGCTTAGTGAATCTACTCTCTCAGAAGCATTTAGGGTTCATTACATTAAGCATTATGCACTTGATTTAACACATTTTACTTTATGATTCAGTTGTTGTTGATGTGAAAAACCAGTGGAAAGATATCTTAACCAGTCTTTTAGATTCCTCATTGCAGCTTTAGAATTTATTACGTGTGAAATTCCAGCTTCTTCCCATAAACATGATTCTAGTGTAAAACATGATGCAGTTGCAGTGCGCCTCAGAAACCCTCCACCTTCCCCAGCTCCACCTGTATAGATCTGTAATGTTCATGTATGCTATGGGGTTATTTCATATGTTATATGTGCAGCAGCAGTATTTCTTACATGCTCAAAGCGGCATGATGTGAATGTATTGGCAGTAGCAAGTATTGGTACTTGCTCTGCAGCAGCAGCTTAGCAGATCTATTCCAGATCAAAGACCAAACACATTAACATTGTTATGTACCATTTACATTACCATGCCAGTCCCTCTGAGAGTTGTCGAAAGAACTTGGATTAGTATGTTTGGGTGCCAGACAAAGCAGGATCTGGGCACATTTAGATAAAAACAGGTTGAAAAAAACAGGTCTTTTATTTCAGCATTGAGAATCAGATTTCTTAATTCAGTTTGGTACATTTTCTAACTGTAATGAGCAGCTGTGAATCTACTTAGAGTGAAGCCGATGTGATTGTTTTGCAGTCGGATCTCATCCATCAGAGTGTTTACGAGCTCGTTCACACTGAAGACCGGGCTGAGTTTCAGAGGCAGCTCCACTGGGCGCTCAACCCCAGCTGCACCCCAGACACCGGACAGCTAGTGCAAGGTAGAAAATAACTAAACATCTCTCCAGACAGACCATGAGCAGACCTGGGCATTGTGCCTGAAATATTCTGTCCCCATTCCATCAACTCAAAGAGTCAAAGAAAATGGAATGCGTGTGTCTCCAAACAAAGTTTGACAAAGTTTTATTGTGAGAGACTAAATGTCCTAGCATACAATTTTTTCAGGAAATAAATCCATGCATAACGTGATTTTAAAACAATAAAAATAATACATTTTGATTTACTTCACAATGGATCTGAAATATTGTCATTGTTCAAGACGTCATTTTTTTTTTCTCATCATGGGCCATGTTTTTACGGAGTGTCTATTTACATTAAGTGCAAATAGCCTGCCTTGATGGCAGAGGCTATTTACACTAACTCCGCCCACCAACGTGTGATTGGTCTGGTCAAGATTACAAAAGTCTGTTGGTGGTTGTCAGCTCTGGTGGCGCAGAAGGTAAACTGTATGTCGTATTCATTTTGATGCGATCGACCAGGGTTCGAATCTGCCTTTTCGACAACTTTTTTCTCCCTTTTCAAATCTCACATTGCATCCGAAAGGCATTTATTTTCAAGAAAAATTAAGGAAATAATCAAAATGTTTAAAATAAAGTATTGGTTAGGGTAGGTGTAGGGACAGCTTTATTGTCTCACTAAGGAGGCATTCATTTAATAATTTGATTTAAAATTAACATTTACCCTCAATAAGTTATTATTGCATACTTTTTTTATAATGTACTACAATACTGAGGTGCAGATAATTTCCACTATTTGCAATAACTAGTATAAATAGCAGAAAATTCCTGCTATTTTAACATACTGTAAATAGAATCTATAGCTATTTGCACTTAGTGTAAATAGCATATCACAAAAAAATGCTGCTATTTTCACTTAGTGTAAATCGCATCTATCGCTATTTACACTTAGTGCAATAGCCATGTTTTTAACCAATACCCTACTAGATTTCAGAAAATCTAAATAGTTCACAAGATGGTTTGGAATTATATGTCCGCTTGAGGATTCAGATTCGTATGTGTAACAGCCTCTAATGGCTGGTGTTCAAAGGCTGTGCCAGTTTGCTCTGGTTTCAGTTTGGGCTTTTTATTCTCAACCAAGCTGGATCAGTTTTCATTAGAGATCTAACACTTGGCTGTTCCAGACAGTGCACACACTTAGCAATAATCCAGCCATCAGCAAGGACACTACCGCCAATGAGTTATATAAATGCTTACACAGCAAGGGCCGAAATTCTGCCACCGATGCAGGGGTATTATCTTCCTGTTTTTTTTTTTTTTATATAATCTTAGACCGTTTTGTATTTAACTATGCTTTTCTCTATACTCAAGTTTTGTTTTGTTTGTTTTGTCAAGCTTCTCAGGATGCACGGTTGCCTCAGACATACCACAGTCCAGAGCAGTTGCCACCAGAGAACTCCACCTTTCTGGAGCGAAGTTTTGTTTGTAGGTTAAGATGTCTTTTGAACAACTCCTCTGGCTTTCTTGTAAGTTGAAAATGATCATAAATGCATTAAAGTGAACAAATAAATGTAAATATAGACTTTCAATATTCACTCCTGACACTTTTTGTAAATCTTTTATTGTAAGAGATTGTACTTTGTTGATTTCCTTAGGCGGCAGATAAAGAAGATTATCTTGCTTTAAAATTTTACAGAATGTTTTAAATTACCATATTTATATAGATGACCTGAATTCATTACCAGTGCTTGCAAGACAGGAAAAACATTTTACACAAATTTGTACATCACAATTCTATCTATGCTTATTACAATAGCATTATTGCTGGTAGAATTTGAAAGCTGAGTGCTTTGACAATGTGAAGAGAGATTTAAAATTTTGGATGCCTGTAAACAAATGTATAAAGAAAAGAATACACAACACATGCAAGGCTGACATTATTTACAGTACCAACCAAAGCTTAAAGGAAGTCAAACTCTAGTCAGAGCTCTCCTATGAATATAGTTTAAGAAGTACAAATTATATAGCATAACAGACTGAAAGCTGAAACTGTCTACAAACAAGTTTGAATGGAGTCTGTTCATTGAGCTGAATTAATTGCATAAAGTGTGTGAGAAATTATGAATAATGAGGGATTTTAAAACCGTGAAACCCTGGAAAAAAGTGTGAAACCTCAAAACCCTGTAATTAAGTATTTTTGCTGCAAACAACCTTGTATTGTACATCACGTTTGTTTAGGAGTAATTATGATAATGTAATAATCTAGAATGAGGGCTTAAATTACTGAAATTATATTGTGCTTACAAATTAATTTCACACACAACAAAATATATTTTTGTTAGCTTTGTTTTGAACTAATATTAGGATGCTCTATGACGGTAAGACTATAATGAGTCATGTGTTATAATGTTAAGATCATATCGGTTCATTTTTAGTTCATGACTTCCGCACAGCTTGGAGTTATGTTTCTCAGTTAACTGCCTCTGCTGGATCATAAAAAAAATTCCATACTCGGAATTCCTGCTCTGTATCAACTCATCCAAAGTGCACACACACAGCAGTGAACACACACCCAGAGCAGTGGGCAGTCATTTATGCTGCGGCACCCGGGGAGCAGTTGGGGGTTTCGTGCCTTCCTCAAGGACACCTCAGTCGTGGTATTGTGGGTGGAGAGAGAGCGCTGTACTTTCACTCCCCCCCCCCCACCTACAATTCCTGCCGGCCCGAGACTCGAACTCGTAACCTTTGGATTACGAGTCCGAGTCTCTAACCATTTGGCCATGACTTTCTACATCCCATCTCAAATGCTACCTTTATCAGACTTTTCAAACAACACAAAAGATATTTCGAAGAATGTTGGTAAGCAAACAGTTGAGGGTAGCCATTGGCTTCCATATTCATTTTTTCCATACTATGAAAGTCAATGGTTTGGAACAAATTGAGGGTGAGTAAATGATGACAGTTTCATTGTTTGGGTGAACTATCCATTTAAGCACAACTTAGCACTTTATTAGAACTTTAATCAGTCTTTTAGTATAATCAGCTCATACAACTATTCTTAAATCATCTATCTTGCTTATATGTTGGGTTCAAAGATAGGTCACACAGTCTTGCTTATCTCATAAAGGAAGTGATCATAAGATAGCAAGGCCTTGTGTGATATCATGAGAAGGCCCAGATGGAATCACATTTTCTGTGCTAATTTATGGGTAAAATTAACTAAATGTATTTACATAGGGTCAAATGTGTTAAATATATGGCTTGTATTTTTATAGGCCGTGAACTTTCAGGGGCGTTTGAAGTTCCTTTATGGGCAGAATGAGAGGACAGCAGATGGGGAACCCGTCCATCCTCAGCTGGCTCTGTTTGCCTTGGCCTGCCCTCTGCAGTCGCCTTCCATACTGGAGATCAGCACCAAGAGCTGCTTTTTCAAAACCAAGCATAAGCTGGATTTCACGCCCACCGCGTGTGATGCAAAGTAAGACATATAAGCTCCTATCAATATGTGTGGAGAAAAACTCCTGGATTTGTTCTTTGTTCCCCTCCATGGGAACTCGAACTGCGTCCCCTAGGGGTCGCTACGGGAACGCCCTCAGCGTGACTCGGTCTGAAGATACATATGAAAAACACCACCTGTTGGCGGCGACAGCCCATGACGTCACTACCGGCGTGCCACAATATAAGTGCCGCCGGAGAATACATCATCAGCTTTTTCGCCTTCACTGACTGGTTTGTTTGAAGCGTGCAGAGTGAATCTGGTAAGAGTACAGTTTTCTAACTCTACTATGGCGAGCACTAGCAAGGCGTTTAGGAAGTGTGTGGATCCGTGTCCTCGTTATTTGACACCCGATGACACACACACGACTGTTGCGTCTTTGTTTGGGCATGGAGCACGCACGCGATGTCCTTGAGGGGCGGTTTGCGTGCATTGTGAGCGGCTCTCATGAGGAAGCTCAGCTCTCGCCTGTCCCTCTTTTCGAGGAAAGAGGGCAGCCGTCCTGCTTCCCGCGATTCAAGACCCACCGCTTGCCGAGGAACGGAGGCGAATGAAATCGTGGGGTTCGCTAGTTGGATGTGGCCGATAAGCTGGAAAGGACCGCTTTTCGCGTCGGCCGAGAACGAGAGTGAGCTGCTGGATTGTGATGATGCGATCTTTCTGACATCATCAGATGCAGCAGCTAGTGCTCCGCTGCATATGAACGAGTTTTGGAGGTTATGGATTATAAAAATAAATTTAAATAACCCCCAGCTCGAGTGAGCCTTCCTTTCTTCATAAATCTCGATGTGGAGGTTGAGAAAGAGTGGGAAAAGCTATTTTTTCTCATATTCATAGGTTTCAGCATACTAGTTATGCTGACACTGAGGGGATGCGTGAAAATGGCTATGAGGGGATGCCTCCTGTGCAAGAGATGATAACCAGCTTATCTCTCTATGGCGAGACATCCTCTCTCAAGGCTCCCTCCTGGCCATCTAAGCCCCTGAATCTTGCTTAAATGGCAGGGCATATGCAGCAGCAGGTCAGACCGTCGCTTCGTTGCACATAAGGTCCAGGTCTGAGCCCGAACAACCAGGGGTCCTAACCCATCTCGGTCTGAGGATCAGAGATGGGCTTAGAAGGCTAGTCTCGCGACTCATGCCCCTCCCTCCTGCGGCTAGGGTGAGACAGAGGCGCTGGTCAGAGAGAGGCAAGCCCTCTTATTCCTCTCTAATTCCCCTGTAACCACCGTGAACTCCACCGACCGAGGTTAGGTGGAAGTTTCCTGCCAAGAGCGCCTAGAGGCTCCCTTGTGGCGGAGTTCCCTCTCATTCTGAGGAATGAGTTCTCCGCTCCTCAGAGCTCTGTGATAGGTCGCTCTCCGTGCTGGTCGAGCTAGCATTGCTCCCTCACTATAGAGGGTTATCTATGAGCATGCCGCCCCTGCTGAGCGCCTGAGTTCCTTCTCATTCTGAGGAATGAGTTCCCCGCCTCCAGAGCTCGATATAGGTAGCATTATAGGCTCTCATTCTGAGGAATGAGTTCCCAACTAAGAACTGCAGTCAGGTGGACCTATGATGACTTCAGGCAGGTTCTGTATTCTCGAACTGCCTTACTGATGGTCTGGACGTGAGTCCCCTCGGAGGTTTCTGCGGATCCTCCTGGATCTTCAGTCATTCTGGTCACCACTAGCGTTATAGGTAGAGCTAGCATTGCTCCCCTCGTTAGAGGGTCACCTTTGAGCATGCCGCTCCTGCGGAGCGTCTGAGTTCCCACTCATTCTGAGGAATGAGTTCTCCGCCTCCTCAGAGCTCTGTGATAGGTCGCTCTCCTTGCGGGTCGAGCTAGCATTGCTCCCCTCACTATAGAGGGTTATCTATGAGCATGCCGCCCCTGCTGAGCGTGCCTGAGTTCCTTCTCATTCTGAGGAATGAGTTATCCGCCTCCAGAGCTCGTTATAGGTAGAGCCAGCATTACTCCCTCATTAGAGGGTTACCTATGAGTATGCCGCTCCCTTCGAGCGTCTGAATGTCCACTCATTCCTCAGAATGAGTGTTCCGCCTCCCAGAGCTCGCTGTTGGTAGAGCCAGCATTGCTCCCTCACCCAGAGGGCCACCTATGAGCATGCCGCTCCCTTCTGAGCGGGCGGAGTTCCCTCTCATTCTGAGGAATGAGTTCCCCGCCTCCAGAGCTCATGGTTGGGCTCGACGCTCCCCTCTGAGCGGCGGAGTGTCTTCTCATTCTGAGGAATGAGTTCTCCGCTCCTCAGAGCTCTATGATAAATCGCTCTCCCTGCTGGTCGAGCTAGCATTGCTCCCCTCACTATAGAGGGTTATCTATGAGCATGCCGCTCCCTGCTGAGCGGGGAGTTCCCTCTCATTCTGAGGAATGAGTTCCCCGCCTCTCAGAGCTCATGGTTGGGCTTGCCGCTCCTTTCTGAGCGCGGAGTGCCTTCTCATTCTGAGGAATGAGTTCTCCACTCTCAGAGCTCGTTATAGGTCTCACTCTGAGGAGTGAGTTCTCCGCCTAGAGCTCCTCATTGGTAGCTGAGTTTCTCTCATTCCGAGGAATGAGTTCTCCGCTCTCCAGAGCTCGCCGTCGGTAGAGCTAGCACTGCTCCCCTCAACCAGAGGGTCACCTATGAGCATGCCGCTCCCGTCTGAGCGTCCGAGTTTTCTCCGCCCCCCAGAGCTCTGTGATAGGTCGCTCGCCTGTTGGTCGAGCCAGCATTGCTCCCCTCAACCAGAGGGTCATCTATGAGCGTGCCGCTCCTTCTGAGCGCCTGAGTTCCCTCTCACTCCGAGGAATGAGTAGTTCTCCGCTCCAGGGCATAGAACGTTCTAATAAGTGCACACGCGAGACTTTGGGCACTTTTCTAAAATCCACTTAGTGGTAAGTCCGCACATTAAAGATTCTGCGTTCTTTCTAAAAATCCCGTAAGGGTAGGGTTACGCCAGACTGCTTGGTGCCCTTTTGAGCTGGTTAAAGCCCGGTTTGTGCCTTGGGCCCCGCTCCCCTGTCCCATATATGTTGGGTCCAAAAAAAGGGAAAAGGGGTGTACACTACAAGAGGTCTGTTGAGACAGTTCCCTCAGTAAGCTTGGGAGAGCAAGTGGTAACCCCTGAGTGATCGGCCAGGACCTAGTGAGCCAGGTGCCTGCCCATATCCCCTTGAAGGAATCTTTTCTGATTCCAAGACCTTGAGCTCTACCCTAGGCCCGGTAATCCCGGCGCCTAACAGGTAAGTACTAGGGTATGCAGCTCGGGCCTTTGGCAAGGGGATAATATCACTGACAGCCATCAGCGTCCGGAAACTTCCTTAAGCCGGGTATAGTTGGCTTAGTGCTCGCCTTTTGCAAAATTGGCTTGCATTCCCTCAGCATGGTGAAGTGGGTATAACGTTCCCGTAGCGACCCCTAGGGGACGCAGTTCGAGTTCCCATGGAGGGGAACGTCTCAGGTTACGTATGTAACCATGGTTCCCGAATGGGGAACCAGACACTGCGTCCCTAGGCTTTGGACCATGCTTCGGATGCAAGCTTCAGACGAAGAAGCTGATGATGTATTCTCCGGCGGCACTTATATTGTGGCACGCCGGTAGTGACATCAGGGGCTGTCGCCGGCCAACAGGTGGTGTTTTTCATATGTATCTTCAGACCGAGTCACGTTGAGGGCGTTCCCCGTAGCGACCCCTAGGGGACGCAGTGTCTCGTTCCCCATTCGGGGAACCATGGTTACATACGTAACCTGAGACGTTTGTTTTTCACTTTAGTTTGTTTCAGTTGACTTGTAGAGGCAATTTAATCTCCTTTGATTTGTAAAATGTTAAAAATAAAGTTAAACGTTAAAGATGAATGACAGTAGCACAATATATATAGATGTATATTTTAAATGATTGGCTTGTGATTTGGTGCAGTATTCCTCTGTATTCTCACCATCAGTATCTCACATTCAAAGTCATGTGTTTTTGTTTCTCCACAGAGGGAAGATTGTTCTTGGCTACACAGAGGAAGAGCTGTGTTACAGTGGCTCAGGCTATCAGTTTATCCATGCAGCTGACATGCTCTACTGCGCCGAGAACCACATACGGAGTAAGACTCCTTTAAATCAATGTGGATCAAGAAAATACACTCACCTCACTCGCTCCCACCACTGGGTTTCAACATTGCTTGTGTCAGAGAGTAGAGGTCTAACTGTTGTGGAAATAATTTCATTGCTCCTAAAGGGACCATTCGCCCAAAAATGAAAAATAATATATTCATCCTCATGTTGTTCCAAAACTTTAAGATATTCAAAACACAAATTACCTAAGATTGGTTTTGTATTCTCTCAACATATTTATCTATTCATTAAAGTCCACACAGCTATAATTTTCACACTCCTAAAAGTACAAAAAGACATAATAAAAATGACATGATCTCTTTATATGATGAACAGATTTAATTTAGGCTTTCATTCATGAATAAACATTGATCGACCCACATGCAACTTAAATATGCTTGTTCAAGGCATGAGAACCAATAATACATATGTCCATTAATTTGCCTTTGATCTTTTAAAAGATGACTGCTATCAAAAGCATGTACTGTTATTAATATAAATGGTAGCAAAATTAGTTGCTGATTTTTCAAATTAATTTAATTACATCTCTCCCCTGCAGTGATGAGGACGGGTGAAAGTGGATTGACTGTGTTCAGACTGTTGACAAAACAGAAACTCTGGGTTTGGATACAGTCAAATGCCAGACTTGTCTACAAAAATGGCCAACCAGATTGCATCATTGCCTCACAGAGAGTCATCACGTATGCCCACTTTTGTCTTACATATTGAACAACCTGTAAATGTTTTCTTTGTTGTCTTATTATAACTAGTATTCATAGTAAAAATGCAATTACAGGTAATTTTTAATAATATAATGAGTAGGGTGTGCTGTGTGTCTAGCTTAAAGCCAGTATTAAATAAGAATTCTCCCTATTTATTTGCTAAATGCATATTATTGATCTTATTGTGAATGATTCATCCATGCGTATAATATTTGTAATTTTTAAATTTGCAGTGAGACTGAAGTAGTGACAGATCTTTTCTTCCGACATGAGTGTAATGGATCATGGAAAAAAGAAAAATAAATAGGGCCGGACTTAGTTCTATCCATGGGTTGTGATTCGATTTTGAAATTGGATTTTGTGCCTTGCACTCAAAAACAGAGACAGAAGAATGTGAGAATGCAGGGGTGGGGTTTAAGTGAATGATTGAAGTCTGGCATACATTACCAGAGAGAAGATCAAGTTACATGGTATTTTGTTTAAAAATAACGTTTTATTGAATATTCACTTAAATTGAGTAATGTCAATTTCACTTTCCAGTGAAACAACACTGAACACTGTCTGGTAACTTATGCTGGAATTCTCCGATAATACCCCCCTTTTCCTTTTTTTGGACAAATGACTACAAATTCATATTCATATCCATTGCACTTCAAACACCTTGCAATTATAAAATTAAGGTTCAGCTTTGAAAATCTCCCCTTGACTTACACTTATAGAATGCCCAGCATTCAAAATGTTACTGGTGAAGATGAGATCATAATATTTGTATATTAATTGTGATTGATCTATATACTTATGTCTGTTTGAATGCGGAATTGTAGGTAATTTTTTCTTGTCTTTTCTTATCTATATTCAGCAAAGGCAAAACATATATTTTCCTTAGTTGTCTTGCTTTATAATGAGTCATTCTGTCTTTTGTAGGAACGAGGAGGGTGAAGAGAACCTGAGAAAGCGTACTATGATGCTTCCTTTCAGCTTTACTACAGGAGAAGCTGTTCTCTATGACACGAACCTGCCCAGATCTCGGGGTAACAACATACCTTCTGATACCACTGCTCTGGATGACTGTACCCAAGCAAGAACCACTGGAACTGTAGACCCTCACTCCCTGCTGGGCTCCATGCTGAAGCAGGATGAGTCGATTTATGTGTGTCCTGCAGATGAGCGCTCTGTATCAGTACAGGGTTTAGAGAACAAGGATCTTGGTGGGATCTTCTCTAGTAACTGGCAAGAAAGTGCTCTTTCACTCTCTGAAAGCTCTCTTTTCAAACAAGAGCCAGTCGTTAACTCTGGAGGAGACGACAGCTGTGAGATACTGAACTTCATGGGGAGTTTAGGGATCAGACCAGAAGATTTGGAGTTCCTTCAAGATGAACTGCTCCTCAGGATTGACCTCGGTGGTCAGAATGATGTGGCAGACCTCACAGATGGCATCTTATCCTGTGTACAACACTCTCTCAGGACAAAGACAGACTGTATAATGTCTGGTGACAGTCTGAAGGAGAAGGAACTCGTTGGGAAGCCTATTCAGACCTTCACACCTCAACAGCGAGCATCTACATTACTCTTACAGGATTCGTGTGATCCTCTTGCATTAGTATCTCAGCAACAACAGATTACTTTTACAACAAAACCTCCTGAACCAAACACACAACATTTTACACAAATGCAAAGTCACAGTGAACTACAGGCCATACCAGATCTCCAAAGCGATCCTCATGGACACCAACACATAAGGTCTCAACCAAACAAAGGGACAGGAATCACACCATGTGAACTTTCACATATAACATCCCAAAAACACCAGGTTCAGACGATGAGCCAACAGTCACAGTGCTCATACCTTCCACCTCTTCATCTGCTGGAGTGTAAAATACTCAAAAATGCTCAGATTTGTGGGAACTTCCCTGAAGTTCTGGTTAGTGACACTCAGCAGGTTCCTCCTCTCTTCCAGCCAGAGCTCCAACAGCCTGGATGCTTTTACCTGGAATCGCCCCTTCTGGATCTGAAGCACCCTTACAGAAACCATTTGAGCATGGTGTCCTTCAGCTGCTCCCAGCAGCACTCTTCACCTTATATCACTGCAGGTGACACAGGTATGAGCGAGTTCACTGCTCAGGACCTTGAAGTGCTGCTCTGTGGCCTGGATGGTGATGTGGAGAGGAACAGGCACTCAGGACAAAAAAGAGGAGTGGGTATCGAATCAAGTCTGAATCAACAAGATTACATAGGACAGGTAAGAACCAACCAAATATGAGGCTCACCTACATTCACTCTTTAACATAAAGGTTCTTCATTGTCACTTTTGGTTCCACAAAGAACCTTTAACATCAATGGAAGCTTTCCATTGCTCAAAAGTTTCTTTATAGTAGAAAATGTTTGAAAATGTTCTTGACACAAAGGAAAAATTATTATTTTATGGGTTGATCACTGAACAAGTCTTTGAGGAATCCAAAATTATTCTTCTGTGGCATCATTGCAGAAATCCTCTTCTGGAAGAGCGTTGTTAGGTGGATCTTATGGTACTTTAGAAATTTTATGTGTGGTAAAATCAATATTTGTTATAAAACCTTGTTGTCTGGACAGTCTTCAAAATGATTAGGGCTGGTTATCGGTACACATGTCCAGATTCCAATTCACAAGGTCTTGATTCAATTCTTATACATTTGGATAAATTGAAGTTAAAGTGAACTTTTTGCTTATATGTAAGAAATGTTCTCTCAACTAATGCAGTTAAATACACAAGAAACCATCTAACACAGAGGTCATCGCCCTTGTTCCTGGGGACCTACTACAATGTTCGGGGGAACGCATTACAAGTAACGCGAGTTGTCTATCTGTCGGTCACTACGAGTTATGTCATGACGACATAGGGGATTTACTTGGAAGCCCCAATCATCTCTGACTTTAAGAGAAAACGCCAATGAATTTGGCTAGTGGATTTTGCATACGTGAGCCACTCCCCGTGCAGTCAGCGGAGTCCCTCTCGGCAGCGATTTCCCCTGGGCACTTTAATTAAAATAACAAATTCTAAAAGAGCAAATCACGGACGGTCGCGTCTTTTTCAAGATGCCGTTCTGTCCGTGTCCTTCTGGTTGCGGTCATTTCCTGTCCGCGGATGATGGACACGATCGTTGTCTTCAGTATCTGAGCTTCCAAGACGCTGAAGATGCGTTCGTGGATGACTCATACGTCTGTTGTGGGCGTATGAGCATGACTTCGCTGCGATCTCGCCTTTCCTTTCTCAAAGGATTGGCACCCTCTGCTGCCACCCGCACTGGTCTCTCTGGCTCGAGCAGATGACCACCGGCTGGCGCTCTGGGAGATCTGAGGGTGACCGTAAGAGCCTCTCCGCCAGTTACATCCCCTCTGACCTCTTACACCTCACGCAGCGAACGTCCCGTCCGTTTCCCGGGGGATTTCGCTGGTCCGTCCCACGGGGCGCCCAGCATTTAATTCGGTGCGCCATCCGAGGATAGGATGTCGATCGCAGAATCGGGGGATGGGCTTACGTCCTCTGAGGATGAAGGTGCGGTGGGGCTGCCCCCCTCGGGTGTTGTTGCCACAGCTGATCCGGACCTAGAGCTGACGGCCATGCTTGCCCGGGCAGGCCTGAGTATCGGGCTGGAGGTCAACAGACCGCCCAGTCTCGAACCGTTGCGGCTGGATGATTGGTTTCTCGGAGCGGGGCACGGCTCACAACTGCGTTCTGCTCCGGTGCCTTTTTTCCCCAGAGGTGCATGAGGAGCTGACGAAGTTGTGTATGGCCCCTTTTACGGCCAGAAGCTGCTCGTCCGTCGTCTCCGTCCTCACTACCATCGATGGTGGTGCTGCCAGGGGTTACGCGGGCATTCCCCAGGTGGAGAGAGCGGTCGCTGTGCACCTGTGCCCATGAAACGCCGCCACTTGGAGGAACCGTCCGCGTCTCTCTTCCAAAGTCACAGCGCGGTCCCTCGGGAAGGCGATGTCCACCATGGTGGTCCAGGAGCGCCATCTCTGGCTCAACCTGGCAGAGATGAAGGACGTCGACAAGGCACGCTTCCTTGGTGCCCCCATCTCACAGGCGGGGCTGTTCGGCGACACTGTCAAGGGCTTTGCCCAGCAGTTCTCGGCGGTATAACAGCAGACCGAGGTGATCCAGCACATCCTGCACCGACCACCGCTGCCTCCGGGGCCAGGCCTCAGTCTGCCCGTTGCCGTGGGCGCCCTCCTGCATCCTCCAGAGCTGCTCCGCCCCAGGTGGAATCGACACTTTGGCCGGCGTGTCGAGCCTGTCGCAGGAGAGCGGCGCCCCCCGCGTCCCAGCCAGGCCCCAAGTCATCCAGGAAGTCGACGAAGCAGCCCTGACGCAGGCAACCCGGAGATGTTGGAGTTTGCTTTTTCTCAGGAGATGGCGAGAACAGCGCCGCTCCTTCCCCCGGAGGAGGGCTGGGAGGAGAATCCTATGTTTATTTTTGATTCGGTTCTGCCACTTTCTCAAAGAAAGAGAAATTTCCTTTTCCTCTGGGTTCTCAGGTCCATGGGACGACAGTGTGAAACGCTCTGCTTCCTCACTTTCACCCATGACCCATCTTGCCAGCAGCCAAGAGAATGTGGTTCGGGGACGCAGTACCAGTAACAGGTAATGGGCGGGAAGAACTGGCCGGTGTCACGCTTGCTGCGCCATTCCCCCTCACCCGGGGATGCGAGCGCCTTTTTCTCCTCCAGTTCAGTTCCCCGGATGGTGAACCCTGGTGGAATCCTCCAAGCACCCCCGGCAGTCAGACTGGGCAGAGCAGTCTGACGCCAGGCCCAGTACTGGTGTTAGCTCGCCCGGGTCTCCGGTCAGCCCCTGTACTGGGCTAGGTGTCCTTATGGCCTGATTCCCCTTCGGGTAATCCCATATGTGTATTCTTCCACGGTAAGTTTTCCCTCATGGTAAACCCGTGTCTTCTCTTTCACAGAGCTCTCTGTCAGGCTCTGCTGGCAGCCCTCCTCCCTACACCTAGGTAGGATCTGCCCCAGAGTCCAGTCGTATGTAGTTCTGCAAAAGTAATGCAAAAGTAACGTAATGCATTACTTTCCATAAAAAGTAACTAAGTAATGTAAATCGTTACTTTTTTAGGGAGTAACGCAATATTGTAATGCATTACTTTTAAAAGTAACTTTCCCCAACACTGACACTATCCTGAAGAGTTTAGCTACAACCCTAATCAAACACACCTGAAGCGGCCAATCAAGCTCCTGAAGACTGCTTGAAAATTGCAGGCAGGTGTGCTGAAGCTGGTTGGAAATGAACTTTCCAGGAGAAGGGTTGAAAACCTCTGGTCTAAAGCCTGAGACACACTGCATGATTTTCGGCACTGATTCGCCACGATTGTTTTATGATGCCAATATTTCGCCTGGGAGAGCCAAAAATCGTGCATTGTGTCTCGGGCTTAACATGGTACGTCATGACCAAATTCATTTTCAATTGTAAGGTAGTAAGATCCAAATGATATAATTGCTGCTTATGAACAAATATAACAGTCAATATATCAGTTTAAAACACAATTTAAATTAAATTTTGTAAAACTAACAAGTTATATACAAATATAAATGTATGTGTAGATTCATCATAAGGACCAGCTGAAAAGACTAATTTGTTCATTATTTATTTGTACTACACTGGTTCCACTGTATGAATTTGATTAATTTCTTTGATCAAAAGAACCAGTTCACCACTGTACAGTATGTTATTGTTTACAGCCCATTCAGTTCACGTCTTTTGCTGTGCGGCTGTAAAATCAGTGCTGGAAAAATCTTGGCATTTAAGAATTAAGATTAGTTTAATAAATTTTCAGCTACGCTAAATCCTTACAAATTGTTCAAATAATGCAAACACCATTTGTCTAATCAGTTTCAGAATGGAAGCCACACAAACTATGCAATGGAGAGTAACACGATACATCTGGCACAGCATCCCGACCAGCATCAGAACAACAGCAGACCTCATCCAAACCCGTCTTTAGGAGGATACCTGTGACTGATCAGCTGACAATCGTGAAGAAATAGAGCAAAAATACTTGGTGGAACTTTATTCATACAGGCTGGACTGATCAGTGGCTGTGGTCATACAAACCCATAGTGCCTTGGCTGGAAAAGAGCACCAGCAGAGTACAGGATGAGGAGGAGGAAGCAGAAACTGGGGTAAAGGAAAGGCTGAAAATGGACAAAATAAGGCACAAATGTTCTGTGGCTCAGCATGATGTCTAAGATGAATGAAGAACCCAGCCTTGTATCAGTTAGATTTTAGAATCATTCATCAGCGGCGTCTCTTTTATATGAACAGTGCTGTCACAGTACTTTGATAAATGTCTCTTTAAATGTCTCTCATGAGATGTTTCAAATCTATTGGCCTGTCAAAAGCGTGTCCCAAAGCAACATATACAGTGTGCACTAACTGTAAATAGCCTTCAGCAAATGCCAAACAAGCAGTTTTTTCCAAATACACAGTAATGTTTATAAAGTAGCATAATATAGCTATCTGATTTGCTGCTCTTCACATGCTAGCTTGTTTACTCTGTAAATTAAGTCAAAGGCCAAATATGCAATTTACTCTTGGGTGACTTCCTGTTTGAAGTATTTTCAGTTTTTTATTCCCTTCAATTTTTGAATAATTGAAATCTTCAAGGCTTTTTTTTTCTTAGTATAGAATTTTGTAATGATTAGGAGTACTGATGGGCAATCAGAGTAATCGGGAAACTGTGTGGGTCTCCCTAGCCTGTGATTTGTATAGTAATTTATCATTTTCTGATCGTTTATTCTTTGAGGGAAGCTATTGAAGACAATCAGACATATGTAGCACTTATGAACAGATTAATTCATCTGTTTAGCTTTACAGGAGACACATACTTTGACCAAACTGTAAATCAAAGAATGTTTGGTTTTCTACAAACAATGCTGTATTCATAAAGCACTAGATAAATGTCAAACATTTGGATGACCAAGACTTGGAAAATTATTAATGCTTCTGAAAAGGGTCAGTAAGATTTATTAAGACTATGCATATTTGATAAGTCAATTTAAAATATAAATTATTTTAAAATGTCATTTATTCCTATGATGTAAATGTTGAATTTTCAGTGGTCATTACTCCAGTCCTCAGGGTCACATGATCCTTCAGAAATCATTCTAATATGCTGATTTATTGCTCAATTTTTTTTTTTATTAATCTTGAAAACCGTTGTGCTGCTAAATATTTAGTGGAACACGTAATTAAGCATTTTTCAGGATTCTTTAAATATATAGTTCAAATAAACTGCATTTTGCTTGAAATGGAATTCTCTCACATTACATTGTATATGTCTTTACTGTCACTTTTGATTAATGTGTCCTTGCTGAATAAAAGTATTAATTTCTTAATATTGTACTGACCCTAAACTTTTGTACTGCAGCGTAAATACCTTCCTGTATAAAATGAGGGTTTAAATCAGTTTGTTCATCCATCCATCTGTTAGTCTCTGTCTATATTTAGTGGCTATTCACTTTTGTCTTGTTTTTCTTGATCACAAGAATCAGAAGAAATAACAGCTTGAACTCAGAACTTGTGATTCCACTCATTTATAGCAAGTAATGCGCAGTCAAACACTAGTGTGGAGGGACAGAAGACAGAACTGTCCCTTCTGAAAGAACACAAGTGTTCATTGCCCTTCTCTTAGAAAGGCATCCACGTGCCTCGCAAAAAACCTTTATATAACGGCTACAGTTACAATAAATATTTTACAAAGTATATGTGGCATATTGGATCCCTTCAGCTTTTCTTGCCAACTTAAATGAGTATGAATGTGGCATCCTGGAAAGATTTTGAGATATATATGATTTATGATTAGTCTGACGTTTTTAAGATGTTATAATTACCAAGTTTGTTTGAGACGTTTCATGTTGTTTTTGTCCTCTCTGATGGTGCAATACCGTCCCTCTGCTGGTTGAAAAAGTATTTACAACGTTGGTGATTTGGTGGATGATTTGATTAATTTGGTATAAAATTCAAATGTTTTTATTATATTTTTATATAAAACCAATTGGTAGTGGTATCCAAATATGGTTATATGGTTAAATGTAATTATAAATCCATGATTTAAGATTTGTGGCACTGACAATTCATGTACGGTAGTCTACTAATAGTGTTCAATATTTTTCAATACTTTGTTTTCAGAATTTTCAACTGTGTTCTCAGAACAAGAGTATTTTCATAAAAAGCTGTGGCAAGGCTTTTTAAAAATGTGATATATTTACATGTATTAAGTATAATGTTTGTTGGTTTGTTGTTATGGCAAAGTTTCTTCTTGTAGTTTCATGAATTGTTTCATTTTTCATAATTGTTTTACTGTTTAAATTATGCAAAATACCATACCTATCTAGTACGGTAAAATTTGTCTTTCTACTTGAAACTTATTTTAAGCCAATTTTCTATTCATGAATGGCCTATCATAGCAGATGAGACTGCAACTGACTAATGTGATAGATATTTTGATATATATATATATATAGAGAGAGAGAGAGAGAGAGAGAGAGAGAGTGAGTACAGTGACAGGTAAAAGCAAAACAAAATCCTTGGCTTAGGAGGAAATATGTATAAAAGAAAGCTTTGTCAGTCAGGGTTTGGTTTAGTTTTACAGCTAAATGGTGTCATAGCTTTGGGGCCCGGCCCATTCAGAGCAGGATAATCCCTATGGATTGTGCTCCATAAACCCCGTAAGACCCCGCTAACACCAGATAGAATTTGCCTTCAGCAGGGTTGGAGGTTCCCACAAATTGAATTAGTAGACGGCCAGCTCAGGGAGGGTGAAGGGAGGCCGGAGGACACAGGGCAGGTCAAGCCCGCTCTGCCCCTGCACTGCATCTGTTTTCACTCCTGTTTGAGACCTGCTGACCTCTGAACTTTATATTTCCTGTCAGGTTTATGCTTCATTGTGGTGATGAACATGTGTGATCACCATCATCAGTGTCTTTCTCTGTGTAAAACAAAAGAGTCTCACTTCGACTATCTACACAACAGACAGCTCTTTTGCATTACTTTTAATACGGCCATGACATTTTAGTTGGCTCTTTATAGTTGGAACAACAATTGTGAGCTTTACAACATTTGTTTATTTACAACATTTATACAACCATTTATTGTAAGTATATTGTACAGCAAAGAAGCCATAATCTCACATTTCCATCAACCAAATCGACCAAGTTTCCATTTAAATTGATGTTTAATATAATTTTTTTGGTAATGTTAATTATTCTGTATGTTACGTTATATACACTACCGGTCAAATTTGGACACATTAAAAAATATCTATGAATACATTGTAAAAATATTGTCTTTTTTTTAAATAGCAACAATGCCATTTCTCTCTTTTTTCTTTTTTTGAGTTTTCAGAGTTTATTAATCAGAAATAAGATTCAAATCACCAATTCAATTCTAAGTGGTTACGAAGAACAAAATGATCACATGATGATGCTTCCGTGTGGTGAAGAACAAATAGTCAAACAATGAATTTTGATTTTACTTGATTTGATTTTTAATGTATCTTGGTTGGATTTTTTTTGTTTATGCATCAGTTTAAAAGAAATCTAAAATTGACCTAAAAATATATATATTTATTAAAAAAAGGTTAACTTTTTGGCCATTTTTTCCCAGGATGCTCCTCATGAAGAGTGTGCCTACTGTAGCTTAAATCTAGTCAAAGGGTGGCTACTATGAAGAAACAGAAAAAACAAAACTACATATTTCCCATACTTACGCAATTGTTATGCTTACATTTGTTATTTTATAGTTTTGAGAGCTTTAAACATCGTTTTAAAATGTGGAAAATAGTACAAATAGTACAAAGGTGTGTCCAAACTGCATATTCAATATTTGTGCAATAAATAAAGCAATGTAAATATATTTATTGTGAGCAAATTAATATTGTCTCTGCAGTGCGGATTAAGACAGATCTGAGAAAGGATGGGGACTCTGGGTCAAGGGCTCAGCTTGGCTTCTGGGAGACTCCCAGGCCGTCAGCATGAGGAATAGCAAACAGCTGCTTAGAGGAGATCATAAACACACACACACATGCACACGCACACACGCACGCACTCACACACACACACACACACACATGCACTCTCACTGGTCCTCCAGCTGCTGGATGTGGAAGAAAGGAGATGAGAGGAGAATAAACACCAAGAAGAGGAGGAGGGAAAGTCAGATGAGGAAAGGACACAGGGTTCAAACAACACCTTGACCGGAGGACCACTAGGCTTCCAATTTGCTCCTAACAAGCATTCAGGCAGCATGACGTGAATCGTGACATCTCGCCGGAGAAGCTCAGGAGAAGGGTGACCCTCTTCTGCAGCCTTCAGTAGTTGGACAGAAGCTGTAAAGCAGGTGGAAACAGAGAGGAATGTGTTTGAAGTGACATGTAAAAATGTGAAGCCCCCGACAGCTGTGGATTTATGACGATGACAAATCTGTAAATAATCGGTGCTAATCGCACCCCCCCCACCACCCTCAAGAGGGATGAAAGCGTCCCTGTCCTACTGCATTCCCAACAGACATCAATGACAGACGGTGAAGGAGTGGGAAAGACCTTGGTGTTATGGGGCATAACTGATCATTCATGTCTTTAAAGTCAAACTGGCTGTAGACTCTGAGATAGGCCTGGAGTTTTACTGGCTATAGTGTTCAGTTATTGCGATTTGAACAATAGGTGGCAGTCTTCCTCTTCCTCAAATTGTAGTGAAAGCCAAAACAGCAGGTGCTTAAAATGAACTTCTGTGGAGAATGCATTTCCCACTAAATCATAAGCAGACATGATGAACATTTAGTTCAGCCAATATACAGTGGCTCCAAAAATTATTTGGACTCACAAATCAAAATGAATAAATGTCAGAGCATTAAATAACAAAATATCAAACCATGGAATTAAAGGGATAGTTCTTTATAATTTAAATTATGATTTTACATAATTATAATTCAATGTCAATTCATTTAATTTGAAGTCAATGGCAACCATTAACTGTTTGGTAACAACATTTTTCAAAATATCATCTTTTGTTTTCAATAGAAGAAAGAAACACAAACAGGTTTGAAACAAGTGGAGGGTAAATAAACTGTCCCTTTAATTGTAAAAAAAAAAAGTTATTTTGTTTTTATTCCAAATAATGGGGATTGTAATTCATGCAGAGATAGATAGACACTGTAGATAAATACAAAATACAATAAAATAAAGTTAAATTAAATGTAAGTTACTTTAATTATTTTAATTTGCCTTCTTCCGAATTGGTGCAGAATATTGTATAATAACAAATATTATTTGTTGGACATACTGGTTCACCTAGAATGAATCAGACTTTTCAAAGCTATATATGAGAGAGAATTTAGCATGAACTGATTTACTTGAATCAATCAGACTTTCGTTAATAATTCCATGAGTTAGATCTACATGTAAAACACCTTCAGTAGTCACTATATTCCATTTGAGCAGAACAATATGTGAATGTATTGCTATCATGATATCACTTCAGTTGAGACTGTGTATATTTCATAGAATTAGACAAATTCACAAGTGTCTCTTGGAGAAGAAATCTGTTATTTTATTTGAGCGTAATCAGTCAATTATTGAAATGTATTATTTGTCAACATACATAAATTTACACAGAATTTCATTTAGCATTTTATATAAGTGACACCTTTTATATATCAAATAAACATCATATCAGATGTATTTTACATATTCTGCAAAATCAGATGACGCTAGTCTAAGATACTTGTTTCAGGAATCTTCTTACCTCAATAGTGGGGCAAGATTGACCTTTTTATACTAAATTAGACAAGTTTTCAATTATTTCAATTGACAATACAGTGGATGATGCATCATCATCTTGTACATGTAATCTCTAAATATGTTACAGTTTATTAGTAAATAATCTAATAAATTCTCTATCTATCTACTATCTATCTGGATCTATCTGCTGCTTTTGACACTGTCAATCATCAGATCCTCCTGTTCACCCTCTCACCACAGGGATAACACTTTGCTGGTTTGAATCTAATTTCACCGATAGGTCTTTCAGTGTGGCCTGGGTAGGATAGGTATCCAAAGCACATCAATTGGTCACTGGTGCTCCTCAGGGATCGGTTCTTGGACCCCTCCTCTTCTCCACATACACTACATCACTGGGTCACATCATACAGCCACATGCCTTCTCCTGCCATTGCTATGCTAATGACACACATCTCTATCTCTCATTTAAACCAGATGATCCAACGGTAGCTGCACAGGTCTCAGGCTGCCTGGCGGACATCTCGGCATGGATGAAAGAACATCACCTACAGCTCAACCTGGCAAAGACTGAGCTTCTTGTCTTCCCTGCAACTCCAACTCTACAGCATGATTTCACCATCCAGCTAGGTTCTTCTACAATTACCCCATCAAGTTCGGTCAGAAATTGACAGCTGACCTTCAAAGAGCACATTGCAAAGACTGCTCGATCTTGCAGGTTTGCATTGCAAAACATCAGATAGATCAGGCCCTTTCTGACAGAGCATGCTGCACAACTTCTTGTCCAGGCCCTTGTCATTTCCAGGCTGGATTACTGCAATGCTCTTCTGGCTGGACTTCCATCAAACACAATCAAACCTCTACAGATGATTCAGAATGCAGTGGCATGACTGGTCTTCAACAAGCCCAAAAGAGCCCATGTTACACCTCTCTTTGTCTCCTTGCACTGGCTACCAGTTGCAGCTCGTATCAAGTTCAAGACACTGATGCTTGTATATAGAACAGCCACAGGCTCAGCATTCGCCTACTTCCACTCACAAATATGACTCTACATCCCCTCCAGAAGTCTGAGATCTGCTAGTGACGCCTCGTGGGACCATCACAGAGAGGCTCAAAATCACTCTCCAGAACATTCTCGTTCATTTTACATTAACATTTATGCATTTAGCAGATGTTTTTATCCAAAGCGACTTACAGTGCATTCAGGCTATACATGTATTTTTGTCAGTATGTCATTCACTGTTCCTGGCTGGTGGAATTATCTTCCCACCCCTATCCGGAATGCTGACTTCATCCTAAATACTTGACTTCATCCTAAATTGATATATATATATATATATAAACCTTTGTCTTTCTTTTTATTTATTCCTTCCCTTTCTAGCTTGTATTTATTGTAAGTCGCTTTGGATAAAAGTGTCTGCAAAATGACTAAATGTAAATGTAAATAAACACTGGAGGTGTCCTCATCTTTATGTAGTAGGCAATAGATGTATACAACAAAATCAAATTATACAAGTTAACACTTCACCTTCTTCATTGGAGAACGTTCTCATCTCAAAAAGACACAGTGTCTTTTACCTGAACTCCTATATAAAACATTTTCAAAAACAGAGTTCCTTAAAAAGACCTGCACATATTTTTAAGAAACAATCTAAAACACAAGAGCTAAGCCTTTTTCTCATCCTTTGCCTCATGTTCTAAAATGTTTTTGAGGCCGCAGGGGACATTTAATCTCCATCAGAACTACCATTCCCAGAAACAATATAGAGCCAGTATAAACAACACTGTGGCAGCCGTACACCTGCACAAACCGGCTCTCTCCCCCTCATACTGCAGCCCAATAAACTACGTCAACCATCAGAGAAACTCCCTACTGCATCTCTTCATCCTCAGACAAACGCAGGGAAAGAAGATGAAAATGTGTAGATGGATCCTGGGGGACATCGAATTTTTGTTTATGCGCAAGGCCTGCAAACTAATGTGGCGATGGATTTACAGTGGTAGCAGAGGGAACTCTCAGGTTTAGAAAACATAGTGTCGTGTTGTCATGCAGTGTTGACACGTAGTGCTCCTGGCTGGAGACCAACGCTTGAGGTTATACACCAGAATAAATCCAACACAGACATTAAATGGACACCTGTACTACATACACTAGGCCAGAAATTCAGTCAAGTGAGGCGGTAAGAACGTAAAACACGTTTTGGAAAGAAGAACAGAGAACAGTGCAAATGGAGAAGCGAGCTCCAAAAAACACAGCTCTATAATTTTACAAGATGCTCCTGTACGAAAATAACTAAACCATTCGCTGTTATTTTGAGGTCATTGAATGCAATAAACTCCGGACACTGTGATGACCTATGCATGAATCTGTTGTGTATTTAAATAGACGGACTAAAAGGGAGTAACTAAAAATAGTGCCTCTTCTAATTTTACAGTTTTACTATTAGCTGTTTTCCATTTTCTCTCATAGATATGCATACATATCAACCACATTAGTCAACTCCAGACACAAAAACTTGTCCGCCATCTTAGGATGGTTTATGTGTATAGTTTTTTTATGTCTATGTAGCCTGTCTTTTATTGTCTATGTGGCTGTCCAGATTGTTGTCTATGTAGCCATGAAGCACTGTTCACACAGAAGTCACTGTCAAACCAAACAGTTTTCTCAGTGCAGCAAATTCACCATGAGCAAAATCTGCTTATGGAACTTTTTTGACCTTGCGCAAAACTCCCAGTTGCACAAATTCCTATTGAAATTAATGGATTTTGTCTGCAAGATTTTGTGGAGCAACAGTAAATGTGACCACACCTTCAGTTTTGTAAAGTCTGATTAATTATAGTGAAAAGCATCATATAAATACATTTTTTCACAGATATAATTTATATATACAATATTTTTAACTTGACTACAAAAATTGTAAGGTGTGGTTGTTCTTATTTACCTGTTTAAGGTTGATACTGTAATTGAGTTAATTTATTCAAAAAACGTTTTTTTATACCAAAAAATATGTTTCTGAATAAAATATGAAATGAACCAGTACATAACTACAATGTATTTATCTATTTTTGTTTAAAACTTGTAATAACTATATTATAATGCTTAAAAACCTTTACGTATTTTGACATGAAAAGTATTAGAATCTCACACTTTGTCCCCAGATCAACATAGTCTCACATTTACTCAAGTGTTTGGATGATAATTAATCATGGTTCAGCAGTTCTGACAGAATGTGTGATGAAAGTCAAGAAATTACTGGTAAAAAAAAAAATCACACGGACAGCTCAGTGGGAAGGTTGACTAAATCAGGTCAGACATGGCAAAAAAATTCCCCGGTAGAGTATTTTAATTCCGCTAATATATACATAGTCACAAGGTCTGTGGTTCTGTTGGCTCTCGTTAAATGTAACATTTTCTGTACAATGTGTAGCGTTCTCGACACAGAGCAGCTTTTGCCTGACGAAGCCCAGCAGGTGTATGATTCTCCAGTCAGATGGCTTGAGGGGGCAGTGTCATCACCATACTGCCAACTAAAGTCCTCGTGAACCCAGGATCATTCTCACCACAGATTTGTGTGAGAGTTGGAAATGTAAAAACAACATATTCCAGCAAGTCTATAGTTTTCTTTGGATACATAATGACAACTCTAATTACTCTTTCTTAAAATGATATGTCAGAACATCTGAACTGATAGCCCGAGTGCAATTTACATGAACACAAGTGGCTAATGTAGACAAGGAAGTATTGTGGGAATTATTGTTTTATGTAAAACTGCATGAAGATTCTTTGGAACATATTCTTGTTCGACAGAAGAAGAAAAAAGGATTTGAAAATTGAGGGGGAATAAATGTTGACTGAATTTTCATTCTTGGGTATTCCTTACTATGACTTTAAGTGAGAACTGAAAGCTTTTAGAGTAGCAACAATGTACTTTTTCACTTCATAGCAATGCTGAGATTCACACACGGGTTCAAACTGTGCATTACAGATGCGAAAGAAATGAGAAATAATAATGGTTTCTGTGAAGGCACTATAGCCATGTTAATATTCAGACCAACAGCATGATTGCGAGTGTGATGTAGAAGATTGTCAGGTTGGGTGGAAGGGAAGAGAGCGAGGACCCAAATGCAGGAGGAAAACGGGCTTTTTATTAATAAATAATAAATAAAACTAGGGCTGTGCGATTAATCGAAATCGAAATAAAATCGTGATTTGAGCTTGCGCGATTTCTAAATCGCTTTATAGCACGATTTTTTTCCACGCCCCCGGCCCCAACCTCCCGCAGTATTCTATCCGAACCAATCAGAATGCAGCGTGCCTAAATTGAGCGCAAGAACAGAACAGACCGGGCATACAGACAGATAGTATGCTAAAGAAACAAGAAAGATGAGTTCAGAACAGGATAAGGACTTGGTGGCCAAAAAAATGCATGTTGCATGTTGTTTTGTTGGATTTGATTACTCACATATACATATAATATATATATATATATATATATATATATATATATATATATATATATATATATATTTTGCCATATGTCTGTTCTAGACACATGTTACAACTTTTTAGGAAAGGTCTAATTGGTTTCCTTTGGAAATATGTTTCAAATTCACACAGAATGCATTTATAACTGTAAAGCATGTCTGTTTGTGTCAAAATCGTGATTAAAATGGAAATCGGAAAAATAAATCAAGAAATCGTGATAGGTTTTTTTTGTCCACATCGCACAGCCATAAATAAAACAAACAAAAACAACCCCGTAGGGGAAAAACAAACTGGCAAGCAGGACAAGGCTGGACAGGACAAGGCTGGACAAGGCAGGACAAGGCTGGACAAGGCAGGACACAAGACATATGACGACCCAACATATGGCAACGAACCCACACGGAACTGCAAACACAAGGAGATTATAAAGGGAGCAAATGAGGAGGGTGAGGAGGGAGCGCAGCTGGGAAAAATTAATCAATAAACAGGTAACAAGATGGGTGGGGTCAAGACAAATTGACATGAGAGCACATAGCACACAGAAAACTTGGACAGAAGCCACGTGCTCACACAAAACAAAACACAAGCACATGGCCAGCAAACAATTCACCAGCCATGTGCAAAACAGGACATGAACACGCAGCTAATGAGAAAACTCATAAGCCACGTGTTCACACAATACATGACAACATGAAAGCATGCAGCCAATGAAATACACAAGCTGCGTGCCACACAGCACAAGACATAACATGAATGCATGCAGCCGATAACAGGAACAGGAACACACGTGGACAGAAGGGCGTGCGGCCGAGCGAACTCGAGACCGCCCACTCACACAATGACAGAAAATGGAGCGTGAGTGTCCGAACCCCGACACAAAACCGAAACTCAAGACATGAGTGCCGGGATCCGAACACAGCGCTCCAACATGAAACAAGACACTCGAAGCCGCGCACTCACATGAAACCCAGACATGACGGGAGTATCAGGGCTTTGTCACAAAACCATGAATAACACTAGACCGAAGTGACAGAACCCTGACAGAAGATAATATCGAATAATATCGTGTTCCTGTGGCTCAGTGGTTAGAGCATTGCGTTAGCAGCTAAAAAGGTTGTGGGTTCGACTCCCAGGGAACACACATACTGACAATACAAATGTATAGCCTGAATGCACTGTAAGTCGCTTTGGATAAAAGTGTCTGATAAATGTAAATTAATCACTTAAATTTGATATACAATATTTTAGATAAAAAATAGGCTCCATTGAAATGGGCTACTTTTATACTGTTGCTGCATGTCGTTTATTTGAGTAATCTCCCGCACTCCCCTGGAACATTTAAATTGAGGTGGACCTAGAAGGAGACCCCAGAAGGAAGGCAAAACCGTAGAAAAAACATGATTGGGCTAGTTTGGGGCTAATTTTGATTAGGAAATGTGCTGGTTTTGTTTTGCAGACCTGGCAACCCTGCCGTCAATGAAAACTGAAAAGCCGAACTATCCATTGCACATCTACAAGCAAAGGTGGCATCAGTGTATTATGCAAATCACTTGAGTCAATTATTCAATGACTCATAATTTATCGCCACCTACTGGTTTAATGGTTTAAAGGGGTCACGAACTACCTTTGTTTTTATTTTGTTCTGTTCTCTGAGGTCTATGGAAGCCCGCTTCTGCCACTGAATAACACATTTAAAAGGTTATTGCGACTTTTTATCTCACAATTCAGACTTTTTTTTCTCAGAATTGGGTGATGTAAACTCGCAATTGCGAGTTAAAAATACATAATTGTGATATGAAAGCTCACAATTCTGAGAAATAAAGTAAGAACTGCGAGATATAAACTCGCAATAGCAAGACATAAAGTCGCAATTCTGAGAAATAAAGTCTGAATTGTGAGATATAAACTTGCAATTCTGAGAACATATCAGTCCCCCCTCCCACAATAACTGAACTTTAACTCGCAATTGCAAGTTTATATCTCACAATTCTGAGAAAAAATAGCGATTTATAAAGTCAGAATTACGAGAAAGAAAGTCAGAATTGCGAGATATAAACTCGCGAGAAAAAATCTTTATGTCTCACAATTCTGACTATAACTCGCAATTGTGAGTTTATATCTCACAATTCTGACTTTATAAATCGTAATTCTGGTTTTATGACTCGCAATTGTGTTTATATCACACAATTCTGAGAAAAATTGTGAGATAAAAAGTCGCAATACACTTTTTATTTTTATTCAGTGGAGGAAACGGCTTCTATAAAGGTCCACTAATAATGTTATCAAGATTTAAACACCCACGGGTATTATTGGCTAACTGTTGTATGTTTGACAGCCTGCATCCAGATGGACGCTGCTGTGTTTTAGGTTAAAAAAGCATAAACACTCACTCAGTATATATCAAACGATCTATAATAACAGACAACGTAATGACCATGTAATGAAAACTTGCATGGTGCGACATCAGACCAATGTAGTCGGCACTGCATTGTCTTTTAGTTTCCATCTTTTGGAAAATCCTGTGTCGATTTGTGCCTTGTTTTTAAACAAATCCATGGTAAAATTAAGTGAACAAAGGACTAAGTTCTTACTAACGTGGTTTAGCCACACTATTATGTCATAAAGTGGCACATTCCGTCATTTTGGCAGATTGGCTTCAATATAAACAGTTTTTAGACTAACAAGAAAGTTCTAAGCGCTGAAACTTACAGAATGTTTTCATAGCACTACGACCTCTTATATGTCAAAAGATCAATGGACATTTAATTTCACACTTCGTGACCCCCTTTAAATTGCAGAAATCACTGATCACCACTATGCCACTGTCACTAATGCATAAACAGTCTGAAACACCCAAACCTAACTTATAATAAACCTTTAAAGGTTTATTTACAGGACAAAATCTTAGTCTTTGTTTATAAATCTTTACATGGCTTAGCTCCAGGCTACCTTTCTGTCTTGGTATTCCCTCATAATCCAACTCGGTCACTTAGGTCTGGGGATCTTGGACTACTCTCTATTTGCAGGACTTAGCTAAAACATAGAGGGGACAGAGCCTTTGTAAGGGTTGGCCCGAAACTATGGAACAGCTTACCACTGTTAATTCGAACTGTATCTTCTCTTTCTATGTTTAAATCTAAGCTTAAATCATATTTTCTATCTATGGCATTTAACAACATATTACATTTTACTTTATCTATTTTACTCTGTTGATTGTAATTGTTTTATTTTATTTATTGTTTCTAATGGTCTGTACAGCACTTTGGTCAACCTTTAGGTTGTTTTTAAATATGCTTTATAACCAACTAATTAACTAACTAACTAACTAACTAACTAACCAAAGACTCTGACAAGGCAGGTACTGTTGTACTTCATATTAGCACTCTTGGAAGTCACTCAGACAATCAAATTCAAGCCCTGGAATTAACTGTTGTTTTATGATTTTATTACACAGGTGTTTTAGGAGGTGTTACCGAAATATGTTGTAGCGTTGAAAACGTGAGTTTTCTGACAGTAATGTGGGAATGTGAATGTGCTGTAATGTGTGACCGTAAGTGAGAGGCATCCAGTGACTCACATCACTGCTGTGTTTCAATCCTTTCAAACCGCTGAGATGGGGAAAGGGGAATTGTAAGAGCGTGACTTTTTCATATCCTCAGATAATTTTCAGAGACCTTAAAACTTCAGATGGCCCTCAGACACCACTTCCTCTACTGGTGACATTCTTACAGGAATCCTCAGTGAGTGCGTATGAATGAGGTGTGTGTGCTCGAATGATCTCAGCTCTTTATTGCAACAAAGAAGTGATATCATCATGAAGATCAAGAGAGGTAAGTGCACCAGAAACTGTTGATAAATGGGACAAATGGGAGCATTATTAATGAATGAATGATGCATTTGAATATATGAAAGTCTTATCATATCATAAAATAAAGGATACAAGCTAGATTATGTATCACATGATTACAGTATAGTGTATTAGTGTATTTTAAAGTAACACTGAAGCATGAAGCACTGTTTTTGTATTCTCTGTTCCACACAGTAAATATGATTTTCTACTGTAACAGTTTTAGGTGAAGGCTATGAAAACTACATGGTACACAGAACCTTTGGGGCAATAGGATGGGGCAGAAGACGTCACCCCTTTCCCCTTAAAACTCTAACCAGGCCAGGCTGCTCAGTCTGGAGCTACCGTGAGTAGAATATTATCTATCCCTCTTTTTGTGTGAGCTATATTATAACAGACAAATCACTTACTTAGTATCTGTAAAAAAAAATGATCAGGCTCAGGGGGAAATAGCAGTGAATGTGACAAAAATGCTTCATTTAAAATCTGCAAAAATTGAAAAATAATTACTGCTGTATGTAATATTTGATAATATTATGTAACATTTGATATATTTTGAAATATATAGTATAAGTATGAGGTTCGTGTCTCAGAGGTGCTTCTTTTGCTGCTGTTGCACATGTAGATATTTAACAAAACATATTATATTATGACATCTTGTGATTATTTACAGCTGATTTAATATGTATTACTCAGTTGATGTTTAAAGTAAAACCCTAATTATGAGAGTTACTTAAAATGTAATTTAAATATTTAACACGCATGAGACTCTGTGTTTTATGTTAATTGTATTTTTCATTTATTTATTTTTAAAGAAAGCAATACTTTTATTTAGCAAGGATGGATTAAATGGATTATAGTGACAGTAAAAAAATGTCCAAATGTTACAAACGACTTCCATTTCGAATAAATGCTTATGTAGATAATTACCCCCCCTCTCACATCGCTTCCTGTTACTATACTGTCCTATCTAAATAAAAACGTAAAAAATGCCTAAAACTAATCTTACAAAAAAGAAAGTGATATTAATATTAATATTAAGCTATATTAATACTACGCAAGGACTGGAGCAATGGCTGCTGACATGGAATAAATTACAGTGTAAAGTATATTAAAATAGGATTTGGGTTCATAATAGTGTAATAGTAATATTGTATATTAATTACAGGATAAGTAATAACTGTTGCTAAAACAGCTCTTTTGTGATGTAGTAATTTCACAAAATTAATTTGAATGCATTTTTTACCAAATAAAATGCAACCATTATGAGAATGGCACTTCTTTGTCAACTTCTTTATTGAAAAACGTATTGACTCCAGACTTTTGAACAGTAGTATACATATACAACAATGCTCTTTTCCCCAACATGTATATCCTCTTGATTCTTCATTGTGAAGTGCTGGAGTGTGAGCAGGGATTTGTTTGCTGTTATCGTGAAAGAGAAACTTTGATGGGGAAGTGTAATGTGTCTGAAAGAGGAAATGCTGAAAGCTTCACACATCCTTTCACAAATAGGATAGTACATGTCCTTTCACAAGCTTCCTGTTTGACTCTAAAAACTGAAAAGCTTCTTTTGTAATTTGTCGGTTTCTCAGAAATGGAAGTAAGACACGTGCAGTAGGCCTGCTCTTACTAAATGGCTGATTAAGCCAGATCATATGAAAGACGCATTCACCTCATCAGCGTTGTATATACTCAAAGTAAATATTTCCTTGTCAAACCGAGTTAGGATATAATGATCCCTGACAACGAGAGCAGCGTGAGTCGATTTCTCCCTCGTGGTATGGTATGGCTCATGAATCACAGTGCCCCATAATGATGAGCTTACATACGTACCAGTGATCTAATCTTAGATTGAATCCTTTTGGAGATCAATCAATAAGAGTGCAGACAGGGGTGGAGCTGAGCAGAATGAGAGCAATTGTGCTCTATATTGGGAGCCATTTCAGGCTTGACGCAGAACATGGTCTCTAAGCAACAGCATCAGGTTTTAAAGTTACAGAGCTGTCTATATTTCCATAGCGGTAGGTAAACAACTTACCTGCATTCACCAGCACACATCCCTGAATGCACAATACACAGAATAGATTTTCGGAAAGTCTTTTGGCATGGACTCGCTTTGGTCATATGGTAAAATATGCACTTGGGATTGAAAGAAGCACTTAGAAACTTGTTGATGGTCGGTGCAATCTCATACAGAGTTGCCTGTGGAGGGGCTGGTTTGGTGAGTTAAACTGTGGCCAATGAGTTTTGCCCCCTGCTGGTACAAGATTAAAAAGTCTGCAATAATGTGTACAATGTACTACATCTTGCGGGTCTATCAAGGCTGCTATTTATAAGGCTCGTTGATGTGAAAAGACGCAAAAATGGACAGATTTTGTGTCTGTATGTGTTTGAGATAAACGTGTGCAGAAATGTGTGATAATTCTGTGCAAATGCATCTGTGGTTTGCTTCATCTCTCAGCAGCAGTGGCCCTTCACACGTCATGCTCATCTATCAACTGCTGCTGTGTGCTGGCAGAATGGAGACGAGCCCAAATGACAGTCACGCAGCTATTTGTCTGCTTTCTCTAACCTTTATGGATATGTCCTTAACTTATGTCCCAGGGGTTGATCTGCAGATTTAAATATAACAGAATAAATTTTTTCGTTTTGATATATGAAGGTCACATTGAAAATGTCTTGGAAACTTATTCCTGTGCCTTTTATTCGTTATTTATTTATTATTATATATTTTTTTATTATTGTATAAAATTAACATTAGTTTAAAATATGAATATGTATATTATTAAATAATTGTAAAAATACATATAAAATATGACATTATTTTTACTTTTATCTCTGTTAAAATATAACAATCCATTATAAAAATATGTATTACATTTTATTCATATATTCTAAACAGTGGAAATTAATATTTCAGTATTTATTGTGTGAAAATTACAACTCTACATTTGCATTTACATTTAGTTATTTAGCAGACGTATTTATCCAAAGTGGCTTACAAATGAGGACAAAAGAAGCAGTCAAAACCAACAAAAGAGCAATAATATGCGAGTGATGACAAGTCTCGCTTAGCCTAACGAGACTAACGTTTTGACACAAGTAGCAAGTTTTGTTTTTATAATAAATACAAATAAAATAAGTAGATAGAATAGGGAACACAAGTGTTAGAGGGTCATTGTTTTGATAAAAAAACAAGCCAAAAGTATAGAAAAATAATAGAGAATGCTTGTTTTAGAGGACCATTTTTTATAATAAATAAAAAGAAAACAAGTAGATAAAATACAATTAGCATAGAGTGTGCTAGAGTTAGATGCTCAAATGAAGACAGAAGATATGTGTTTTAGACATTTCTTGAGTTGCATCATCTTTCCACCACAATACAAAATTCTAATTAAAAATTCTAATTTCTAATTCTAATTTTATATAGTTACCATAGAGACAACAGTGTCAGTGAAGTGCATTCTTGATTTGAAATGTGAGATGTATGAAGAAATCAAATAAGCTTCAAGGCAAATAGCATAAAAATGTAATATTCAAGTCAAGTCAAGTTGAGCTTTATTGTCATTCCACTACATGTGTGGACATATAGTGGGACGAGATGTCGTGCCTCACAGGACCACGGTGCTACATAAATACAAATATACAACACGAAGTAAAACAGTATAAACCTATACACAAACTAACCTACTGTCAGCTTTGACTATACATATGCTATATATAAAGTGGTTACCTATACATAAACTAAAAACAAGAAACAAAAATACAAACTGTACAAAAAATACAAACTGTACAACTGTGCAGATGACTTCAAATACAATACTGTACATGTGCAAAAGAGAGACATTCAAGCAGCTGGCTGGGGAACAGTGTAAGGTGATTTGTGGTGCATGAGCCAGTAAACATACATACATTACAGTCATATATTACAGTCAGTCTTTTGTGGGATTATGGACACACAATGGTGTGTGAAAGTGTCTAGTGCATAGGAGAGTGTGCTACAGGTGGCTTGTGCAGGCCCGCTCACCTGAATTCCACAGAGATAAAGTTTAACAGTTTTTCCTGAGATGTGGTAAGGTGGGGGTGTTGTTTGGGGTTTCAGAGAGGGGCTGTGTGATTTGAGTTCAGGGCTCTCACAGCCTGGGGAAAAAGCTGTTGAGCAGTCTGGCGGAGCGGGCTACCGCCTACCTAAGGGTAGGAGCTGGAAGAGACTGTGGGAGGGTGGGTGGGGTCCTCCACGATACTTTTGCTTTGCTGGAGCATCGTAAGGAAAATGTCCAGGATGGAGGGAGAGGGGCACCAATGATTTTTGCAGCGGTGTTCACTGTCCGCTGGAGGGTCTGCGGTCTGCTGCACAGCAGTTTCCGTACCAGACAGTGATGCAGCTGGTCAGCACGCTCTCAATGGTACCCCTGTAGAAGGTGGTGAGGATGGGTGGAGGGAGGCTTGCTCTTTTCAGCCGGAGAAAGTGTAGGCGCTGTTGTGCCTTCTTGGAGATAGACTTGGTGTTGGTAGTCCAGGTGAGGTCCTCTGTGATGTGCACCCCAGGAATTTAGTGCTGCTGACTCTCTCCACAGTCGAGGTGTCGATGGTCAGTGGGGGTGGTCAACAGAGTTTCTCCTGAAGTCCATCACAACCTCCTTTGTCTTCTCCACATTGAGGACAGGTTGTTAGCGCCACACCATTCAGCCAGCTGTGCCACTTCCTCTCTGTAGTGCGTTTCATCGTTGTTGCTGATGAGACCTACCACTGATGTGTCATCGGCAAACTTGATGATGTGGTTGGAGCTGAACTTGGCAGTGCAGTCGTGGGTCAGCAGCGTGAAGAGCAGCGGGCTGAGCACACAGCCCTGTGGGGCCCCTGTGCTCAGTGTGGTAGTGCTCGAGGTGTTGTGGCCGACCGAACTGACTGAGGTCTTCCGTTAAAAAGTCCAGGATCCAATTGCAGAGGGAGTTGTTGAGGCCCAGCAGGCTTAATTTATTGATGAGCTGTTGTGGGATTATTGTGTTGAATGCTGAGCTGAAGTCGATGAACAGCATTCTAACATATGAGTCTTTATTTTCTAGGTGGGTAAGAGCCAGGTGGAGGGTGGAGGAAATTGCATCATCCGTAGAGCGGTTTGGGCGGTATGCAAACTGGAGCGGATCGAGTGTGTTGGGGATGCTGGTTTTGATGTTGTGCATGACTAGCCTCTCAAAGCACTTCATTATGATTGAGTCAGTGCTATGGGACGGTAGTCATTTAGACAGGACACAGGTGATTTTTGGTACCGGTATGATTGTCGTGGATTTGAGACATGTGGGGATGACTGCCTGGCTCAGCGAGATGTTGAAGATATCTGTTAGGACATCTGTCAGCTGTTCAGCACAGTCTTTCAGTCTGTGCCAGGTATATTGTCAGGACCCGCAGCCTTGCGTGGGTTAATCCTAGATAGGGTCTTCCTTACGTCGGCTGGAGACAGACAGAGTGCCTGGTCGTTGGGAGGTGTGGGCAGTTTTGTGCAGATGTGTTGTTCTGCATTTCAAACCGTGAATAAAAGTAGTTGAGTGCATCTGGGAGGGATGTGTCGTCGTCACAGGCCTGTGGCGGGGGCTTGTAGTCAGTGATGGTCTGAATGCCTTGCCACAGGCTCCGATTGTGTCTTTTCAGCCAAGCTGAAAGAAAACATTTGAAAATATGATTGCATATTAAGTGTATTTAGGACACTTTTAATTGGCATTGTTGGTTCCATGAAACACATTTCCACTGCGCAAAAGGTTCTTAATTGTTAAAAACAGTTGTTTAGACTAAGAAAATAATAGTTTTTTTTTTACGAACTGTTCACAGAAAGTTTATTTGAGGAACCCAAAATGGTTCTTCAATGGCATCACAGTGAAAATCCACTTTTGGAACCTTTGTTTTTAAGAGTGAAGTTATGAAATGAACCATAGTGAGATGAGGGAATACAAAAACGTTTAATATGTAATTTAAAATTTGCTGTAAATTACATTTATGACAGACTTATGACAGTCCAGGAAAAAGAATGACTTGTATGTATGTCCATATTTTTAGTAGATATATTAAGTAAACTAGTAAGTACTGTATGAGAGAGAGTTTAATTTCTATTTGATTTACGGAAATGTATAGTAAAAGTGGACAGATGATAGCTTATTACATTTTAAAACCCTTGGCTTTTTGAGAATATCTCTGCTTACAGTGAGGACTGACACATTGAATAATAATGAAAGTAATTAATTATTACAGGGCTGTCTGTTAAGCTGAGGGCAAGAGAAGTCTAGAGGAAAGAGAGCTAATTCTTTCACTCTCTGGAGGGTCATAAAGTGACTCCGACATTGAAGGTTGAGTTATTTTAGGGTAGGCCTAATTCACTACGCCTTCTCTCATCTCCAGCTAATAATCTGAACCTCTCTCCAAAAAGACTTGAATTATTGGAATTAACTGCAGTATATTTTCACTAAAATAAATACTTTGTAATTTGCGTAATAGGCCTAGCAGGATGTTAACATTGTAAAAACTGCTTAAAAACAACACAGATGGAATGTTAGCAGCTTTCAGTAAGACAGGTGCAACCAACTGCATTCCATCTCAGTGTGAGATCTGTGATTCCCATTACCACACATACCTGTTTTGACACTTATAGTAGTAACAGACATTTCGGGGTGACATTGACCAGGTCTCATCATCCTCGGGGCCCAGGTCACCATGCTCTGTGATTGGACGGCCCTTTGTTCTGGCCTTTCATGTGTAGTGCACCTGCTCTGCCCCTCCCTTGAGCCGTCTTGGTGAGTTATGGGAAAGCGGAGGATAGAAAGGCGTGAAATGAGAAATGTGAAGTTGCTTTAGGTTTCCACATGCTATAGTCACACTAAGTGGTGCCCCTGTTTTGGTGTTTAAAGCAGGGCAGTGATGTAGCCCAGATGTGTGTGATTGACAGGAGGCTTCATTGTCCATGTGCAATCTATGATACAATACAATTTCCGTGACAAGGAATTTGTCCATCCATTCTACAATGTGACACAATCACTGCTAAACAGAACATATTTACAGCCAAATCACGGCGATGCTGATATTCTGACAAGCAGCATGACTGCAAGTGTGAAATTGCTAAACAAGAAACGACATTGAGTAACTTACATTTTAGACATAATATTGATAGTTTATTTGTCTGTTTTGCTTCATCAAGATGAGGGAGTCAGCATTTAATTACAGTTCCTCTACAGAATATTTATTTATGTGGAATGAAAATGACAGAACTGTCCTTAATGCATGTATGCCCAATGTTGGAAATAATTAACAGATACATTAAATCATCAAATTAATATTAGTAACTTTGTCTTTTTCTCTAAGCCAATGAAAATAGTTCCCAACAAAGTCTTTAGAAATACCCACTATTTGCATAACACACAGTTGTGAAAAAAGTAGTGTGTCCAAATTCATTGTATTAATTAAACTACTTTTAAAAATGTGGTTCTTAACCTACAGTGAGTAAAAAGTCCAAAACATTTACTTGCTTTTACCATGTACTGCTTTTACCATAATGCATGGTTTGTAAACTAATACATTTTGATGTTTACATCTAGCTAAACTTCTCCATATGTATAGCTTTTCTGAGGTTGTAAACTTGCTTGGTAGCTCACCTGGTACATGCAGCATTGCACTTGCAATGCAGAGCACTTGGGTGCCATGTAACAAAAGTCATGATAAAAAAGCTCAAAGAAAGAGAAGCAAGCTAAAATGGCACGGTTGCTTCAGCAAATGTGTTTTTAGTTTAGTGTAGGCTTAGTATAGGTGGTATGTTATTTTAAAGCACAATAGAACCTTTTAGTGCAACTCATCAGATACAAATGACCTTGCTTTTAGCACTAATCACTTTAAAAGTGTTGCGAAACATGCAACAAGCAACATAATACCATTTTGCAGAAATCTCACCACAGGCACGTATTTCCAATTAGCCTGGACTGCATAAAACAGCAGGTGAAAAGTACAGGTGACCTACTACTAAGTGTGATTCCCAAGCCTGCATCTGATGGACATATTAGTTTCTCATGAGGTAATGGAAGAGGGGTTGTGAATAGCAGTAAAGTAGCATCTGAAAATGACACAGTGAATGTAGTATGTCTGTATATCATTCTTACAACACATGTATACAGAACGGTCATAAGTTAATTTCTTCAAATCTAGTCAGACTCAGTTGTGTGATTTCGGGAACAACAGTTTCTCTTTTAAAAATTGGTCAAGTGAATGATTCAATGACTCACTTAAAACAGTTACTTGTTTCATCTCTAAATGAAATTGTCTTTGAGTTATCTTCTATGTTGTTAATCGTGATGGTAATCTTTTAACACATGATGTCTGCTCTGTATTTTGTTCTTGTAAGTTGAATTCTATACTGTAATAATTGCAGATGCAAATTCGTATGTGTGCATGTATTTGCTCTTTTATAGTATTTATAATTAATACAATATCCATTATATAATGTTATGTTCCTCTCTATATGAGCTTGAGGTACTGTGCATGCATTTCTAAATATTTTGCAACAGGTAAGCTACAGTCTTTTCATTTACCTCACTCTTCTGTTTATCATTTCTTGTCATCTGCAGCTTGATTATAAGGCTGATAAAGGCTGATCTCTGATCGCAGAATGCTATTTTAAGCCTTGCCACAGTCCTGTAGCCCTGGCCAGGATGCAGCAAGTGGCGCTGATGTCATGTTGACTTGTGCAGCTGTAAATTCTGTTTGTAGAAGAAAGTAAACTATTCAAGTTACCTCAGAGGAGAGACTGTTGCTTTTCTTACCAATACTGTCTAAAAGTGCAAGAGCGAGAGGACAATGATAGAGAAGTTTAGTGTGGCTAACATTACAGTGGTTGAGTTGGAAAGGCCAGGGCGGAACTAGATCCGGGATGAAAGGAGCGGTTAGGCTCTCTGAAACCACTACTAAACACAGCATGTGGTGAATGTGCATGCGAATCACTATGTGTCTATACATAAACATTCACTTCCCTTTGTAAATGGAAACTTGAGATGGTAGTAAAACTTTAAATGTGAGATTTAATAATTAAAAAAGGAAGCTGATATGACTTTTTTCACACCAAAATTCAATACAATGGCCTCGCAAGCATTTGGACACCTAAGTCACAATTAAATGTATTCATGTCTTTTCATTGTTTAATAAAATTGTCATTGTTTAATAACAAAACGCAGATTTTTAGTTGAAAGAAATATAGATGCTTTTAAATGCTAGTAAAAAATCACATTGATACCAGGTGATTAAAATCATTTCCGAAAGGATGGATTTGAAGGAATAAAATAAAACAATTCTGAATATGTACTCACCCTCAGGCCATTCAAAATGTAGATGAGTTTATCTCTTCATGTGAACAGATTTGGCATTAGGTCACTTGCTCACCAATGGATCCTCTACAGTGAATGGGTGCCGTCAGAATGAGAGTCCAAACAGCTGATAAAAACATCTCAATAATCCACAATTCATTCACATGACTCCAGTCCATCAGTTAATGTCTTGTGAAGTAGAAAGCTGTGTTTGTAAGAAACAAATCCATTATTACAGTGTTAAGAACTGTAAGCTGTCGCTTCTTGACAAAATACCAGTTAATAATCCAAAATAACACATTTCCTCCAATGGAAAAGTCCAATGTTGTCCTTTTATGTCAAAATCCACTGACATATTTGTTCAGAACTGTTTTGGACTGTTTTTGCTTTTAAACAGTATTTGCTCTGTGCATATTTCTCACCTGAATCATTAGAGATTACTTTTTTACTGGGACAAAGCAATATTGTGGATAGCAAGTTTTAGCTAGAAGCAGCGGTTTGAAGCAAGAATGGTCTTAAGGATGAATTTGTTAATAACAAACATGCAGCTCTTGGAGTGAAGTAGCCTACTTGTAGATTATTGTGATGTTTTTATTAGCTGTTTGAACTCGCATTCTGACGGCACCCATTCAATGCAGAGGATCCACTGATGAAATGCAACATTTCGTAAAATCTGTTATGGTGAAGAAACAAACTCATCTACATCTCGGATGGCCCGGGGGTGAATACATTTTCAGCAAAATTTCAATTTTGGATGAACTGTTCCTTTAAGAGTTCATAGACCATAATTTTACATAATAAGACTATATATAGCTTATGTTATTGACTGAGTGAAAAGTTTAATAAGGACTTTTAAGTATATGTTCCATATGTATATTTGTCTTGTCTCAAGATTGGATTTTATTGTGCTGTGAAATTGTGTGCATCTATATTCTTTATATGAGTCTTTTGGGAAGGGACAGGAAAGAGGGATCAAGAAGGATAAATGATGCAAAGGATGGATGGGGTAAACATGTGCTCTCTAGAAACATTCTATGGGAGGTTATGGCACTGTGAGCTTCTGGCCAAACGAGTGGGTTGACCTGTTCTGCCCTCTGATCTGTATCCCACTCCTCATAACAGGCTTCTGGGAGCTCCTTTGACAATTAATAACGAAGACCCTCTACTCCCACACAACATCACAGGGATAACGAGAAGAGAAACAGAGAGAAGGGCAAACGATTTTGCAAGAGATTCAGAGAGAGAGAAAGAGAGAAATGCTCCCCGTAGAGTCATTTTAAAAAGTAGTTCATAATGATTATTTTTCAGATACACAGTCAATACACATTCCAAACACTGCATTCAGAACCATGACAAGATTCACACTGTTTCATCAAAACAGTTTTTACCCTTCAGGTCAGAGATCAGTTTGCAATAATTTTGCCTTATATAACACACCAAACAAACTTTAAAGTGAACTGAACCCCTCCGAAACGGTGATGACACTAAACTAATATTAATATAACTTAAGGCAGTTAAGTAACTGCAGTTACTTTTGTCCATTTATTGACTGACAGTGCGATTTACAGGCAGATGTAATGTTTATTCATTACACTTTTTAGTGTGAAAAGGCTTTTACATTTGCTATAAATAGAACTTGTTGTATTAAAAACAAACAATCAAGCCCTGCTCATATTTAAAAAGTAACGTGAAAGTAACGTAATGCATAACTTTCCATAAAAAGTAATAAGTAACGTAATTAGTCATAATAATAATAATAATAATAATATTAGTTAATATTGTATAGTATTATTATTGTTGTTGTTTTAAGGAAAAATACAATGAATATTAATTAATTAAATAAAATACAAATACAATAAAATATTAATACAATAAATTCAAGTGGCCATGATTCCCAAAAATAACAGTGTGCGTTAAAAGTGATCACCTTATCAGTTGAAGTTGAACAAAATGAGAGTTGAGTGCAGTTTTAAGCAACCTGGCCCTACTCATATTTAAAAAAGGTATTTATGTACCTTACTGCACGTTTAACCGCAGTTTCAAAGAGAAATGTCCACTGAGTGGTGCTAAAACACAGATTCGATACATGAACCTTGGCACGTTTTTATTGTGTTCATATAGACACGCATTGCTGTTTTTATTATGTTACTTCAGGAACGTATTGCGGTTCAGAATCCAAATATTCGGGCACCGTTACTAAAAATGTATGCTCTATCGTGTTGGAAATATGCCCTACACCAAACCCAACCCTAAACCTACCCGATAGTGTTAACAAATGCAAAATCGATATAAAATGTATTTGTTGATGCAACCGTGTCATTTCAACTTCCTTATGTTCAGATTAGAACTGTTTTGTCGAATCGTGATTACACGGGATTCTAACCCGAGCTCCTCAGCTTGCGAGTAGGCTACATCCCAGTACTCCACGAGCAACCGAACAAATGTACTGTCTATGAAATCCCATAGATATGAAGCTGGATATGTGCGATTCTAATGTTCAAAAGCATCAGTTTTCAAATCTCCCAGCATATTAATATTGCTTTGTAGTCATAACATGATATTCTTCAAATAATTGTGCAACAATTATGATTTTTTAATCGAAACTCTGTAAATTTGTGTGAAAAGGAATACTGCCTCTGGTGTTTGTTTCTGTTGGAAACTGCAGTGATATGTACTTATTGGTACGAATTTCGCATCTCGCTAAAAAGTGCTCCCAGGTACGTAAATGCCATGAGACCAGGTAGGTTTTAAGGCCAGCGATAGCCTGCAAAGAGAACTTGGTTCAGTCTGAATTTGTTCTTTTAAAAAGAAGACTGAAAATCTCAGCTCAAGCTCAGTTTTAATTATGCTGTCAAGCAAACATGAATCACTCTCCTTTGAGAATGTAATTTATTCTTCTCCGCAAATAATAACAGGAAGAATTTGTCTTCTGTTTTGTTCATTGTGTTGTCATCATCTCTCTGGGACATTTTTCTAAGAAACCCGATTCACCCTGGTCATGGAAAGCCACAATGGCGTAGGTGGTAACATCCAGGACAATAGCAGTCAAGGAAATCTGCCTTTTCCTTTGTTGCAATGTATAATTTCCTGTATCCCCCTTGACCTTTTGCACATATACACAGAATGAGATGGGATCAGTTTTTATTGATGCTGAACTGAGCTTTCCTGAAAGCTTTTCCCTAAATGCAAAGGCAAGATCTGATTTACTGACTCAAATGAAACTAAAGCTATCATGTAAGAAATGTTCTCAGATCAGTTACTTTTACTTGACTCTTGCTACTGTATATGGTAAGTTTCTAAACACAGAGTTTAGACATGAACTTCTTTTGACGTCTTCATTGTTTACGCTTCTGTCCAGTGATTTCATTAAGAAAACTTCAATTAAATATTGTGTTACACACGGAGACTCAAGCCAAGCAAAATGATGATTATTAACATTTTTCTAGACTGAGCAGTTTAGTTGTGAAGCAGATAACATCGGCAGAATAGTAATTTACCTAAATAGGTAATGGATTAAAGCATTACTGGATTGTCAGCGTGAGGGAAAAGAAGGTTGTGTGTGCGTGTGTTGTTGTCTGGCTCCAAGTGTGCACGTTATACTGTGTACTTTTGTGATTGTGAGGATATTGGGTGTGTTTCCAGAGAGATGGATTGAGATGTTGAGATTATTGTAAGATAAAACCTTAGATTAACTCAGTGAGGAGCCTCAGCATTTCACTATTGTGTTGTGATCTCTGATCTCTAATCGTGTGGCACCTAGTGCACAGTTTGATCGCAACATTGCTGTTAATTATGTCCACCATCTGTTTGATTACATGGCATTAACTAACTGCTTGATTTTTTACCATACATTTCTGCCAAATGGACATCAACTTGAGATAGTCATCACTGATAAGCTATTACTAAATATAATGTAGAAACTTGAATTTTCTGTAAAGCTGCTTTGCAACAATTTGCATCGTAAAAGGGCTATACAAATAAACTTGACTATTATATTATATCATAATCAGAATGAGCTTTATTGGCCAGGTATGTTTACACATACAAGGAATTTGTTATAGTGCCAGAAGCTCCACAGTGCAGCAGAATGACAGCAACAGGACACAGACATTTTTAATAATATATTATAATATTAAAATGTTGGGAAAAACATGAGATTATTGTGTTGAATTTATTGACTATTTGTTTTGAATCTTTTAAAGATTCTATAATTTTTGTTTGTGGCAGATTGTGTCTCTAAATATCACATAAAATCAAGTACACAATATAGTCAAAATTCTGCTCGATGAGCAGGGACAGAAGAAAAGTATCCACAGTTTATAAGACAATAACTTACAGATAAATAACATTAACAGAACAGTAAAGAATAGCCAGTTCTAGTGAGTATCAGCACACACTGAGTGGCAAACTGTTAATTAAGTGTCCAAAATAAAATATGACTACATTTTTATTACATTTTTGAAATAATATTAATACTATTATTTATATTAGTATTTTATAAAGAGATTATAACATCCTATTATTATTGTTATTATTAACAATAATAATAATGAATAATCAAATGCTGGACAATTATTATAGAGTATAGTATATCAGCCCACTTTGAGCCCCATTCTATTAATTAAGTGTCAATTTATTTAAAAATTAAATAAACTAATAAAATATAATAAAAATGGTCCTCTCATTTGGAAATGTATGTGTCAATTATTTCAATATCTAATGTATGCCATTTGTGGCAGGTGATGGTTTAATAGGTTGCCAGTTGTCAGATATTTCCAATGCGAGGGCTGAGGTGGGTTGCAAATGTAGGCTGGAGCAGGTTAAAGGTCAGAGAGAGACGGTGTGGTTGTGCTAAACCCAATCTGGCCTGACTGTTATTCTGAGGTAAATCAATACGCTCCAGCAGTCATGGTCTGATTGATCAGGGGGGTTTCAGTGAACTGTCCTTTCCCTCCCAGTGACAGGCACAGCAACATGTCTATTTATAGAGCTTTATCAATACAGCACTGAAAGGACAGACAGCAAAGCCTCTGCAGAAACAGGCGATGCACGGAGAATACCAATAGAAATGGGCTGAAGACACGAGGAGAGATTTCTGATGTCATCATAGCTGCAGATGGCAGCGTTCATCTGGGGGGAAAATAATCCTTAACGGTGATTTGAAATAATTTACACAGAATATTCTTCAAAACTGCTCATGATAAATTATTCAAATGGCAAAATTGTTCTTTCACCTAAACACATAATTTATGCAAAACACAAATGATGTAATGTGTTTTCTCCAAGGAAGTCTGTAAAACCTGGAGAACCTGTTAGCATTTCCATTCATCTCAATAGCTGTTGATCAGAATAGCGCAAACAGCCTTGGAAGGGCCCTCCAAAATGTGCCTTTTATATGATAAGACTCTCATTTATATGCTGTTTGCAAAAAAAAGAAGAATAGACAGCAACTTGAATTGCCATTGATGGAGAAACAACTTTTTTACCTGATTAATAATTAACGAATAATAATACTTTTTTTTACAAACCAAAACACATTGTTGGCAATGGCCATTCAATGTCCCTGGGGTCAAGTGGATTTTAAATTCCATTTCTGAAAAATCTATTTATATATTTGACAATTAAGTTACATGATTATTGTAGGTTAAAAAAGAGTTTGTCTAAAATGGTGAGGCAGTAATCACCCATTCATGTTTGCTTAAACTGAGTCACAACTAGATAGTTTCCTTTAAAACGGAAAATTCTGTAAACCTCATGTTGTTCCAACCTATGACTCTGTTTCTAAAAACTGTATCAGTAATTTTGTCCATATAATGAAAGTCAGTGTGGTCCAAAGTTGTTTTGACTTTCATGGAAAGGCAGTCACTAATGTTTTTTTGGTCATGGAGTAATTGGTTGATTATTCTGTCGATTAATCAAGTATCATGTTATTAGCGTATAATTAATTGTATGTAGTAATAAAATAGACCTAAGCAAACAACAGCCTTTAAAATGACTTAAAATACATGAGGCGATAATAACAAAACTGTTAAAAACATTATGCATTATAAACAATAGAGCCAACGTACATTGCGCATTATATCAAATGTCTGTAGAGGGCGCAAACGGCCTGATGATTATTTAAAGTCAAGTCAAGTCACCTTTATTTATATAGCGCTTTTAACAATACAAATTGTATAAAAGCAACTGCACAGTATCAAAATAGGAAAATAGTGTGTCAATAATGTAAAATGACAAGATTAAACACTCAATTTTCAGATGAAGGCATTTCATTATTGAATTTAGTGATAGCATCGTCTGCTTAGTTCAGTTTAAACAGTATCTGTGCAATCAAGTCGACGATATTGCTGGAAATTAAGTGTCCCCAACTAAGCAAGCCAGAGGCTACAGCAGCAAGGAACCAAAACTCCATCGGTGACAGAATGGAGAAAAAACCATGGGAGAAACCAGGCTGAGTCGGAGGTCCAGTTCCCCTCAAGCCAGGCGAACCAGCAGTTTGTACTGAGGACTCATCTGGTTACCGAGGTCTTGTCCCGACGGCCGTCTAGGTGACTGGGTCCTCACTGGGGATCTGTCTCTGGGGTTCATCTAGTTTTCCTAGACTCCGCTGACGTTCAGAGCAGTAAGGGCTGTCGAGGTTGTCTGTAGGTGCTGATCCACCATCTGATCTGGATACGGACTGGATCTGATGACTGCAGTAACCATCTGGGCTGGATAAGGACTCTGTGAGCTCCTGGGACGGAGCGAGCTCTGGAGCGGACTCTGTGAGCTCCTGGGACGGAGCGGGCTCTGGAGCGGACTCTGTGAGCTCCTGGGACGGAGCGGGCTCTGGAGCGGACTCTGTGAGCTCCTGGGACGGAGCGGCCTCTGGAGCGGACTCTGTGAGCTCCTGGGACGGAGCGGCCTCTGGAGCAGACTCTGTGTGATCAGCTGAGACGTGAAGAGACTCTGGATGATCAGGTGAGACGTGAAGAGACTCTGGAAGTTCAGCAGTGACGTGAAGAGACTCTGGAAGATCCGCTGAGACGTGAAGAGACATGACTTGACTCGTGAAGATTAACCATGACTGGGCTTGAGTCTGGATGATTAGTTGTGACGTGGTGTGACTCTGGATGACCAGCTGAGACGTGGTGTGTCTCTGGATGACCAGCTGAGACGTGGTGTGACTCTGGATGACCAGCTGAGACTTGGGGTGACTCTAGATGACCAGCTGAGACTTGGGGTGACTCTAGATGACCAGCTGAGACATGGTGTGACTCTAGATGATCCAGCTGAGACGAGGAGAGATTCTGGCAGATCTGCACATATGTGACTTGACTTGTGACGATCAATGGTGAATTGACTGGATTCACGATGATCAACTATGATCTGACTGGATTCACGAAGATCAACTATCACTTGACTTGCCTCTTTAACATCAACCGTGACTTGGGAGCAATGACATGATGGGACGTTGTTGTGGCCGCCATTTTGTGAACAGGCTCCGTTGTCACTGCCATTTTGTGAGTGTGTTTCAGCACGGCTGCTATCATATGAGTGAGTGCGGTATCGCGTTCCTCCGCGATACCCACCGTGAATGCTGACCCAACCGTCCACAGAACATAATCCAAAAACTTACTCAGTGACGAACGAGGACCCTTATGAATCACTTTTTAATTAAAAGGCTGGTTAAGGCCATCACAGAAAAAGTCTATTAGCATACAGTCTGGTAATTCTGAACCATTAGCCAGAGCCAAATATTCCGCATTTAATGCTCGAGTGATCGTGTGCCCTGCTTGAGCACTAGCAGCAGAATCGCTGCATCCATACCTGGCAAATGTTCATTGGAACATGTGAGGCCGAGTATTCTGTTACGGGGACAACAAGACAAGAGGCGTGCAGATCCATTTGCAGCAATGGGTCACACATTGGCAAACAGGTATATCAATGGCAAGACAGAGAGTAATCCAGGTACACGAGCAGGAATCAAAACACTAGAACACAGGCAAGGCAAGGCAAGGCAAGGCAAGGCAAGGCAAGGCAAGGCAAGGCAAGGCAAGGCAAGGCAAGGCAAGGCAAGGCAAGGCAAGGCTATAACGACTGAGTGGGATCTGTAGAGTAGCTATCGCTAGGATATGCGCTTATACAATACTCGGCGATGACAGAGAGGAAGTTCAAGGCTTATGTAGACTGTGATTAGTGCAATCAGCTGTGTGATTAGTGATCAGTGCAATCAGCTGTGTGATTAGTGCGATCAGCTGTGTGACGTCAGTGCAATGGGTTATGGGAAATGTAGTCTTAGGTGATGTGCAACCGTAGTAGTGTGGTGCAGGAGTCCATGTGGTGAGCGAGTGACCTCTGGTGGTGAGTAACAGGTAGTGCATGGACAGGATTCGTGACACCTATCATATGCACGCCAAAGTCAATTTTTGCATATCAATACCACAATTTTCTGTTTTTATTTGCCACACTATTTTTACGCAGTTTCATGAGATTGGCTCAGCAGTTCGTGTGGAGCATTTACTGTAAACAGAACCACTCGCACACACGTAACCAATGAGCAGGTAAATAATTAAAGTGGATATATTAAACCTGCATCACACATATCTATTAAATTGAATCGTACATTTTGTGAATTCACAATAGCATTATGTTTTATTTTGATTTTTAAATGGGTTTAATACCACGCAGCCTTGGAAATCAGTCCAATAAAGCGTTTCATGGATTCTCGTACATGAAATGTGCCACTTCTATTTTGCCAGTTACTTGACAAAGCAAAATGCAATCGAGGATTTTTAAAAATTCAGTACTCAAGTTAAATCAGGGAATCGTGACAGCCCTATTTCGTATGAAAAAATCCTTCAAAATATTTGAAACATCCTTTAAATGTCTTCTTGTGCATCTTGCAGAAGAAAAAAAGTCAGGTTTGGAATGCATGACTTGAGTAAATGATAACCTTTAAATTTTTGTATGAACTATCCCTTTAACAAATAGTTGCATAGGTCCCCTGACAATGGCCTATGTGTGTCAAAAGGGTTCTCTTCTTTGTTGTATAATTAGACACTTCCATTGAAATTTATGAAGTAAACTGAAGAAGCACTTTCTGCACATTATCTGATCCAAGCCGCAAAGTGCTCTCACCCTCAACCTAAATGTCCTGCAGGAAATACCAGCGGAGGCTAGACTGAGTAAACTAATAAAGCTACATCACCTAAATCATCAGATGGAGCGGAAACATGCCCCTAGAATACAGCCAGATGGAGATGCTAATTGGTTTGGACCTCCAATAAACAGCGCTGATGCCTTTGGGCTTCTACATGGCCGATCAAGTGGCTGTATGAGGATGGAGGTGGAGTGAGGTGACACATTTTCATGGAGGGAGATTGAACAGATTTTTATGAAGGACGGAAAGACAGTGAGCAGAGGAGGGCCAACCTCAGAAGAAGGTGGGAGGAGGAAGGAGATCTGATGCAAGTGTGTGAGCGTGAATCTGAAATGTTGCCAGTCTGTCTGTGAGTCGTGTTGCCCCAGATGAGCCGGGACCCATGGGAAGACCGAGATTTCTCGTCTTGTTTCCAGGTACACCTACATCACCGGGCTCCCCTGCCACAGGCAACCTGAAACGAGTACATCCCGCTGTTAACGCCACAAACAATTATGATGAAACTCTGAGGGGAGCAAATACGTAGCCATGCATAAACCGCACATATAGGTAAACAAACACATTTCTACATGGAATATATTGCCTGTTCTTTGTAGTGACTCACAATCACACCCACACATACATACACTTTTTCCCTTAGCTATCTAAAAAATATTAGGGTTATTATCGTAAACTAAAAATACAACTAAGGAGAAAAAAAAAACAGGTTGGAAAAAATAGTTTATATAATTGTTCTATAACCATATTCACATGAATTAAACCATCTCCACGTGTCAGAAAAGACATCCCACCTGCCAAGCTGAGAATTAAAATCCACTACTGTATCTAATTAAAAGTGTACTATATAATGTAAAGTAACATTTACAAAAGTTAGTATGTTGATTAGCCGTATAATAGCACTGGTATTACTTACTTATCTGTGTTTTTGTGACAAGCTGTCAGTAAAGGTGGCCACATTCATTTTGGAATAAAACACACTGTAGGTAAAATGAAAATCCATTGTCAGTGTAATATACTTTATGAAGAGCTCACACAGAAGTCGCTAAAACCAAGCAGGTTTTTATTGGTCAAAGCTGCTAACTTGAATCCTTTGTGAAATCCATGGGGAAATATTTATGAATCTCCGTGACCAATTAGAATCTGTCACAAAATCTGTGGGAAATATTTTAGAATTCGCTTGTCATGAATCTGTAGCAAAATTGTGTGGATTCCTATCGAATGACTGCATTTTAGCTGCAAAAAGAACAGGTATATGACTGCATAACAAACCAAAAATTACAGTGGATATAACATCAAGTGATGATATATGCTCTGTTTATTATATTCATGCATTGCATTTATCTCTTTTGCTGCTTTAATGTTTTAGCACTTAAATATCTGGTTTTCATCGTTTTCAAATATTTTCAAGTTTTCATCATTCATCATTGTAAAACAAACAAGAAAACCTTTTGAAAGTGGTTCCAATGACATGGTTTCTCTGTGTTGTTATCATTAAGCTATAGCTGTGGTGTGAACTTAGAACTATATTCTAACAAAATTAGAAAACTTTATAGAAAACTTATTATAGAAAACTTTATATTTTAGTCATCGTTGGCCGGGCCTTTATTATTACTTCAGTGACTTTTTCTGCATGTTGCATCGTTACGCCAGTAGGTGGCAACAAGCGTCTTTTTTAGTAATTGAATGATTAACCAAAACCATTCGTTGAAAATACTGATTCGTCACTGTGGCTGGGACACTCAACGATTTATCTTCGGCTTTGTTGTCAAGTGTTTTAATTGATGGAGCAAAACAAGGTGAAGGAATGGCCAATACTGGGTCTAAAATGTAAGTTATTTAATACTACATGTTACTTATTAGTTACTCATATTTGTTGTAAAGTTGTATAAAAGCAGTATAAGCGTGTCTGTGATGGCTTGTGTGTCTACAAATGAATCACATTCGAAGTTTATTAATGTTCCGAATAATATTTTGAGCAGATAGATAGTGAAGATAGGAAAAAAGGAGTAAAAACAAGTGCCACAATAACTACTTGTATTGTTTTTAAATGAATTTTATTCACAAACTCTTACCACTACTACCATAGTGAGAAGTTAATAGACTAACGACATTGTATATTCTCTTCATGAACCATTTTCTCATTTGAAGAGATTCTGAAAAGGAGTGTTTTTTCAGGTGTAGCTAATTTCTTTAGATATTTTTCAGCCCTTTTGTGTCCAAAAGTACAGCTGCTCTAGGTAGCTAGACACACACACACCCAAGCCATGAATGAAAAAGTATCTTGGTCAGACAGTGCACCTAATCCATTTAGTGGATCTAAGAGTAGCAGAAAGAAAGAGACAGACAGACACGAGATACAAAAAGAGACTGAGATCTTTGAAGCAAAGAAAAACAAGTGAGCAGACACTCTGGAACTGACACCTCCTCTCCCACACAAAGTGGTCATCATCCAGTATGGAACAAAAACACGCTGCAGTCTGATCTAATTAACTAAAGAGCAATATTTGCTCACCCGGAGGACAGCTAATGCAGCGCTGCCTTTATATGGAACGAGGCGAGAGAAAGGAACCAAAGAAAGAGTGCAGAGCTTTTAGAGTAAACACATTTGGTGTCCTTTAAAAAAAAAACACATTCTATAATGTGCTTGGACGGAAATGTATAGACATAATCCAATTAAATCTTGGTGTGTATGTGTGTTGCTTCAAGTAATCACATGTATTTCTGATGCAAAAGGCTGTAATATACATAAACTCCATAACCTTTTGCCTGTGTAAATGCAGAGCACGATGTACACGCGCCGTTTGTGAAGTGACACAAAGCCCATTGTGGTGACCTTCCCTTTTGATGTGCTCTCATGTTCTCTCTCTCTATTACCCTGTTTTGTTGAGAGCTCTCCATTTAGCTCACATTTAAATTCAGAAAACGCTCAGGAGCTTTTGTCTGATCCAGTTCATGACATGGAGGTGACAGAGCTGTCTTTGGCCAGGCACATAAATCTATGTTTGTGCGTGTATAACTCCAGCTTACACCTTGTAGCTACACTTAAATAAGACTAGAACAAATAAAGGCCAGTGCTGACGTGGATGAGCTATTATGGGCCTCCTGTCACTTTGCTTTCTTCTGTCCATCTATCAGGGTTAGACTTGCTCCTTTCGGACATGAAAATACATACCCTGCCTAGCCCTTCAAAAACCAGTATGGGGAGTAACGTACAGATATTAGAGTGTAGTTTTTGTGTTTAAATGACAAAGGGTATTTTTAGATGCTGGGGAGATGGGGTCTTTGGGGTGATCTGCATCTCTTTAGTACTCTGAAATACTACGAAGATGCAGAATTAAAGGGATAGTTCACCCAAAATGAAAATTCTCTCATCCTTCACAAACTGTTATGTAGTTGCAAACCTGTATGACTTTTTTAAAGATATTCTGAAGAATTTTGATAACTATTTTTAGGTTTCCTCATTTCCACCACAAGAAAAAAACATACTTTAATGAATCATAAATATGACATAAATGTAAATTATGAGATATTAAGTCATACTTCTAAGATAAAAGCTGAAATTATGACATGAATAAACATAATTTTGACATAAAAAGCTGAAATCAAGTCAACTTTTATGTCATAATAATGTCTTATGTTAGAATTTACGTTCTCATAATTTTGACTTTTTATCATATAATTATAATTTACCAAAGCTTTTTTTGATGGACTTTCAAAACATTCATTCCTGTATGGACAAAAGAAAAACAACCTCAAAATCTTTCACAGAAGAAAGAAAGTGAAGAAATACAATTTTGGAATGAGGGTAGTTATTAAATGATGACAATTTTTTAAATATCCCTTTTACACAACGTATGTAAGCTGATGACTTGTACATTATCTTAGCAGTCGAAAGCATTGGTTAATTCAGTGGTGCTTTTGGATATTAACCTTACTGGAAGTGATTTCAAATTATTTAATGTGCATGTTTGCAATAAATAGTGCCATTAACGGACCATCTCAGTGAGTTCATATAGACGACAGACTGCTGTACAGTATATATATGCACTATTAATAGATGCAGGCTTATTCCATAGTTACTTAATTACTAGCACTTGCCATAATATTTACTATTAGTAACCCTTCACAAGCACACTTTTTAAACTCCCCTTAATCTCATCCTAAAAAGCATTAGCCATTATGTGTGAGGTAGTGCAGTCAGTCCCCCTTTTTTAAAGCTCAGTCTTTGTTTCTCAAAAAAATGATAAGGACAACATGGATCAGAGTTTAGTGCAGTGTGACAACAGAAGAGACTAAAGTGAGAGTTTTAAATAAAGATCGACCGTCACACAGATGGCTCCCCCTGTGTGCTCTGAGCAACGACTTCATCTTAAACACACTTGGCCAGCTGGGAACTCTGTCCTGAAGAGCAACACTGACCTCAATATACAACCTGCCTGGTCTACAAATGACCACACACACACACAGGACACAAGCTAAACAAGTTCAGCTTGGACTGTGTTAGTGCTTACAGAATGTGTTCTCCTGAGAACTGTACTTGGCAATGCAGTATCTATTGAATATATTATCAAATGAAATATGACATGCAGTACACTGTTAAAAATAAAAGTTCTTTGTGGAAGTCAAAAGGTTTCTTCGAAGCCCTGAGGGGACATGGTGATGGAAAATATATTAGATGGGTGGAAAAATTATATTTCAATGCTTTTGAGTTTATTTTGCAAAACATTCTCTTTCTCATTCAAAAGTGCTGCGTTCCCCCGAGAAACATTGCGTAGTTGTTTCTCCCACCTCATTCTATTTCCATCACAACATTTTGTGAGTGAATGCAAAGTTTTTTGGGGGAGAAACAATTTTGCTAGAGAACGCAAAAGCATTACATTTAAAATAAAATTTTCCATTCAATGTAATTCCCCGCTCACCATGTCCCTTTAGGGGCTTCATAGTAGGTTCTGCTTTGGCAGGAGTGTTCAAAATGTTAAATTGAGAGAAAGATTGTACACAATATATTTTTAATGGCAGTCAAACTTATCGTGGTAACAATAAAGAAATGAAATAAATATATTGAAAATAATATTTAAAGAAACAAATTACTTCGTTTTTTAAATAAAAGGCAGTATAAAACAATATAACAGCAGATTATTTAATTCAAATATTTTATTTAATTAAATATTTTCAAGTATTATTTAATATTTATGATAAATACGTTTTCAGATATTTTATGCATGGAAATATATCCTTGTATTGTTATTTTAGGAATAGGGGGCCCTGTAGCCATGTAAAGGGGTCCAGAACAGGATAACCTAGAACTATATGGTATCAGGCAATACAATTTAAAAACTATATATATAGTTTGTTATTCGAATGCATATTATGTTTTTGCCATTTTGTAATATTGTGCCTATGCATTGCCTTATCCAACCTACATGCATATTTGTATCAATATAATGCCTTTCCTTCAGTTTTAAATTCAAGATATGAATGCAAGAAGTTGCATTTTACTCTGCATGCCGAGCACATAAACCCTGCGAGAGTGTCAGCGGCGCAGCTCAGAGCAGCAACGTGTCAAGCAAGATGCAGGGAGGTAGTATTTATATCTCCAGAAAACTGGTAGTGTGTCTTTTTATGGAGGCCAGAGGCATGATAATGGAAGAGATGGAGTGAGAAAGAAAATGAAAAAAAGAGATAAAGATAGACAGCATACTAAACCGAAAGAGCGATAGACACAGAGACATGCCTTCTGGTTGTAGATGAGGGCCACAGCTGTGTTTCGTGTGGTATTTTTAAACGCATCAATGCTGCTCCAATCCCTGCACCGCGCCTGACCTATTTATAGCCTGAGCCGGCCATTGTTCTATTTCTGTCACCTGTGGGCCATGCTCTTGTTGATTCACATGCAAATCAGCCTCCTCCTCCTCTCTGCAGCAAGCAACTTGATAGAAAAGCAGAAAGAGAGAGAGAGAGAAAGAAACAGGAGCTGAATGCAACTCCGAACCACCTTGGAGGACCAAAAAAAAACCTGTTTGAGAGGGAGGGAGGACCGAAAACAGTGAATCTGACACATCGAGGAGAAAATAACAAGCAGTTTTGTCGGGACAAGAGGAAGGCAGAGTGTAGAGAGTGTGAGAGACTCTCCTGCTGATTCTCAGATCCACTTAGGTGTCGACTGGATAAGAAGTGATGAGATGAGCAGAGCAGAGGAGGAGTGAAGCTTTTTAGTGTTAGTGAGGGAGAGCTCTGTCACTCTTCGGGTGTCGCTTAAGAGGAGGAGGAGGAGGAGGAGGAGGCAGGGGCGAATGTTCCTGGTCTCTTGAGAGAGAGAGAGAGAGAGAGAGAGAGAGAGAGAGAGAGAGAGCGTAGCACACAAACATAGAGAGAGAGACCGAGAGAAGAGGAGGGGACAAGCTGACAGCAATACAGGAAGAGCAGGGCTGGCAGACGATGTGCTGCTAACTGAAGTACTAATGCTCCAGACCATTTACGAGGCCGACTCCTGTTTCTCCACAGACGGCATTGGAAAGCACCGGATGCCTCTGACCCCTCACGACGTTGACATGCACAACGTCAACAACTCAGGTGACTCCTTTTGTAAGATCTCTGTCAGTCTTTTGTATTGTGATAAGAAGGGTCTTGAACTTGTGGAGTTTTATCCTGCAGGGCTGCAAGATCTGAAGTGCTGTAAGATTGTGTTTGTGTTATTATTATACTGTCTGAGGAGAAACTTTTAGGAGAGCATCATTATGTGGATGACTATTTGTGGGTTTAACCTTAAACCACTGAATTAACAAAGGGGAGGCTCAAGGTACACGTAATTATCCTGTCAGATGTCAGAAAGCGTAGGTTATAATTGGGATAAAAACAGAACACGTACAGGTTGTTATACGACTTTAGTCTTTAATTCAGGAGAGGAAACTTACTAAGAAATACGGCGTCAACATGAAAGGCGCATTACTTTTCATGTTCGCCAAAGACAATCAACCCGTTCTATTTTTGACCTGACACTGTTTGCCGAGAGCTTGGGTCTGACATCACTGAGTGAGGATGTGTTAGCTTTATTGTCTAAAATTTGACCGTGACTCATTTTTGCTCTTTGCTGTTGTTTCTGACTTGTGGTCTCTGCCAGAAAGCTGCTTGCACAAACTCTGACTGGTTCAAAACGTGTTGTTCTGGGAAATCTATGATATGAAAGTTTGGGTGAATGTGGGGGAAGGAAATACATATATAATAAGACAGATTGAGTCATTTCAGTTCCTTAAAGAAGGGTGGAGGCCATTGCCTCACCTCTGATTTTTATCTGTATACTTACCATCGCTGAACCGCAGGAGATGGTCTGCCTAGATTTCAGCATCGTTGCAACATAACTGAAAGTACGCTACATATTTTCAACTCCCAAATCAGCGCACGCACTGCCCAACACAATCCTGTCATTCTAATTATAGCTCTAACCCTCATTTGTACAAGTATTGTGCACAAAGATAAGAGAAAGACTGATCTGACATCTTCAATAAGGCTCAGCACAGCAACCTGTTAGGGGACTAAGTCAAATCAACCAGGGCAGTAGGGCACCGCATTCCTCGCCCTAAACTCCTCCGTCTGATAACGAGCTATTCAATTAATGCTCATCTGTCCAGTGAAAGCCCTGTACAAGCATGCATGGCATTATAAAGAAGTATGCAGTTAAACAACAGCCACCCGAGCGAGGCAGGCAGGCCTGTTGCTCGCTCTGTGGGTCAGCTATTCTTAGTATGTTATTTCCAGCTTATAGCATTAGAGTGCTAAGATTAGCCGCCGTGGCGCTCTGCTATCATACCATCTCTACGAACTCTTAATATAACCGTACAGTGGAACAGTTATTAACAGGGAGTGTGTCACCGTCATGTGATATGAGGTGAGGTTTTACATCTGTTATTGTTGACAAGGGGTCTGCTTGTTAAAAATGTCCGTTTCTTCTTTTTGTGTTTCTGCTCGATGCAAATAGCACTGCTGCAAAATTCAGAGTGTGGAGTTTCTGAAGTAGTTTGACTGATCTTTTCACTGTGTGATCAAGACAAACTGCAGTTAATGTGTTGAGGCAAATAGGTCAAGTTAAGTGTTCCTTAAGAGTGCCGACTTAAGGATTTAATCTGTAACACTAAACAAGTGCAAGGAAGCATCTCTTTGGTTGAAAGAAAATATGTGATCAGAGTCGAGGCAGAAATCTATGGGAGCTGCTGTTGGAATATGTTTATTGTAATGCTAATGTGCACCCGCTGTCAGTTTTAAAGCATTGAAGCTAGTCTTCCTACAACTTTTATAATCATTCTGACAATTCAGAGTAAAGCAAATGTTAGAAGGCTGAATATTGCTATCTGGTCTCATGGCATTTACGTACCTGGGTGCACTTTTTAGCGAGACACAAAATACGTACCAATAACTATATAACAGCAGTTTCCAAAAGAAACAAACACTAGAGACAATAAAACCATGACACCTTTTACTCCTTTTCACACAAATGTTAATTTTTAATTTTTGCACAATTACTTGAAGAATATCATGTTATGTCTTCAAAACAATATTGGGAGATTTGAAAACTGATGCTTTTGAACATTAGCATCACACATATCCAGCTTAATATCTATGGGTTTTCATAGACGGTAAGTTTGTTCAGTAGCTCACAGAGAACGGGGACGTAATATCGAGGCGAGGAGCTCCGGTTTGAATCCCGTGTAATCACGATTCGACAAAGCAGTTCAAATCTGCAAATAAAGAAGTTCAAATAGCACGGTTGCATCAACAAATATGTTTTACATCAGTTTTGCATTTGTTAACACTATTGGGTAGGTTTAGGGTTGTGTTTGGTGTAGGGCATATTTCCAACCTGATAGAGCATTAACTTTTTGGGACAGACCCCGAATATTTGAATTTTGAACCGCCACAATGCGTTTCTGTAGCAATGTAATAAAAACACAGCAAGTAGCAACGTAATAAAAACACAGCAATATGTACCCATATCTACGTAATAAAAACGTGCCAGGGTTCATGTATTTAACCTGTGTTTTAGCACCACTCAGTGGACATTTCTCTTTGAAAGTGCGACAAAACGTGCAGTAAGTTACATAAAAACGGTGTCGCACAGAAAGTGCACAGAGGTACGTATTTTTATGAGACCAGGTTGGAATATTCTGTTGAATGAACAAAATATTTTGAACGAATGGTTTAAAGTCATCTTCTGTTTTTGAAATGTCTTGTAGTGCTAAATTTTTTCTGGTTTATTTGAGGTGTGCTTCAGCGAAAGCACAACACAGTGTCTCAAGTGTAAAGAACTCATAAAGAGATCTAGTCTAATACACTTGCAGCAATGTTAAGCAGTCTCTTAATGTAGATGGTAATTAGTGACAATTAATGGATTAGTGCATTTTTTAAAATATATTTCTGAATAAAATAAATGACTGTTCATGCATCATCTTGTTGTTTTTATATGTAGCCTTTCACAGTGGCTCCAGGCTTTTTATGAGTTTATGCTAATGACAGTGATGAGAAAATAATGTGATCATGCAGTTTATAGAAAACTAAAGTAGAAAATTGAACATTTTGTAGGGCTGATATTACAAATGTATTATTCATCATAACAAGTGGAATGACTCTCTCGCTGATGTTTAATGTCAGGGATGTGATTACACTTGTTGTTGGATGGAAACATTTATTTTTACATAATTTTTTTCAAGATTTAGTTTATTGCAATAAATAATTTGCATAGGTTTACTAAGTAATGAGTTTCAACGTATTTAGTTTTTAATTCTCACATATATGCATATTGTGTTCCACACAAACACAGTATTTATACAGTATATAACAAATATTTAAATCATGTTATATATATATATATACTTATGAAAAATGTTGAAATATATATTTTTAAATAAAATGTTTTAAACTCAAAAGTTGAGGGAAGCTATTTTCTATTCTTATTTAAAAATATATATTTTCTATATTTATATTTTTATAAAAATTATATATCAGGAAAATTAAGTCAAATACATTTGCTTTACTTATATTTACTTATAATTTATAGGGCATTTTCCCCCCTGTATTTAATAATGCATCCAAAAATAAACCCCGAAAACATATTTTTTTTGCTGAAAGGGATGATCTGGATTCCCCCTGTCCTGTTTTTGCTGTGAGGAATAAGCTTCTACTTAAAAATACAGCAGCGTTTCCTGCTTTAGACACGCCTGCAGCCCAGAATAACATCAGCCGTAATGAGCACTCAGTCACCGCAGCATATGCAGCCAAAAAAGCCTCACTGTTTTTACTAAGAAACACACCGTATCTCCTCTAAATATAAAAAACTGTTACTGACAACAGAGGTTAAAAAATAGAATTCAATTTAACTGTGCCGGAGGCTAATTTATAGGGCACCTAATTATTTTGCAGCTTGTTATATGTACTCCGTATGTAAATGATGTATCAGCCTCACTGCAGAAAAGGTTAACTTATGCAGCATTTGAAGCATACTAAAATAGGAGATATTTATAAAATATTGATGGTCTTTTTTTATACATAACATAAAAAGTCATGAAATCTATAATTTAATTTAGCTATTCAACATTGCACTGACTCTATCAAGGCTTTTTATACTAAATATAAATGTACATTTAAATTAAAAGGTGGCACATAATTTTGTGAGACATTTCTTCCAAAACAGACTGTCATGTATGCAGAAGCTTAATTAAGAGTCTAATTTAGTACCTTTTTCACTTAACAGTGTGTGGGAGGTTTGCTTTTATGGCTGTATGCAGCACTACAAACTCAAGGCTTTGATCATATCAGTAATCATCAGTCTATGAGAAATGCATTGCTCAAGGGATTATGGGAAATGTAGTACAGCAGATGAGTCACCATTTCCTTGTGGGGAAAGGGAACTGTTTGGACGCGAGGCAGGATGCTTGTTATCCCTTCCTGCTAAAAATAAAAAAGAGGGCTTTCGGTCTTCGAAACTTGTGTTTACTGATTCAGTGCCACATCTGTACCACCATTCTCATCTCAAGTCATACCGTTCAGTCGAGAACTGTAAAGTAAAACCACAACTAAAGACAGTTCTTGAAAGCTATAAGGTGCTTGAAATGTTTGTGGTGGTGGAAGGGTGTGCAGTGCAATAGCTTACATCAATTTGACAGGGTGCTCTTATTTTTGCACGAGTTAAAATTACCAGATGGCTCCACACGTTTGACAGTCTTTCACACATTCCCTATATTAAGAGTGTTCTCAGAAAAGCAGTTATATTTAGCCCATTTACTGCTGTTTGCGATTTCTCTTTTCAGCTCAACTGGCATTAATACATCAACAGCTCTTCTTGGCTTCATTACACATAATGTTCTTGCAAAGGCTCGAGGACAAAACATGAGGTGCTAGTGTGTTTTGTCTCATAACATTGATTTAGTGCTGATGTCAAGTGATGCAAAAATGTCCCATGTCTCACTGTAGTCTCAACAAGTGCCTTGTTAACATAATAAAAATAGAGTGGCGGGACTGATGGAAAAACATGTACGCCATTGCGGTTCTATAGCATCCAACCTGTTGATTCATTTAGTCAACAATGTATTATGAAAGCTAAGTAGACTGAAGCAATTTAGATCTTATCAAATGGCGGAATTGGTTGATGTTTGACGCTGTTAGTGGTTCTCACACATTTGACATGCTAAATATGAGTATGTGAATACATTACTAAAACACAGGCAAAGTTTCATGTTTATGCAGTGCAACACCTCTATTGAATGATATATCATGAAACAGTCAGTGTGACCAGTGCAGTCACTTTCGAATTAAGTGAAGAGTAGGCAGTGTTGCCAGGTTTTCAAAACAGAACCCACCCAATTGCAACCCAAAACTAGCCCAAAACTAGCCCAACTGCGTTTCGAGGGGGGGTCACTGGTAAAATTGCAATGCGGGGGGTAAATTACACGTTTTTCGACAGGGTTCCTCCGGTAACAGTCCCATTCCAGGAGCTAAATATCACATTATTGGGGGGCGCTTCAATCCACGGACATGAAACACAACATGTGGGAAAAACTGTGGACTTAGCAACAATGAATAGGGAATCAAAACTTTCAGGTCAAAAACTGTAGTCTGATCCACGAATGATTGACTCCGCAACTCACAACTCATAAGAGTTGTTTCTTTTTAGTGAATCAAAAACTTTCAGGGCAACTAGTGTAGTCTGCTTCGCAAAACTAATGATTCTTATTAGTTGATTCTTTGTAGTGAATCAAACACAGACTCTGACTGGTTGTTATGACAGTGTGTACTTAAAGATACACATAATGTTTTTTCGTAATATATATAAAAAATACATTAATTAAATACTTGCGTTTTTGTGTGTGTTTAGTATTGTTTTTCAATTAAAGCCAATTATTTGACTGTATTAATGCCGCCTCCCCAAATATTTATTCTTAAAAGTTATTAAAAGACTTTTAAGTTAATGGAAGTGTTAAGGAACCAGAACTGTGAAAAGGAATAAAAAAGTAATAATTTTAATTCTTTCCAGTTACCATCCTTAAACCCTGTAGTTCACATTAGAAGAAGCCTTTTGACCTTTGATGACGTCAACGCTTCTCTTCCCAACAATGTGTCACAAATGATGTCACGCTGTCTGGAACAAGGTTAAGTTGTTATCCAGAGAGCCATTTGGTCTAACCTGGTCATTCTTAATCTTCAAACCGCCTGCTACCAGTTGAGTTGGGAGGTGCGAGTGGGTTGAACGGAGGTTTCTTTGCCGAGAGCTCGGCTGGATGGTCGGATCAAAGTGTATCTTTTTAATGATGGTAATGGGGAGGGCAAGCAGGGAAACATAAGATAAATGAGATATCACTGTGGCGAGCGCTCCAAGCCAGCAGGTGTTTCTGAGGCTATTTTTAGCTCCATTAGGGCAGCGAGCCCAATTCATGTGACTCATTGTTGAAGCTCATTGGCTGACTCCATGAGTGCTGGAAGAACACAGGCTGCTCTTTGTAAAGAGCTCTCTCAAGTCAGAATTAATATTCCCCCCATCATTCCAGGATGCTAAAGGTCATCTGTTTGCCTCATTAGAAAGAGCTGCTCCTTTCGATTCAAAGTCAGCTCTCTGCCGAGAAGTGCTGTCACGACAACAAACCAAGGTGAATTTATGCGAAACACCCAGAAGTTGGACCTGGCAGGCATAGCCGACGTGCATCAGTGTTGACAGAAAGAGGGAGAGCTTGTGTGTGTATATGTTTCTGTCTTATATAAGGGATGATATAATATCCATGGGTGCTCTCGGGAGGAGACACCACACAGCGGCAGCGCAGCTCAATATCTGCAGGAAGAGGAGTAATTTTGATGTCGCCAGCGTTGCCATGGCAGCCAGTTTGGGTGGTGGATTGGGTGTGGGTTTTGTCATAGTCTAAGATTGCACCACTTGCTTTTATGTTGCTATTTATAATCAGCGGTTGCGCATGCAGACATTTTTGATGATGGCAGAGAACATTATGTTCAATCAAACAAGCACGCAAATGCTTTACCATTAATGTGTGAATTGCTGTGTGTGTCACAGTAAGTGCCTTGCTATGGCAACTCATTAGGGGAATATTCTAGGCTTAAGAGACACTGGTTCATGGATAGAATTTGTGGTTTAAAGGCTTTGCCTCTGTGTGTATGTGTGTTTGAGTATGGAACAGGTGGTGGTGCGTTATGCCAATAACAAGATTTCTGAGGATTAAAGTTACATAGCTAATGAATCTAGTCTCTTGCATCCAGCGTGTTTATTGAAATTCTATCGATCTATCGATCTATCATTCTACCATTCGTTCTGTCATTCTGTCATGTTATTCTATCTATCTATCTATCTCTCTATCTCTCTCTCTCTCTCTCTCTCTCTCTCTCTCTCTCTCTCTACTCTGTCTTTATATCACTATCATTCTATTGTTCTGTCATTTTTGTTCTGTTGTTCTATTAATTGTTCAATCTTTCTATTGTTCTGATATTCTATCTATCCATCCATCCATCCAGCCAGCCATATTGTCTGTCATTCACAATATAAAATATTTTGGAGATTGTTTAAAAAAAAGTTTAATTCCCATTATGAAAAATAGTAGGATCCCAAACAACAACTTCAGATCCCATTGACTTTCAGCTTGGACGAAATATTAAATATTGTCTCTTCAAAACGTGTTCTTTTGTGCTTGATATAAGAAATAGAGCGATACAGGTTTGGAACAGCAAAAACTTTTAATAAAAAATGACATTGCTATACCTGAAAGCATGAACAAATCAATATTCTCAGTTATTGATTGTGTATCAGCCATTAAGGCTATGTACTAAAGCGCTCTTTAAAAATTAGCCAACTATTCCATCATGCTGACTAAGAGGAAAAACCATTTGACTTAATCATGTTTCCAGACACTTACTTACTCAGTTAACCTTAAAGTGACTTGATTTTTCGTTTGGGAATTCCTGTCGTTACATCATCCCCAATTGTGTAACAACCACTGTGTGCTTTCCCTCAATGAGAAATTCACTGGACCATAAGTATATCCTGACCAGCTGTTCTTTAAACTTCTTTGTCTTTGTTCTCCACACCCAGAGATCATTCTGTAAGTGTACACTTTACAAACTCCATGTCTTCGTAATTGCTTTTCGTCACGCAGACGAGTCACAGTCTCTTATGATGAACATCTCCTCTTATCCCCTTTCCGAGGGACTGTCCTCCAGGCTTGCTATTGATTTTCCACTCTCGGATATATATATAGTTCTTGGGGCCTTGGGGATGCCCTCTGCTTTTTGTACCCGGTGTATTACTGGTAATGAGGCACAGCTTGAAGACTGCAGCAGCAATTTTCCATAATGGTGAAGGTGTGATGATGGCTCTTAGGAGGGAGGATGGTGGGGGAATAAGAGGCAGGGACACAAACATCACAACTTTCTGAACAACTAACTGCAGCACTGCAGTCTCTATACTGACCAGAGGTGTCAGTAGAGCACACTGGACCAAACCATGGCTAGTAATAACCTTCAGAAGTGCACATGGAATGCTGGCTGGGATTCTTATATAGACACTATACTGCGTAGTTGTTTTTACTGTATCTCTGCTGTATCAGAGAAGCTCATATGGGGCTATACTTAGAAACATTTGAATCACCATTATAGCGATTTTTTTAAACAGCTGATTAACGCTAAAAACATTGAAACAAGCCAACTTCACTTTAAAACACATTCAACAGTTATTTTCACATTCATTTTAAAATAATAGTTTTAATTTAATGTCTCTAAAAGTGTCATGTGGTGTAACTATCAAGTAAAAATAATACAATGAAAAAGAAATGATCTTGCAATGAATACTTGTGAATGTAAATTGTCAAGGTTATGTTTTTATTTTATTTAGTGATTTAAAAAAATATATTTATTTATGAATTCATGAATGTTATCATGTTTTGCAGTAGTGCATTTTCATTTTACACATGGTCTTGACTTGTTTATTTTTTTATATTGACCTCCATGATTCCTTTACATGACATAGCATCCTGTTTTACTTATTTCTTTAACAATGCATGTTGGTTGTACCGCATGACATTGTTGGTTGCACTTTGATTTGATGGACTCAAGTTTTTTTTAAATATGAACCATTTCAAAACCAAAGATATTCATATCCTCATATATGTATACCTGATCGTTTAAATATCTCTGAATAATTATTGATAATAAACCATCAAAATGTATTAAAGACTTTTGTACTAAATCCTTTTATTCTCCTTCTTTGTGTCTCAGTGGACATTAAGCCAGAGATTCCACTTGCTCTTGATCCGGGCTCCCCACTAGACCTACGTACAGACGTTAGGATGCAGAGCTCTGCTTCTGATCCCATTGTGTGGGAAAGACAACTTCAACAAGAGATACTCTTCATCCAGAAACAGCAGCATATTCAGAAACAGTTACTCATCAGTGAGTTCCAGAAGCAGCATGAGAACCTGGTTCGCCAGCATCAAGCCCAGATACAGGAGCATTTGAAGGTACCAACACAACACAGTTGATATACTGAGTACACCCAGACAGTCCAACTAGATGAGTAAAGGTATAATAAACATCTGCCTCTTAGTTGCAGCAGGAGCTACTTTCTATGAAGCAACAACAGGAGCAGCTGGAGAAAGAGAGGAAACTAGAGCTCCAGAGTCAGGAGAGAGAACTGGAGAGACATCGCCGTGAACAACAAGTCCAGGTCCTCCGCAACAGAGAGAAGAGCAGAGAGAGTAAGAGCTCATCATCACGCTCACCCACACAACACTCAAACACTCAACAACCTGTTTGTACCTAATACCATCAAAATGTCATCACACAAATGTCACACATTTATATGACGTCTGCTTCTTTCCATGTTCACTTGAGAAGGTGTTGAACAACACAGGATGGAATTTACCACAAAAAAAGGTGGTGTAGCCTAGTCAGCTAGATCTGGGCTGGCAAACTGTTTAAAAACGTATTTTTAATAAGAAATATGATAATATTTCTTAATATTAACACCCTTGACAGGTGTTCCTGTGGCTCGGTGGTAGAGCATTGCGTTAGCAGCGCAAAAGGTTGTGGGTTCAATTCCCAGAGAACACACATACTGATAAAAAAATGTATAGCCCGAATGCACTGTAAGTCGCTTTGGATAAAAGTGTCTGCTAAATGCATAAATATTTCTTACAAATTATTTATAAATAAATAAATTAGAATGGCAATTTTGCACACAGTTTTATTTAACAGCCTTCAAGAGGGCTTCACTGCTGCTGTCCAGAAGAGGGGGATATTCCTTCTTTTGTAGAAAGGTGCTCAAATATGTTTAGCCAATGATGTTACAGAGGCATCTGAACTAGAGCTTTTGAGAGGAGTGTGTGGGTGAATGTGTAGGAGAGAGATGCTATTGTTTGAGGCCGATCCTGCTGTGTCTGGGAGTGGCACTAATACAGTCATTTCTCTGACCTTGAAATGAAGCCAAACTCTGGAAACAAACATTCTTTCTGTTTACAGTGACTGTCTCACGCTAACCACAGAATGTTAGTCGAGCTCTGTCAGGAATGTCTCAGTTTTATTGTCTCTAAATATAATTTGAATCAACCCCAAGATGCTCATAATTTCTGTTTGTGCGTCTCCTGGTCTGACAGGTGCAGTGGCCAGCACTGAGGTCAAGCAGAAACTCCAAGAGTTTCTTTTGAGTAAATCCACCAAAGACGGTACAACCAATGGGGTCCTCCAGAGCTCCAAACTGTGGTACACGTAAGTAACCTTCACATACCTCAAATACCTTAAAACATTTGCTGTTTTAAAAGAGCTGGATTTTTAGTTTCAGAATTTTCATTTTAAATTAATTTACATTTAAATAATATTTAAAAACTAGTGCTGTCAAACGATTAATCACGATTAATCGCATCCAAAATAAACGTTTTTGTTCACATAATATATGTGTGTGTTCTGTGTATATTATGTGTATATATATATATATATATATATATATATATAAGACACACACATACAGCATATATTTTGAAAATAGTTACATGTATTTGCATGTATATATTTATATTCATATAAATGATAAATATAGATATTTAATATATAAACGTAAAATTTTCTTAAATACATGTGTGTGTATTTATATATACATAATGAATATATACAGTACACACACATGTTTTATGTAAAAAAAAAAAAGTTTATTGTGGATATGATTAATCACGATTAATCGTCTGACAGCACTATTAAAACGTATCATCTTAATAGATAAATCAAAATATTGTTCACTATGATTGTAAAGTTTGGGGTCAGTAAAATGTATAATGTTTTGAAAGAAGTCTCTTATGCTCACTGTATTTGATCAAAAATACAGTAAAAAGTAATATTTTGAAATATTATTGCAATGTGACAGCAAAGCTGAATTTTCAGCATCACGACTTCAGTCTTTAGTGTCACATGATTATTCAGAAATCATTATAATATATGTTGCTTAATATACATTATTTTCAGGATTATTTAATGAATGTTATGTTTAAAGGAACAGCATTTATTTAATATATCTTTGTAACATAATAAATATATTTACTATTTTAAGAATATAATTCATCTTTGCTGAATAAAAGTATTCATTTCTTTTTTTTTTAATCTTATTTACTCCAAACTTTTGAATGATTGTGTATTTAAATGCACATGAATAAAGCAAGACCGGAGGAACATTTCAGACTTTCCAAGGTAATAAAATGTAGGTGATTTGAACTAATAATCAGTAATGTGATAGTAAGGTGGATAGTACTAGAGCACAGAAGAGCTGTCAGCTGTATTTATGACTGTGAGGTAAGTTCAGGAGTTCAGTTTGCATCTTCTTTCTGTTCAGGTCCTCTCATCACACCTCTCTGGAGCAAAGTTCACCTCGTTTGGGAGGAGCGTCCTCCTCCTGCAAGATCTCCCTGCTCTCCCCACAAGACTCCCGGGACGACTTTCCTTTGAGGAAGACAGGTAGGTTTCTAAAATTTGGCCTCACAAAACTGTCACAAAAAGACGTAACTCACACTATCGTTTTGCAATAGCACCATAATGTGTGTTGCATTCATGAAACATACTACAAATTATATTTCCTTTCTGTTTTTATTGCTTTATGAAACATGGGAGGTGGGGTTATGACTCAAAAGTCTTTTTCCCAGAATTACAAGATCCCTTGAGAGACGACGCATAGGCTCAGATTTGCGTTATTTCAGGGATAGTTTAATGAAGAGTGGATTTCCACAGTAGGATTTATTTTCCTCTGAGCATGCTATAGAACCACAAATTTCCTAAAACACTAAAGGTATATCATTTTCAGCTATATAAGAGGCTTTAATTATTTCGAAAATCCTTGACTTTTCACAGAAAACACCACAGGTTTGTTGACTCAGTGCTGGAAGGAGTCTCGTAGGAAGTCAGTATTAATGTGAGTTATGACTCCCACTTGGCTGGCCAGTCATGAGGCCGAACTGTTCATAACTGTGCTGTTAAGTCACGGAAATGACATTACATTCCTTCCCCTTTGTGTCCCTTTGAATTATGACGGTAAACAATTATACCTGCTTAAATGCTTTACCATATGGGTTGGCATGTTGTGTATTTACATAATTTAGGGATCAGGCAAGTGAGGTTTAATCCTAAATGTCTGCCAAATGTAAACTAATCTAAGGTAATTATCTAGATTGTTCTGTTCAAATAAGCACTTTATAGACACATGAAAGAGTCGTGTTTATTGTCTTAGCTTTTGAACAGTAACCTCCCAGTTTCAGCATCAATTTCTGCTTCGCTCCACTGAAACCAGCCAATATCCTGAGAACTAAAAGGAGCGGAAGGTTCTGGAATCCAAACAGCCTGCTGAGAAAGCAATGGCTGTCTCAAGCAAAAAAAGAAAAAAGAGAAAGAGATAGAGAGAGAGAGGTCTGAGCTGTTGCTGTTAGGAAAACATACAAATATGAACTGCTTTGGTCCCCATCCCACAGTATTAAGATCAATGACATATAATAATAATATTATTAACAATGACCATAATAAAGAAAACAAAAATCTTGTTGAAAACATTTATTTCAAATTTTTAGAAATGCGTCATTGTGTTCATGTTAGATTCATACAGTTTTGAAGACTTTTTTAAGAAAAGTTGACATTTAATGACTCAATGTTACGTGGTGAAATTATCAAGTGATAATCAATAGACTATATTTGAGTGTGAGTGTAAAATGAGTGTAAACATAATTTAAAAAATATTTTAAAATGTTAAAACGTTTTTTAAATTATTAATTCATAGATATAACAACGTGTTTGAGAAATTGCACCATATGATATTTTACTAACCATGCATTGTGAAAAAAAAAATATCTAATATTTTAAGGAATATATAAATATATTTTAAGAGACCTTGACACACTCTATCACTCTATCTATCACACTTTCATTTTTTTTCTCTGTTTCAAGTTAGCTGCACCACATGACTTTAGTGGACAACTTTTAGTTGACATTTAAAAAAATAATATGCTTTGAACATTTTTACTCTCTCTAAGAAATAATAATACAATTATGCCAAAATATCTGAATTTTTTTATATCTTTTTCTTTATTCATTGTTGAAGAACTTATTTAAGCAACAAACTTTTGGAATAAACCATTTAAGTGTATTTAGTTAATCAATATGCACCAGATAACCAAATAAGTGTACGGAACTACTCATCTTTAAGTGTGTTAATCTTATACATTGCCTAAACCTTTTAAAACCTATTTCCTTCTAGTTGGATTCCGAACTCTATATGTGGTCACACCCATGCAAGGTCCCTTCCCCCTCTTCCTGTCTGTCTCAATTAGAGTCCCCTCAAAGTAGGCACGCAACAGGAGCCACACAAAGATACTGGTTGTTCCACATCCTGGATTTCATCTGAGATGTTTGACAGGCATATGTCAAGAGGCTAGGTTAGCGCTGTGGGGAGAACTAACCAAAACAAGGCAAATTTAGTGAGTGCTACAGGAACTGACACTTTTTAAAAGAGCTAAGAGTTCTTAGCGCTGTATCATCTGCAGAACTCAATGTGGCTTTGGTTTGATCACTCTGTTCTCGACTGAAGTTGTCAAAGACAAACAAGTCATTTATCTCCAAAGCATCACAAGCATTACTCGTCATGTATCTTCTGTGTGCCGAGTTCTGGACCAGAAAAGTGTGGCGGCATGTGACACTGCTGCGGGCAGGAATAGTCCAGCTTATTGAAGAGAAGGAAAAACCTTCTTAGTCTTGACCCACATACCAAACATGTGGAGCAGGTGCAGCTGAGATGAGAGGGATTTGAGTTTGTGTGTTTCAAATGGTGGATATTTTGGGCCCTCGGACCAGGCTTGCTTTATTATCTCACGCCATTTCCCCACTGGATATGAAGGGATGGGGGAAGGGAAAAAAAGACAAATGAACCGAGATGAAGTAATAAGGGCAGTATTGTTGCATCACATAGTCCTCGTCTCCTGGGTAAACAGGTGTTTGTATTTTTACTAATGAGAGAAAAAGTATCAGCGAGGCCGCAGGCAGGATCAGGTGTGTGCAAATACACATTGCCTTTAGAAAATTTGACTAAGCTATTTTTCAAAAGAAATGTTATATAAACATGGTAATATACATACAGTAAGCATGTTATTTTTTGCCATACTCTATTGTTGTGCCTTTAAGTTAATAGTAGATGATGATCTGAATCTTTATATAAGGAATAAAAAATGTAAAATATTTATATATAATAAATTATTTATTTATATTGTATCAGTGTAAATATTTGTCCTGTAAAATAAAATAAATTGCATGTTTAATCCTATTAAAAATATAATGCCAATACAGTGGAATTAGTGTGAACTGCTAAAATTTACTAGTCATAAATATTTCCTTCCAGTCATGCTTTGCATTATTTTTATGTTAAAAATACAGTATATATTTGTCCTTATGTCAGTTGAATTTCCTAGTTTAATTTCACGCAAATGTTTGTTTTTGTAGTCATTTTGTTGTGTTTTTTTAATGTTATTCATTTTATATATTTGCTTTTCGTTTTAGGTATTTGACTACTGTAAAATAGAGATGTTGCTAAAGTTTTTTATATTTCATTTCAAGTAACACTATTTTTTTATAGATTTAGTTCCATTTAAGAATACTAATCCTGTCTCTCACCACTTGCATCAATGAACATCTCTGAATATTGATTTAAGCCATGCATTAAGTTACCATAACTAACAACGAGCAACTGTGTTTTATTTATTTAGACATTTTTACTTTATTTGCTGAGTGTTAATTATTGACCATGGTTAGCACATCTTAGAAGATATGATCTTTTCAGTCACTTTGTTCATAAATATACACTCTTGTCAGACACATGCTAAACCACACAACTCTGAAGGGAACTTTGTCTTTGGGTTGAGACAACACAATAAATAGACCTCAGCAGTGTGTGCCCTCCAGCGCTGCTTTCAAATGTAATAATATGATTGATTTATGGGCCTGTTAAGTCTTTGCCTCATATATATTCCTGTTTAACTTGGCCTCTGGTTCCAGGCCGTGTGTCAGCGTGAGGAAAAATCAAGCAGGTGTCGGGCCTGTCGCTCCGCTGTTTTTGTGGAGTAGAGTGATGTGTTCTCCCGTGGCATCACGATCACAGCCTCCTACTAAACCCACCAACAATCGCTCTTCCACCTCCACAGCAATAGGGTAGCGTTCCCGTGGTGACAGGCTGTAGCACCGAATAAAAATAGAAGGCAATCAGGACGGTGTGGGGTGCAAGGCGGATTGGAGAGGGCTCCCTGCAGTTCGCTCTCAGCCCACTCCGCTCACGGGATTTACATCCCATTACTGCGCTGCTGGATGGGAGCACACAGTCCTGCCTCTGCTTCTGAAGAGACCTGAAATAGTAGCCCAGCCTGCGGTCCAGTTCTCCTCCTCTCGTTCTCTCCTCTGAGATTACTGCCTACAGCTGTGTCTTCCCATGACTCTCACTTCTCATACTAACTCATCCTATCTATATGATCATATCCATGTGGTCAGCTGTCTTTTTAGTATGGCAACAATCTCTCACCCCCTCCTTTGGCTGCACCTTTCAGGGGTCTTAGCATGGCAATAATACTCTTCTAAAATAAGGAAAATCATAAGTTCTCAACTGTGTCTCTCTTCTAAAATAAGGAAAATCATAAGTTCTCAACTGCAAAATCTAATCACATACTTGCCAGTATTTAAAAGAAAAATGTCTTTATTTATTTATTTATAGTTTACAATAAACTAATTATTAATGAATTTGATTGATGTAAACATTTTGTCTGTCTGTCTGTCTGTCTGTCTCTCGTCTGTCTGTCTCGGTCTGTCTGTCTCTCGGTCTGTCTGTCTCTCGGTCTGTCTGTCTCTCTCTCCTTATCTGTCTGTCTCTCGGTCTGTCTGTCTCTCGGTCTGTCTGTTTCTCGGTCTGTCTGTCTCTCTCTCCTTATCTGTCTGTCTCTCGGTCTGTCTGTCTCTCTCTCGCTGTCTGTCTGTCTCTCGGTCTGTCTGTCTCTCGGTCTGTCTGTCTCTCTCAGTCTGTCTGTCTCTCTCCTTATCTGTCTGTCTCTCGGTCTGTCTCTCTCTCTGTCTCTCTGTCTGTCTCTCTCTCTCTGTCTGTCTGTCTGTCTGTCTGTCTGTCTGTCTGTCTGTCTGTCTGTCTGTCTGTCTCTGTTTGTCTATCTCTCTGTCTCTCTGTCTGTCTGTCTCTCTCTCTCTGTCTCCAGTGCATGTCCAGTTTAGCTTGTGAAGCAAAAGCTGTAGAGAACCACTGATCTAGATTATAACTTGCACACACTAGATGGTAGTGTTACTATTGCACAATGGGGAAAGGAGGGGAAAAAAAATAAAACAGTGCTCATAATAACGAGACCGAATTTCGGTATTTTTGGCTGCAAGTTGCAATGTGGGTGTTTCCCAAAGGAGGCACTGGATGTGGGTGGCTGACTTACTCACTCGCTTCCCATCAAACAGTTGTTTAGAAACACTTGCCTGTACATTACAGTCATATAAACAGACACATCTCCATATTCAACAATAAATGATGACAAAATACTCCATAGGGTTTATTTGATATAATTATGTACATTTATTCTTCATTTGCACTCTTTGTCTTTTTTTTGTTGCACATTTTGCAGAAATATGTTTTTGCATAGACATGGACTGGCGTGCTGCATTCACTCACCAAAACATCTGTTACCACCAATTTTGTCTGGTCATTTATTTACTACCATACAGAAAGTTTACTACCATACAGTCTTGAGTGCATGTAAAATATCTAGTTGACTTCATAAAATATCTGTAGATTGAATTATTTTGAGTTGCTATTATTCTAGTATTAATACGTTTATAATTTTGATAATATGAAAATTAATTTAATAGTTTATATTAATTATTATGTAAAAAATTCAATACAACAAAAACAGTAGAATTGTGATATACTATTACAGTTTAAATGGTTCTCTGTTTTTAATACATTTTAAAATGTTATAAAAACATTCTAATAAGTTGACGTTATTTCATCATGTGACATATTTTTTGTTATTAACAATTTTTTTAAATTATTATTAAGGTTTAAAAGGAATTTGCAGATAATTACATTAATTATTATTATAATGTAAATATTGTGTAACATTACGGTTTACTTTCCTTTTCAATCAGTTTAATGTGTCTGCTGAATAAAAGTAGAATTTCTTTAATAAAATATTTTACTGATCCTAAATGTTAATTTCTATTAGTGCTGTCAAATGATTAATCACATCCAAAATAAAAGTATATATATATATATATATATTATGAAATGTATACATTTATGTGTGTGTATTTATGTACTTAATTAATATACACCGCACACAACTTTTATTTTGGATGCGATTAATCGCGATTAATTGTTTGACAGCACTAATTTCTATACAAATTAATTTTATATATAATATAATATACAAATTTATTTTTTCTCAACATCATTTTTTTCATAGTGTATGGTCAGCCTGGCTCTTTTTTATCTTACTTAAAGCCTTTGTTGTTCAGGCTAATTTACTCCAGATGATGAGGAAACTCTGATCTTTGAAAACAACCTGGAAATGCCCACAGATCTAATCACAGTCCTATTACATCACAGTACGGAATGCTACTGCACAACAATGGGGATTCCCCTCTCCTACTTTCTGACATGCATAGCTACGAATGCATCAAAACATTTCCATAACAACGCTTGGCTAGAAAAGTTTAGAATAAACAGTTGAGATCCTGAATATTTGATTAACGTGTAACTATGTTTTCTCTCCAGTCTCAGAGCCCAATCTGAAGGTGCGGTCCAGGTTAAAGCAGAAGGTTGCAGAGAGGAGAAGCAGCCCGCTTCTTAGGAGGAAGGAAGGGAGCATCATGACACCCTTCAAAAAGAGAGCCTTGGAGCTTCTGGGTAGGAGTGCCATCCCATAATGCATCTTATAATTAGACAACACACCTGGGGCATAAACAATAAGCCCTCCTACCGGTTGGCTGTTCGCTGGCGGTTTCTCTCCAGTAATCACAGCAGCCGTCCGCTGTCTGTGCAGCTCAGTGTGCTGATGTTGTTATGTAACAGCTGCTCTGGCAGGTGTCATCCAGAGGACCATCTAGTGCGCTTTTGAGCCTTGGCTGGTTGAATGATTTTTTTCCATGGTGTTGCAGTCACTTGTGTTTATTTTTAATGTATCAGTGGCAGCAGTTGGTGGTTGGTTTTGGAAACAAGGTGGCGAAATTGTCAGTAAATCCTATGTAAATATGCCAGATATGACATCATCCTATTGCTGATTATCTAAAAAAATATGCAGATAGATAAGCAGGAAGTAACACAGGAAGTATCAGCTGAGCTAGTGTTTTTGACAAGATAAAGTTAGTTATAAAGTAAGGAATTAATACTGCATGATGTATTGTATGTGAGTGTGTTGGTATTAGATATGACAATATGAAGGATTTATAGATCTAAAGTTGATATAAAATGTTATCAATAATGTCAATTCTTGCATATAAACAGTATATTCTGTTTAATTTAATCTTCCACAGAATCCACAGCCAGCAGCAGTGCACCAGGATCGGGGCCCAGCTCACCCAACGGGGCCTGCAGTGCCTTGGGGGCTGAAAACGGACCCTCCTCTCTACCAGTCACCACACGTACTGAGGTACTTACATTAAACGTGTTTTATTACAGGTATGCAATCTATTAACAGTTAAGCATCTCACAGCAGTTTCATAAAAGCTTTCCTGAAAGATTAAAACCTGTACGACTAAAAGAAAAATTGATGGCCACCCGGCCGCACCCATTAATTTTTTCTTGACACAAACCCAGCCTGTCTTCATGCAGCTATGAAAACACAAGTCTTTCTCTACAGCCTGTGACCTGCTTGTCCGTCTCAGTCCAATGAAAACGGCTCCCAGCACGGACAATAAAGAGTCAGTTCACTTCCTCCCACAAACTTCTGCTCTGTACCGCTAACTTTTACTGGCATAGCTATATGGGTTTCTTTGACGCTCTTTGAAGCTCTCGTAAAGCTCAGGGCAAGAAAGAGTAGATCAGATATAGCACAAAATAAAGTGATGTACAGGGCTCACCTGGATATTCTTACTGCCAACCTTCAAAATAGTGTGCAGGTTCCAGGTTCAGCACATCTTAAGCTCAATCGACTTTATATTATACAAAAATCACCACAAAACTCTGACGTTCAAAACAGGCACACAAGATTAAATGCACATAGAATTTCACAAAATACACCTTGCTCATCAGGCCCATGAAAGCACACACAAGATGAAATGCACTTAACAAAGAATTATTTTGAGTCGGTAATAAAATAAAACACTTTCTAAAATTAAAATAGACCTAAACTGTGGGGAAATGCCAGCCCGATCTCACGGCAATTCGTACATATTTTACGAGGAGGCTAATTTGTACGATGTTGTACGACCTCACTCGTACAAATTCATACGATTTTTGCTAAATCGTACGTATTTTGCGAGTTGCCAATTCGTGTGAATTTGTACAAATGACCTACACCTAACCCGTCACTGGGGTTTAGACAAATCGTACTAAATCATACAAGTGAGGTCGTACGAATTCATACGAATTAGCCACCTCGTAAAATATGTATAAGAGATTGTTTCGGAAATTCGGTCTATTAAAATGTCTGTCAATCTTTACAGGATTTTAGAATTTGCTTTTTTACCATCGTTAACCATGGTATTTTTTGTAAAATTGTGGTTATACAAATGGTAATCAATATGCCAAAAAACCTGGTTACTACACTTTTACAACAGTAAAACCATAATTTTCGTAAGGGATGAAGCCCTACTGCCAACTAAGCATAACTTGTATTAATTACAATGTTCATTAGCTCCCTCTGACTCACTTCCTGGTGGCTTCACGGCTTGGTTCCTCTGGGTCCCTGTGGACTTTGCTCACAAAGAGGTGTATTCTGGGCAAATGTGACATGTCTCTGTGAAGCCTCAGCTTAGCAGCTGTGTTATTCTTCAACACCACTGTTTACACTCCCATGGACCTCAAATGTAATAGCCGACAAGGAATGCTTATTGCGCTGCGATCCAGGGTCGAGGTGGTGGGTGGTTGAGCTTAATTGATCCACCAGCCACTGGTAGCCAAAGACATGTTAACAACACAAACACGCCCGATCGCTATTGTATTGACATAAGCTTGATGTCTCATGGATCGCACCGGTGCTACCCGCAGACACCGCGCCAGTTTCGAAAGCCAGCCGTGTTTGTGATCCGTTACATTAGGTATCTTCTTTCAGAGGGAACTGGTCCCCTGAGTCAAATAAGGCCGGATATCCACACACAGGTCAGTGAATAGGCAGGAGGGATTGGAGGGTAAACAGTACAGCCCCTCTGCCGCATGCTGATGGGCCGCACCACTGGGTGGAGGAAGTACAGTCGAAAACTGATCAGCAGTGAGACTGTTTTTACTCTGATACAGTTCAGTTTGAAAAATGATAGCAAATGGGATTTGATTCTGCATTTGTGGGCTTCTCTGTGGCCTTGGTTTTACGTCCTCCAGTTGAGCTCATGCAGCTCCGCTGTGGCAGGAACAAAACCGTCATTCGTTTAGTACATTAAAGTTTATTGTTCTGTTGATGTTGCTCTTTCCAATGGTCCATAGTAGGATTTCAAAATATCTCTATTTCTCTCTCTCTCTCTCTCCTTCCCTCCCTTCCTCCCTCTCTTTTTCCTTCACAGCGGTGGCCGTCACAGCCGAGGTTATTAGGGCCTGAAAGCTCAATGTCTATGTTAAATCTCTATACGTCTCCATCGCTGCCCAATATCTCCCTGGGACTCTCGACTGCCTCTTCTCCCATCAGTGTAAGTCAAATAATAACATGCATCATCTTTCACAACTTCCTCTGTTAAAGCCTGTTCACACCAAGTTTGGATTTTTGGCATGAACAACGTGACACAATGCTTCCCTATGAACTTTGTAACACTGAGACTGCAATGAGTATATATATATATATATATATATATATATATATATATATATATATATATTCAGGCATTAAGGCTTTTCAAATGATTGATGACACTTAAGTGCAAACTTCATATTATATCATATTTTAGTAAAAATTTGAATAATGAAAAATATAAATAAATATTTTAAGTATTTAAATATTTTGCTGAATATTCTTTTTATAAAATATATTATTATATATATATCTATATCAATATCAAAAATATATTGATATATTTATGCTCTAAAGTATGTATATTATATTTATATTTATATAAATAAAAGCGTTCACTGTTAATGAATGAAGTAATTGATAATATAGTAGTGTGTAGTATGTGATATTTCTTCTGCTTGTGTAATGTTGTTCATTTACCAGTAAAATGTTTGGAATTACGAAGATGTTTTAATGTTTTTGAAAGAAGTCTCTTAAACTAAGAGACTAATATAATATATAAATTTTTATATATACACATGTACATATGTGTACATATGAAATATATTCCTAAATATAATCTTAGTTTGTAACACTGAGACTGCAAATATCATATTTAAATATAATTTTAAATATGATATATATAGATATATATCATATTTAAACTTACATTTAAATATGATACACAGAATTCCATATTGTATTAAGTGTGAATAGTTTTGGTGCAATATATAGTGTGAATAGTTTATATTTTAATATTATTTTGTTGTCACTCTTGGTGTCAGCGATAACTCGACTATAAGGTATAATCAGGACATTATTATAGAAAAATCTAATTTTTTATTTATGTCTCTTTTGAATTCCAATTTAGAGTCACAAAGACTGATTTAATTCAAATTAATTTGATGTGGATGTTTACACTGATAAATGAGGGGAAATGTAGTTTATGGCCTTGGTTCAGCTGCATATTGCTTTGACTGTTGAAAGACTAGCCATCACTGGCTGACTGGATGATATGTGTAGCCTCAGGGTGCTGGCCTTTGACCTTGGGGGATTTTATAGGCCTTAGATAAATATTGTGTTTAAGTGTCTGGTGTCGGTTGCACTCCAGCCCTCCCCAGTCACCTCATCCATTACTGCTGTTTAAAGTCCAGCCAAACCAGAATAATCAAGTGTAGCTCCAAATAATATTTAATCTAGAGTTAATTTGCAGTTTAAATAGTTTATTACTCCCTACCTAGAAGATTAAATAAACAATAATACATTGATCTACATATATTTGGCTATAAGAAACTTCTTGATCTGAACAATCAAGAGTCCCTTATTTATCAGAGCACATACTGAGTTTTGAAGCAGTTAATTAAATACCTTTTTAACTGTACAAATTGAAATTAATAGACAATATCCTTTCTGTCACCTCTCAGGCTGCTTTAGGACTTCAGGAGAAGCATGCTGAGGGTGGTGGTGTATCAGCGGTCATTCAAGGTTTGCCCACCCAACTTCTGGGTCCAGTGCCCCTGTCTGTTGCAATGGAGACCAAAGTGAGCAGCAGCCACCAAGCTCTCCTCCAGCACCTCCTTCAGAAAGAGCAACTCCGCCACCAAAAGATCCTCTCTACTGGTGAGAACATCAGAGCTTCGATATATCCAAAGATCTGTAATTAAACTCTAGATAGTGCACATTAGAAACCCTCCACTTTCCTCAGCTCCACCCATATAGATCTGCTAATGGGTCATTCATTTATGCTATATATGGGGTTTATTCATATATGTTATTTGTATTTCTTACATGCTCACTGCAGCATGTTGTGGATATATTGGCAGTAGCAAGTCGGTACTTGCTATGGCACAGCAGCAGCTTAGCTTATCTATTCTGCCAAGAAGTCATGCGATAGCTTTGTATGATGAACATACTTCTGCAACCTAGGCTGTGTTTCCCAAAACCATCGTAAGCCTACGTTAATTGTAGCTCCATTGGTGGCAATGGGTCTATGATATACTTAAGCTTACAATACAATTACTTTTTGAAATCACCGCCTTGGTCATTGAGACTGAAGGCTCGAATACACAACATGGCTTTTCAAATCTAAACTGATTTAAAACACTGACTTTGTAAATGTTTACAGAGAAAACATGAGCATCGTACACTAAACAATCAGATGCTACCAGACTTCCAAATCGTTCTTAACACAAAAAACTCAAGAAGAAACTGCTGCTCATTACTATGAGAAATTACAAATGTGAACAATGCGTTCTAAAATATCAAATGTTTGATGTCCTCGGACTGGATAGGGTTGAAGTCTGAAGGAAGTCTGTGCCCATCAGTTCTGAGTGAAATTGGTCAACTCAAATCTGTCTCACTTTTAGCAGCTAGTGTCAGCTTGTCCAGACTGTAAAACATCTGGGCAAAAGTATTGTTCCAGCACTGTGATCAAATCATCCAGACTGATATATAAACTGAATCAACCAATTCATTGAAAAGATCCAACCTAAAAGAATGATTCATTTACAAATAATTAGCATCACTTCTTCTCTAGGGAACATGCTATGGAGATCTAGAGTAAATAAATAGTGACCAAATACATTTTGGGTGCACCATTCCTTTAAATGATATGAGAAGGTGAACATTTTATTCCATTAGGTTTACTTTACCAGATCCTTATATGTTGTTACATAGGTCAGAGTCCTGTGCATCCTCCTTCTCCACTGGCCATGATGGAAAGCTCTCCTAGCAGCATCCGACCGAAACTGCCTCGTCACCGGCCCTTAAACCGAACCCAATCGGCTCCGCTGCCCCAGAGCACACTAGCTCAACTTGTGATTCAGCAGCAACACCAGAACTTCCTGGAGAAGCAGAAACAGTACCAGCAACAGGTCCACATCAACAAGGTACAATCCTTTAATCAACCTGTCAGTGCAACAATGACTTTAGTGCTATAATGGGAGGATGAGGATGAAGCTGAATGATTATGTTGTCATGCTAAAGCACATTTTCCTTGCAATACCGTTTAGTTCACATGGTAACTAAAGTTGGACAGCTCATCTCTATTATGTGAGGGAAAATCCTGTTCTGGGTTCAGAAGCAGCACTTAAATTAGCATAGCTTAAGGCATCAGTTGCATGCTAACACCACAAAATTGCACAGGGACAAGTTCAAATGGGCACCAAAGTGGATAGAAACATACTTTTGTTCCAATGTGGAAATATTTGTGTTTCTGTGCACCAGCAGCCGTGACCTGGCCATCCGTTTAAGTGCAATTATTCTGCCGTGCATGCAAGGTTAGCGACACAGGAGGCTCGCGCTGTGAAAGACTCCATTGTTAGCGGGAGCTTGTAGATTGATCTGCCTTATTATTGCTGTGAGCGCTATGGGAAATTCAAGGTTACAAGTGCAATTTTCAGACATGAAGATCAAAAGTGCCCAGAGAGCACTTGTTTTTGGCTATTTATTGTTATGGCCTCAGTCACCAGGGCCATGTACAAAAAAACAGTCTAGTCTAGGTTACAAATGAAGCGCATAGTTGCATGACTGTAGTTTGAAAGTTGTTTTTCATGTTTAAATCAAGTGAAACTCAAGCAAATCAGTCATTGTGTTCATGTTGGTGTCATATGAATTTGGAAATCTATTAAAAGTCTCAATTCACTGACTCTAAAAATGTCATGTGGTTAAAGGTAAAATCTTAAAACATGCTCCCTACACCAGAGTGTACACAAACAATTATTTTCAAAAATCTTTTTAGTTATGTTTTTTTGGGGGGGGAGTCGTACCACATGACAGTTAACAGTTTGAACAAAAAATATAAATCTGATATTTTAGGAGGTTTTTACCTTGATACACAGTTATAAGTTAAGATATAATTTCATATTGTATTTTTTTCTGCATGTTTACTGCATATTGGTTGCACCATATGACTCCAATTTGACAATATTTTGTTTTGTTAACTATTTAAGGATACATTTTTAAGAATTGTATTCTTTTAATTAAGCTTTTTCTTCATTATGATATTAGGACAGTTGCATCACTCTGGCATTTCTAACTTTATGCCCCCCAAAAATATCTAAATTAATTTTGACAAACATGCTCATCATATAAGAGATGTATTCTAATTAGAGCTGTCAAGCGATTAATCACGATTAATCGCATCCAAAATAAAAGTTTTTGTTTACATAATATATGTATGTGTATATATTTATTATCTATATATAAATACACACACATACATGTATATATTTCAGAAAAATATGTTATGTTTATATATTTATAATATATTAATATATTTAATAACACACACACATACATTATGTAAACAAAAACTTTTGAATGCGGTTATTCGCAATTAATTGTTTGACAGCACTAGTTCAAGTCTTATTTATGAATTGCATTTTTTATGTATTATATATAAATAAATGAATAGATGCTACTATGAGCTACTATATATATTATGTTTTCCAGAGCTGAATTCAGTTTGTATCATAAAATGATGTGGTCTGACTGGAAGCGACTCCTAATTATTCTTACTAATTATTAACAAGTAAATAATCTCTCTTTGGACAGTCTGTAACCCTAAACTGTTGTAGCTAGGAGTAATAAATGATTTCTGTGAGAAATGAGGTCATGAATACTGTGAAATCAGGGATTAGCTTTCTGGTTTAATAACAGAATGATTTACCTCCGCTAAATAGGGCACCTGCGAAATTTTACATCCACTTACAGGCTTTAGAGGGAGATATAAAAAGTATTCTATTAATTTCAGGACACAACGGCTATATTTACTTGACGTAGGATGTATTTATATGAGGCTCATTGTTTGGCTGTTATTCCATCTTGTGAATGAGTTCCAATTTTGGTAAATGACAGTGTTTGTGTTGCCTGAATTGGCACAGGGACAATAAATCTCTAATTTACTGAAACACTTATGAACATCCAATAACAAATCATGTTTCTCTCTCCCATAGATGCTTTCGAAATCAATTGAGCAGTTTCGTCAGCCAAACGTCCACCTGCAGGAGTCAGAGGAGGAAGAAGGAGAGGATTTTTATGACCAGGCCATGCAGCAGGACAGCTCGCCCCCTGGTGGCGTCATTAGGAAGCACAGCCCCAACAGCAACACCTCGGTTTCACCCACCGAGCTACGGGACATTAACCGCGGCGTCATCCGGGTGAAAGAGGAGCCCAACTCCAGTGATGATGAGACAATGGCCACTCAGAGCCTGGGCCACAAGCAGAGCTCCTACATTCACCATGTTAATGGCAGGATGGTGATCCAAGCCATGATATAAAAACGACAGATACACCTTCACACTCGAAGGCACACGAAGGCACAGGCTAACATACACGCGACATGCTTACACGACACAGAGCCATTGCTTTGGGAGCTTCAGAACTGATCTCATTTGTGAACTTGTGAAGTGATCTCTGTATTGTACATTGTATGTTTTGTATATAATTGTATAAGATGAGAATTTAGCCAACTTGGTCTTTTAAATGCTAAGAAGCAGTTTTTGATTGTCTGTTGAAATAATCATTTAAGAAAGCCTTTCTACTTTCTACCCACCCTTTGAGAAACCGCAACTCGAAGCTCTTGTGGGATATTTCTGTGATTTCCCATGGCACTATGGATTTTGTATAGACCTTTCTTTGCTTGTATGATGTTTGTATGATAAAAAAAAACTTTGTTTGCTGAGAGACTCCCAAATTGTCTGGAAACAAGTCAGTAACCATGAAAATCCAAATCACAACAGAATAAAAGGAATATTATAGGTTTGACAAGTTAAACTCGGTTAACAGCACTTGTAGGATAATGTTGATTGTCATAAATAAAATAAAAAACAAACAATGGAAGTTGATTGGACCCCAAACAATTTAATACATTTTCTGTTGAAAGTTGTCTGTTGGATAATGTTGATTACCACACAAAAAAAAATATATATAAAGCTGATTGGGCCACATTTTTTTGATAAAATAATATAAAATGTAATTATTTTTTCTATTGAAAGTGTTCTATTATTTGAGCTGTAAAGTTGACATTATTTTTATGGTCATTTTTGGGTTTTAGACATTCTGTTGTCATACAATGGCAGAAAAGTTGTAACACAGATTACAACAGATTAGTAAACCATTTTTCATATTAAAAGCATGTTAACATCCATATTGTTTACATACTATTAAAATTGTGAATATTTTAATGGATTGGGCTCATTCATTTTTTTGCATTGCTGTAGTAATCTAAGTGCTGTTGACTGAGCTAATACTTGCATTGAAACCCAGAATATTCCTTCAACAGTCGGAGCTAGATCTAGAAAGCTCTAGAATGACATTCTGTGTCCCCTGTGCTCCCGAGGCCCAAATCGAAGGCTGTCCTGCATCGTGAGCCGCGCTCTGCTCCTTGCTGAATTTTGAGAGGAGAGAGTTGTAGAGGAAATGCCTGGTGGAAGGCCAGGAATCAGAATGATTCATGAGCGCAGGAATGCTGGGAGAGGACAACTCCACGCTGAAGTCAGAGGGCCCAGCACTGAGCTCTGATTTACTGTTGAGGAGACGGCGGGAGCCCCTTTTAAAACCAATCATTTCCTCTGTATTCCCACGTGATGTGTTTACCATGACATGCAAGCTTGATGTTACTTTGGTAGAAAAAAAAGGTAATCGTTCTGTTCTCTCCTGAGGCAGTGTTGCCGTTCATTGGCTGTCTTTCTTCATGAAGTGCTCCGATCAACTCACATGATAGTTTCAAGAAACGTACTATTGTCATTTTTTCTTAGCGAGCCATCTTTACTGTATTTTTATTTTTTATTTCAAACATTTGGTGTAAAACTATTGTTTTTGTGACTGAGATCCTCTGTAAAAAAACACTTAGAGGAAAACATGTTTAATTGATATGAGCCATTACTCTGTCTACAAAAAGCCTGTGAGTCAACCCGAGCTGATCTGTTTCGTTCCTGTTGTCTGTTCCACTGTTCTGGATGTTAATAAGAACTGTCCGCTAGCGATAGAATGTCACATTTAGTTTGTAACCACATGTTCCCTTCTGTCACAGATCACCTTTTTCAAATAAAGTTATTTTACATCCTGTACTTCTCTGGACAGTCTTTTCACTGGATATGTTCCCTTTCCTAAATAAACAGAATTAGAGTATAAAATGCAGTTGCTCTCTAACAATTTTTCCCACACTCAACCAGAGTCCGGCTTCTGATTGTGAAGGCGATACAGAGGTTTTAGTCTCTGACTTCGAAGGCTTTCGGAACGGGGCTTTGAAGTGAACATGAGAGGTTCCTTAAGTCTGCATTAAAGCTGTTAAGATAAAGTGAACTTCAAGACGGTGATATACAACCTGGGTTAAAGCGACCAGGCCAAGTTTAACCAATTATGCAGGGTAGGCTTAGCCGGAGGTCGGACAATTCCTGGTCTGAACCAATAATCCAAACACAGTGTGTCGCCTGTAATAGTCAATTTTTTGTGTATTTTAATTTTACCAGCTCATTTCGCATGGGCTGATACTAAATAGCACAACAGAAGGCATTTTTCTTTTAAACCTGTGCTGCAGGTCTTATTATCTTGAATATTCAGGATTACTGACTGACTGACTGACGATTTTATGTGAGATATTCCAAATGTTTGAATTTTGGCAGATGTTACAGAACATCAACCAAAAATTTTATAAAATGTAATCAAAATAATTAAATGTATATATGAATGAATATAAATAATTATTTCTTGCTCTCTGACTAGATTAATTATTATTAATTATTATAAACAAAATTATAAACGCATAAGGAGCACTTATCCTTTGCCAAGATAATCCATCCACCTCACAGGTGTGGCATATCAAGATGCAGATTAGACAGCATGATTATTGCACAGGTGTGCCTTAGGCTGGCCACAATAAAATGCCACTCTAATAGAGTTGATCAGGTTGTTGATTGTGGCCTGTGGAATGCTGGTCCATTCCTCTTCAATGGCTGTGCGAAGATGCTGGATATTGGCAGGAACTGGAACACGCTGTCATATACGCCGATCCAGAACATCCCAAACATGCTCAATGGGTGACATGTCCGGTAAGTATGCTGGCCATGCAAGAACTGGGATGTTTTCAGCTTCCAGAAATTGTGTACAGATCCTTGCAACATTGGGTCGTGCATTATCATGCTGCAACATGAGGTGATGGTCGGGGATGAATAGCACAACAATGGGCCTCAGGATCTCGTCACGGTATCTCTGTGCATTCAAAATGCCCTCAATAAAATGTACCTGTGGTCGTTGTCCATAACATACGCCTGCCCATACCATAACCCCACCGCCACCATGGGCCACCACTCGATCCACAACGTTGACATCAGCAAACCGCTCACCCACACGACGCCATACATGCTGTCTGCCATCTGCCCTGTAAAATGAAAACCGGGTTTCATCCGTGAAGAGAACACCTCTCCAAAGTGCCATATGCCATCGAATGTGTGCATTTGCCCGCTCAAGTCGGTTACGATGACTAACTGCAGTCAGATCAAGACCCAGATGAGGACGACGAGCATGCAGATAAGCTTCCCTGATAATTCTTTGGTTATGTAAACCGATTGTTCAGTAGCTGTCGGGGTGGCTGGTCTCAGACGATCTTGGAGGTGAAGATGCTGGATGTGGAGGTTCTGGGCTGTTAGGGTTAGGGTTAGGGTGGTCTGCGGTTGTGAGGCCAGTTGGATGTACTGCCAAATTCTCTGAAATGCCTTTGAACACGGCTTATGGTAGAGAAATTAACATTCAATTCACGGGCAACAGCTCTGGTGGACATTCCTGCAGTCAGCAAGCCAATTGCATGCTCCCTCACAATCTGTGGCATTGTGCTGTGTGATAAAACTGCACATTTTAGAGTTGCCTTTTATTGTGTCCAGCCTAAGGCACACCTGTGCAATAATCATGCTGTCTAATCAGCATCTTGATAAGCCACACCTGTGATGTGGATGGATTATCTCAGCAAAGAGAAGTGCTCACTAACACAGAATTAGACAGATTTGTGAACAATATTTGAGAGAAATAGGCCTTTTGTGTACATAAAAAAGTCTCGCCAGCTATCCTGAAACTTTCTATTCAGGGGCCATAGAACGTTTACTGACTCAGTGCATCTCAGTGTGGTATAGTAACGCATCAAATCAGGACTGCAAAGCTCTGCAGAGAGTTGTGCGCTTAGCTGAGCGCATCTCAGGGTCTGCTCTCCCCTCTCTGAAGGACATCTACCTCAAACGCTGCAAAAGCTGAGCTGCTAAAATCATCAAGGACTCAAATCACCCTGGTAACCGGCTCTTCATTTTGCTGCCATCTGGCAAGCGCTTCAGGAGCATGATGGCAAAAACTGAGAGACTTAGGAGGAGCTTCTTACCTCAGGCCTACAGGCTCCTAAACTCAAACTCAGTCTCATAACATCAACATGACTCCATTTAATAATTCACTGCTGGTTATATTCTGTATAATTGTGTATGTGGCGAATAAAGCATCTTGAATAAATATAGCAATGATTTACAGTAATAAGATATGAAATAGACACTTTTTGGCACATTTTACAGTGTGATTAATAGAAAATGTCAAGTCAAGTATTCCTAGTATCTGACAGTCCACAGTCCAGAAAAGTTTTGTTTTTCAGTGGACTGGTGTGAATTACTGATGTCAGTGAGACGGTGAAATTAGATGTGTGTGTGTGTGTGTGTGTGTGTGTGTGTGTGTTTTGGTCCTTTTGATTTGCCTTGACCAAACTCAAGGTGTGATACAAGACTGCTGAGACTGTCCTGGCAGCCAGTAAAGGAAAAAGCAAGAAAGAGTTATAAAACGCCCACCCGGGATCCAAATTTATATCAAATAAAAAAGGAGTGTGAACTGTAAAGGCTCCTCTCTGGTGTGGAATTGTTTATTTTGGAGACACGTCCATGCCCAGTTCTCTAGGGCCCGGTGTTGGTGTTATTTCTTCAGCCTGTCAAACCAAATGTACATGGTGTGCCGTTCAATTGTTCGGCTGCTTCCAAGTTGGCTGACTGTGATTGACTGGCAATAAACTATGCTTTGCTTAACTGACAGATCATGGGCATTACATCAATGGAGAAATTCAGTCATTGGATTCATCATGAGACATATAATATATCTGCAAAGCAAATTATAAGAGTGGTAACTGCTTGATGGGGACGTTGTGGCTCGTGCTGGGTTATCATTACACATTATGTAAAGCTATTTGGTGGTTTTGCAACGTTTCATGTTGTATGGTCAAGACCTCATCCAGTAGACATCAGTGTATTGCAAGCAGCCAGAATGGGAGTGTGAGACACTGGGACAGCCAGCTCTTGTCTCGCCCTTTGCTGTTAGGGAGAGCTGCAGTCCCCACCCTCAATGATTGAAAAGAAAGAAATGCTGCCATAATTTTGACCCATTTAAATGTTGTCGGTCTCACTGGCTAGCGTCATCCAACCTGTTATCGTGACTCCAACAGCATTGATCTTCCTTGTCATGTTTAATGAGGTAAGTGAATGGAGAAGGGGGCGTTCAAAGAGCAGGCGGCGTGCAGGACCTGCTGTATCTCACAGTCAGATTGGTCGGGCTGATAGGTGAGGGTGAGGAAGAGCAGTGGCCCGGGATAAGGTCTCCCCTGGGAGGAGCTGACTGCATGTCTATGAGGTCCAAGGAAGGTTTTCAGAAAAACACCAATATCCTAGCTAAGTATTTTGTTTTAAGAACAATTTGTATGAAATGTCATGAAAACATTCATTCTTGTTTACTCAAACATTGTGGGTAATTGCTCACCAATGGATCCTCTGCAGTGAATGGGTGCCATCAGATTGATAGTCCAAACAGCTATTGCAATAATCCACAAGTAATCAACATGATTCCAGTCTATTGATGAAAGTCTTGTGAAGCAAAAAGCTGTGTATTTGCAATAAACAAATCCATCAAGACATTTTCATTTTAAATCAGCACTGCAGACCAAAACATGAATCCAAATTAATCACAAATTTTTGCTTCACAAGATGTTAACTGATGGACTGGAGACATGTTGATTGCTTTTGGATTAGTGTGATGTTTTTATCAGCATTTTTTACTCTTATTCTAGTGGCACCCATTCACTGTAAATTATTCATTGTTTATCAAGTGATGTAATGCTACATTTTTCAAAAAAAATTCTGATGAAGAAACAAACTCCTCTACATCTTGAAGGGCCATTGAAAGCGGAGTACATTTTCAGCAAATTTGTATTTTTGGGTGAAGTATTGGTATGAGGGAGTCTAGAAGAGAAAGAGAAAAAGAAAAGGAGAGAATGGGGATAAAGAAAATTAGACTTTGATATAAATGGCCAGGCGTTTTTTTATGTGCCTGCCTTCCCAGTCCGACTGTGTGTGCTCCAGGGCTCATAAAGCAGACCTTTGGCTGGGGACTTCAGGATTTAGGTCAGGACATGTTTGTAAGTGTTGCTTGAATGCACCGCCAGGCGGAACAGCACCCGGAGGACTCTTTAGTCTGTGATTTTTGCTTGCTGCTGGCGACATGAGTTTTTTCTTGCTTCCAGCTCAATCCTGTATGTGTCATTCGCAGCCCGTGTGATCATGGAGCAGAGAGGCTGCAGACATCTTGGCCTATTAAAAATGTAAATCATTCCATTCTGACTTCAGAACTTATCATCATACTACTATAATTCAGTTTGAGGGATCCGTCTTGGTGTTTTTGAGTGTTCGTTATAATAGAATATGATACTCGTGCACAAGCCTGTCAGGTGTGCTGTAGTTTCCAGATGAACAGAGTAACAGCATAGGGCATCAGACTAAACAAAGATCTAGGGAGTCATCTGCTCCATTTAGCAGTCAAATAAGTTACAAAATATAATTGTGTGATAAATAACTATAGTTTTAAAAAGTACTTACGTTTATTCAGTGCAGCTCCTTTGCCTTTTAACAGCAGTCATCTAACGTTACTAGTAGACTATAATGTGCTGTGGTTAAGGATTGCTTTAAGGCTCAGTAGTGTTTTTATCTTGTTTTTTTTTTAATGTATTACAACATCTGTGTTGTGAACGTACCTTTAATTAGCCTACATGTTGTCATTTGAACAACCAGTCAATAAATAGACTAATGTGACTCTCACAACCGTTTTCTGGTTCATTTCAAATCAGGCTAAAGCAAAAAATGACTCACAATTCAGCGATTCGAGATAACAGCAAGGGAGTCGCTGCCTGAGTGAATCTGATTCAAACAGATAACTCACCAGCGTAGCAAATCTTTTTGACTGATTCATTAAAAAGAACCAATTCATTTGTTCACGAATGGCTCTGGTGGCTCGCTGTTAGTGGAGCAAACAATATGGCTCGCAATGTAAATATAACGCTTCTTCAGTTGATGATATATGATGAAACTGCAAATTATCCTCATTTATTTTTACATCATTGTGGCAAATGTATATATTTTGTTGCATTTTTGAACAATTAGTCATAGTCTAAGCCCTGCAGCATTACAGTGTCAAATATTAGAAATGCTAAAGGCTGATTTACTGAAAGACCAACTTGTCCATGTAAATCATTTCTCAGTGCTGACACACACACACACACACACACACACACACACACACACACACGCACTCGCAGCATAAAAATTCTGGCTCTAATGTTTTGGAACTCTATTGGTTGGAATATGATGAATGGACTTGTCAGGTTTGGTCGCATTTGCGCAATAATTTGGCAATTTTTACAGCCATTTTGTACAACGGGAAGGAAGAGAAAGACAAGTTCCTATATGACTCCCTTCATCTTCTGCAGAAAGAAAAGTGTTCATTATCCACCATATGTCAGTGACTACTCTCTGAGGAGAACATTTGGAAGATAAGGCAGATAACTCAGGCATGCAGTGCAGCAACCTTACTCTTTAAACATGAAACACAGGTCCATAACTCTCCCTCAAGATAACGTCATCACACAGTTGGTAGTAGTAACTAGTGGGGCCAGTGTTATACGTCACTCTCGTGAGTTTTGGGTACCATAAAAGTCACTGAAATGTTCACGTTCGCCTGCTTTGGGTTGAAGATTATATTAAATGTAGCAGGTGTGTCTCACTCAGTAGGGCAAAGTTGGCAGAGAGATTTTTTTGTGCACTGCTCAAATAGCTAGACATCAAACCAAGGGTGCAATATAAAGGGTGCAATATAAACCTATTAGAGCCAAACTCCACATAAATATTTCCGGTCAAAACAGTTTTTTTCTTACACATATGGAGCTAAGTTACTTTCGCATTCAGCCAAGCATATAATGCTTTTTCCGCAGTGGATATGAGCGAGGGGTGAGAACCAGAAGGCGTAAGTGACATTTTTGGTGAAATGGATATATATATATATATATATATATATATGTATATATCAAATGAAAGCTCTTAATGAGCTCTTTCTACTGGCAAAAGTACTGTCATACATTAGTGTACAAATTTGTATTTTGAACAATGGAAATCAGTACACAAAGTAAGATCAAACTATGGTAACATTTTTGTTTAGGCTCTCCTGTAAAGTTGGTGAAATGTCACTTACACATTTCAGGTTCTCACCCCTCGTTATGTCCCTGACCTTGATGCTAATACCAGTGAACCTTTTTTTCAGTAGAATGTAATTATTAATCATTTAGACATTTTTTATTGCCAAATTTTCTAGAAAAATTTGTCTGCTTTAAATGGGTCATATGATGCGATTTCAAGTTTTCTTTCTCTTTGGTGTTACAAGCTGTTTTGCATAGATAATATCCATGAAGATGCAAAGACTAAAGTCTCTAAATCAAAGAGATATTCTATATAAAAGTTAAGACTCTGCCACCCCTTTCCTAAAATGGCTCATTCATGCCCCCACATGTCTACGTCATGGTGTGGGAAGATTTGCATAACACCACCCAAACGTATATGCAAAGAAAGAAGGCAGAACTATTATTCTCGCTGTAGTATTGTTGCTGCCGCCTCCACTGTGTGTTTCGTTGTGAAAGTGATAGTACTTTGTTCGGGCTTCCAAAAGAGGACACAACTAGAAATCAGTGGTTAAGTTGTATTTACAACACTGTTCCAGAACAGTTCAACACAAATATTAGAGTGTGTGCACTGTGCAGTACATTTTACGGAGGACTATTTCCTAAACCAGGAAGAGTAACGTTAGCCTACAATGCTGGCTTGCACAAAGGATGTTTATAAACTGGGGCAATTCCAACTTTGCAAGGACAGTCTGGCGCTTCGAACTCACAGCCTGTAATAACGATGCTGCTACTGACTATTCAAATGCAAGTTTTGAGCTGTGTAGAGTAGTGCTTGTTGTTTGTCGTTTCTCCGATCACAAATGCAGACATGGTAATGTTTACGCGTAAAAAGACAGTATACGTCATTATAATCAGTAATTATGTCCCCACTGGATGTAACAAATTCCTCCTTTATAATGGGTTTTATTGTTTTTCTGTCGTTGCGCCGGGACACAGCATTACAATTCGGTAAAGGGGCGTAACATTTCTGTCTCACGCTTGAGGTATTTGGCCTCAACGTACCTATGAGATATCGCCTTTGAGAGAACTTGCTTGTGTGACAACCAGCCCCACTCTGTCCTGTATGGTTTTTGACATTTCCTCCAAGTTAATATGATTATATAGCCAACCGAAGAAGATCTTAGATGAAAGATTTTCTGAGGCTTACCTAGTTAGATTTTGCGACATTAAAATTTGCAAGCCTCCATTACAGCATGATGAGGCGTACCACATGTTTGTACCTAGATGCCGAAGCATTTACTTCACAGCACCACTGGTTTCCAGAGATGAATACAAATTCAAAGACCAAGCTAAGAAAATTACAATAAATCTTCTGTTGTGGAAGTGAAAGTCAAGCCCATTTAGAAATAGACAGTGTGAGTCAAGAGTGTTCACATCTGTTACATGAATTAACAGAGCTGACTAAGCACCGCTGCCCCCACCATCTGCCCAACACCCTTGGTTAAATGAGCTGTAAACTGTTTTAAAAGGCTGTCTCCTGGTGTTTTCTGCCGCAAACGCAAAATACAGCAACGTCACACCAAACAACAGATTATAAACATTCTGTCAGCTGCCATTCCAGATATGTATTTTTTTACAAGTCTAAAAAATGGAGTTAGAAAACATTTGGGGTTGGTAATTTAAAAAATATATATTTTGAAAGAAGTCTCTCATGCTCACCAAGGCTATAATACTGTAAATTCGATACTCACCCCATGTTTTTCCAAACTCTTAAGACCATTTATCTTCGGAACACAAATTAAGATATTTTTGCTGAAGTCCGAGAGCTCTCTGATCCTGCATAGACAGCAACGCAACTGACACATTCAAGGCCCAGAAAGGTAGTAAGGACATTGTTAAAATAGTCCATTTAACATCAGTGGTTCAACCTTTATTTTATGAAGCTACGGGAATACCTTTTGTGTGCAAAGTAGGTCTGCACGATAAATCGCATGTGATTGTCAAGCACATTTCGTCAGTAAAGCCGGTTCTGTGATTAGTAGTTAATCTCCATCACGTGCATTCAGATGGAGCGGCATTTAATACACAGAGCCGTAGATCGCTGACAAGCTACACAATATCGCGTTCATAATCCCAGATTAATCGCATTCGATGAACGTGATATTTCATTTTTGTTTAAACTACTCCTTTAACATATTTTGATGCGATTCATCATCAACACATGATGATGAATCTTAATTTTCCGTCTTTTGTGTCTCATGATTCTTCAGAAATCATTCTTATATACTGATTAGGTACCAGTCTTGACACCAGTCTTTTGAACAGTAGTGTATTTTGTCACTATGAATGTGAAATAGTTCATCAGCTGGGGTGTTATGAAACTAACACAGCCATCCTGGCAGGAACACAATCTCTGGTGAGGATGGCGATGGCATGCCAGTCGTAACATGCTGGGAAATCACTCTTTATTAACGGGGATCAACTGATTTGAGTCGTTGGATGCCACAGTTCTCAATGTAGAACACTAGCCCTTATTTACATTTTGAAACTCAGCTTGCATCGCCAACTCATATGGCCTGAGGGTACTCTGCCATGAAACATTTTACCTAATGCCAAGAACTTTGGGAATTGTCGAGGAAACAGGTGCTTTCTTCCACAGCTGCCCTCTGCACAATCAGAGCTCTAGTGTGGGTCTCATTCATATGAATGGAGAGACTGACATTCTTCTGATTGGAATTTTGCTTAGGCCTCATAGGCATGCTGACTGAATGCCTGAAGTGTCACACATGACACTGCCAACACATGTCTGCATCGCTGGTTGTGTTCTGGTACTTTGGCAGATGGAGAATGATTTTTTTTATCCACAGGTCTCCAAATATGAATTCTTTAATTTGTAACATTTATGGAAGTCCACAGCTTTAAAAAAAAAAAAAAGCTGACAGACCCTTGCCAAGAAAAATAAAGGAGGTGTTAAGATTAGTTGAAGTCCATAAGGAGGATTTACTGATTTACTGACTGGCAGATGTTTTCTCCATTTACTGTATGCAATCTCTGTGGAAAATGCATAGAAATGGCAGCCTGCAAACTAAAAATAGTCTTCCAATTTCCACCTCCACCCACATGCTTAAACTTTCACCTGAGTAAAAAATGAAGGCCTGGAAATCTTGGACGTTGTTCCATCCGTTTACGTCTGTTGTTCAGAGAATGTTGTCATCGTAACTTCAAAAGACCTCAAGTACGTTTGTTATCGTTTATATCTTGGACGGAATCATGTGCTGTTCCCTAGATACACGGCCTCAAATTGATAACAGATTGCTTGGGATCCTGTTCTGTGCTGAGGGAGGGCACTGTGTTTTCTTTCTTTTTTAGGGGGTAAATGCTTGAGACAGTGTACATTTTGTTTGAATGAGAAATGAGCGTCTGCCCTGGGACAAGATTCAAAAGCCTGGGAATGAAATGGAATTGTAACTTTGCACCATTTAAATAGTTGGTGCAGAATGATTGAAGGAATAATTTATCCCCAATAAAATTTCTGTCATCATGCTAACCCACATTTCAGACCTATTTGATTTTCTGTCTTCTGTAGATCGCAAAAGGAAATGTTAGGCAGAATGTTCATGCTGCTTTTTACCATAGAGTGAAGTGGAGTGTTACCCGGGCACCATCAAAAATGAACATTTAATTCATTATTCACAAAGCCCTCCAATTACATTTGTGCAATTTAAATAGATGTATATTTAAACTTTAAAGTAGTAATTTACCCAAAAATGAATTGGACCGGTTGGCTACGGTGACCTCGGAATAAGAAAGAAAAAGACTAATATTAGCTTAGATGTCAATCTTCTTACAATGTAACCAGTACATCGTGTTTTATGGGAAGTGTTTCCGGTTCCGGTTGACCTGATTAATGCAGCCTAAGAATCCTTTAACTGTTTTGAATACTAGAAGTGTATTAGTGTGTTAAGTATACCCCAGGTTAAAGAGATGGGTCTTTAATCTAGATATAAACTGACAGAGTGTGTCTGCCTCCCGAACATTGTTAGGTAGATAGAAAAAGGATCTGCCACCGGCAGTTGATTTTGTTATTCTAGGTATTATCAAATGGCCAGAGTTTTGAGATCATAGCGGACGTGGAGGACTATAATGGGATAAGAGCTCGCTCAAGTACTGATGAGCTAAACCAATCAGGGCTTTATAAGTAATTAACAAGATTTTCAAATCTATACGATGTTTAATAGGGAGCCAGTGCAGTGTTGACAGAACCGGGCTAATGTGGTCATACTTTCTGATTCTAGTAAGAACTCTAGCTGCTGCATTTTGAACCATCTGTAGTTTGTTTATTAAGCGTGCAGAACAACCACCCAATAAAGCATTACAATAATCTAACCTTGAGGTCATAAACGCATTAATTAACATTTCTGCATTTGACATTGGTCTCAGTTTAGATATATTTTTAAGGTGAAAAAATTCAGTTTTACAAATGCTAGAAATGTGGCTGTCAAAGGAGAGATTGCTATCAAATAGCACACCTAGGTTCCTGACTGATGATGAAGAATCGACAGAGCAGCCATCACGTGTTAGACAGTGTTCTAGGCTATTAATTGTGGGGTTTTTAGGTCCATTAATTAACACCTCTGTTTTTTCAGAATTTAGTAGTAAGAAATTACTCGTCATCCAGTTTTTTATATCGACTTTGCATTCCACAAGCTTCTCAATTTGTTGTGTTTCACCAGGCCACAAAGAAATATAGAGCTGAGTATCATCAGCATAAGAGGTGAAGGCTAGCCCCGTGTTTCCTGATGATATTTATACGCCGCCCACCACGGGGCATGAAGGGAGACAGAAGCAGGTGGAGAACGACCAGCCAGGACAAAACGAGGAGCTCGTTCCTAAACGAGGGATCTGTAGCATGGTCACGTGTTTATAAGCACTGTAGTTTTAAAACAACCGATTTTAAGCCGTTGAAACTCAAATAACAGACCTATATGTGTGTGCCGTCTCTTTTTGTGTGAGAGGAGTGCACTTTTTATTTTTTGCAGATTTTGAACAATCACATAAACACACTTATATGCGTCTAAATCCCCGTCTTTGCATGTATCCTCTTAAACACAGCGATTTAGGTATTAAGAGAGAGTAAACGGCAGAAAGAGAAAACGCATAGCACACTGCTAGAAAATCTCTCTCTGCTCTTGCCTATATCACTTTTGTAACTTTAATGAGATTAAATAAAAAATAACAATAATAATGATTTAGTTATAATATGTATAGAATCTATACATAACACACGTTAATTATATCTATCATAGATAGATAGATAGATAGATAGATAGATAGATAGATATAATTAACACAGTGAAGACTAATTAATTTACACAATGTATGTAGTGTTTCTTATTTATTGTAGTATTTTGTCCTATTGCTTGCAATTAGTTTCTTATCCTTATTTCATCCCTGACTGTTTATTATCTTCAGTGAGGTTGAGTTTTTTTCTCTCTCTCTTTAGGCTTGTATAAGTTTGATATTGACATTGGTGACAAGGATTATGAAAATGATATGGTATCAAATCACAAAAAACAATCACTATATCGTGATATATATTGTTATCGTGATATAAAATTTGTCATATCGTGATATAAGATTTTGTTCATATCGCCAAGTTGTGCTTAAAGCCTGTCTTCTGAGAAATACTGAAAATATTGCTATAAATTGTGGCAACACCTCTCCCTTTGCCTTTTGGACATGGCTCATTTTTAGAACAGTAATCTTGGGTGGTAGACTTGTTTGAAATAATGTATTCATCTGGTTTTAGACAGATTTCTGTCAAAGAGAGCACATCTAGTTTATGATCATATCATTTACAAAAAGCACTTTCGTAGAAAGGGATATACATTTTTCACTTGTTGAACATCAATTAAGTTGTGACTCATAAATTGGTTTGGACTTTTTTGTATTTTCTAGTTCTGAGAACAGACACAGTCTCTATAGTGTGATATCTAGGTAAAAGAGTCCATGTGCTGAGAATTAACTGACTTCTGTGATGTGAGGTGGCTAGCAGATGGTCGGTTTAGCCAGTCTGTCTGCTTCCTGACCTGGGCTCCAGTTAGTCAAGTACGAACTCTAAGACTATGTGCCATATTTCTAGAGAGCGGCACCACTCCAGGAGGGATGAAGACCATCTCTTTTCAACAGGTCAGGTCTGCCCCAAAAACTAGTCCATTTGTCTATAAAACCTGTTATGTTATTCTGCGGGCACCACTTAGACATCCAGCCATTGAGTGACGACAGTCTGGTATGAGTCTCATCCCCCCGGTAAGCAGGGAGCGGGCCAGAGCATATTACAGTGTCTGACATCGTATTTGCAAGTTCACACACCTTTAACAATATTTTTTGTGATCTCCGACTTGCGAAGTTGAACATCATTAGTGCCGACATTGATAACAATCTTACTGAATTTACGTTTAGCATTAGCCAGCACTTTTAAATTTGCCAAGATGTCAGGCGCTCTGGCTCCCGGTAAACAATAGACTATGGTTGCCGGTGTCTCTATTTTCACATTCCGCACAATAGAATCGCTAATAACTAGAGCACTTTCATCAGCTTTCTCAGTGGGTGCGTCACTGAGTGGGGAGAAAATGTTTGATGTTTAGTTCGGAACAGAAGAGCAGTGTTTTGACCCGCGACTAGGCCACCGCACAGTCACCCAGTTGCCCTGCTGCATGGGCTCTAATGCTGGAACCGAACAATGTACAGGACTCCATGAGCTAGTCGCATCCAAAGCCATATCTATAGCCCTCACATTCTTACTATCCTCAACTTAAATTTGGATGCCTGTCTCTAGTTCTAAAATCTTCTCTGTCAGCCTAATTATTTCCCTGCATTTATCACATGTGAATCCCTCATTGCCGACAAATTGATATAAACTGTACATGTGGCAAACAGTGCAAACTAAAATAGCAGGAGAAGAAGCTATTACTCACCGTGACTGATGAATGATACCGACTTAATTTACCACTGTTGTTTGATGAACTCACGAAAAACGTAGCGAGAGAGAGAAATGAAACGCAGCGAGAAAAAATTAAACCGTAATAGATGCGAATAGAAACACAAATGACAAGCTAACCGGCTAACAAATGCTAACGTGCATCGCATGTGCTTTTAATTTATTTTTAGATTAAAAGCGAATGATCGAATTAGTCTGATTAGTTTGATACATAATATAAAAATATGGTGGGAATTAAGTTATATTTTACCTCTTAAACAAAAGAGAGTGAAAGTAAGATAGATATTCAACAGAGAAGCGAAGCTACACGGAGCTACAATCGCAAACTTCTCAGCAGCCAGTGCAAGTGAGAAGTATTCAAAGCCCAGAAATGTAGTAAAGACATCGTTAAAATAGTTCATGTGAAATCAGTGGTTCAACCATAATTTTACATAGCTATGAGAGTACTTTTTGTGCAAAAATAAATAAAAATAAAATAAAGATTTTATTCAACAATTTCTTCTCTTCTATGTCTGGCTTTGACACATTCACGAGAGTACCACAGCGCATGCATATTGTGGAATAAAGTTGTTATTTTTGTTTTCTTTGTGCACAAAAAGTATTCTCTTAGCTTCATAACTTTATGGTTGAACCACTAGTATCACATGGACTATTTTAATGATGTCCTTACTACCTTTCTGGGTCTTGAAAGTGTCAGTTGCGTTACGGTTTATTCAGGGTCAGAAAGCTCTTGGATTATCTTAATTTGTGTTCCAAAGAGGTCTTGCAGACTTGGAACAACATAAGGGTGAGTAATTAATGACAAAATTGTGAAAAATTGGGTGAACTATCCATTTAACTCGCAACTATCCATTTAACACCCATTTAACTCCAGCCACCCCTCCCACAGTCTGCTCTCTCTGCTGCCCTCAGGGAGACGTCTCCGCAGCATCCGATCCTGCACTAGCTGACTGAGGGACAGCTTTTTCCCTCAGGCTATCAGGCTAATGAACAGTCAGAACTAATTCACCCTACATCACACTCCCTCTCACAAAACATGCCATGCACTGCACTTTAACACAGTTCTACCGGACTACACGCACACACTGCACTAACACATCTGCTATCACTGGACACCATACAAAGCACACCCACGACATTGCATATGCGTAATCTGTTGCACCTTGCACAACTATCTGTTGCACAACCAATCTACTGTAAATTATAATCTGTTGCACCTTCACATATTACTATGCATAGATGTGGACATAATGCAGACGTGAACATATGGTGTATAATGTGTATTGGTGTATTGGTAACTATGTCTTTATAGTACACTGTGTGTACTGAGTATATGTATGTGTATTTTGCACATTGTCTTCTGTACAGTCTGTAAATATTTACTGTCCATATGTAAATGCTACTTTTTGTAACTTTTGGATTTGAACAGCTCCTGGATACCATTCACCTTCACTGTATGGAAAAGAGCAGCATGAACATAAAAAGCTCTGTTTATGTTCCATGGAAGAAAGAAATAGATTTTGTTTTTGACACTGTACTTTTCTGACAGACATTTTTGACTGTCATTATTTGGAGGTATGAGTTTTTTCCATAATATATAATATTCCATGGCTCCTAGAGATGAGCTGTTTTGACAGACGGGCTCTGTTCTTCTGAGGTATGGCAAAGTGACAGCCTCTATAGCAGGAATTGGCAAAAGATGAAAAAAGGATCAAGAGAAAGACAACGTACTGGTTTTAATGAAATGCTGGTATCAGCCAAGAAAGACTGACTGTGCAATCATATATCGCTTGTTTGATAGCTGTCAGCAAAATACTTTTTATAGCCTCTCTGCAAAGGTCTTAAGTAAAACGCCTTGAAGAGGCATATATAACATCAACCACACTGGCTTGTAAGGAATTTAGTGATATTTCAGTGAAAGATTTCATGTTGCATGAAGAGAACCTCGTTTGAAGACATATTATACTTCTCCTTTGTAGATATTTATTGTATAAAAGATGAAAATTTGAAGATGGTGTTGAGGAATTACTAACTAAAAGTTGAAGTGCTGCTATGTAGTATTATCGTGCCAGTAGTTAGGCAGTTTTTGTAATAATCTAGCTTTCCTGCTAATAGGCTAATTTCCCCAACGGTTTATGTGATAATCACAATCAATTTTAGTTTTTCCACTAATAAATACAATTTCTCCCGTAATTACATACATTTCTGATTTCATTTGAAGGCCACTTTATTCTGACCTCCTTGCATATCTGTTAGTGTATTTTCCACCTTCTTCATCAGTTGTTTTTTCCATTGTTTTCATCTATGTAGATCTTAAAAGCGGCAGCTCAACTTTGAGTGTTGCCACCTTGTGGATCCACCAAATAGTTTGGTCAGTTCTACTTCACATCTACTGTATAAACGACATTGTTACGTCTTACGTCCATAAATGTTCGTGTGGGAGTGCCTGTTTTTTTCTCTCTCTCCTGCTTGCTCTCTCTCTGTCCCTGTCAATCTCTTAGGCCACCTCCCTTGACTGCTGATTGGCTCTGGAAGCTGTCACTCATCATTAAGTGACATGACGCCGACCTATCCGCTGCCAGTAAAGTTTCCTCTGGCAGATAAAAGGACGCTGAAAGGAGTGAATGGAGATCTCTCTTTTGCTCTCTGTATTTGCTGTCACTTTACTCATTTTTGACTTGCTTTATTTGTTATTCGTTTATGCCAAAATCATTTGTGTTTTGTTCTGACATTCTTGATCCTTATAACCTTTTGATTTGCCATTCTGTTTGGTTAATCTGTTACTTTGTTACTCGGATGGCGTTGCTGATCTTTGATGAGCTTACGCACTATGACGTTACTCTTTACCAAGAGGAAGGCGGATAGGGAAGATGTCGTACTTCCATTGTGCAACATTTAGGTAACTCTTGTGTATAGAAACCCCAGGTAAGAGGTGAACGCCACCCCCTGTATGTTTTGTTTTATTAGTTGAGAGTAGGGAAGTATACGGCGCTTGGCGCTGAAGGTTTCTTTTCTTTTTCTTCCTTTAGTTAGGTTAGAGGTTTAAATAAGGTAGAATTAGTTTTGTTTCTTTCTTTCTTTTGGCGTCACTAGCGTCCCCTTTCTCTTGGGTTGATTTGGTTAGTTTTTCCTTTGTCTCTTTTCTGAGTTGTAAATATTTGTACATATTGGTTGTCTCTTTAAGTGACTGATACTTTTGTAAATATATTTTTGTAGTTATATGGATTCCTTTCACTTTGTATAATAAATCACTTTCGTTGGCAGTTTTTGTCCTTGCATTGTTTCTTGCCGCCTCCATCATTTTACAAATTTGCCACAATCTCAATGTTACTCCTTTTCCCCTAGACAAATCTTAAAAGGGTCGTAACATTTAATGGGGGCTCGTCCGGGATCCTCAATTAATCCCTAAAATTATGGAAATTGTGGTAATTTTGTAGATGTGTTGGTGACAAGAATGGACATTGCATTGTTTGGTGTATTGTGACAATATAGGACTTACTCATGCAGTGTGGTACTGTTATGCTTATTTGGTTATTCATTATGGAAGTGTTTAACTTGCAAGATTTTGTTACCAGTCCATCTGTAGAGCAGATTAATTTGTGCAGGAAGCAGGATTTATTGCAGATCGCAGACCATTTTCAGATTGTGGTAAGTAAACAGTCTCTTAAAAAAGAAATAAAACGAATTCTGATCTTGCGTTTGAATGAGTTGCAGGTGTTGCCTACATCAAATGTTGGGGGTGTTGAAACCGGCGGAGATGTTAACGTGGATGGTATGGTTCTGGCGCATTTCAGTTCTGGGGAGAAGGACAAGTGGAGTGGTGGAGCTGATGCTGACGCGGAGGTGGAGGCCGAAGCTAAGGCCGGCTTACCACCATTTGAGCCGTTTTCACCCAGTTCTGTTGATTCGCGGGAAGGCACGCGACTGAAGGTCCGCCTGGCCCGTTTGCATTATGAAGCGCAAGAGAGAACCCAGGTGCACCGAGCTGAACTGAACTTGCAGTTGGAAATACGCAAGCTAGAAATTGAGGCAGAGAAGCAGGTGAAGCTGAGGCAGCTTGAGCTAGATGCATCACAAATTGCTACTGGCTCAGCGGTACAGCTGAACACCGCTCAAGCCTCTTCTCCTCCTCCGCGGGTTGGTTTAGCCCCAGATGCCTTTGACGTGAGTAAACATATTGCACTCGTTCCTCAATTTAGAGAAACGGAAGTAGATTCTTACTTCAGTGCGTTTGAACGCATCGCAACTTCTCTTCGTTGGCCTAGGGAGGTCTGGTCTTTGCTTTTGCAATGTAGATTATTTGGTAAAGCGCAAGAAGTTTGTTCGACGTTATCGTTAGAAGAGAGTCTGAAATATGAGTCTGTGAAGTCTGCTATCCTGCGAGCATATGAGTTAGTTCCGGAGGCGTATCGACAACGTTTTAGGAAACACAAAAAGAGTCCTACACAAACATATGTGGAATTTGCTCGGGAGAAGGGAGCGTTGTTTGATAAATGGTGCACCGCCAGTAAAGTGAGTGAGTTTGACTCTTTAAGAGAGTTGATGTTGCTAGAGGAGTTTAAGGGATGTTTATCTGAACGCGTCGTAGTGTACCTTAATGAACAGAAGGTAACTACGTTATCGCACGCAGCTGTACTCGCAGACGAGTTTGTGTTAACTCACAAAAATGTTTTTTCTTCTGTACGTCCTGAAAAGTTACAGATTGACAGTTTACAATCTCACACGTCACGTTCAAGATTTAGCCCACCTCGTAATAAAGAGGAGCGTGAATGTTTTTATTGTCACAAGAAAGGGCATGTGATTGCTGATTGTTTGGCTTTGAAGCGCAAGCAGCAGCCACAACCAAAGAGTATGGGGTTTGTGAAAGCTTATAAGTCTGCGGTTACTGTGCATACTGAGGAAAGGGTTGATGAGAGTTATCGGCCCTTTGTGTCAAAAGGGTTAATATCTCTGTCTGGAAAAAGGGAGGACCAGGAAGAGGTAAAAATACTCAGGGACACTGGTGCCATGCAATCTTTTATTCTGGCAGGTAAAGTACAGGTGTCTGACATTACTTTCTGTGGTTCTAGTGTGATTGTGCAGGGAATTGAAATGGGTTGTGTGAAATTTCCGCTGCATCGTATGCACTTACAGAGCGAACTGTGTACTGGTTTCGTGAGAGTTGCTGCGTGTCCTTCACTCCCTGTGAAGGGTGTTGATTTTATTCTAGGAAATGACCTGGCGGGTGGAAAGGTAATGCCTGTTATTGAAGTTGTGGACGAACCAAATGTGTTTTGTGAGTTAGAGGTACTGTCTGAAACTTACCCTGATGTTTTCCCAGCCTGCGCCGTCACACGTGCTCAGTCGGCGCAGAGTAGGTGATGTAGTTGATCTGTCTAATTCATTCATGTTTCCACTGTTGGCTGGTGACGCATCACTGGGTATGAATATTGAAAAGAAAAACCGCTCAAAGACCGAAAACAAAGGTGTAGTTGTGTCTGATGCAGAGTTACTTAAATTACCTGTGTCACGTGAGAAAATTGTTGCTGCACAGAAAGAGGATAAAACACTTGTCACTCCTTTTAATTCTGTGGGTTCTCTTGATATAGCTGAGGGAAGGAAATTTGCTTATTTTATTGATGATGACTTACTGATGAGGAAATGGTGTTCTCATGCTGACAAGAATTTAGATTGGAATGTTGTTTATCAGATTGTGGTCCCGTTTTCCTATCGTCAACATGTCTTGTGCTTGGCTCATGATCACCAGCTTGCTGGTCATTTAGGAGTTACCAAGACCTATAATAGAATTTTAAGTCATTTCTTTTGGCCAGGATTAAAAAAAGATGTTGCTCATTACTGTCGTACGTGTCATACCTGTCAGATCGTTGGAAAGCCGAATCAGAGTATTCCACCTGCTCCTTTGAATCCTATACCTGCGATTGGAGAACCGTTCGAACATGTGATGGTAGACTGTTGGTCCACTACCAAAAACTAAGACGGGTAACCAGTTTTTACTAACTATCATGTGTGTGGCTACCAGATTTCCAGAGGCGATTCCGTTAAGAAAAATCACTGCGCCTGTTATCAGCAAAGCATTGGTGAGATTCTTTTCCACGTTTGGACTTCCAAAAGTAGTGCAAACCGATCAAGGTACGAATTTTCTATCGAAGCTTTTTAAACAAGTACTTGATTCACTGGAAATTTCTCATCGGATCTCAAGCGCGTACCATCCGCAGAGCCAGGGCGCACTTGAGCGTTTTCACCAAACACTTAAGTCAATGCTTAAGAAATATTGCAAGGATACTGCTAAAGATTGGGATGAGGGAGTTCCCTTAGTATTATTTGCTGTCAGAGAGACCGTTCAGGAATCTCTTGGTTTTAGTCCAGCCGAACTTGTGTTTGGACACCAAGTTAGAGGTCCCCTGAAAGTTCTCAAAGAACGGATTTTAGCACCCGTTTTAAATGCAAACACTAGTGTACTGGATTATGTGAGCCAGTTTCGAGATCGTCTTCATGCTGCTTGGTCGTTAGCTAGAGAATCGCTTGCAAGTGCTCAGAAAGACATGAAGAATAAATATGATAAAAAAGCGGTAGCGCGATCATTTCAAACTGGTGACGAAGTGCTTGTGTTGTTACCTGTCCCAGGATCATCTTTGTCTGCTCGTTTCTTTGGTCCCTATGTTGTGAAAAAGAGAATGAGTGAAACTGATTATATGTTGTACACACCTGATCGAAACGAAAAACCCGTGTTTGTCATCTAAACATGTTAAAAGCATATCATACTAGAGGGTCGTCAACGGCAAGTGCTGCGGAACAGACTGCAGGGCCCGCTGTCTCTCCTGTTGCAATAGCCGTGGATTTGGCGTCATCTCCTGGTATCTTGGATGTGTACACAGATGGTGTGGTGTTTCGCCATGCTTTTCAGCAGGGTGCAAGGTTAGCAAATTCAGAGATTTTAAAAGATCTTCACTCGTATCTTAATCATTTGACTGTGGATCAGAGAATAGACATTGTAAAATTACTTTCTGATTTTAAATGTCTGTTTGGTGATGTTCCTACACAAACTAATGTCTTGAAACACGATATTAATGTGAACGTAGCTCATCCTATTAAGCAACATGCTTACCGCGTAAACTCGATGAAAAGATCTGTTATGTATCAAGAGGTAGAGTATTTGCTGGAAAATGGTTTAGCCAATTCCAGTTGCAGTCCCTGGAGTTCTCCGTGCCTACTTGTTCCCAAATCCGATGGCACATTCAGATTCTGCACAGATTACCGTAAGGTAAATGCTGTGACTGTACCAGACAGTTACCCGTTGCCTAGAATGGAGGATTGTATAGATAACATTGGTTCTGCACGTTTTGTTACAAAGCTTGATATGCTAAAAGGATACTGGCAAGTTCCACTCACCTCACAAGCTTCAGAGATTTCAGCCTTTGTAACCCCAGATAATTTCCTCCAGTATACGGCAATGGCCTTTGGGCTTAGAAATGCCCCAGCAACTTTCCAGCGCCTCGTTAACATCGTTTTACATGATGTACCAAATTGTAATGCGTATCTTGATGATCTGGTGTTGTATTCGTTGAGTTGGACAGAACACATTTGCCTGTTGAGAACAGTGTTTGAACGACTTGTTAAAGCAAATTTGACACTTAACTTAGCAAAATGTGAATTCAGCAAAGCCACGGTCACTTACCTTGGCAAGGAGGTTGGTCAAGGCCAAGTGCGACCGGTAGAGGCCAAGGTCACGGCCATAGCAGAATTTCCGGTTCCTACCACCCGCAGAGAGTTGCGGAGGTTCTTGGGAATGGCAGGCTATTATCGTAGCTTCTGTAAGAATTTCTCGACCGTTGTGAGTCCTCTTACTTCACTGCTTAGCCCATCTATACATTACGAGTGGTCAGCTGAGAGTCAACATGCTTTTGAGTCAGTCAAAACTCTGATGTGTAATGCACCTGTTTTAATGGCATCTGACTGTGCTCGAAGTTTTAAACTGGAGGTTGATGCAAGCGCCGTGGGTGCTGGAGCTGTTCTTATTCAAGAGGATGCGAATGGAATAGAACATCCAATTAGTTATTATTCTCGTAAGTTTAACAAACCTCAGTTGAATTATTCAACTATTGAAAAAGAAGCTCTTCCTTTATTACTCGCAGTACAACACTTTGAAGTCTATCTTGGTTCCAGTAGTCTCCCGATTGTAGTGTATACGGATCACAATCCTCTTGTGTTTTTAACTCGAATGTATAATCACAATCAGCGTTTAATGCGTTGGGCTCTTATTGTCCAGAACTACAATCTAGAAATCAGACATAAGAAGGGTTCGGAAAATGTCTTAGCTGATGCTCTCTCGAGAGTGTAGTTTTTTTTTTTTTTTGCAAACGAGTTTGTTCTTAAGGGTGGGAGTGTTACGTCTTACGTCCATAAATGTTCGTGTGGGAGTGCCTGTTTTTTTCTCTCTCTCCTGCTTGCTCTCTCTCTGTCCCTGTCAATCTCTTAGGCCACCTCCCTTGACTGCTGATTGGCTCTGGAAGCTGTCACTCATCATTAAGTGACATGACGCTGACCTATCCGCTGCCAGTAAAGTTTCCTCTGGCAGATAAAAGGACGTTGAAAGGAGTGAATGGAGATCTCTCTTTTGCTCTCTGTATTTGCTGTCACTTTACTCATTTTTGACTTGCTTTATTTGTTATTCGTTTATGCCAAAATCATTTGTGTTTTGTTCTGACATTCTTGATCCTTATAACCTATTGATTTGCCATTCTGTTTGGTTAATCTGTTACTTTGTTACTCGGATGGCGTTGCTCTTTGATCTTTGATGAGCTTACGCACTATGACGTTTACTCTTTACCAAGAGGAAGGCGGATAGGGAAGATGTCGTGCGACTTCCATTGTGCAACATTTAGGTAACTCTTGTGTATAGAAACCCCAGGTAAGAGGTGAACGCCACCCCCTGTATGTTTTGTTTTATTAGTTGAGAGTAGGGAAGTATACGGCGCTTGGCGCTGAAGGTTTCTTTTCTTTTTCTTCCTTCTTTCTTTCTTTTGGCGTCACTAGCGTCCCCTTTCTCTTGGGTTGATTTGGTTAGTTTTTCCTTTGTCTCTTTTCTGAGTTGTAAATATTTGTACATATTGGTTGTCTCTTTAAGTGACTGATACTTTTGTAAATATATTTTTGTAGTTATATGGATTCCTTTCACTTTGTATAATAAATCACTTTTGTTGGCAGTTTTTGTCCTTGCATTGTTTCTTGCCGCCTCCATCATTTTACAGATTTGCCACAATCTCAATGTTACTCCTTTTCCCCTAGACAAATCTTAAAAGGGTCGTAACAGACCTGTTCAGTTAGCTACTATTTAGTTAAAAGCTACTTGACAGATACTTTAAATCACAAGTAGTTTGTACCTCAGGAAGCTATAGTTTCAAGTAGCCTTCCAACATTGCTCTTAAGTGCAAAACATTTTATGCCAAGTCTTTTATCTTTCCCTTCAGCACTAACCGGGATTTTTGGGATCCAACTGAATGTCCCATTGGGCATGACCATCTGACTGGTGCGTGTTGGCCAGCCTTGAGCCCTGCAAACGTAATGCTGTTTGTAATGAGAAATACAAACAAAGGACAGCAGTGAGGCATGACAAGTATGTGTTTCTGTTGGAGGGAGCCCCTCACAAGAAAATACAAAGGAAAGAAGAAAAAAAAGAGAAGTCTAGGCAGAACCATGTCCAGAAGGAGATCTCAGCTGGGCTCGGCACAAGACTAATGTTTTGATATATAGGCTGCACCAATGCCAGGCCTCCACCGATAGTCCCCTGACAGGTCACTCTCTCGCTTTCATTCCTCTTACTCTCTCCCTTGAAACGCCAGAAAGTGTTTGCTCAGGTGGATGGTGACACAGTTAGAAGTGAAGCATGCTCCGCCATCTCCCCGTGCACAGCCAAAAGTTGTGTCATGCAGGGAAGGTAAGCTCCCGGCCCCTTCACACAGTGGGTGGGAGAGAAGCAGGAAGCTGCAACACAAATACAGGCCAAAGAGATGGTGAAAGATAAAGGAGAGACGAGGTGCGAAGGGAGAAAGAGAGTGAGGAAAGAGGAGGAAATAAGCAAAGGAGGTGAAAAGATGGAGAGTATGTATACACACTAAAAAGTCGAAAATTAGGGGGACGAAAAGCGAGAGGTGGGCGACCACCCGTTTATATAATGAGCGCGGGGGCCGGGTTATGGATTTGAAAGTTTATGGTCTGTGGAACTCGCCTTGAAACGGCACAGTTCTCCGTTTATTTTATCATGCCATGCCGTCTCAGAACCTCTGTCAGGAATTCTCATTTCGTGAAGACTAATCACAGTCTAAACACGACATCTGAGTCAATAGGCAACCCCACTGTATCGTTTACTTTTGCTTCCAAACAATCCAGACAGCAGTTTGAGATGGAATTTTGCCCCTGGGCTGTTTATTTTTTGAGAATAAAAACTGGCACAAAAAAAAAACGGGAAATCAGATGCCATTGATACTTTTGAACACGAGTTTGGTATAAAGTTAGTTTTGGTTTTGAGTTTTATTAAAGGATGATATATCATTTTATATTTCCTTCCTACATGCGATTTGAAACCTGTATTTTGTCCTGTGAAACATGAATATAGAATAATTATTCAGCTCTTGTCAAAACCATATGTGATGTGCCATAATCCAAAAAGTATAATTTTGGACCTAAATTTATCCATAGAGCAATAACTTTGTGTGAAAAACAGGCCAATATACAACATTTATGGTATACTTTTTCCAATAAACTCAAAACATATTCATGCAGCTCTGATGTCACTATTTCAGGATAAAAACTATGCTAAAAACTATAGTAATTCAAAATACTTTACCAGCATGACACGATAAATGTAAAATGACTGTGATTTGTGTTAAAGCATTTATTGAACTGTCTGATCTGTATGGCCAGGTGTGTTGGTCAGGACTATATATCTACAGTTTTCAAAAAGGTTCTTTATTGGCATCTATAGTTCCACGAAGAACCTTTAACACTCATGGAAAATGTTCATTGCTCAAAAGGTTCTTTATTGTGGAAAATGGTTCTTCACACTAATAAAAAAAAGTTTTTTGAACAACTGTTCACTGATAGGTTCCTTTAAATTTAATTTTTGGCATCACAGCACAAATCCTTTTTTGGAACCTTTATTGTACAGAAAAAGCTTCAATTTGTCATGAACAAAATCCTAATGCACTCCCTTTGTTAGCAAACCATGAACAGACGATATATCTCTTAAAAATGGATGGCAAATAAAAATATGCAACAACAAGCTCCAAAAAGGGAGAGGTAAATGATTACTTTAATTAGTTTAATTCTAGAAACAAACTCAGCATGTGTTTGTTTTGCATTTATATGCATATTTCCAAATGTCCAAGACCAAATAACTATAAAACATCCAAAAGGTGATGTAAAGGAAAAATAAATCCTTCCTTTAATCAGCTGTTAATGATGGCAATGGGGCATGATGAGCTTCCAGATCTTTGTTCAGCAAACCCAACTAATTGCTCAACTGTAATTAACGAGCTCTGATTAGCACATCCTGATGATATGACAGATCGATAACACACATGACTGATAGTAAACAGCACACTCAAACTCTCACAAAACTCGCTGTGAAACATAACAGACCTGGAGACGTGTTTAGATGTTCCTAAATGACACTTGCCCAAAGTTAGTGTTGATTTACAAGATGACGGTATATTTTAACAGCAGTTCCCTCTGAGGTGTAATAGGTTGTCTGAAAAAGCAGAGGCAGGAAATGAAGGCTGCTATCAATGAGAACGCTTCACATCTGGATGCAATTATTTGCCCTCGTTCTTTTTTGGCAAGTGATAAAAGATTTAGCCATGCAGCTCTGACATAAACTTTTCAAGACAAAAACAATGCTCAGAAAAAGTGTACAGTAATTCAAAGTACTTTGGCAGCATGACAAAATAAAAGTAAAATGATTGTGATATATTTTAATGTTGGGCGCTTTCAGAGGGGGTCTATTATTAAAATCTTTAATCGGTATGACTGTGGGTTTTGGGTGAAGACTTTACGTTTGAATATACATAATATTAGTGATTTTACTGCAATATATGATTCTGAATATGAAAAATTGTTACACCTTAAAACCCATTTTGAATCTAAATCATTTTGACAAGATCTGTTATTCAGTGAAAGAAATACGTTTAGAATAGCAAAGTAGAGAGTGTTTTAACTGGAACAATGGATGCTATATTTTAGACATTGGGTTTCAAACACCATTGTACCCCATTGATTGTTTTTTTTATGCAATGTGTTTTTAATTGCACAAACATTTTTCAAAATATTGAGTTTGTGTTCCAAAGAATAAACAAAGTCATGAGGTTGAGTAATGCTGCTGATGCAATTTTAAGTAAAAATATTTTTACAGAATTTTTGAAAAATTTTCCAGGATTTATTTTATTTTTAATTTATGATTTGGAAATTTTATCGAAATGTATTGAAATTTTCTGTCCATTTGCAACCCTAGACATAATGACAATTATATATTTGCATTGCTCACAGCACCCTGAAAACAAAACAAAACAAAATGATTTGTTGACACAAAAAGAAAACCCAAGCAATATTTAAAAAATATATTTAGAGTTTAAACTTTAAATTAGATTAATTTAAATATATGTAACTTTGCTGAGTACAAAATGAAAGCAAATTTCAACATTGTAATGTTCAAAACTTATGCATTTCATAAGTTGCATATTTAAATGAACTACTTTATATGCATTCCTTTTTAAAGACGACTTTTTAATGTAAATGTGTCCTAAAACTGAATGTTAGGTATTAAATATAGACTGAAATATTTTTGAGTGCAGTTTACATGCCTTTAAGTTGAGGTTTGCAGACTTTGCTTGCTTGCTATAAATTGCAAAATTATGCAACAAAGAGGTATACAAATAAAAGTTAGGGCAGAGATCTTGGAGTATGAACTCATACTGAATCTGTGAGCAACAGAAAGCTCCTCCAAATTTCTTGTGACATGCTGCAATGGCAATATTAGATGGGTTTGTTCAGACCGGAGGGTGAGGTGGACTGAAGTAAAGGCGACTGACCTTGGTGATTACACCTCATATTATTGTTCCTGTCATCTGTTTTCATTGGCCCCGGGGATGGTAGCCATGGCAACGTCACATAGCAGGCCAATCGGCGGTGACCCCGCCGTCCTTTGCATTTCCTGGTGTGCCCGTGATGAAGGGAGGCTCTTCCAGGGGCAAGGATCTCCGTGATGAGGCCGGGTCTCTATTTCGGCTCCAGGTCCCAAAACCTTTCATTCCCCCCCTTCCCCCCCAGAACTGTTCAATCACAACTCAGCTCCTGCCTGATTAGACTTATATTGTTTAAGTTCTGTGACCGAGCTGCTTAATTGAATGATTACCTAAATTGGCCTATGTGTCACTCAGAGCTGGAGAAGGGTCCTGTCAGGGCCCATGACTTGGGCCTCTGCTTGATGTGCTGTTTGATTATGCTGGCCAGAGAGCCTGACCAGTCTGTGTTATTTCTGGGATGATGTTTCTCTGAGCCATCATGTGGGAGCAGGAATCCAGATTTGAATAATTCAGATTTTGCTTGGGCAGGTGGTCTGTGGCTCCCTTAAGGTAAATATCTTGGCACAGCTTAAGCACTTGCTGTTTTTGTATCCAGTACTTACTGCATTTCCATCCTTTTGACAAAGTAATATTTTATCTCCATGATGTAGCTTGATTGTTTGCTCTGTCTGTCTGTTGATCATGTGGAGCAAGAATCCAGATTTGAATAATTCAGATTTTGCTTGGGCAGGTGGTCTGTGGCTTTAAGGTAAATATCTTGGCACAGCTTAAGCACTTGCTGTTTTGTATCCAGTACTTACTGCATTTCCATCATTTTGACAAAGTAATATTTTATCTCCATGATGAAGCTTGATTGTTTGCTCTGTCTGTCTGTCTGTCTTTCTGTGTGTGTGTGTGTGTGTGTGTGTGTGTGTGTGTGTGTGTGTGTGTGTGTGTGTGCGCGCATGTTTATGTGGTTTATGAGGACACACATTTGTATAATGACATGGGTATGACACAGGTATTACAAGGAGAAGGTGATTTATGAGGACATTTTCAGTGTCCCCATAATTCAAAAGGTTTATAAATCATACAGAATTAGTTTTTTTGAGAAAGTAAAAATGCACAAAGTTTCCTGCGAGGGCTAAGTTGAGGTGAAGGGTAGGTGTAGGATGATAGAAAATACGGGTTGTACAGTATAAAAACCATTATACCTTTGGAGAGTCCCCGTTTACCATAAAAAAACAACGTGTGCGTGTGCGTGTGCGTGCGTGCGTGCGTGTGCGTGTGCGTGCGTGCGTGCGTGCGTGTGTGTGTGTGTGTGTGTGTGTGTGTGTAAAGAATAAAGAATTATTGCAGAATGTGGGTAAGTGATAAATAAGTGTATCTATGACAATCAAAATGGAACATCTAGTTTAAACTCTAGTTTGAAACACCTAAAAAAATCTATTTTTATTTGTGTTGGTTTTATTCAGTTTTGGGGGGAAATTTAATATTTTAATACCATATTCAAGAAAGGTTTCAGCTGAATGATTTAAAAAATGCACTGGTGTGATGATCAAGTAAAAAGCAATAACATTTGCCAACTTCAGTAATTTCCTTTCACATCTTAATTGTATTTTTTAAATAAAATAATAATAATGTTAATAATTATCAATTATTAACATTATTATTATTTTATATATAAAAAATAATGTTAATAATTATGAATTCATAAATATGAGTTACGAGGTAAACCATTTGACATTTTTACAATGTGAACAAACATTGATGTCATAAAGAGGTCAAATGATCTGATAATTGAAGAGACTTTTGACCATGTTGGTTGGACCACATGACGTTATTTGTAATAGTTGCATATTATTGCTCTTTTATTGGTTTTAATTGCTTCGGTTGTCATAATTTGTAAGTCATGACACTTTGGATAAAAGTGTCTGCCAAATGACTAAATTTAAATGTAATAAGCAGTTTTATTTTTTAATAAGCAGAAATAATAAAATATTATACCGAAATGGGTTATGTTTTTCCCCCAGATATTGTCGTTCTTTTAATGAGCCCCCCATTATGATACCAAAACAGTTGACCTCGTGATTCGAAATAACATTAAAATAAATTTAAATTCAGAAATTCATAATAAAATGCATAATGTAATGTAATGTAAAACGCAATATGTATAAATGGCATCTTTAATGGTATTGTTTTTAATAAATTAACAAATAAATTAGGTAAATATACCAAATGTTCCTTTGAAGAAAACTTCAGTTTCACTATTTTTTTTCATGCATAAATGCATGCATAATGATATTTTTGTGAAAAAAAATCATAGTCTATTGTTTACTCATGTAAAAAAAAAATCATACTGAGACATGTTTAAGAATAAAGCAGTGAGAATAGCATGGGTGGAAAATCACACTGTAAGTCATATGGGTGTTATGTAACTACTGGGTGGAAACTTTTAACTGTCATCTAGTATACTATTGGACTGATCGATTTGTGTAGGGACTGCATTCCTTACACTGATACAGTTGATGTATGAACTGGGAGCCATTACGGTGACTTTGGGAATGAAACCAAGAGAGTCTGCAAATGTTCACCTTATCGGAAGAAAAAGGGTTGAAATGTGAAACAACATGGGAAACATAAGCAGTAAACGTTTGTTTGTGTATGATATATATACAGAATATAATGTATTGAAATAAATGTATGTGCACTAGTATCAGTACCAGATGTCAAAAGTTAAAAATATATACTTCGCCGAGCTAAATAAATTGCATGAAAACCGAACCTTTGTTTCCTGTCGGGGGGTGGGGAGAGTAAGCATTATTTACAAAAGCGCACAAATATTTGATCACCCCAGGCAGGGGGTCTGAGTGTTGTAATGACCCAGTCGGCAGGCTGCAGCCTGTTTATGAACACAGTATTGAAATGCCATTGAGCCCCTTGGGTCAGCCTTTGAAATGAACCAGATAAGATAATTGGCCCTAATAGAATCCAGAAACAGCTGGTGCAGCAAGGCTTTCCCCAGGACCTTTCTCACTTTTTTGGTTTTCCTTTTATTATTTTTTCTGTCCCTCTTGAGTTTGCTTTTGTGAGGCGTGTGGAAGTCGCTTCTTAATTTAAACCAGGCCCGGTTCTGCCAGACCCTGGAGTCTGCAGCTCGCAGACCTTTTGAAGTCGTGAAAGTGTTCGGAGTGCAGTTGGCCTTCTAATTTGGTTGCCGTGGTTACTCTAATTTGCGCACTTTAATGCTGACTTTATTATGAAGGAAAGCAGTCATTATATGCGCCTTGGGCATTTGTGTGGTTTTGGCCCAGTGTCAAAGGTCACCCCAGTTTAATCTGAGATTTTGAGAGCTGCATCGCCAAATCGCATCCGTCACAGAAGCAAAAGTAATGTACTAGTCCAAAACGCTTGATTGTGATCAGGCAACTACTTTTAAAAGATGCAAAGGTTCATGGGAACAAAGTGGAAAGAGTCCAAGGGCTTTTTTCTTTCCTCAGGTGGAAGTTTTAACTTGCATGTGAACAATATATGCAACAAAACAGTCACTAAACTCTACTACTTTGTGTTTATCGGTCAAGGGTAGGCGCTCATTATTTTGTTATATCTGTTTAATATTTTAAAAACGCATTAAAAAAAAAAAAAAAATGTTTTTCGAGGGAATATCGTGAAATTATCACAAGATACCGATACTGTTCTGATATATTATAAATATATAATATATTATAAATATATTTTATTATATAATAAAATATATTTTATTTTATTTTGATATTTTAATTGAATGTGATTATTTATTTAATGTTATTTATATATTGTTATTCATGAAAAAACTATATATATTAATTTATATGTTAAAATTTTAGAGGATTTCAAGACATTTTGATTTTAGAGGATTTTAGAAGTCTTTACATCAAAATTAAAAATACATTCTTAGAAAAAAGAATAAAGTAGTTTGGCTTCATCTTTTATCTTTCTTTCTTAGAACAAAATTAACAAAACTAAGTCACTGCTTATTAATATTTGGAAAATTTTTGTTCGTAAAACCAAATTGTTCAATCAACATGCAGAAATATGGAAAAGAAAACAGGAAATGACATCATAATGAGAACAGTTGCGGATCCTTAAGACTGTCGACATCAATTGATAATTTGATATTTTCTTGACAAGGCAAGCTTAGTTCAGGTTTAATGTGTGTCTCCCCCAAAACGTAATAATATTTTTTAATAAATAGTTCATGATTTGTAATTAAAAAAAATCTAAGAAAAATGTGCCAAATGCACCAAATGTTCTCTTTATGTGAAAGATCTGGACTCGTCTGACTCTAGAACACTTTTCCACTTTGAAACATTTTAAATGAGCCTTGGCCCACAGGACATGATGGCACTTCTGGACCATGGCTTTCTTTTTGAATGATAGATCTTTAGTTGGCATCTGCAGATGGCACAGGGGACTGTGTTTACCGACACTGGTTTCTGGAAGTATTCCTGGGCCCATTTAGTAATGTCAATGACAGAGTCATGCCGATGAGTGATGCGTTACATTTCACTTCTAGTTATATTACATTTCACTTCTAGTTATACCCTGTATAATTTATTATGTGACAAATAAAGAAACCTTGACCTTGAGTGTCGTCTGAGGGCCCGAAGACCATGGGCATCCAACAAAGGTCTTCGGCCTTGTCCCTTATGCACAGAGATTTTTCCAGTTTCTCAGAATTTTTGAATGATGTTATGCACCGTAGATGATGAGATTTACAAAGCCTTTGGAATTTGACATTGAGTAACGTTGTTTTTATTCCACAAGTATTCCACAATCTTTTTTATGCACTCTTTCACAGATTGGAGACTCTTCCTCTCCAAGACATCCCTTTTATAGCTAATCATATTACAGACCTGATGTCAATTAACTTAATTAGTTGCTAGATGTTCTCCCAGCTTAATCTTTTCAAAATGTCTTGCTTTTTCAGCCCTTTGTTGCCCCTGTGCCAACTTTTTGAGACCTGTAGCAGGCATCAAGTTTTAAATGAGCTCATTTAGTGGATAAAAGTGTAAAATGTCTCAGTTTAAACATTTGTTATGTTCTCTTTGTTCCATTGTGAATAAAATATTGGCTCATGTGATTTAGAAAGTCTTTTAGTTTTCATTTTGTTAAAATTAAGAAAACGCCCCAACATTTCCGGAATTCATGTTGTATGTGTATATATATATATATATATATATATATATATAATTTTTTTAATAATAATTTCTTGAAAATATTGTAAAATCTTACCCGATAACTGCCTGATTGGAATGATTGTTTTGGCTTAGCGCTGAAGTACATATTTATCTTAAAATCGTAACTACAAAATAATTGCATATGAAGGCAACTGCAGCTTCATTGTGTAATATATGCATTATTATCTGAAATCAATGCTTTCTTTATATATCTTTCGAATCTAAGCTCACAATTTAAATATAACTCTTCAATCAATCTTTGTACACATAATGCAGCTTTACAATGTTAGTGAAATGGTGAGGAAGGAGGATGAAATGGCGTATTGGAATGGAGTTTTCCTTCAAGCCTGGTAGTTTGCACTCATCCACAGCCCATGAAGAGTTAATGTGGTGTGTCGCAGGGAAAAGGCAATAATTACTGTCCCATGCCACTGCGCAGTTCAGATCGCTCCACACTGGGGTGAAGACCACACTTTACGTTAATGTCCACATTCTTGGGCAGGCTAATCAACACGATCAATGGTGCCAGACAGTTGAGCTTTAAAACAGCGTTACGTTCTGCCATGCCTCTTCTACCCAGTTTCCCCACAGCATAGTTTCATCTTATCAGACATGTGGTATGTGCAGTCGAAAAATAGTCAGGCTTTCAGGCAGATTTAACATGTTGATTTCAGGCACAATGTCGTAATGAGCTGCTGTTTACCTAATGGACCTGCTTTATTCTCAGTGAGTGATGCAATTTTAACAATTTTCGAGGATTTTTCATGCATTAACAAAGCTGCGATCAAAAAGCTTTCATCATTTTTTAAATATTGGTTCCAAAAAGGGATTTTCAAAGTGATTCCATATAAGACATATTTTGGGTTACAAAAATAATATTTTTGTGAATATTTCCATTCTTTTCTTACTGAGAAGAATAGCTAAAGAGAGTATTCTGGAATAGTTTATGGAATATTACAGGTTCAATGCAACTTAAGCTCAAGCATTTGTGGTATACATTTACATTTATGCATTTATCAGACGCTTTTATCCAAAGCGACTTACAGTACATTCAGGTTATACATTTTTTTGTCAGTACATGTGTTCCCTGGGAATCGAACCCACAACCTTTGCGCTGCTAACGCAATGCTCTAACCACTGAGCCACAGGAACAGGTATAATATTGATTATCATCAAAAAATTCATTTTCTGTAATATAGGCAAAAATCTAATATAGACAAAAATCAAGGACTTGCATTCATTTATTGTTAAAACTTGTATAATATTTGAGTTGTAAATGTTAATGGTTGTTTTAACCAGCACAGCTGTTTCCAGTATTGATAATCCTAAGAAATGCAGACGTTGAAGGATCATGTGACACTGAAGACTGGAGTCTGTTGGCTGCTGAAAATTCAATTTTGCCATCACAAGAGTCATTTTACATTGTAAAAATATTTCACAATTGTACTGCTTTTTATTTATTTTTAACAATTTAACAAATTAGATCATCCTTGGTGGATATTGGAGACTTTTTTCAAAAACTACACAGAAAAGGGAAGCATTTTTCCCCACACTAAAGTCATGGCATTACAATATTATGATAGTGTTTCCTTCTTGTGGCTACACTATTAAAACGTTTACTGATTGGCCCATTCACTTTGAATTGTGAGATTCTTTTTTTTTTTTTCAAGAAAAGGAGGGACAAGGGAATTTTTGTGGTAATCAACATTGTCTCAACTGCTATCCATTGAGCTTAACTTGTATTAAATCCTAAATATTCCTTAAAGTTCTAAACGAGTATTTCCTGCCTGTAGAAATGTCACTCCACCAGGCTTCAAGCTGAGAGAAAGAGTCAAAGGCAACCCCGGGGTTGACCAAACATAAGGCAGGCTGACCAGATCCCAACAGCGAATGTGTAACTCAAAACCTGCGAGCATGCCGTGGGATGCTTTGAACTTGATTTAGTACCCGGGTCAAAAGCGACTTGGTTTGCCTCGCTGCAGGTTGGAGCCAGAGCCCTGGGGACGCCAGTACCTTAAGTCATTGCTTGATATCATCCTCCATGTTACGACAAAAACACGTGAGATTAACTAACAAGGTGTCCTGTAGAGATCACTCAGACCTTAGATATAGCACTTATAAATACTATTAGTCCCGTTTAGGCTGGCTTATATGTGACCCTGGACCACAAAACCAGTCATAAGAGTCAATTGTTTGGAATTGAGATTTATACATCATAAATAATAAATAAGATTTGCATTGATGTATGTTTTTTTTTATGATAGGACAATATTTGGTCGAGATACAACCTTTTGAAAATCTGGAATCTGAGGGAGCAAAAAAATCTAAATACTGAGAAAATCGCCTTTAAAGTCCAAATGAAGTTCTTGGCAATGCATATTACTTATCAAATATTACGTTTTTACATTAAGTTTTAAGAAATTTACAAAATATCTTCATGGAACATGATCTTTATTTAATTTCCTAATGACGTTTGGCATGAAATGTAAATCTGTAATTTTGACCCTTACAGTGTATTTTTGGCTATTGTTACAAATATACCCCAGCAACTTAAGACTTGTTTTGTGGTCCAGGTTCACATATGTAATAAAAATCATATTTTCAGCATTACCAAATTGCAGTTAAAATTCCAATGTCATTGCAGGATTTTTGGGAAACTACATCAAAGGTCTGTTGAGAATAAGAAACAGAACCACCTTGTGCGCTGATCACATCAAAACATCCTGTTCTATTCGATTCGTCACCTTTTCCTCTGAACTGAATCATGAAAAACATTTTCAGTTCTTAGAACTCATTGGTTTGGAGAGATTTCATCTAATCTATCTCATGCCCAATAGTTTATTGTACATTCGATTAACAGATATCCAAACCAGCACACAGAATGTTTGTTCCGTAATAACAACTTTATTGCCTGGACAACAGAATATCATAATTGCCAGGACAAGTTGTCACAGGTGTTTTATATGTTTTGTAATGTTATACAGTTAATTTAGTTGGCCATAAAAGTTTGATTATGTTAGTTTTTACATACAAACATGCAAAATATGTACAATTGGAACCTTGTATTAAGCTGTTTCATGTTAGTTTGTCACAACTTAGTGTAAAAAATATGGCTCGCTATTGTGGATTTTTTAGTTTTCTAGCCAATGTATGTGTATAGAAAATGACTTTAAAAAATAAACCTAGCCTTAAAAATATTCACATGACAAAACCGGCTCTAATCTTTTATTTTCCAACTTATCTTATTTTTGTACTTTTGTCTTTTGCGATGAAAATTTTGACGTGCTTCTCTGATTAGTGAATCTTATGTTATGAACTGACATCAGATGGACTGAAACGTGACACCTTTGAATCATATATGAATTATAATAACAGTCACCCTGCTGGGAAGTGAACTGAGTCAGATTGAGTCATCTTCATCAGACCCGATGCTGACGAACAGACGGATTCTCTCTGTACAACCACAGCATCAGGAAAAATCTAGTCACTAAAAACTTTGAAATAAAAAATGTAGTTTTATATATCTAAATACTAAAGCATCCTATTAGTTTTTGTAAAGTATATTTTGAGAAATAATCTTATCCATAACATGCTGCAACTTCTAATGGTCAATTAGATATGACACATTTACTTCACACATATATGCAAACAACCTTTAGAGAAAAAGATTTTATGCTTTTTCAAATTTTAGCCACAACTATTGCCAACATGCAACGTTTAAATAAAATTGCAGCAATAAAAACACCATTATATGATTTGTTTAAAGTTAAGACTTACCTAAAGCAATATCAGATATAATTTTTGTATCATATCAACCACACAACTTATATGAAGGCATGTTAATAAGGCTAGATAAGACTGACATGCAGTTAAAAATCCAGCCATTACTTTTTGATGTGATATTTCATTTTTATTAGCATCTTTTAGATTTGAAGATAGTTTCCTGTTGTGTGAGCTCTAAATAAGAATACAAATCTCTAGCTACCTAATTTTAAAATAAAACCATGAAATGTGAAACGATTAGCATTTTTTTGCCAAAACATGATTGGGATGCAGAGGTTAAATGAAAATGACCCTCCTGTTTTGACCTCAAGGCTGTTGTTAGCCCCAGTTACGCTTCCTGACATGCGGAGGAAGGAGAAGGGGAATCATTGTAATGGCCAAGAAACAACACATCACTTATCTTCCTCATATAGTGGTGAAAATAGGCCTGTGTTTGAGAGCTCCCGTGGGCTCCAGGTTAATGACTCTGTGGAGCTTAGTAGCTGTTCAGGAGCCGACCCCATAGGAGGGCGAGTGGGGGTGTCATTAGGGTGATCGCCCCTGGGCCGGAGAAAGTGACGTAGGCCACTTGACTGCTAAGAGCATCAGTCACACATTGTCGAATTCTCGATGTATGAAAAGATTCCTTAGTACTGAACATTTGAAGCTAAAAGACCATGAGGTCTTTAAAGACGAGCCAATCATAACATACCTAAGGGTTCACTTTTTGCTCCAGTAAATGATTCTGGAAAAGTGCATTAATTTGACATCTATGGATATTAACAAAGTGCTCTGTGGAAGCTTTAAGATGTCTGAAAGGACTTGTGTTTATTTATCGGGGCCGTCAGAAAATTGGCTATTGTAATGAGTAATGAGTAAGTCTTCGTGAAGTTCTCTTTTCGTTTGCCTGACAATGGCATTCTTTCATGCCAGAGCCGCAAGTTGTATTATCCATTTAGCAGTATGTTCGCTATATAGTCGCTAGATATTCTCCTTCATAACAGGTTGGATCCAGATGAGGTATTTTACTGCCAAACAGGAGAACAAAAGAGTTTCCCGGAGCAATATGGTGTTACGTGATACAATATGAGCTGCTTATTACATTTTCAGAATCTTTGTCTTGGGAACGTATTTTCTTTATCATGAACAAAACGTAGTCACTAAAATACCGATTGACTGAAAAACCAAAAGCAGAATAACAGAACTTGAGTAAATCAATAATACATTGATGTCATCAAAGTAATAATCCTGTCATCATTTACTCACCCTCATGCCGTTCCGTGGAACACTAATGAAGATCAGACAAATATTACATTTGAAATGTTTTGTTCATACAATGAAAATCAATGGGGTCCAAATGTTGTCTAATTACTAGTTAAGTCTTATAATATGATTTTATAGGTTTTATGTTACTGATATTTAAATATGTCACCATATTTAAACTCAAAATGGTGTAGCAATAATTTTCATTCAGGAATTATTATAAAATTAATCAAATATACGCTGCAAGTAACACACTGAATTAAACATGATATTTTAAGTACAAAGACTGAAATGATATTTTCTTGTAAAACATGCTCAGTAATCTGTTGATCAATGTTTTTATCAAACTTTTGGACTCCATTGACCTACACGGTATGAACATAAACCACTGAGACCGTCTTCAAAGCTCTCTGTGTGTGTGTGTGTGTGTGTGTGTGTGTGTGTGTGTGTGTGTGTGTGTGTGTGTGTGTGTGTGTGTGTGTGTGTGTGTGTGTGGCAGAAGAAAAAGTTATATATATGTATATAATTTGAAAAGGCATGGGGTTAAGAAAATGTTCATTTTTGAGAAAACTTTTCCTTCAGCCATTGAAGTAAATGTAGTAGGTAAATATATATAATTATAGGATTATTTTAATGATTGTAGCTCAAAATCATATTTTAGGTTCAGTCATAGATGTCTTCCATCCTTCCAGGATGTATTTCTTAAACCTGTTTATACGAATAAAAAATGTCTTATTCTTTTTCGGCTGAGCATCCAGTAAACATCACTAAACATTACCAGGAACGTTTGAAAGTAGGACAAAAACTGCTTTAACTTCATCGTTCTGTTTATCCATCCTGCAAAAGACAAGTCTATTTATGGACAAGCAGATTGCACAAATAAACACTACTCTAGATGTGAAAACTCTGCCTTTATTATCCATGAAACACCACAATGGATTTGTGTACTTCTCGTGCAGCGTTCTGATTGCCTGTTTATTTTCGCAGCGGCCCTCCTGAGCCAGTGGATGCAGGGCCAACCACCGTGAGGTGCCAAGTCTCTCCAGCCATTTCCTGTGCGTGACATCATTGTGTATCGCCTAGCGGCTGCATGATGCGTGTCTTGTCTGCTCCCTGGGTGGCGTGCGCTAAGTATTCCGTAAACATGGGGGTTCGGCGCTCTCTTTGTTGAAGGAGTTTGAAAGGGGACTTTTGATGCTCTGTCACTCTTAATGCAACACTTGCACCACTAAGCTATAATGCAACCAAACTGGAATTTAACTACCATCAGGCTGCAACAGTTGATCTTTGCTCATTTCAAAAAGCTAAAAGATGACAGCTTTCGCAGTGATACTGATGTTATTCTCCCAAAAAGACAATTTTTCATTCTGAATTTCAGACTATTTATAGCCCATTTTGTAATAAAAAGACAACAGGTACAAAACAACAACTAATTTAACATTTGCAAACAGAAATACAGCAGTTCTAACAAACCATGAGGGTTGCTTTTAGATATTATATATTTAGGAATTACATATTTTGACTTCTCTTACAGCAGGTGTAGTTCTTAAGGTTCATATTTTTTAAACATTAATTAAATTGACAACCAACATACAGGTTTGATTGCTTGATTCATTATCAGATTTTTGGCTCTTGCTATATTGAAATTGAACTGTGTCGTTAATATCATCACTTGTTTGGATAGAAAATGGGATGTTAAGGGGTTTTAAGGTGTAGGCCTATATGCTACAGTATCTGTTTTATATAACCTTAGCTCTACTCAGGAACAAGGCTTGACCTTAGCGTAACTGTAACCCTGCACCATCTCCAGAGTATAACCTCTTAATGTTACTCTCTACAGTAATGTGCCTGTGTCTAAAGAGCCCAAGCTTTTCATGTAGAACCTAAAGCATGTCAAATGGTTTTTCAAAAGCACTTTTATTTCTTTACAAATACAAGCATATAATGTTGACAAATGGTTGATCTTAAAACAAAAATTTGAAAAAGATGAAAGATTCATGACTGTGACAATCACAGGCTAACAAGTGTTGCAACACTCGTTTTAAAATCACTAAATAAAATGTTAAATCATAGAAACATAAATGGATTGAAAAACTGAAAATCCAAATTCTGAAAAATAAATTATTACATCTGGGAATAATTGTTTTTAGAAATTCCATCTGGGGAGAAAAATGCAAAAAACTATTTTAACAAAAAACAAAACATGTTTCTGCACTGCCCACTTCCGCTAAATCACAGCCCACGCATGCACACAGTCTTTATTGTTACCCTATGAAAGGTAGAGTCTCTACTGAAAGATGAAGAAGGCCTGGAATCGGCGCATCCAGTAATAAACAATCATTCGTGGCATCCGTTTTCGATGGCTTTTCCGTGTGATTTTAAAACGGTTACAGCTAGCATACTTCTGCAAGTTGCACCTGTTTCCAGGAGCAGACGACCTGCTTGTCGTTTTAGTGGAAAATTATTTTCCTTCATAAAGTGAATTGCCAGCAGTTATTGTATGAGCTGTAGCCTAAGCGAGCCATCTGTGTAAATGAACAAGTGCTCGCTTTGACTTCCTTTTCATTTATTTCATTATTTATTTTTGTACTCAACATAAAGATTCATTTAACTTTTTATGTGTTTCAGACAAATCATTAGTAGCCTATATTTAAAAAATAGTTTTGATCATTTTAGTATCGGTTTACACGTGACAAAGAAACACTATTCATACACATTTCATACATTTTTAAGAACTTTGGCAACCCACGAAAATATTTGTAGAAGTATTTTTTTTAATTAACAACCGAAATGCCACATTAATAAATTACCCAAGGGACCTGAAAGGATAATCATAAAAATACCAGTAAAAGTAATTATGCACACTGGTTCAGGGAAGCGGATCAAACGGAGTTAACACTGACATCAGAGCAGCTTTACGAATCAAAAATCATTATCAGGTCAAAATAAAAGTAAGCTGTGATTGAATGCGACATTATCAGCTTTGTCTGAACCACTAAATGTCAAAATATTACCGTTTAAAACTATAGGCTATTTTTTCTGACCTAGACTACAAGTAGGCCACACACTCATTCCGGTTTCGACAGAACGTAAAAACAAACAAACAAAGTAAAACATGTGCACAATGATGTCGGAAAACAGCAGCACCATCATGTACAGTACCTGTTAGAACAGCGATTCTACACGGCTTTCTTTATTTGGGAAACTCTCACGCGCGTTCTTCTCGAGACTGGATCCCACGGGCCGTGATTTAGAGCAAAAAGCTTACATTCACCGTACCTCGAGTCTCCGAGGACAACCAGCGTCACTCCACGGGCTCTATCCCTTCACGAAAAGCCAACGCTTTGTTTCGACGTTTTTCAGTATAGTCTATTTAAAGGCGGACCTCAACATCTGAACATCTGTTCAATTCACGTGACTCTAAAATGCTAACATCTGTTCAAAATAAGTTTCATTCGTGTGCCTCTAACATCCATCTGCCAAATGCCTTACAAGTGGAAATGAACTCAAACTTTAGTCCAGTTTTCTCCTGAAGTTCACTGGGATCTTTATGACGTTTATGTCCAAATAAAAATGTTTATATTGTTTAAACCAATATTAGAGCAATTAGAAAAGATTTGCACAATCAATTATTCGTTAAAAACTTGATGTAATGTATTTGTATGTCTCTCGAGAGGATTTTTTATTTAGGTTAACATTACATTTGCTCAGCATACACCCCACCTTCCTATGTCCTGCTGAAGGCATCTTAAATTTCACAGACATCTGGGAATTCCGCACATGCCTCAAAACCCAATTACACACCTTCAAACGTGCACGCGCTTTGATTTCAAATATTCCATGATCCCAAAATACTTTCCCAGACTTTATATAAAACCAAACGCAATTGACAGTGTACTACATATATGGTTAAGTGCCAAATACAAACCACGAACGTAGCAAAAGCATCCCACAGGCCTTCAGGAGTCATAGCCAGACAAAACGCATGTTTAGGCTTTTGGTCACATAAATTAATTATTTTATTTTATTTAGTGAACTGGATGTACTTACACTGCAAGGCACTTATTTTTCTAAAATGAGTGAAACTGGACAATAGCAAAACAAACAGACAAAACTAATGAATAGCACTGTCTTTTCCCCAGCGCACAGTATTTTTGGAGCAGCCTCTGGATATACATCCATTGCAGTCCCTAGGATTTGACCCTGTGACGCACGTGCGCATTTGGGGAGCTCTAGCTGGATGAAAACGATCATATTTAGTGCAACTGTAAAAAAATATTTTAGTAGCCTACACGCCATGAATACAACCCTATTTTCTTGTCGGCTTTCCCTTTTTCTCACTCAGATGAAAAGACAGTACATAATGTTGAACCTTTAACGTCCATAACTCCGGCTTACATTGTCAGCCAACTAAATCAGAATTAGCCAGACCTATCGAAATCAAACTTGATATTTCATCACAATCTTATGCAATCGTTAAAGAATTTTAAATTAAGTTTTAAATTATGCAGTTTCATCTATAATGCGTTCTAATGTGACAATAATGCACCATTTTATCTTATACTCTCCATTTTTCATGAATTACAGGTACACTTTTTTATACTAAAAGTAATAAAACAATGGCTTATTGTTTAGATAAAAATGCAGGCAAATATGTTTTAAATTTTCAAATAAAATTGGAAGATTTTGCCTATTTTCATTTTTATATTGCCAATTTTCCTGCCTATGTCAACCAACTCGTGTAATTATTTTAAAATGTAACTATTAAAATCATTCTTCATAATAAGACTAAACGAGAAGTAATAACGTGTATTTACTGTTTTTCGTTCGACTTTTTTCATATTGTTTTCCAAAATCGCATAAACAAACAATCGCACATATTATATTTCTAAAAAGTTCTTCATCTTTATTACAGAAATGCACATTTATTTACAAAAGTAGCACAACAAAAATAAGAATGCATTTCGACACACGATACATTTGCCTTCATTTCAAAAAGTGTGTCATCAATAAATAAATAGAATTGTACTAAAACTTTGTATTTTGCACAGGGTTCGAACTAGAGGCTTCATTCCCCATCTTCTCACTGACAGTCCTTGTGATGCACTTTCACTTTCTTCAAGATAGCTATGCACATCTGAGTCTTCAAAAACAAAAACAAAAAAAACATGCATATGCACACATTTCCAACATTCGTCGTCATTAATAACACTCGCGAGGAAGTCAGCAATTCGCTGTTCGTGGCCTTCTCTCGATAATAGCCATGACCTCTGTTGGAACATTTGCAGTTTTCCCCAAGATTATGAAGGAATCTAGCACTGTGTCGGCGAATTGGTCCTCGAGTTTTCCCAGCTCTCGGCTTCCACCTGCGAATAATAGCATGATTTAGGCGGACAGTGTTTGTTATAGGCACTACATTATTTACAGTAACCTATTTGTTTTGAGGGGGGTTAAATCATTGTAATCGATTGTGGAAAAATGTGCTGCAATAGGCCGCACTGGTAAACAATTCAGTTGCATTACATGCGACAGCTGTTTAACAGCTTCTCAACTGTTTATAGACTTCTTCAGCTACATTTTGACCAAACTTAATAGTTTTTTTTAGTGTTGCTATATCTAAAGGAAGAGGCAGTGTGTACAATTAAAGCCATGCTGATAGTAAACAAACCCAGACGATCTGAAATGCATGCAACAGTTGTTGGCTTTCCAACTTGTGACTAAACGTGGAAAATGGAGTAAATGTTTTAAGAGATCTTACTCAGTTGTTTACAACATCGTTAAAGACGAGGGATGTTGTGAAAGCGTACCATTTGAAAACAAAAAAGTTTCCCTGCACACTAGTGAGATGCAGACATGGACCATGCGCCCTCCATCCTCCAAACCGAGAACGCGTAGCTCAAACGCTCATGAGCAACATAACTACAACTTGCCATCTTGGAGTCCAGCTCGTCACTCTGTAGAACCTGACAGAGGAAATCGATGTATCTGGAGGCGAGTTTTAGCGTCTGTATTTTGCTCAGTTTGTCGGAGGGTAAAGTGGGGATGATTTTGCGCAAAGCCGAAAACGCTTCGTTGAGCGACTGCGTCCTCTGTCGCTCGCGCACGTTGGCCATCACGCGCTGCGTCTGCAGCTCCTCGAAGGACTGAGGGCTGTTGCTGCTGTTGCTAGACTTTTTCCCCCTTTTCCCAAGGGTCGAGCTATCGGAATCCTCCCCGTTTTTCCTGCTCGACCGTCTTTTCCTTCCGCACCTCTTCGGTGGCCTGTCGGGCTCTGCGTCGCTGTTGCTGAGGCTGTCCGCGGGAGACACTGGGGAGCTGGAGGAGTCTCGCGCGGGCTCTTCGGGCATCTCGTTCAAGTCTGCTGAAAGCGCGTGAAGCAAGACGTTATTCCCTCATGAGGGTGAAATACAATTCCAAGCGTGCGTTGCTTGTTCTCTGGGAAATAACAAGGTATCCGGGATTCCGAGTAACTTTGAGTTAAGTTGAAAGGAAAAAGTTGGGGAGCTCTTATAGTCTGCTAAAGTGTTTGTGAGAAGAGAGACGATTGGCCAAGAAGGCTTAAGACGCGAGAAGGAGGGTGGGGGAACCTTTTCTTTTAAACTCGAGATATTTTCCTTGAGAAGTCTTGCAGTTCTTTGGTGAGCAGAAAAAATAGCGATTGCATGCTTGACTAACTGAAAGGATTCGCTGTGCTTTGATTAGATTTTAAAACATTGTCAGTGCATTTTAGAATCGACGAATACTTAATTCGGTTATTGGTTATTTCATCCCACGAACATATTCTTTTAGAACTTTAACAACATTTAGTCTCTGAAACGAAAAAAATTAAAAAGCCATTGATAAATGTCAAAAATATATAAATAAATCAAATAAAATTCTAATAACACATGCCTGCATCTAGTCTGCCAGGTTAAGCTTGATTTGTGTTTAGAAATCAATTAGGAATTATACATGTAGAAGTATGACTGAAATATCAGATCTTATTCTAAATAATATTTTAGAATACAAATAAGTGGTTTTCAGACTGGGTAATTTACATGAATTATATATTTATATATTTGCAAGAACCATTTGAAACCCAAACCAAGACATAACCTACAACCTAAACATGTCAAGCGTAAATCATTAGAATCTATGTGCTTTTAACACATCCATAAAATACTGTCCACTGTAACATTGCTCAGATTTGTCATTTTATAGTTTTGTTTATTTAAAGTGAGCTGATAAATGTTCTCCACCAGGGGTCGTGATATTCTTGTTCATGCCAAATTCGTAATACTAGTTGCCAGTGCTTGAATTTAACTGGCAATGACATAAATCAGATAATAACACAAATTATCTTGAAATCCAGAGTGATCTGGGAGACTGGCAGGTATCCAATACAACTTTTAACGTTTACAGTTTACATTTTCCATTTCACCTGAGAATAATTTCAATTCCTCACAATTTAAAGGCAGAACTATCCACTATTTCCACAACACAGGGTACAGCACACTATATCTGAAGGTCTTTGAGGAACCATATAACCTATAACACTTGGGCTTGCAGCCCTACCAAGAGGACATGAATAATCTTGGTAATGTCCAATATTCATCTCTTGCATAATTTAAAGTTGTTGCACAATTTGTGCAGCTAGGGCGGAGGATTGATAAACATGTTAGGGGATTTTGGTTCGGCTCAGTCCAATGTTTGTCCAGTCCTGTTTCAGCTCCTGGGTCTCCTAAAAGACAAATCCTGGATTCAAAGTATACTTCTAACACCACACACGTGGCATATAATCGATTTCCCTGTGCAGGACTGCTGAGTGAGTGAGGATTTTGACTCACAGTAAGTATGTGATGATGAATCACGCTCTGACTCAAATATCGAGAAGTCCAAGTATCTGATATTTTACAGCTCCTCCTGCTGCACAGGACAGATCCAGCACTGCTCTAAAGCCAGAGCACATCATGATGGCTCCAATAACTGCATTATCATGTTTTAATGGTTCTGTGAAAGGAAACAGTCTTGTCACTTTGGCCCTTCACTCCTGTCAAGTGGTGAAACGCCAGCAATGTTGTACTGTATGCCTACATGTATTACTAGATTGACTATTGTCATATTCACTACCTCATCAGCAACTGTTCTTGAAGGAGGCAAACATCTTACATTGTATGCTATACTTGGAAGGACAAATTAATCATTTCAGAAAATGATTGATAGATAGACAGACAGACAGACAGCTGGATGGATGGATGGACAAACAGACAGAAAAGATAGACAGAGAGACAGATGGATGGACGGATAGATAGATAGATGGATGTTCCCCTGATTTTACCACATTTCTGAGGATAATAAGGTTTAAGAAATCAAAATTAAAATAAAGTCAGTGGGGAAAAATACTAATTTCGTCATTTTTAACACCTTTTTTTCAGGTATACTGGAGAGCTGTTTGCTGGAGGGGTTTGCAGTTTATTACATTCAGGCCCTCAAATGAACTAACTTCATGATGAGAGGCAGACTCTAGACATCATATCGGCTCCTGATAGGACCTGTCTGGCCCACAAAAGAGAAAGGATATGGGTGAAGATTAGAGAGGTGAGGATGAATATAGACAGATCTAGCCTGTCTGGATCTAAGGACTGGACTATGAAAGAGTGCTTTCAGTGAGGACGGCTGTGCTGGTCTGGGTGTGGCTGGATGAGCAACAGAGAAGTGACACATGGAGGTTTTGAGTTTGTATTCTTCTTGGTGGACTAATGAGACATGAGCCAACCATCACTTATTGAGAGAGCAGTGTAAAATATAATGTATAACATTACATTTTCACAATGTCCGGATATAAAAAGAGGCCAAGAGTGAAAAGAAACCATGTGTTTTTAGTGTGATGCATATAGGCTGTTTCCTGCACAACTTTGGTATCACCAGCACCACAACAAAAACATCATTTTAAAATAGATGTACTGCAAAATGTGCACTGTACTGCACACTTGCCTCAGATTTAGGGTTGAAGTCTGGTCTCTGGAAATCTGTGGGTTAGTAACATTCGGGCCTAAAATCACATGGCACAAACCCAGCATTACTGGTACAAATTAGTCACTTATGTTAGCTTATGCTAACAGCAATCAGATGGCTTTCATATAATTGTTTCTAAAATGTGTATAGTTTGTGACATTAATTGTTTTATTAATTTCATGTTTATGAATACTTAGATTTTCCAACTTATTACTCATTAATACTGACTGGTTTTTCATAAAGGTGTTCATTATCAACTTGTAGTTGATGACAGGCTGCACAAAAACACAGTAAAGTTTTTTAATAATTTCTATTTTTATACAATAAAAGCATTATTTAGCATGACATGTATTGCATAAATTGTAGACATATTGTATATACCATATCGACATAAAGTATACATTTTTTTACATAGTCAAGTCATTTAAAATTATTTCCCTTTTTATCAGGGCTAAAGTTTAGCATTTATTTAATGAAATTACAGTAAAAATGATGAATTTATAAAATAAATCTGTTGGAGGCCCATGATCTACTTTATTTTTAGATTAGACACTGTTCCATTGTTTTAATGTTCTTGGGGCCACTGAGTCGCTCCATACCATTCCAAATCATTACTCAGTATGTCATGCCAGACCACCTACACACACACACACACACACACACACACACACACACACACACACACACACACACACACACACACACACACACACACACCGTGGTGTTTTAGTTTTAAAAACTACATTTTTTTCTTTACTAACGTAAATGGCACAGTATCTGTGGCATATTGACAACAATTACAGATGCCAGTTATGTTGCTCAGTTCACTATATAGCTCAGATAGTGAATCCAGGTTAATGCATTTACTAACATAGTTCAATGATTCTGCGTTTCCTGATAGCATCGTTCCAAGAAACATTTGCAACAAATTAACAACAATCCTTTCACATTAATTGTGATCTTGAATCAAATAATTAGATTAAGTTATGCATTAACGATAGTCCTATATTGTTGACGGCGTTGTGACCATGCTACTACAGTCTCAGGAAACTGTCGCAACTTGTTAATTTCTCCAACAGTGCATCGTATTATGGTAGTTATGCACCTTTGGGCTATACCTATGAATCTTAGTTAACAGCATTCTTGACTATCTTTTGAGCTTGAGTTATATTACTGCATGCTTGTTTGTTGGTGTGTGCGATGACAGTCGGGGTCACCAAGAGTGCTACAGCTGTGTGTGGGGATGAATATGGGACGTTGGGGTAACAGGCAAAGGTTGGGGGTTGTAGGCTGAGGGAGCGCGAGCAGGGGAGGGGATGGGCGTCCCATGCCAAAAACAACAGAGGAAGTGGACGGATGCTCCCGCTGGCTCTGTAGCCTGCACTCGAGGGAAGCTCAGCCGCAACGTCCTCCCACCAACGCTCCTCAACTCTGCAGCTGGGGGAAGAGAGGGATTGTGTTTGGGGTCAAACGCTGGTTGTCAGAGGTCTTCAAATTTGTGTGACCCCTTCATTTCAAGTGGGGTACTTAGAGCCACAGACGTCTGAATATTTTTCGTTTTGTCAGCTTTAAGGCCTCGTGTTACACCGACAATAAATTCTTTGGAGGTTTTTATAAGCAGGAGATCTCCAAAAATGTGTGGGAGCAACAACAATATCTCTCCTCTTGTCTGCACCATCACAATTTTTCCATCATACCAACTGTTCAATGCACCTACAGGCGTAGTTTTCCCAGGAAACTACTCCTGCCTGTCAGTACACAATCACTGGCCTGCTAAACAATGTTTTTCTTGGAACGATCTGCAGACAGCCACAGTTTCTTTACTATGCACTGGCAGAAATGTGTGGTGAAAACTCACTTTAGCCCAAAGAATAATCTGAAATTCATGATATTGGGCTGAATATCGTGTTACTTCTCTGAGCTTCTGGCGGCTTGTTTGTTTAACTTTAATGAAGTGACTTAACAGCACGACTATGAAGTTCTAATCTCAGCCAGTTTGAGTTGCTCAAGGGAGACAGACGGACAGAGTGATGAAGACAGACAGCGTGAGTGGGAGAAAAGCACAGAGTTTGTGAGACAGGCAAACAGAGTCAAATAGATTGTGGAATGCAAGAGCGTGAGAGTGAGACAAACAGCTTGAGAGATACAGACGGTGAGCGAGAGGAACAGGCAGCGTGAGAGAGAAAGTCCACAAGGAAAGAGGTGCAAAGTGAGCAGTGAGAACTCCGCCACCCTTCAGCCCTTCCCTGCAGGACACTGAAAGCTACACCCCTCCTGAGTGATCTCCAGGCCACGGTTCCTGGAAACGCCACTTTGAACTTATAGATGCTTTCTCCTGAGATATGTAGGGTTCCGCTGAGATGGGGCTTAATAAAAAGGGAAAGAATTTACATGCTACTACAGCCACTGTTGAAGAGCGTTGGTACACGGCGATATGTATACTTTAAACAAGGGAAGGAGAATCATCAAGCGCAGTTACAGTTACTTAAATATGAAATAATTTGGTCCTAAGTAAATTTACAAAAAATGCATCTCTTTTTATTGATTAATTAATTAATTTTACAAATCAAAAGTAACCAAATGTTTTTTATTTAATTTTTTACAAAGGAGATTATGTCATTAGACCAAGACAAGGAACTGGGACTTATGAAGACTGAAACTATAGTTGTTGGTATTGAAGTTGTGTTTAGTGTTACATATGCTGATTTGTGTTTAATTTTGGGGTTTTATATGAAATTGCCATCATATATTGAAATAGATATTTCAGTTTTGCAATTATTTCAGGAAATAAACTTAAAAGACCAATCTTGCAGCAACTAATACTGCATAATGTCAAGTCAAGTCACCTTTATTTATATAGCGCTTTTAACAATACAAATTGTAACAAAGCACTGCACAATATCAAAATAGGCAAATTATGTCAATAATGTAAAATGACAGGATTTAACACTCAATTTTCAGATGAAGGCATTTCATTATTGAATTTAGTAATGGCATTGTCCAGCTCAGTTCAGTTTAAATAATATCTGTGCAATCAAGTCGATGATTTTGCTGGAAATGAAGTGTCCCCAACTAAGCAAGCCAGAGGCGACAGCAGCAAGGAACGAAAACTCCATCGGTGACAGAATGGAGAAAAAACCTTGGGAGAAACCAGGCTCAGTCGGGGGGGGGCCAGTTCCCCTCCGGCCAGACGAACCAGTAGTTTTTTCCAACTGCAGCAAAGTCAGAGTGTAAGTGGTCCACTGGTTCCAGGGGTCTTTCCCCGATGGATGTCTAGGTGACGAGGTCCTCACTGGAGATCTGTCTCTGGGGCTCATCTGTGTGTCCTAGACTCCGCTGATGGTCAGGGCTGTAGAGGTTGTCTCCAGGTGCTGATCCTCCATTTATGGCAGACTTTGGTCAAGTCAGTATAATCGCTGATGGTTGGCTTCTTCTGAGGTCCTCCGAGGGGTTGTCATCGTCTCTTCTCAGGTGTTCGGTCATCTCAGATCATTTAAGGGTTGGATCCAGACTGAATCTTGTGTAATTCCTAGCTACCACATGATGTTAATCCCGTGGCAGAAACATAGAAACAGTAAGACAATTAGCGTAGCAGTTGTTCCATCCAGGAATAACCCTGGATGAAATTATCAGTATAACCCAAGCTAAAGCATAATAATGTGCATTTGTTCAGATAGACTGGCAGTACAAGATTGTGAGATGCATTATATGAATGCTTGGCTAAAGAGATGTGTCTTTAATCTAGATTTAAACAGACAGAGTGTGTCTGAACCCCGAACGTTATCAGGAAGGCTATTCCAGAGTTTAGGAGCAAGATATGAAAAAGTTCTACCTCCTTTAGTGGACTTTGCTATCCGAGGTACTACCAAGAGTCCAGAGTTTTGCGACCTTAGGGAGCGGGTTGGATTGTAGCGTGATAGAAGATTAGTTAGGTACGCAGGAGCTAAATCATTTAGGACCTTATAGGCAAGTAATAATATTTTGTAATATTTTGTAGTGTATCACTGAAGAATGCAAAGTATTTGTAAAATATGAAAATGTCTGACTGAGATCAGTTGTTTACTTTTAAAGGTTAATTTGCAGTTTCATATATTAATTTCAACTGAACATAAAATGTGGTTTGATATACTCACTTAATTGAGTATAAATTTGCAACAACAGTGCTTCATTTTTTTTTTTTTTTTTTTTTTTAATTAGCAAACCATTAACTATGATTGTAACGAATGACAGGTCAGAGGCGAGAGTAGATCCACTAACAGCTTTATTAGTACAGGGTCAAACAGGCAAATATCAAGCAGGGGTATCGAGAGCAACGTGGACAAGGCAGAGTCGAAATCAGAGGCAGAGCAATGGGTCAGGGCAGGCGGCAGACAGAGAGGATTACCAGAAAGCAGGCAGGGTCAGAGAGGCAGGCAGCAAACAATCAGGAGAGGGAGTCAACAGTCCAGGTAAAACACGGGAAGACAAACTAGGGAAAACGCTCGGAAATGTTAGTCAGGGGAAAAACAAGACTTCGCACTGGGTGAGTGTTTGTGTGCTGCTTTTATGTGAGTGAGTGAATGAGGTGCAGGAGTGGTGAGGCAATCAGGGTTGATGAGTGAATGGTGACAGCTGTGTGATTGATGTAATGGTGGACGGGAATGTGTGTGTGCAGTGCATGATGGGAGATGTAGTCCATGGGTGATGTGCAGTTGTAGTGAGTGGCAACCAGATTCATGACAGAGCCCCCCCCCAAAGAGCGGCTTCCAGGCGCTTCACACACACCGGCTCAATCCAGGAGGCGGTGGAGGCGGAGGTGGAACCGGGAGGAATGGAGGGCCAGGTCCATGTGGGGCCAATGAGACAGGAGCCCACCAGGGCGGGCGGAAGAGACGTGGACGTGACACTGGGTAAACTGCTGTGGCGTGAGGAGACTCTGGCAGGTCAGCGGAGGCGTGAGGTGACTCTGGCAGGTCGGCGGAGGCGTGAGGTGACTCTGGCAGGTCGGCGGAGGCGTGAGGTGACTCTGGCAGGTCGGGCGGAGGCGTGAGGTGACTCTGGCAGGTCGGGCGGAGGCGTGAGGTGACTCTGGCAGGTCGGCGGAGGCGTGGGGTGACTCTGGCAGGTCGGCGGAGGCGTGAGGTGACTCTGGCAGGTCGGGCGGAGACGTGAGGTGACTCTGGCAGGTCGGCGGAGACGTGAGGTGACTCTGGCAGGTCGGCGGAGGCGTGGGGTGACTCTGGCAGGTCGGCGGGCGTGGGGTGACTCTGGCAGGTCGGCGGAGGCGTGGGGTGACTCTGGCAGGTCGGCGGAGGCGTGGAGTGACTCTGGCAGGTCGGCGGAGGCGTGGAGTGACTCTGGCAGGTCGGCGGAGGCGTGGAGTGACTCTGGTAGGTCAGGCGCCCACGAGGGCGGAGCAGGCGTGACAGGCGTCCACCAGGGCGGAGCAGGCGTGACAGGCGCCCACCAGGGCGGAGCAGGACGTGACAGGCGCCCACCAGGGCGGAGCAGGCGTGACAGGCGCCCACCAGGGCGGAGCAGAAAGACAGACGCCCACCAGGGCGGGGCAGACGAGACAGACGCCCACCAGGGGCGGAGCAGGCGAGACAGGCGCCCTCCAGGGCGGAGCAGGCAGACAGGCGCCCTCCAGGGCGGAGCAGGCGAGACAGGCGCCTCCAGGGCGGAGCAGACGAGACAGGCGCCTCCAGGGCGGAGCAGAAATCCCTGGCCGAGACTGGGACCTAGAGGAAATGGAGACACAAGAGGCAGAGAGCACATTTGGTTTCAGGGACCGAGGCAGGAAGTTTAAGCGGCCATGGTAAATCCGGGGCCTCGGGCAGCCATGATGGATCAGGGGACCTCATGGGCCATGGAGGAGCTCCCTCCATGAAAGTTCTTGGTGAACTCCACCACCTCGAGGGGCACTCTGGGCGCTGAATCTCGGTGGCTCTCGGACTCTCTTGGGCACTCAGGTGGCTCTGACTCTCTTGGGTGCTCGGTAGAACTGGACGGAACCAGCGGAGGCATCGATGAGCTGGGCGGGACCAGCGGAGGCAGGTGAGCTGGGCGGGACCAGCGGAGGCGAGAGAGCTGGGCGGGACCAGCGGAGACGAAGGAGAGCTGGGCGGGACCAGCGGAGACGAAGGAGAGCTGGGCGGGACCAGCGGAGACGAAGGAGAGCTGGGCGGGACCAGCGGAGACGAAGGAGAGCTGGGCGGGACCAGCGGAGACGAAGGAGAGCTGGGCGGGACCAGCAGGGGCTCTGGGGAACCGGATGGAACCAGGAGAGGACCCGGAGTGCCGGACTCGGCGAGCTCCTGGATCGGAGCGGCCTCTGGAGCGGACTCGGCGAGCTCCTGGGACGGAGCGGCCTCTGGAGCGGACTCGGCGAGCTCCTGGGACGGAGCGGCCTCTGGAGCGGACTCGGCGAGCTCCTGGGACGGAGCGGGCTCTGGAGCGGACTCTGCGAGCTCCTGGGACGGAGCGGGCTCTGGAGCGGACTCTGCGAGCTCCTGGGACGGAGCGGGCTCTGGAGCACCCACAGTGAAGGAAGAGCCAGCATACAATAAAGCATAGTCCATAAGACCCCTTAAACTGCCAGTAAACTCCCCACCAGGAAACAGAGATTTGTCAAACCGGGATTTGCTGTGTTCATTGAGCCCGAAATAAAACAAGTCTTTGAACAAGATTTCATCATACAGCGGTACCTCAATAGACAGCTCACCAAACTGGTGAACGTACTCCTTGACAGACAGGCCTCCCTGGCGAAGATGTAGGAGTTGTTCTATGGAGTCCATGGTTAGGCTGGGTAGCGAAATAAAGCCGCTGGATCTGAGGTGTGAAGTCTTCTGTAACGAATGACAGGTCAGAGGCGAGTAGATCCACTAACAGCTTTATTAGTACAGGGTCAAACAGGCAAATCAAGCAGGGGTATCGAGAGCAACGTGGACAAGGCAGAGTCGAAATCAGAGGCAGAGCAATGGGTCAGGGCAGGCGGCAGACAGAGAGGATTACCAGAAAGCAGGCAGGGTCAGAGAGGCAGGCAGCAAACAATCAGGAGAGGAGTCAACAGTCCAGGTAAAACACGGGAAGACAAACTAGGAAACGCTCGGAAATGTTAGTCAGGGGAAAAACAAGACTTCGAGACTGGGTGAGTGTTTGTGTGCTGCTTTTATGTGAGTGAGTGAATGAGGTGCAGGTGTGGTGAGGCAATCAGGGTTGATGAGTGAATGGTGACAGCTGTGTGATTGATGTAATGGTGGACGGGAATGTGTGTGTGCAGTGCATGATGGGAGATGTAGTCCATGGGTGATGTGCAGTTGTAGTGAGTGGCAACCAGATTCATGACAATGATGAGTTTTAAGTCACATGACAGTCATGATGTGGAGCTCTTCCATTCTTTTACTGTTTTTGTTTGTTTGTTCTGTGTTTAGTCATTCTCTTAGTATTAGTTTTACCAGAGACGAACATACTGGACATAAGGCAAAACACACCTGACAACTTTTTGCCAGTTTTTGATTATTCAGACGCTTTGTTCGATGTTCTAGTCGGAGGGGCAGCGATCCTACTCAGACGCAAATGAGGGAAGAGCGCCAGGCTTGCTGGTTAAGCTCCGCAAACGCGGCTTCCGAGCAGTGCTTCCTAGTATCCATCTAGCGAATCTCCGATCCCTTCCTAACAAAACGGACAAACTTATTTTCCTCACACGCACAAACAAGGACTTTTCAAAATCTTCTGCATTGTGCTTCACTGAAACCTGGCAGCGTGAAGCCATCCCGGATAACGCGCTTCATTTGTCAGGCTATCAGCTGTTCAGAGCAGACCGCATCATGGAGTTAACGGGGAAAACGAGAGGGGGTTGACTATGTTTTTACATAAATGAAGGTTGGTGTTTAGATGCAACAACTCTGAAGAAGATGTGTTCTCCTAATTTAGAGGCACGCTTCATAAACTGTAAATATTTCTACTCGCCACGGGAGTTTTCCTCTTTCATTCTCGTGAATGTGTATGTGCCTCTGGTCGCGATGCAACAACTGGCTGAACAAATATCTGAAAGGGAGCAAAGGTACCCGGACTCTCTTTTAATCATTCTTGGGGATTATAACAAAGCAAATCTCTCCCGTGACCTGCCAAAATAAAGACAGCACGTTACATGTCCCACCAGAGACAGTAATATATTGGATCACTGTTACACAATAATTAAAGATGCATATCACTCTGTCCCACGGGCAGCTTTGGGGCTCTCTGATCACTATATGGTTCATCTTATACCTACAGGCAGAAACTGAAATCAGCTAAACCTGTATTAAGAACTGTTAAAAGATGGACTAATGAAGCAGAGCAAGATTTAAAAGCTTGTTTCGACCTCACTGATTGGACTGTTTTTGAAACTGCTGCAAACGATCTGGACGAGCTCACAGAGACTGTAACATATATTAGTTTCTGTAAGGATATGTGTATCCCCACCAGGACATTCTTATAATTCAATAATGATAAACTGTGGTTTACATGGAAACTCAAAAAGCTTTGTCACGCCAAAGAGGAGGCTTACAGAAGTGGGGATAAAATCTTGTATAACTAGTCCAGGAACAAAGGAGATTAGAATGCACTACACTAGTGCTAAAAAGCACTACTCTGAGAAGTTGAGAACTTTCACAGAATTTCTCCGTGATGTCTCGTGAAAGCTCGATAAGGGAACGTTTCCGGTTACTGTCGTATCCTCAGTTCCCTGACTGCGGAAACGAGACATCACGGTAGTCGCCGTGATCGTTGCTCATCCAGGTAAGCGGTGTTCAGTATCAGATTCTGACGTAAAAGTCGCGGGCTCCGCATTTATACTACCTCGAGCTCGTCATTATTTGCATGATTCCCGACAATTGGCCAGTCATTTGGACTGGCGTGAGCCAATAGGACTTCAAGAATGGTTGGAGGGAAGGAGTTCCCATAACGGAGAATTTCTCTGTGATGTCTCATTCCCGCTCTTATGGAACCGAGGTTATGATAGTAACCAGAGACATTATCCATTGTGCCAGTGGAATGGCAATCTACTTGCCGCACAAGGCAGCGTCACGTGTTGCTTGTGTAACGGATGTATGCCAGTAAGGGCTGTGTGTAAACCTCACTCCCCTGATCTCAAAAAGAGGCGCTCTAGCGACTGACGCTAGAGGCAGTAGCCTTTAGCCTCCTTGGTAGAGCGCCCGCCTCCAGTGCCGGCATCCCGGGTTCGAGACCCGCTCGGTGTGATGGTGCTGACCCGGGGGTGTTACATTGGTGCCGTGACCCGTACGGGAGTGAGGTTTAGGGGGGTGAGTGTAATGGATGTATGCCAGTAAGGGCTGTGTGTAAACCTCACTCACCTGATCTCAAAAAGAGGCGCTCTAGCGACTGACGCTAGAGGCAGTAGCCTTTAGCCTCCTTGGTAGAGCTCCCGCCTCCAGTGCCGGCATCCCGGGTTCAAGACCCGCTCGGTGTGATGGTGCTGACCGGGGGTGTTACATTGGTGCCGTGACCCGTGCACGGGAGTGAGGTTTAGGGGGGTGAGTGTAATGGATGTATGCCAGTAAGGGCTGTGTGTAAACCTCACTCACCTGATCTCAAAAAGAGGCGCTCTAGCGACTGACGCTAGAGGCTGTAGCATTTAGCCTCCTTAGTAGAGCGCCCGCATTCGAGACCCGCTCGGTGTGATGGTGTGGAGCGGAGGGGTTACATTTGCAGACACGCCTGTATATTATTTAGCAGAACAAATGCTGATTAATTAAGCAGCATCCGATGCTGATTGATAAAATATTATTTTAATTAAATACTGAAAATATTTATATACACCCACACATATATATATATATATATATATACACATACATACACATTGGCTGATTAGCAATTTGTGTTACCAAGCAATTGAACAGGTGTACCTAATAAAGGGGCAGGTGATTGCAAGTACTAATAAACTGCCAATATGTTAATAATGGGCATGCTAATAAACAACTATTTAATAGTGAGAATCGGTCCCTTTACCAAAGTGTTTCCAATCCCATTTGCCACTGGACTTGGTGATGTGATGCCTTTGCCAAAAAAAATAAACAAGAAAAAATAATTGCCACTTGGAGATACTACAAGTTGTAAATATTTAAATTCTTTGATAACTGTATATGTATGATTCAGGCTAGTTTATTGTTGTCTAAGTGAGTCATTCAGCCTCTCCCTAGTTCACCATTAAACACAAGCCCCTGGTGTACTGTGCTGAGAGTCAGTTGTATCCTGAACAGACAAACAGTGACCCACCTTCAACTCTCTAATGTCCAGCAGATGGCTGTTATAGGCGTGAACTGCAGGTGCACATTCAAATACCTGCTTTAACACACGCACACACACATATAAACAGACACAAGCCCACATTTTTGTACTTAAAGGAAGTTTGTAAAAGATCTGCATGGGTTTCGTGAGTTTAACGAAACGCTAATAATTTATTAAATAATGAATAAATGAAATCAAAATCAGAAAAATTTAAATAAAACACTTCCAAAAAGATTAAATATTTTATGTTTACCTGCATGACATGTGACCATTAACATGCAAATATGATACATTTTATTTATATATATATATAAAATCTCAGGGATACTTCAAGTTAATATACTAGGTGAAAAGAGGTTCAGTTAAAAAAAACAGTTTGGGAATCCTTGCATTACATATAAAAATTAATAATGTGAATTTGCGCATGAGTTTTCAAGACAAAAGCTTTCCAAAGACATTGTAACACATGGTAAAATAACTCACTGAATGGTAATTAAAATAAATATGATTGTGTTCATCAGTAGTTCATGAAGGGTTGCAATACTTCTTAAATTTGAAATAATTTGTGTAAATCCAGTGGTCAAATGCTATGAAGCCACCTGACTAATGACTGGTCTTTGTGTGAATGTACACAAAGTAGAAGACTTTCTGAGTGTACATAAGCAGTAGAATATTTAACAAATGAATTAATAGTGAGAATCAATAAATTAAGAATAATGTATTGCTATTGTGTAAATATGTAATCATGTAATCAATAAAAAGTAACTGTAGTCTTTTTGGTACTTAATTTGTGTATTTTTGGTAACTTAATATAAATTATTTTAAAGACATTTTCTTAATAAAAGTCTTAATATCTTATATAATTTGTAATATTGTTTTAAGCATGTATAAATACTTTTTACTGTAAAACAAGATAAAAATACTGATTATTTCTTGTTTAAATTATGCACTAATGATGGTGTTTATTAATGGTGATGTATAACCTCATTACAAGGTTTCCCAGAATTTCCAAAATGTCCCGAACACACGTTGAATCAGTAAAAATAAATAACCTTCCATCAAATTTCCACTCTGATCTAGGATCAGATGGAGTGCACCAAAGGGTGTACTATGGGAATTCACCTCTAACATACAGACAATTAATGAGTCATTTATAATTTTGGTAAGCCTTGTCTCCCTCTGACCACATCCTTCAGTGCACTTCTCCGTGTCTGTGTTCTCCATTATAGGCGGGGTTGGCAGACCTCAGCTGCTACAGCGTCAACGTGACCCGTCACAAGAGAATTCCCTTCATCTTCTCCATCTAAAACACTCACCACACACGCCGCTACCTGGTAGAGTCCTTTATTTTGAGTGGTCAAAAGCTGCACTATGCCATACAAATACAGTAATGTATGAGCTTAGCTCCACAGAGTGTGATAGCCAAGGGCAACAGTTATTTTTGAACCTCAGTCAGTAGAACTTTCTGCACTCAAAATCAACTCAGCGGCACCTCTGAAATTAACCACACAATGACATTTAAATTTCCAAGCATCCTCTGCCAGAGTGATGAGCCAGCAAACGATACAGAGGACTACTTCCTGTCTCCACTAGCTTCCTCCAAATACTCACTCATTTTGTGATTGCTGTGTGGTTTAATGCTCAGAGAGGCAGTTATGGAGAGGACATCCCACCAGTGCAGGTTACCCCGAGTTCTCAGTGGCTCTGGGAGGGGAGAAGAGCAGAGATGATTTATTCAGCTCATCCCTCAGACACCACCAACAGTGAGTCACAAAATCTTTGCTCGTATGAGTCAGTGGAACAAGGTCGCCGCTCATCCAGACGAGCGAATGTGGAAAGCGACCAGCAAGAGAAACAAACTGACTGATTTAAAGAAACATTGTTCCAGCTGATTGAGCAACTTGTCCTCCGATAATTATCCATAAAACATTTTCCATCTGAACAGGGCGTGTTTATGTTTATCTAAGATCAAATGGGGGAAGTTTTAGAAGGTTAGTGAGATGCAGGCAATGGAGTGCAATAGTCGGAAAATCTCATTTGTTTTCTCTATAAAGAAATGGCTTTTTAATGATAATGTACAAACCTTTCAAGAAAGTCCTACCATGAAATATGGCATGAAAGTGAAGATATACCCTATTCTAGAAGCCATGAGTCAGTGTGATTGCTTTATATAACATCAAGCAATATAATGTATGTCTATTATAATATGTAATATAACAATTATAAACTGTTATTTATATATATATATATATATATATATATATATATATAATTTATTAATTTTTTATTTATTTGATTAATTTCTGTTATATAAATGTAATTATATTTTATTTTACAATAATTTTTTATTTAAAAAAATGTATACTCATAATACATCGAAAATATTATTCTGTACTATTGATTTTTTTGAGGCATTGAAATGCAATGCATCAAAATTTTGATCTTTTAAAACTTATTTTTGTATGCATAGGAAGAAGAGTAATGGACAAAATACTTCCAAGGACCAAGGTCACAAAAATATGGGTGGTCACTGTTGTGCTCTGTATTTTGCTTCGTTTTGATAACAAAACAATGAAACCCTTTATGTGTAAAAGAGCATTAAATATAAAAGTTACATTATATGGATATGCTTATTCCCGATCAAAGTGTCCAAGAAAAAGCAAGCCTTGCATTTGTTTTTTTTTATGTGTAATTATTTTACTTTCTTCCTTATTCACATCATCAAAAAACTATTAAAGGGTATTCAGAGAGTAAAGGGATAGGTGGCCATGGACCACATTTCTTTTACATGGGTTATAATTCAGGAAACTAATAAATTGTGTGTTAAACGACTTCTTGCCCTCAGCATATATCATGGGAATGAACCAAATTAAGCCCTATATACCCAGAGGACAAAGGAATGCTTCTGTTCATGACTATGATTTGTGAATGGTTCATGGCCTGTCAGCTTCAGAGACAGAAGTGGAAGAAGGGAGTAAGGGGGCAGCAGGGCTTGAGTTATAGTGGCTGGGAACAGCGCCCTCTAGGATCCTCACAGAGACAGCAGACATTTCACCTGTCAAATGAGGCTCATTTAAAAAAAAGAGGGATTTATGGATTGATAAGTCCAGAAGTGTATCACTTCTTAAGCCTTAAATGAATGAATGATGTGCTTCTTCTTATAAATTAGCATGTCATTATGTTCGCCGCTGAGAAACTTTCTCTTCTAGCAGAAGAAGAATGCAGGTCTTATGTGCAGGGATTTTGTTTTGTTTGTTTATTTCCATGTATTTATGTTTAATGCTTATCTGTACGAGTCCATCATATAAAACTGAAGCAGAAACATTATTAAAAGTCAATTTTTGAAGGGGAAGGGGTCAAACCAAAAGGTAAAAACACATATGTGACCCTGCTGGACCACGCACGGGTATAGGAATGTAGCAATAGCCAAAAATATATTGTATGGGTCAACATGATTGATTTTTCTTTTATGCCAAAAATCATTAGATATCAAGTAAAGATCATGTTGCATGAAGATATTTAGTAAATTTCCTTTGACTTAATTTGGACCACTTTAAAGGTGATTTTCTCATTATTAAAATCATAATTTTATTAGCACTCTCAGATTACAGATTTTCAAGACTCAGCCAAATATTTTCTTATCCTAACAAACCATACATTGATGGAAAGCTTATTTATTCAGCTTTCATGATGTCTCATTAATAAAAAAAGACCCTTGTGACTGGTTTTGTGGTCCAGGGTCACTTATTCCTTTGTATTTTATAAACGGGTTTCAACAGCTGTGAACCCGCTTCTCAAACGTGTCAATAGACCGCCTAATGAACCAAAGTTAAATAAATCACGTTCACCAGATCATTGCAATTAGTTTAGGGTGGTATCGATAACGTTAAAGCATGACAAGTACTGTAAATAATTTATAATTGTATTGCAGCTTACATAGGACACACATATACATATAACGAAACCTTTAGTTTTATTTTAACATCTTTTAGATGACGTCAGCTAACGGCTTCTGGCGCAAATTTGAGTTCTGCGCGACGCGAATAACAAAAATGTACTTACTTTTAAATAACAATTCAGCAGATATTTTAAAATGTATAAAGTTCTTTAAAAACTAAATGTATTTGCCTGTATATTCACATCGCAGGTAACCCCTGATTCCATCCTGCTGCACATAGCTCCACTCAGCTGCTGCACGTTTCATCAGCAGACGGCGCTGTTGTATTGTACATTAAGAACAACAGCCAGGACATTCACAGGAATGTTTGTCTTTGGTTGTTGAGTAACAGCTTGGGTTTTCCTTCTATGACTGCGATATTTTTGCTTTTTGGCATTGAGTAGTCAATCCTTGATTAGTGAGTTTGAAAGGTGCCTTGAACACAGTCTGGTTATTAGAACAGGGTATAAAATAAGTCTTTCTGAGGAGACCTGGATGCAGATCCGAGGGTTTATGGCCGCTTTATGGTAGTGAGGTGCTCGTGTTGTGCGTGGTATGCTTCACTGGAATTTCCTGATAGGCCAGATAAAACAGTTAGTGTAATCATTTCCTTCTCTCTCTCTCTCTCTCTCTCTCTCTCTCTCTCTCTCTCTCTCTCTCTCTCTCTCTCTCTACACACACACACACACACACACACACACACACACACACACACACACACACACACACACACACACACACACACACACACTCAGTTACACATATAGATAAAAAGTAGCCTATGCCTTTGCTGTTCCTCTCTATAAAGCCTACTGTATCATATTGTATACAGAAATTATATATTATATATAAATTGTATACTTTAAATTATCAACATGATCAAAACTTTGCTAAATAACCTGTTGTACACAACAAACTACACCTGCATGCCTTCTGCCCTCAGATTGATACTTTTTAGTAAGTAAAAGACCTTAGTACACATAGTACATGTCTTTCTGCTGTGAAATCTTTTCTGATTTATAAAGTATGTTACTTTTATATTGTTATTAATATTTCAACTGGACTTACTTGGTTTGCCCCTTTTCATGTTAAAATGTATCAAATCAAATATACACAAGGCTTTTGATGAATGTTTATCATCATTAATCATCATTGTATTGCATTGCATTGTGTTTCACCCCCACCCCAAAATAAAACTAGAGCTTTAATAATAAAACTAAGCATTTAATTACCATCTTAATAAGACATATCATTGAGAAATATAGAGTGACAACTGATATTTATATGGTATACAGTTATAAAGGTATCGTTGATTTACATTACAAGCTATCAGAATTTGATCTTATATTTTGGACATATAGCTGCACCAATGCACATTTTTACTCAGTTTGGGCCTATTAATAAAACTGAGGTGTCTTTCCTCCATGCAAACCTAGTGTAATAATTATAATACTCAACACAAAACTTTTTTTGATTTTGTGAAAAACAATTCTTCTAAATAATGAAAATGTTTTTGTATGTTAGGTTTATTCATATTAAGTCATATTGACCTTTTAACCTGTCGAATTTAACATATATTGCATTCTTCATATTGCAAACTGACACATCACCTGACTCTTCATTCACTGACAGTTAAAATGTCTTAAATGTTGTAATTGATCAGCAAACCAGGAATAAAGTAGACTAAACAAAGGTATAAATTATGCCACAAAACATATCCTTTAGAATGATTGTATTCCAGGATTTATTTTATAGAACTTTAACATTACTAACTTTGATATGAAATACTTGCTATACATCACAAGAGACAAATTATCATGACTTAACTCAAACTAAGCAATTCTACAAACCAAATATAAAATATACACTTTTAATAAAAGTCAAAGAGCCCTCACAGTCCCTAGATAGTTCATCCACAAGTCGCTTTCACCTTCTCGCCCATCTCTACAGAATGATGCAGTGACAGATCCCTTTCCAGAAACAGTCTTTTCTGTTCACAGCTGGCGAGTCTGCAGGTGAGCCAGGTGGAGAGGGTGCAGCCCAAGATGCCCAGGCTGGCCAGGCAGAGGAAGGCCAGGTGCAGATAGTACAGGCTGTTCGCCCGTTTCACCATCGCACGCACAAACTGAACGTTGAGAATGTCCCTGATAAGTCCACAAATACAACAAGCAGAAAGCAGGATCATCTGTGATGAGAGGCAGGACAATACGGGTGTGAGAGAACAGTAATTATGCAGCATTAACAACTATATAAAACAGGATTGTATTGCACGTTAGTGTCACAAGAGTGATAAAGCACGGATTACAGACAATGTTTGTCAGTGGCTTACAATGGTTGTTATCTCTGTGAATGTGTGTATAGATTAGATAAGAAGTATTTATATTGTTGCGCCTTGTGTTACTATACTCTTACAGTCGGTCCAGTTCTTTTCTTCGCACACAGTATTCAACACAGTCCACAGACATGAAACTGAAAAACAGAGATGTGTTATCTAATTCTAATTTCAAATGACACATTCTGGATATCATATTTTAGCTGCATATTGTGAAGGTAAAATCAGCCTCATTAACCCTTGCTTAGTAAGAATAATTACTGTCAAATATATTTGAACTTAAATCATATTTAAAGTGTTATTTCATATTGCACATTCTGAATCATATTTTAGTTTCACACTGGATATTGTGATGTTAGAAATCACAATGATTAACTCTAAGCTTAAAAATAAGAGTAATTACTGTATTTAATTACTGTATCAGTTTAAATACATTTTAAAGTGTTTAAATATAATACTTTGAAATCACAATATAATATAATGTGATAATACCTTCTCTAAGGCATAGTTGATACGAATGATTATAATTGAATTACTAATTAACAATTGAAAAAAATTAAACAGAATATTTGACAGAAAAATGTAATATAATATAAAAGGTGACATGCACCTTTTATTTGACAAATCATCTAAATAATAATTCTTTTTATAATAAATATTGCCAGCTTTAAGAGAAAAAGTGGTAGAAATGACTTTAATTGATAATCACAGTAAAAGGCAGTAGATTTATTAATAAGGTAATTCACCATTTCATCTGTATTTTATATAAATAAGATAATTGTATTATATTTTTTTGCTGATAAACATATTAATATAGTATATGAGTCTCATGCAGAAGATATTAAGATCTCTTACTTACACACACGCCGCTCCATATCGGTGTGGAGAAGGAGGTTTGGCTTTTCTGTAGCCTGCGGGGTTGTGTGATCCCCCCCACACACAGAGAGATGCAGGACACCCCGAGTCCCATATGAAAGACAGAGAGGACCAGCAAACTCCAAACAAGCGCTCGCTTGGTGCACATGCTCCTGCAGACATCATTCCTCGCACTGTGAGAAAGAGTCAAAGGAAGAAAATCTCTCTCACCTCGCCAGCCAGCTATTACCGATCTTCTGTTACACATTCCAGCTTTAAGAAACTATGAAGTGTTTCATTTAAAGTTTAAACTCTGATTTCAGTTTTGTAAGTATTATAACACATTACCTAAAATAAGCAGTCAAAATTAAATCTCTGTGCAGCTCTTGTGCATGTTTCTCTGATTATAAGCAGTTGGACAGTTATGGTCATATAGGTCACATGACTATCTGACCTTTAACACACAAACCATAAACATATGCAGCCTTCTAATGGTCTACTTCCCTGAATGAGGGATAGTTCAGTCCAAAATGAAAATTCTGTCATTTACACAGCTTTGTGTCATTTCAAACCTGAATGCCTTTCTTTCTTCTGTGGAACACAAAGAAGATATTTTGAAGAATGTTTAAACAGTTTTTGCCCATGCAATGCAAGTCAACCGGGCCCAAACAATAGGTGTTTTTGGGTGTGAATTGTCCTTTTAAAAAGATATTCCACCCAAAACTAAAAATAATTTCCTCATTCTCATCCTCATTTCTGTCACATAATGGGTCTAGGAAGGTTAAAAGTAACTGCCTGGTTTATAAAACAAAGTAAACACAGTTAAACCACAGAAGAATATTAATGAAATTGTGCACTTAAACACCAGACGTAGAATGAATATAATAAACTTCAGATACATGGCCTACTATCCAGGTCCCCCTCAGTGAGTGTGACACTGCTCGGCCACCATCTGCATGTGATCCGGTGAAAGGGTCCTATGACAAAGGCAGTCACATCTCATTCATCTCAGTTTGATGTGCCTCAGTGCTTGTGAAAACAGGGGCTGTGATACTGCCGAGTATGACCGCTCTGTGCTGATTTACCTCCAGGCACTTCTCACACACTCTCTGTAATATACAGCACAGGATGAGATCTCTCTGCCTGAAACCTTCATTAAAAAGTGTTAAATTGTCCCGCTGTATTTTAAAACCAAACAAGCACACTAAAAGGTTTAACTGGTTAGTTCTACAATGTGAAACATGGTAACCTACATAATATGTTGCCTATTTATACCTGATTTAACCCCCATCAGAATTAGTTTTGTTTGTATATATTAATGTATTGAAGTTGATTTAGCAATGAAAAAAAAGAAATCAGTGAATAAAATCAGTTCATGTTATCATTTTTGTGTAATTGAAAAGAAGGCTGTGCATACACTCTTATTCAGTTTTTGTTTATATACTGAATGTCTCTCTTTCTTCCTTATGCTTCTTGAAGAGATAGTTCACCCCAAAATTGAAATTTTGTCAACATTTACTCACTCTCATGTCATTCCAACCTGTATGAGTTTTCTTCTTATGTTGAACATAAAGGTAGATATTTTAAAGAATGCTGGTAATAAAAAAGTTGCAGGTCCCCATTGAATTCCATAGTATTTCTTTCCCTACTATGGAAGTCAATCGGGATTGGGGACCTAAAAACATTGGTTTGGTTTTTCAAAAGATCTTCTTTTGTGTTCAATATAAGAAAGGAACTTATATAGGTTTGGAACGACATGAGGGTGAGATAACGATTACAGACATTTCATTTTTGGGTGAACTATTCCTTTAAATGTCTTCTTGGGCTGCATTCTAAGCCTTGGTTTTTAAATAACCGCATTTTAAAATGTTTTGATTTTACCTGCTAGCAGAATTTAGAAAATAAACTGCACTATGCTGGAGGTCACTGTGTTGAAGCAGTGCAGTGTGAAGCCTGCTGTTTTCCCGGTTTGTGCCTCTGAAGTGTGAAGCCAGTATGTTTTCCGGTCATTACCCTTGTTTTTCTCATAAACGTGTGGTGTCACAGGCACTGTGGTGCCCTGCAAGTTAGGAACTGGATGGACATGCAGCACATCTTGCCCACACAGTACTCAGCATGGAGAGTAAACCCTCATTTAAAACAACAATAACCTGTTCCTATATTTTGATGATAACTTGTTCAAATGCTGCATGCACAATAAAGAGCTGCTCCGTTGTTCACAAATCATAGAGGACATTTTCAAGTTTTGTTTTATACAGTACTCTAGGTCAATTTTATTTTCTCTCTTCTAAAATATCCTGCTATTTATGTGTGAGAAAACACTGCAAAGAATCGGTGCATACGTGAACTGTCTGTCTGAATGAATCAAACTGAATCACGTGTGTTTGCTAGTAACTGTACAATTATAAACAGCTGAGAGAAAACATTGCTGAAATAGTATCAGAAAATAAATATATTTTCAGGTCAGTGCACTGGAATCTCCATTGACATAATGATTTATCAATAATATTAAACTGGGGCACATGTACTAAAAAAAGGTCTAGAGAAACTCCTAGTTTTGGCTTATTTTAATACTTGTTTTAAATAATTTTAAGTCATCTTGAGGCCCCCTTGAGAACCACTGATTGTGATCAAAGTTAATTTCTGATCAAAAACACCTATAGAGAGATACAAATAGCTATAGATCTTTTTGACAGAAAAGTAAGTCAACTTTTCTACCATGTGATCTCAGAGTATCACTGTGACTCAGAACATTAACAATTAGCCTCACTACAAAAACTGCAGAGTTGTTGTTATGAGTAATGTACGTTGCGTCATAGGGTTGTTTTTGGGTGGCAAGTAGACATTTTTCAGTCATAGTGTAATAGTATTTTTCTTTTTATTCTCTCAATGGAGCTTACTGAACTAAACCCATAATCACAAGACCTAATCTTAAGGCACTCACACATTGAACACATCTGTGCTCACGAACTCATATTCATTCTAGCAATTCATCTAAATAACAGGTCAAACAGGCCAAAACTCCATAAAGACTTTTATTCCACCCCATTTCATTGTAGGTAATGACCTTAATTCTTAAAGCTGAATTGGCTTTGCTCTATTGCTCAATGGGTGCTAAAGGTGAGCTGCTTGCAGAATGGAACAAACCAGTCCTTGAGATTTCTCAGCTTCTTTGTGAGGCAAAGCAAACAATTTCTTCACATAACCAGACGCTATGATGCAACGCTATACAGTGTGAAAACCATTAAGGCTTCTCACCAAAAACCCAAAGAGCAGTTCATGATGTTAGGAAAGGAACAGAAACTTTCTAGCAAATTATTGGCTATTTTCCATTTATTTCACTCTGAAAAAAACCTCTTATTATCCTCAGCTTTATCAAGCCTAAACTGTGCCTCCTGCTTAGTTATTATGTGTACAAATAAAAACCTAAAGGAAAAAAGGTAAATTCAGAACGTCACTGAGGTTTTTGGCACAATGTTGGAATACCTAAAGTAGTGTTTTATTATCAGTCATTTACAAATAGGCGCAGCACATGAGAAAAAGCAACACCCATCGATTGTGTCTCCTAGAATGCTTTTAGATTTAAACAACGCGTGCCCAGGCAAGCTTCTTTATACAGTAAGATTTTACAACTTTTCTAAACTGGCATGATGGCAGATTTATATAGTTGCCATAGTGCAAATATCATTCCAAGCAAACAGTCAATGCTGACATAAATAGAATAAGCCTATTGTATATCTAAACAAAATAATCCAAAGGCTGACTGAATTGTTTGGAATGAATCTTATTTATATATAAAATTAGTCCTAAGCTAAAGAGAGTCATAACTAGGTGTTTTAAATCAAAAGGTGCGATGAGAGTCACATGTCAAACATATCATGCAAATTAAGGATGTTTGTTTATTATTGCATATTCATAATATATGTAAATATGATAGAAGTACTACAACAAAAATGAAATCGATTGGTAACCATTGAATACATATAATCATTTACTCACCCTCATATTTTTCCAAACCAGTAGGCATTTCTTTCTTTTTTGTATATTTTGAAGAATGTTGGTAACCAAATAGTTTCGGGTCCCATTAACTTCCATAGTATTTTGTGTCCATACTATGGACAATGGGTCCCAAGATTGTTTGGAATGACACGAGGGGAGGAAACAATGCCATTTTTGGGTGAGCTGCCTCTTTAATACACAGAACTTTTCTCAAGAAACTCAAGACTTTCTCAAGTCTTTTTTTGGGTCAGTGCTACTTTAATTTGATCTTCAGTTTGCAAACTTCACTCTAGATAACCAATCAGAGTTGCTCTTTAATACATGATTAGACTGAGACTGGGTCAGTGTTACCTAAAATAACACACTAACAGCCCTTGTGGACTGTGGGACAGAAGACCACTCAAGCTCAGAGATTTGGACATCAGTCACATTAATATCATGATGTGAGATGGATTGTAATCAGCCAATAATAATCAAAGAGTATGTAGAGGGACAGTTCATCCAAAAATGAAAAATCTGTCATCATGCAAGCTTCATTCTAGACCAAGCTACGCAATATTGCATTCATAATCGAAGGCGATACGTCTGCGATTACAAACGCGATATGTCCTAGATTTTCAGTGAACTACGGCTCGGTGTATTAACTGCCGCTTCATCTGAAAATAGGTGATGGAAATTTACCACCAATCACAGAACCGGCTTTACTGATGAGATGCGCATGATAATCGAATTTGATTAATTGCACAGCCTTATGTTACATGATGGCAACGTTAATTTTTGGGTGAACTGTCCGTTTAAGTTTAAATTGGAGACCAATTATTATTGGAGACCAATTCCTATGGCATACTTAACCTTTTCCTTGTCTTTTATACTTGTACTACACAATCATGACTTGGTAAAAGGCCAAACACTGCTTAACTGAACTTTTAGAGGGTGACACTGAAAAATGCTTAGCATGATAAGGCCTAGGTAAACATTCAAGTTAAATAAGCAACAGATACCACTAGAAAGGGTGAAGGGCATTTTAATGTACTAGCATGTTTAGGGAAGGTTGGGAATTTGAAGAGACTATGCTTTTGTATGACTGAGAGCACTTGAGATCTCCAAGCAATGGACCGTACTTCAGATAGTCTAGCATGGCTGAAGCCAGGCTAATGAGCTTTATGAATATCCTGTATTATAAATAAGGCTATGACATTGAGGTCGCTGGGGAATCCACTGGTGTCCAGATAATGGCATCATTTTTAAATCGTTGAAAGGAAGTGACAGATTTGAGGCTGAATTACACATCACTGCACTAATCCGAATGCAATGCAGATATAGTGCTGCATGTGGTTATGATGCTGCATGTTGTGGATTTCCCATTAATTCAAACGATAAGATATTTTAAAAACGTTTACTGAAGTAATTTCAACATTAGAATACATGAACACATTTGTATTATTAATGTATTTGCCCTTTATTAGAGCTCCTTCGTGGCAAAAGGTTAAAGTTTAATAATAATAAATCTCAAAATGTATTAGCATTAAAAAAATACAGCATTACAAAATATAATTTGAAAACTCTTCTAACACAGGAAAGGTTTGCAATTAGACAAGGACCCTCACTCTTAAACACTGTAGTTAGTACATTTAAAATGACAACTAGAAATACAAAATATAAAAATAGATCAATACATTTTTCTAGTATCATACAACAATATGACGTTAGATGTTAAACCTAGTATAATGGTACATCCTTGGACAGAGAAATTATCAATATACACTGGTACGGACGAATGATGAGTCACATTACAAAAGGGCCTAAATGCATGTAACACTTATACCAGATATTCCACATACAGCTTCAAATATTAAAACGTACCGATACAGACACTTACAGTTAAAGCAAAACTGCTTGAGTAAAACAAAGAAAGGAGGTATAACCTTAAGGCAGTTAATCTAGAATGAAAATGTTTCAGATTCCATCTCTATCAAAATGAATGAACAAATCTCCTATTTCTCTTTCCACCAACAACCCTTAAAAAGCCTTAACATTACATAAGGGACTTAGTAACAACTCAAGAGTATTTTAAGAACCAGACAACAGTTTTCACAATTTCATTGTCACAGTGAATTGCACGTGAATACAACACATAAAATAAACAGACAGGTGCACATTAACAAATATTCAGTACTTTTCAGATAACAGGGTAGATGCCTCCTAAAGTTCGATATTTATCATATCAAAAATATGGCACAGCTATTAGTATTAACTCAGCAGGATCACCTCAATATGACGTGTAAGTGCTCCAGGAGTCATCTCCTAATCTCTGAGGAAGGCGGATGCCCTCAGGACCTCCATGCAGTTGACCGTAATGAGAGCTCCAGTAATCCGTCTCCACTGCCTGGTCACTGGGTTCTTCATTTTATCCAGGGCCAGGTGAAGGTCCTGGATCATATCCCTGTAACCGTCCCCATACTGCTTACTCCAGGAATACAGGAAGTCATATGCAGGCTTCCACATTGACTATTGAATGAAGTAAAACAATAAATAAAATCAAAAACATATTTAGATGTAGACATGTCATGACTAGGATTGGGTTAGACCTTATTTTGTCGATCATGCCAATGATAAGCGAGTAATATGTTAATAAACTGAACAAGGTATTTAATGATTGACTTTTACTTGTACATTTTTTTTTTATTTCAGCTCACCTGGGCACTAACTTCTCCATTTTTCCCTTTGTGTGGTGCCTCATAAGCAGCAATCTGGGAATTGGAGAGCTTCCATGTCTCTCGGCAAGTTCCCGCCATCGCACTCCCAGCTCGACTGCTGTGGATAGAATCACTGTATCCTGGATGAGATGGGCTACTACACCTTGAACATCCATCTTTAACAGCCCCTGTGGGTAATACAAATCATTAATAAAACTTGTTTCAGATTTTTGTTCTACGCATAAATTTACATCAGAATAAAAGATGCATACTATGATAAGCTCATGTTGGAACTTTTTCTTGATCTTCTCTGCATGACAGTCTTCTTTGAGCTTTTCTAGAACACAAGCCACCTTCTCTGCCTCCGTGTCAGCGTGTCTCCTGGAGATAGCGTCAATTGAGACCTCTGAGTAGCCGAGAGCCTCAGCGAAGGTTCTCCAGCACTTGACATGCTCTGTGACCAGGGTCTGAATAGCAGAGTACATGTAGGTGAGTTTTTTAAATGGAATTGTCATATTGTCCAAGAGGACTTGTGTGGTAAGATTAATTCCAGTGAAGTCGATGACTTGATCCTTGGTTATGACCTTCAAGTTCTTGCAGTGCACCAAGCCAACTCTTCCTCGAAGAAAGCCAATGTACCATTCCTTAACTTTCATCTGACCTACAGATTTAACAGTTTCTTTAGAAAGCAAAGCAATTGTATCACCTTTGAAGTATTCTAGAAGATAGTCCACCCTCGGTTGTCTGAGAATCGATTTCATTGCAACCCCATACCAATGCAAATCCACAGGTCTGTCCTGAAACTTTTGGGTAAGGACTTCTGGGATCGATTCCTCAGGAATTGGCATGGAACGAGTAACTTCCCTCTGCCGATCTGCTTGCCTGTGGTTATGTTTTTCTGACCTCAGAGGGGCAGCTTCAGGGGAGGTAATGTAGAAATTGCCCAAAGTGAGACTCTTTGGATCCTTCACCTCAATGTTGAGTTTGAAGGGCACATTTCACCTCCACTCACCTTGACCAGATCTAACGGTAGATGGAGCACTTTTCCTGCTTTAAGCTGCTCCTGCGTGACCTCTTTATTCAGATCCACTGGTTTCACTTCAAAGTTTGAATCCAACACTCTAGAAGCAATCTGAAGATCGGTAAGACCACGTGGGTTGAACTGACGCTTCCCCCAAAGCTCCAAAACAACAGGAGGCAGATTCCTGTCACCCCTCTGAATATCAGAGAAAGGGAGCCTGGGTGGAATATTATTATGGCTCGATATGACCAGCACCACTTTGAGCGATGGGTGTATGTGTTTGGGACCGTAGATGGCCATTGTGATATGGCGATCTAGGTAATCCCATACTGACATAGCAGGTTGCTCCAAAACAGTGGCCTCGGCAGCAGTTATGACATACATGTGCGGTTTTAAATCAAAGAGCTTCATTTGTAATATGTCGTTGTATATGTAACAATCTTTTATCTTCTGATAAGGTCCTTCTTTCCTTGGAGAGGCTAGACCCACAAATGAGGTCAGGACGTGGCTTGTGGGGTCACTTTTTACTTTGGCAGCCATTGTCATCTCCAGCGAAATGCCACCTGTAACATTATGGTTACTGAGGCTGACCTCTAAAAGAGGACTCAGAGTTGTGGTGTAGTTGTTGTTTATTCCAGCGGGAGGATCGAGGAGTACTTTCAGGCCGATTTCTTGGATCTCACCTGGGGGGACGTGTCCCTGAGGAATATGGGCAGTGATATCGGAGTCTGGCAACTGCACAGAGCCGCCATTGTGGTCGATCTTGCAGAAGATTTGAACGTCTGTGGCCTGAGTCTGAGCCCATCCAGGACTTTGTTTCATTAGGCTCAGGTTCAAACAGGACCTGGTTAGCTGCCTATGACTTAACCAAGCCATTTTGTAAGCTTCTCTGTCATTCTTCAACCACTCAAAATCAGGATTCAGGAAGGGTTCTTGAGAGTTAAGTCTCTTTGTCATCTTATCTTCCTTCTTCTCAAGGCTGTCAAGTATATCCGAGGCACTTCTCCACCTCCCAGATCGGTTTAAATTGTTTTGTCTGGGTGCTAAAAGATGGGCAAAGTTTGTTTCATCTGAGGATGTGCTGAGTGTTTCCTCATTAATACTGTCGAACAGAGATAAGGGATCCCCTTTCAGCATGGACACTCCAGAGTCATAATTGCTGGCATGGATGATTTCATTTAAGAATGGATTTGACCTGGCCAGCTGATTCCAAAAGGGGTTGGTAGTTTGTTTTGGATTTGCAATTTCTTTCGGTAGGACAGGCCACTCTGAGGTTTTTACAACCTCATAACCATAGCCCCCTAAGAGAAGAGAAGATATCAAATGTCAGGACAACCAAGAAATTAATCCTAATACATGCATTTGTTCAGGACAATTAGATCAGTTTGAAAAGTATGTTTGTGGAGCAAATATAACATTCTGAAAAATTAACAGAGAGGGGCTCATTTTAGCATACTTACCATGAAGGTTGTTGTTGTTGATGGTCACATTCTCATCTATATCTATCAGTGTTCCCTCCGATCTACTGCGAGGCAGATTTCCTGCACGACTGTTTGACTTTACTTTTGTGGCTGCCATTTTGAATATCCAAGATGAAACGACAACAGTCTTGTCTTTAATGTCAAAGCTATTGAAAAAAGGTGAACAAATGAACATAAAAATATCATGTAACATTCTAAAATATAAACGTTTTTAACTGCAGCAGCTTACTCAACATAAGAAACCCATTTATCAAGATAATTTTGCTGCATAGTGTTCTTGAGTTGCCTATATGGTTATTGGAGATACATTTATTGATGTTTCATAACAGATTATTCAGGACAGTGCTTATCTGAACCAGTATATACTGTATGTTTTTGTAAAGATCTAGACTAGAGAATACAATTATTCTTTGCTGAAGTCAAAAGTCCTCCAAAAAGTCTCCTTGGTTTTATACTGGTGTTCAAACTGAAACTTGTATCGTTCTACAACAGTCTTATAAATCATCTGACACTCACTTTCACCTACCATTTCTGTTTCTGACATATATTAAAATGTAATGTCTTATTAATTATGAGTGATTTATTGTTTATTTAAACAGTAAACAATCACCAATAGACGTTTACAAATAAATAACTCAAACTTTGCGGATAAACAATATCCATGAGTCAATCAGTGAAACTTCTCTTGTTGTTTAGAATCATTTCTTCTGTCACAAAGTCTCTGAATCACTGTCCAGTATCCTCTCTGTCCTGTCTCCGGCAATGACTCATTAAATACGTATTATGCAGTTGCAATGCATGAAAACAGGTCTGTCTTGTCTGAATATATCTCTTTGACAAAGCTTTGTCTCGCTGGTGAAGGGCTGAGTGCTCTATTCAAATCAACACGCGCTAACACGCCCTGCATCAGCCACGTCACAATACACCTGTTTGTTTTGGAACGCATGCAAACGTCATCCCGTATTAAACGTTCTATATTACTGTGAGTTTCTCTATTAAATAAATGCATGTAATCATTTAAGGATTAGCCTGTTAAAGCGCCATAAGGACACACATTCCACGATGTACTCCATCACGCACACAATCCATTTAAAATCAAAACACGTGAAAGACTTCGTGTAGTCAAAAACACCTTTTTATATTCATGCTTAGGTTGGACAAATAGCCTATAGGCAATAACTTAAAATATTGTAACTATTTAAACTTAAAACACGTACCTGGGACATGGTAGATTCCCCACTCAGTCCTTATGCGAACTTTTTAATCGTCGGGGAGCGTCACACCAACTGTACACCTTACACTTCTATGTGCCTCTGTCTACTTGAATGGTGGAAAAGTGCACACTGGGATATGTAGTACCAAACAGTCAAACAGTTGTATTGAACTTCATTCCCAGGTTCTCAGTTAGACTCCACCACCCACAAGCCTCCTCTTTATGTGTGCACAAAGCGTTGCAACATCTGAAACTCCAAGGAAAAAATGGTTTCGGTATGCAAACTCATGAGGAAAAAATGCTTCAAAATAAAAATTGAATAAAATACAGCACATCAAATGTATATAGTCTATTCTATATATATAATTATTTTCTAAAAGTAGTATTTATACAATTGATTAAACTATCATATGTTTGCATTCATTTTCACTTATTTATTATATTGTTTACATTATGAATTTTAAATGTAATTGAAAGTGCATTTTCATTATCTACTCAAACATGACATGTTTATAGCCATACTATTATGTAATAAGCACAAACACAGGGCATGCCTTTAATTCAAATGATTTCCTTGTTTATTCAAGACAGAATTGACTTAGGACGTTAACGTCCGTGAAGGAGTCTTGTAACATCATTTCAAATGATATTTTAAGGCTCATCAACACGATTAAATGTCAGTGACCACCATCTAGTGGTCAACTTTAGCTAGTTCAGCTGTCAATTCATGGTAGCTCATTTCGTAAACACTATTGATATAACAATGAATAATACTTTTTAAATAATTGTATTATCTAGGTTAATGTTAATTTACAAATATTATTGTAATAATTGTTCAGTGCTAAATCGTGCTCGTGCATAAGATAATGACAATTATTTTACACATCTTGAAATGTTACAAATGTTTTAGTTTAGGGGTGTCCAATCCTGCTCATGGAGGGCCACTATCCTGCAGAGTTGACCTCCGAACACACACCTGAAGCAGCTAATCAAGGTCTTACTAGGCATACTAGAAACGTACAGGCAGGTGTTTTTAGGAACGTTGTAGCTAAACTCTGCAGGACAGTCAGTGGCCCTCCAGGACCGAGTTTTGACACCACTGTATTAGTATATATAGAAACTAACATTAACCTCTAAGGTAAAAAATAAATGCATTACAATTATTGTTCATTGTTATTTCAAAATACCTGATGCATTTAACTATTTTTTTAACCTATTTATTTAAAAAAAGATGAGCACTTGCATGATATAGGCTAGGCTATTATAATGATGCATGTAATCTGGATTACATAATCAGATAAAACAATTATTCAGAGTATATTACATATAATATAATATTACAGAGTATATTATATTCAGAGTATATTACATTTTACAATGCTCATAATCCGATTATAGTTAGATTTTTATGGATTACATATAGCAAATTATTTGCATATTTAATGAATCATATTTTAATTATTCTCCCCAATTCTTCCTAATTTTTATCGTTTAAATTTTCCTATACAACAAATCTGTGATATCATTTTTGACTACATTCACAAATGTTTTTATTTTACATTCTTATGATTTAATTAATTACTAGCTTTTATGAACTCACTATCAACTCACTAGTGTTAAGTTGAATGTATTTTATAAAGGTGATATTGAATAAGTGAATATATTTTCTTTCTTTTTTATATCAATATGGCAGTGGTGTAGTCTAGTTTTTTGTGAGCATACTGTGATTTTTCACTCCTTCACCCATCCCAAAGCGACACCTCATAAGCACCACTCACTAATGTGTAGAGTATGCATCTACATGTAACTGACAGCATTCTGAAAGACTGCTTATGTGATATCAACATGTCAATTTATTAAAAGCAACACAAGACAGCCAATGGCATTTACAGCTGGGGAGACTGGACTGATTTTCTACTGTGTTAATCATCTAACATTTTCCTTGAAAAAAATGGTCACATTTTCAATGCACATTTAAGAGTGTCTGTTTTTAAATTCCCTAGCCTGACATTCAGTCCACAAGGCTGGCTAGGAGTTATCATCTCTCTCACCATCTGAAACAAGGAGATATAAACATTGTATTCAGTTTAATTGCTGTACACATACACACATACATATGTGTTATCTCTCCCCTTCTCCTGCATTCATTGATCTGCACACTAATGTTACTGAAGTTATTAGCTAGTTATGTTTGCCTGAAAAAGTCAACATACTGTTAACTGCGTGAAAGATGCTTGGGACAGTTGACTGATCTGTCACTGCTCCCTGGGCCGTAGCGGTTTGCAGGGCCCCAGTGCAAGTTTACTTCTGGGCCCTGTCTGAAATAGTTTAATATATGTTTGTTCCATATATTTATTTGTGCTATTTACACAATGTTGAAGTTTTACAAGTCTGTAGTGTCCAGGTACAGGCCTTCCTGTATAAATTAAATAGATGAATTCTTGTAAAACTACTAAGTAGTTCAGTAAAGTGCTGTGTGTGATTTTCTCTGATTTAATGTTATTGTATTAACTTTAAGGACACCGACAGGAGCTAGTAAATTAGGCGTGATCACTTTAAGAGACAATACATCCAATATGATGCGCATCCGGATATATTTAATAATGTTCGAATGGCATGAATAGATCATTGTTTGCGGATGATGGGGCGCTTTGAATACGTGGGAAAATGTGGAATATGTAGTTAAGAAAATACAGGAAGGAATACATCAGGTTGAATACATTGAATGGAATGGGTTTTAAGTTTTCTACTGAAAAATCAAAAGCGATGGTTTTCTCGGGAAAGAAAAATAAAGATATTAAACTGAAATTGTATAGGAATAATTTGGAAAGAGTTGAGAGTTTTCATTTTTTGGGGTGTAGTTTGATTCGTGAATAACATGGAGATTACATATTAAACAAGTAGAGGATAAAAGTAAAAAAGTATTAAACAATATGAGGTGTCCTACAGGAGTGGAGTGGGGAGCAGATTTTAAGTCATTAAAATATATATATATATTTCCCTAATAAAATCTAGGTTGGATTGTGGGAGCATTTGGATCAGCATTTGGATCAGCAGCAAAATAGAGTTTTACAAGACAATTGGGAAAAGGGAAAAGTCTCCAATAGTGGATTTGGAGATATTACTGACCAAAATAGTAAACAATCAAGTTGATTTGATTGAATTTGATGAGTGAATTTAATAGACTTGAACAAAAAAAAATCATTAATTTTAAGCAAGTTTTTACAGATGGATCAAAAGATCCAATAACAGGAGTTACAGGTGCTGCAATTGTAGATCCCAGCCAGAAGAGTAAGATGAGCAGGAGAACATCAGATCACTTAAGTGTATATGCTGTTGAGCTCTTTGTCATATTTATGGCGTTAGAATGGATAGAATGCACTAAGTCAAACAGAAATTTAATTTGCAGCAACTCTGTCTCTGTACTGCAGAGTCTTAAGACTGGTATGGCTAATAATCATCAGGAGCTTTTATAAGATGTTATGTCTATCTATTCAAGATTAAAGAATAAAGGTGATGAAGTTATATTTATGTGGGTCCCAGCACATATGAGTATTGTAGGAAATGAAAAGGTAGACAAAATAGCTAAGATGGCACTGCAAAAAGTATAGAGTATAGAAGCAGTCATCTGCCTTTCAAGATCAGAAGGAAAGAGTATAGTGTGGGGAAAAGTTATTAAAGAATGGCAACAAAGGTGGGACCAAGAACTAAAAGGAAGACATTTATACGTGATTATAAAAAGAGTTGGCACTGTGGACAATAAGGGATGAAATAGGAGAGAGGAGACTGTTATGACCAGATTAAGAAAAGGACATAATAAATTAAATAGCACTCTATATATTATGGGGAAATATCCAACTGGATTTTGTGACCAATGCCAAATACCCGAGACTGTAGAACATGTGCTTATTAATTGTTTAAAATATGAATTACAGAGGATGGATATGATAAAAAACATGGGAAAAATAGGACGTGGAGTAAAGAATATAATGGACTGCAGTAGGAGTGAACAAGGAATGAAATATTTGATTTTCTTTCTGACTAAAACAAGACTAATGATAAGAATATGATGACTAAAGTATATGGGAAATAACTAGAACCAGAAGATGACAGTAATGCAACGTCAAGGATGCAAGCTGCTGTTAAAACCCAAAGAAAAAGAAGAAGTATGATGCACATCCAATTTTTTTTCTCAACTGTTTACATTCACTTAAGTTTACATTAGCTCTGCACAGAACACCGTGCGCAAGTGCTCATTTTAGTTATTCCATATCCTGTGTTTGATGTTTATAAACTCTTTTGAATGTTTAAATGGGCAAGGCATAAAAACACGTGCAAATTATGAGCTTTTGTGGCAACGGTCATCAGTGGCGCATTTTTAGGATGGGCTCAGCCAGTCAGTTCAAATGAAAGAGTTGTGCAATAGCACTGGTCATCAACAGAAACAGCATTATTTTTAATGTCAGTGCTTTGATTGCAACACAGACGGGGTGAATTTATGAAGGAACGTGTGAAAGTTCTGTCACAAAGATGTTGTTACGTATCCTCACGCTTTTTTAAGTGGGTATACGGAAATCCTTGACCTTTGCTAGTGGGCATATGCCGTATACCTGCATATCACATACACCACTGCAATATGGTATGCTATGTTAAATGTTACGTTTAAAGTTTGATAATAAGTACTCTATAAAAGTAATCTAATAAGTATGGAAGCCCGTTTGGCCACTGAATAAAAAATAAAAAGGGTTGTTGCGACTTTATATAAACTCGCAATTACGAGAAAAAAAAGTCAGAATTGCAAGTTATAAAGTCAAGTCAAGTCACCTTTATTTATATAGCGCTTTAAACAATACAAATTGTAACAAAGCAACTGCACAATATCAAAATAGGAAAATAGTGTGTCAATAATGTAAAATGACAAGATTTAACACTCAATTTTCAGTTAAAGGCATTTCATTCTTGAATTCAGTGATGGCATCGTTCAGAACAGTTCAGTTTAAATAGTATTGTGGCGAGTGGGGAGTGTGAGAAAGCGACACGCGCTAGGGGGAGAGCGGGTTCTGAGACGAGCGGTGAAACGGAGGGCAAGTGAATGATGATTAACACCTGTGTCTAATTCCAGTGATTGTCGGAGAGACCGGATAAAAGGTTCCCCTCTGGCCAGATTGTAAGGGCTCCACTGGTTCCAGTGGTCTTTTCCCGATGGCTGTCTAGGTGACGGCGTCCTCACTGGGGATCTGTCTCTGGGGCTCATCTACGTGTCCTGGTTTTCTCTAGGTGCTGCTCTACCATCTGATCTGGATACGGACTGGATCTGGTGACTGCAGTGACCATCTGGGCTGGATAAGGACCGTATCGGGTGGCTACAGTGACCTCGGAATAAGAAAGAAACAGACTAATATTAGCTTAGATGTCAATCTTCTTATGATGTAACAAGTACATCGAGTTTTATGGGAAGTGTTCCCGCTTCCGGTTGACCTAATTAATGCAGCCTAACAATCCTTTAACGGATTAGAAATTTTAGAAGTGTATTAGTGTGTTATGTGTACGCCAGGTCAAAGAAATTAGTCTTTAATCTAGATTTAAACTGACAGAGTGTGTTTGCCTCCCGAACATTGTTAGGTAGATTGTTCCAGAGTTAGTGCGCTAGATAGAAAAAGGATCTGCCGCCACAGTTGATTTTGATATTCTAGGTATTATCAAATGGCCACAGTTTTGAGAACGCAGTGGACGTGGAGGACTCTAATGGGATAAGAGGTCGCTCAAGTACTGAGGAGCTAAACCATTCAGGTCTTTATAAGTAATTAACAAGATTTTAAAATCTATACAATGTTTAATAGGGAGACAGTGCAGTGTTGACAGAACCAGGCTAATGTGGTCATAATTCCTGGTTCTAGTAAGAACTCTAGCTGCTGCATTTTGAAACATCTGTAGTTTGTTTATTAAGCGTGCAGAACATCCACCCAATAAAGAATTACAATAATCTAACCTTGATGTCATAAACGCATGAATTAACATTAGGTCTCAGTTTAGATATATTTTTAAGTTGAAAAAATTAAGTTTTACAAAATGCTAGAAATGTGGCTGTCAAAGGAGAGATTGCTATCAAATAGCACACCTAGCTTCCTGACTGATGACGAGGAATCGACAGAGCAGTCATCAAGTGTTAGACAGTGTTCTAGGTTATTACTTGTGGGGTTTTTAGGTCCGATAATTAATACCTCTGTTTTTGAAAAGTAATGGCCCTAGTACTGAGCCTTGAGGTACTCCATACTGCACTTGTGATTGATATGATACCTCTTCATTCACTGCTATGAATTGATGGCGGTCAGATAAGTACGATTTGAACCATGCTAGTGCACTTCCACCAATGCCAACAACGTTTTCTAGTCTATTCAAAAGAAGGTTGTGATCGATAGTGTCGAACGCAGTGCTAAGATCAAGTAGCACTAATAGAGAGATACAACCACGATCGAATGATCAGAGCAGGTCATTTGTAACTCTAATGAGAGCAGTCTCAGTACTATGAGATGGTGTAAATCCTGACTGGAAATCCTCACAGATATAATTTTTCTCTAAGAAGGAATATAATTGTGAGGATACTACCTTTTCTAGTATCTTTGACAGAAAATGGAGATTCGAGATCAGTCTGTAGTTAACTAGATCTTTGGGGTGTAAGGAAGGGCCGGCTGGAACGATCCAATGACGGCAGTCGTTCCGCGGGTGAAGGGCTTTGCGTGTTACGGTCTTTCCTTTTCACGACACAACAAGAACATTAAAATGGAACACTTCTTCTTATATATTTTATCTCGTTATTTCATCTGACTCCATAAATGAAAAGGTTTTAATGATATCTGTGCATCATTAAAATATGAAAACGAATGATTGATTATTCTTATCAGCTCTTTTAATACTCTACCCACTCAGATATAGGAAGCTATATCGCTCAGAGGTCCTGTTTTCCACAGGTCTCACGGACACAATCTCGTCAGGCCCGGTCATCAGTCAGAGGTAAATTATGGTTCCGTATCTAAGATTTGCCGTAAATTCACACACACAATCAGAGACATCGAATAACCCTCATGGGGCACCCTCAGAACTCGAGTTCAATCGTTTACTTCAGTAAAGGGTTTTGGCCACTATCAGATATGTTAGCAGATCAATATACTACACTCGTAATAGCTTTGGGTTGGCCAAATCTTTGTTTAAAGTAACATTAAATCAAAAGTCAGAGGTGTGGGACGCAAATTCAGTCTGATCAGACGGTTTCACCGTCACTGAACGGAATTAGCCCGTCCCCACACCCAAGCACACTTAAAAGATGCCGGATATTAGCCGTCGCTAAAACTGGACGCAGGCTTCTGGAAATATACGAATCCACTAATCTAGTAGAGAGAAAGCAATCTTCAGAGGCAGTTAGAATAGAATCAAACGTTACAATTTATTGACCAGGTAATCAAAACAATAATTCAAAGCTCCAATGTTACAAGAATAGAATCAACGGTTAACCATAACATAACAATAATTCAGGAATTGAAGAATTTGTAGAAATTACTACCTGGCAATGAAAAACTACACACAAGTGACATGTGCGGGCAATCAGCTTACTGACTCCTAACCATAGCTGGAACTGAAAACTACACACAGTGGTTGTGCGGGCAATCCTCCTACAGACGCCCAGAACTTTGTGTCCCTTTCCTTATATACCCAGATAATTCAATAGACCCACCCAGGTGGGTACCCAGTGTATCTTGTCATTATAATTAGTCTTTAGAATTGGCAACCAAAAGGCTTCTGGAGATCCTGTGGGGGATTACTTATTTACATACAGGAGGTGTTTTGAGTAGGAAATCAGGGGAGGGCACGTCCCCTGCTGTACACTATTCTTCTCAGATTTTAGAACTTCTTTTAGCTTTTCATTATGATTGGGAGGATGAGACCATTTTACCAGGCGCACTGAGACATTTCAAAAGATATCAAACATGTATGGTTACTTATTTGTACATATTACATTGCATGGATTTTCAGTGAATTCTCGGTGGTGAGGGGAGAAATGATGAGACCGTCAGTACAGGTGTGGATCCCAGTGTGCTGCACCCCTGGATGTTACTGTTACATATGCAAGAGACAGCTTTGTGGATTCCCCAGTGTGCTGCGTCCTGGATGACATATGCAAGAGACAGCTTTGTGGATTCCCAGGGGCCTTTTGTCCTCTAGAGGGGGGGCCACATTGGCACAGACACATTGGCACCAGTCTTACAGTTCCTCCCTTTGGCACTGTTTGGGCCACTCACAGGCTTCCCTGCAGTGTCACTTCAGTCGTTGTAAGGTGGTACTCTGTTTGGAGGATGACGTTCTGTACCAGGTCCATCGTGTCGATCAAGGCTTGTGTTCCGTGTTCATAAAAGGTGTCGTCCCACCATGGGGAGACCTCTGCGTCCTTTGGCATCCTTCTGAGGATGTCGATCTGGTCCATAGAAAAATCCTCTGTCACTTCCAAGCAAAATGAGTGATCGGCAGGACAGGTCAGTCCTCCATATGTGAACGAATTCATCTCACTGATGACACACCACTGTGTATGAGACACCTGAATAGCATTTGAATGGCCATGCAAAGATTCAACACTTATGAGTTTGCTATCATTGGGAGAGAAAGGTTGTAATGTGTTACATGTACAGACAACATAATTGTGAGTTTCATGACAAGTGCGACTGGTAAATAAGGTCTCAGTACCCTTCAACGTAGGTGATCCCATTTAATTACCTGATCTTTAACTACCGTGCCAATGGATCGAATATTAGTGGAATTTGGATAAACTTGATCTGGGTGGATTAAAGGAAAAGTGGCAAAAAATCCAATACAACCAATACATTCGTTTCCAGTATACATCACAATTGTGGATATTAATTCTGAATACTTTAAATTTTTCATTTTTTCTGAAGAGAACCATCTATGTAAATCTAAAACCTCAATTAAATCGTTCAAAACATGTCTCGGGGTCTTGAAGACGAAGCTAAAATTTCCTGTCTTGTTGCAGTGAATAAATCTTGTGCATATGATCTGCAGGCTAAGTCACGCGTTCGATGGTGGTCTGATTGAACAATGTGTGGCTGATCGTTAGAAGCGCCTGCGCTCGGAGAACGAACCGCTTTGATAATATTATCATTGCTATTGGTGATGTGTTGGAAACCAGTGGCCATCTGATCTGTCAACCATGTAGAGAATTGAGATTGTTTGGTTATTTTATAAGTGTTGGCTGCTGAATTAATTGATCTGAACAGGCCGGCTATACTGCTGAGCAGGTCTCGTTTTGAGCGAGCAGGTGGAATTTGGACGGCAAGTCTGTCTTTGTAATCAGAAATTAAATCATCGATTCGTGACTGTAGTCATGCATACGACTCATCATTAGTAATACAATGTTTTGTATAAGCAGAAATGTTATAAGTTACATGTGTCATTACCAAATTTACATCATGTAATAAAGTAACAGTTGTGTGGATTGGTGAAATTGTCTATGCAATGCAAACATTCCCCGACACAATACATTCCTTCCTTTCGGTTGGTCCAGACAAGTACATTAGCTTGGTGAATCTCATATGTGTGTTATTATGCGTTTCTGTATGTGTGCACCTATATGTTGCAGGTTCCAAATTTTTAATATAGTGGTACAATTTTGGGTCTATGCCATTGTTTTAGATTTTTCGTGTAGTGTATGCATGTTACCTAATTGTGTCACCTGGATCTATTTTAAGTCGATACCAGGCAGTGAGGTTGTACATGAATTTGGTGCTCGAGTGTGTCCTGAAATGTTTCTTTGTAGGTGGGTGGGTGTTACCTGAACTACAACAAATTTGTGGTGTGCAATTTGGATCCGTACTAATCCGGGAGGCCATGTAACTGTCTCTTTGGTGCAACTGTGATTTTTTGTGTGGATGGCCCCTTGGAGTGTTACGCAACACCCACCTCCCACATTTCAGGTTGTGTGTGAGTGATTGGTGCTCCCCAGAGTGGGAGGATTTGATTCGCTACTACTCGTGCCACTTTGTTTGCACTGTTAAATTGGAAAATTTGTCAGTTATCACAAGGCAATAACGATATCCCCTTTGGCACTAGGTAGTGGGCTTATGAAATCAATTGAGTAACTCCCAAGGTCCCTTGGGTGGCTCTGGTCTACACAGTTTTGTATGGCCAGTTGCCTTGGTTAATGGTGGCACATACGATGCATGTCACACCATCTTTGAATGTCTGATGCCATCTTGATTGTATGGTGTCACTGTCACTTCTCCAACACAACACTAGGGGAGCACTATCTACTCTCAGGCCTAAGTAAAGAGGACTTTACATTTGTATGCATTTATTTAATTTTAACTTAATAAAGTTATTTTAATTAATTATTATATATATATATTATTATTATTATTTTTTTTTTTTTGAGTTAACCAGATCAGCTAGGGAAATGAAGTATGGCCTACAGGTAGTGCCAGACTTATGTTAAGTCTGAAATTAGAATTTGTGGTTTCTAATTAAAATTTATGATGTTGTAATTAAAATTAATAGGATCACTTAGGATTATAATTTACACGTGTAATCTGCAATTGAGTTGATAAATCAATATTGTTGCAAAATGTAAACATGAAGTGTAATTAATTATTAAATGTAATTAGAATTTTCGAATTCATAATTAATTATTACATTAATTTACGGCTTCTAAATCACTAGTTTTGGATTCCCATAATAATAATTAAAATAGTTTCCAAACTTAGTCATTCCCCATGGTGTCATTAACATCATCATCAAAAAACAATAATAATAATCTGTTATCCTAATTACTTGTAAACGAAATTCAAATTTCTGCTCCTCTTGATAATAATAAAGGTTTTACTGTGATTGTCAAATTATAAGTTAAACTTGTGATTAATTCAGTGGATAATGTTGAAATCATTTTATCAATGAAATTAATTTAAAATTAATTTGTAATCAATTACGACATTTAATTAACAATTAAAATTTCCTAACAATAGCAACTCATCCACTGAAGTGTTTAAAATCAGAAAAGCGGTTATAATTGAATGAAATCAAAATCACCATATTATCAAGATGATGAGGTAATACTAAATTATCTTCTAATAACCCACCAGTTATTAAGCTGGTACCGCAAAAATTTAAAGACTTTAATCAAATGTTAATTCAACCGACCTGTGAAATTTGTGTCTAGAGCATTCTTCGCATGTTAACGGGCGGCTGATTGTTGTGATTTCATCATCCGCATTTTTCATGGTTTTTAACACTGCGATTTTAACTGCTTTCTTTGGCGAGTCGTTTGATTTTGTTCGGTCTTTATCGGGCTTCATGAGGCTCGGCTTTTTCTGGTCACAGACTCACAAGAGTTGATTACGAGTTTCTCTGTGTGGCCTGATGTTACACGCTAACGTAGGTTTTCATTCTTCGCTTTTAGTTTGAGTCTCTAACTCTGTTTCATCCAGTGCTGCTGTGCTTTCCCTGAAAATACATGTTTTTCGTCTAATTCTTATCACCACCGGGTTTTTCGGTTCCGGTCTCAAAAATGGGTATACCGACCCGTACTACAAATGTGTCTATATGGTGTAAACAACATTTCCCTCAACTTCTAAAAGGCAAAAAATATATACTTACCACAGCAGCTGGATATCGATGAGAAAGAGATCAAACTTCATGTCCCAAGGAGAATTCAAGTCGGATGTCGCGGCTGGAATGACGTATTAGTCTCTGCGAGAATCACGTTCTCGTCTTTGCGAGAATCACGTCGGGGTCACCACTGTAAGGAAGGACCCGGCTCGAACGATCCAATGACGGCAGTCGTTCCGCGGGTGAAGGGCTTTGCGTGTTACGGTCTTTCCTTTTCACGACACAACAAGAACATTAAAATGGAACACTTCTTCTTATATATTTTATCTCGTTATTTCATCTGACTCCATAAATGAAAAGGTTTTAATGATATCTGTGCATCATTAAAATATGAAAACGAATGATTGATTATTCTTATCAGCTCTTTTTAATACTCTACCCACTCAGATATAGGGAAGCTATATCGCTCAGAGGTCCTGTTTTCCACAGGTCTCATGGACACAATCTCGTCAGGCCCGGTCATCAGTCAGAGGTAAATTATGGTTCCGTATCTAAGATTTGCCGTAAATTCACACGTACACAATCAGAGACATCGAATAACCCTCATGGGGCACCCTCAGAACTCGAGTTCAATCGTTTACTTCAGTAAAGGGTTTTGGCCACTATCAGATATGTTAGCAGATCAATATACTACACTCGTAATAGCTTTGGGTTGGCCAAATCTTTGTTTAAAGTAACATTAAATCAAAAGTCAGAGGTGTGGGACGTGCCGAATTCAGTCTGATCAGACGCGTTCACCGTCACTGAGAACGGAATTAGCCCGTCCCTACACCCAAGCACACTTAAAAGATGCGGATATTAGCCGTCGCTAAAACTGGACGAGGCTTGAAAATCCACTAATCTAGTAGAGAGAAAGCAATCTTCAGAGGCAGTTAGAATAGAATCAAACGTTACAATTTATTGACCAGGTAATCAAAACAATAATTCAAAGCTCCAATGTTACAAGAATAGAATCAACGGTTAACCATAACATAACAATAATTCAGGAATTGAAGAATTTGTAGAAATTACTACCTGGCAATGAAAAACTACACACAAGTGACATGTGCGGGCAATCAGCTTACTGACTCCTAACCATAGCTGGAACTGAAAACTACACACAGTGGTTGTGCGGGCAATCCTCCTACAGACGCCCAGAACTTTGTGTCCCTTTCCCTTATATACCCAGATAATTCAATAGACCCACCCAGGTGGGTACCCAGGTGGTATCTTGTCATTATAATTAGTCTTTAGAATTGGCAACCAAAAGGCTTCTGGAGATCCTGTGGCCGGGATTACTTATTTACATACAGGAGGTGTTTTGAGTAGGAAATCAGGGGGAGGGCACGTCCCCCTGCTGTACACTATTCTTCTCAGATTTTAGAACTTCTTTTAGCTTTTCATTATGATTGGGAGGATGAGACCATTTTACCAGGCGCACTGAGACATTTCAAAAGATATCAAACATGTATGGTTACTTATTTGTACATATTACATTGCATGGATTTTTCAGTGAATTCTCGGTGGTGAGGGGAGGGGGAAATGATGAGACCGTCAGTACAGGGTGTGGATCCCCCAGTGTGCTGCACCCCTGGATGTTACTGTTACATATGCAAGAGACAGCTTTGTGGATTCCCCCAGTGTGCTGCGTCCTGGATGACATATGCAAGAGACAGCTTTGTGGATTCCCAGGGGGGCCTTTTGTCCTCTAGAGGGGGGGGCCCAGACACATTGGCACAGACACATTGGCACCAGTCTTACAGGGGTCAAGTTGTGTTTTTTTTAATGAGAGGCTTAATAACAGCCAATTTAAAGGTTTTGGGGACATATTCTAATGACATTGACGAATGAACGATTGCCAAAAGAGGATCTATGACTTCTGGAAGCACTTCTTTTAGTAGTTTAGATGGTATTGGGTCTAAGATACATGTTGTTGGTTAAGCTGATTTACCAAGTCTATACAATTCTTCCTCTCCTATAGTAGAGAATGAGTGGAATTGTTCCTCAGGGGATCTGCAGTGTACTATTTGATGTGATACTGTATCTGACGGCTGCATGGTCACAAATTGATCTATAATAGTATCGATTTTGGAAGTAAAATTGTTAATAAAGTAATTACTGCTGTGCTGTTGGGAAATGTCAACACCTGTTGATAATATTTTTTGTTAATTTTGCCACTGTATTGCATAAATACCTGAGATTATATTTTTTTCTTCTAAAAGAGACGAAAAGTAATCAGATATAGCAATTTTTTATGCTTTTCTGTAGGATAGGGTACTCTCCCACCAAGCAATAAGAAATGCCTCCAGTTTTGTTTTCCTCCAGCTGCGCTCCATTTTCCCGGCTGCTCCGAGTGTGCTCATTATACCACAGTGTTGGACTCTTTTCCTTAATCTTCCTTAAGCGTAAAGGAGCAACCGTATCCAAAGTGCTAGAAAAGAGAGAGTCCATAGTTTCTGTTACATCATCAAGTTTTTCTGCGCTGTTGGATATGCTGAGGAATTTAGATAAATCAGGAAGATTGCTTGCAAAGCAGTCTTTTGTGGTAGAAGTGATGGTTCTATGATACTATGATAGTTGAATTTACAGCTTTAGCTAAATTGAGTTTACCCAAGACTAGATAATGATCTGATATATCATCGCTTTGCTGTAAAATTTCAACACCATTAACATCAATTCCATGTGACAGTTTTAAATCTAGAGTATGATTTCAACAATGAGTAGGTCCTGACACGTGTTGTCTTACCCCGATAGAGTTAAGAATGTCTATGAATGCTGATCCTAATGCATTTTTTTTTTCATTATCAACCTTGATATTAAAATCACCAACAATTAAGACTTTATCTGCAGCCAGCACTAACTCTAATAGAAAATCACCAAATTCTTTAATAAAATCTGTATGGTGCCCTGGTGGCCTTTATACAGTAGCCAGTACAAACATCACGGGGATTTATTATTAAACACTTTTTTTCTAGATAATGCTATATGAAGCACCATTACTTCAAAAGAGCTATACTTAAGGCCTGTCTTCTGAGAAATACTGAGAGTATTGTTATACATTGTAGCAACACCTCTCCCTTTGCCTTTTGGACGTGGCTCATTTTTATAACAGTAGTCTTGGGGGGTAGACTCATTTAAAGTAATGTATTCATCTGGTTTTAGCCAGGTTTCTGTCAAAGAGAGCACATGTAGTTTATGATCAGTGATCATATAATTTACAAAAAGTGCTTTCGTAGAAAGGGACCTGATATTCTTTATCATTTGTTTCTCTGTGTTTTATATATTTTTCATTTGTTGAACATCAGTTAAGTTGTTACTCATAAACTGGTTTGGACGTTTTTTGTATTTTCTAGATAGGGGAACAGACACAGTCTCTAAAGTGTGATATCTAGGTGAAAGGGTCTCTATGTGCTGAGAATTAACTGACTTCTGTGACGTGAGGCAGCTAGCAGACGGTCGGTTTAGCCAGTCTGTCTACTTTCTGACCTGGGCCCCAGTTAGTCAGGTATGAACTCTAAAAATATGTGCCATATTTCTAGAGAGAATAGCAGCACCACCCCAGGAGGGATGAAGACCATCTCTTTTCAACAGGTCAGGTCTGCCCCAAAAACTCGTCCAATTGTCTATAAAGCCTATGTTATTCTGCGGGCACCACTTAGACATCCAGCCATTGAGAGACAACAGTCTGCTATGAATCTCATCACCCCGGTAAGCAGGGAGCGGGCCAGTGCATATTACAGTGTCTGGCATCATATTTGCAAGTCAAAGTTTAAAGTATAAAGGTAACAGCATGATAACGAATTCCCATGCTTCCAGGCAAAGATCTTGAAATTTTAAGATCTACATTGATAATGCTGCCTTAACACTCAAAATTAAGAGTTCATGCCACCATCACCTTAAGGTGATGCTTAAGGTGATCAGATGAGTCGGAATGTCCTATAAGAAAGAATGTCTTTATTTCTTGAACTCTGGCTCCTAAACAGTTAATCAAAACAGATAGGGTTATGCAACCTTTAATCATAGATGCCAATGTGTTGCTTCCTTATACAATTCAAGTTTAATTGGTTCTGCAGTAACTGATAGATTTACTGCCTAAAACTAAAATATAAAATGTAAAAAAAAAACAGTGAGCTATATCTAGATATCATTGCAAATGATAAAGGACAAAGGTAACATACTCAAATTACATTCATAGTCATGATGTATAACCCTGTGTAAAAGTCAAGTAAAAAAAAAAAATCAAAACATAAATCTACGGTATCTTGTTGTGAAACCTGACTGTACAGGTGTCGTGCATATTTAAAAGGGAGGAATTGCTCAGGCCCTGAGCATTCTTTCTTATGCGGGTTCATCTTGAGAAGATTGTCAAAGCAGTATGTTGGTTGACCTGTCAGGCTGCCATCATAGAGACAAATATGTCAATTATCTCTTAGATCTTGTATTAAAGTTCACTAGTGCAACTGAGTTTATTCATAAAGCCACAGTTATATAAATAGAAAGACTGGTTTGCATGTGGCGCCAAAATATGGACAGAGTCACGCTAAGACTGGCTATGCCCGCATGTTTGTTGTTAATATGTGTTAGAGGTCGATGCAGCTCCAAAAACAACTCTTAAAATAACTTTTTGTAGACATTGTCTTAGGTTTGCTCTCAGAAATGTTGTTAATATAAAGAGCATTTAGAAGAATAACAATATTGTATGAATTATGGTAATTATGGTTAATGTAAAGGTGATATATGTTATTTATTGAATAAAAGCCATTGCTGCCTGCATATCAAAAGCTTGGGTTTGTTTTAAAATCTTGGGACAAAATGTAAAGCAGAGAAAATATATATGGGATTTTGGGTCAATGGAACTGTACCAATTCAGTTTGTCTATATGCTAGGCCTATATATTGATGTTCAGCATAAACCTGTTATCTACATTTTACGCATTTAGCAGACGCTTTTATCCAAAGCGACTTACAATTGCATTCAGGTTATACATTTTTATTAGTGCATATGTTCCCTGGGAATCGAACCCACAACCTTTCGCTCAGCTGACGCAATGTTCTACCACTGAGCCACAAAGGAACACATTTTGTGTCACAGATTGACACAAAATGTCAATCCAAACCCATAAAATCACCCTAAAATGCTTAACAAAAATAAATACTACTTCCATGTTTTTTGTAAATGCACCATGGTATAAATCAAAGTACCACTGTACTGCTGGTACTGTCACCAGATTTGTGGGGCAGTTGTGGCCTAATGGATAGAGAGTCGGACTTGTAACCCAAAAGGTCATGGATTTGAGTCTCAGGTCCAGCAGGGATTGTAGGTGGGGGGAGTGAATAACCAGCACTCTCTTCCACCTTAAATACCATGACTGAGGTGAGACCCTTGAGCAAGGCACCCCCAACTGCTCCCCTGGGTCCGCAGCATTAGCTGCCCACTGTTCCGTGTATGTGTGTTTACTGCTGTGTGTGTGCACTTTGATGGGTTAAATGCAGAGCACAAATTCCGAGTATGGGTCACCATACTTGGCCACATGTCACTAAACTTGAATATTCAGAATCTGGTTTAGAATGTTGTTTATGTAATGTTGATGACAAAAAGATGGACCCAAGAGGACTTAAAGGGATCATATGATGCGATTTCAAGTTTTCCTTTCTCTTTGGAGTGTTACAAGCTGTATAAGATTGTACAAGCATAGATAAGATCCCTGAAGTTGCAAAGACTAAAGTCTCAAAACCAAAGATATATTTTTTATAAAAAGTTAAGACTCGTAGGTGTAGAGTAGTGCTTGTTGTTTGTCATTTTTATGATCACAAATAATTGTTTATATGAAGGTATTTTTTTGGTGCAAAACAACTAAGCGTCTGTGACAGTGGAATCTGTATTTGTAGAGAATAGCCACACGTGTGTATCAGTACATTTTGAAGTCACCGACAAAAGTTGCAAACTTGTAGATTTTTTTCTCTCTCCAACAAACACAACACAACATTTACATTTATGCATTTAGCAGACGCTTTTATCCAAAGTGACTTACAGTGCATTTTGCCTATACATTTTTTGTCAGTACAACAGTTACACCTTCTCGGATCCTTCATTGCAGGTACACAAATACTACTCTACGAATCACAAATTAAGAAACTTGTACGCTCACATGTTTTGCTACTATTGCTACAGTGAATATGGTGCAAAACACATTCACACACCTGCACCAAAAATGTGAAGTCACGGACGAGTTTTGTACATCCGCAAATCAGTATGTGAATTCTTGCAATGAGATTTGCACACTTGTAGAATGTTTTCTTACATATATATTTTTTTTTCTTGGATGCTTTTTCTAGCACAAACACAAGTTCATAACAACAACGGCTTGGTGCAAAAGGTGAGTAAGCTGCCATCAACTACTATATTAGCCGAATTAGCCACTGGCTGCTGCTCTACACTAACCCATAGAACTGTATAGTATAGGAATGGACTAGCAAATAGCAATATATAGGAAGTTTGGCTAACAAATATAATGATTGTTGTTTATTGTATTATAACCTGTAAGTTCTGTTATTGTATGGTATTTTTTTTGGTGACCATAAACTACAATAACACTGACAGGATTGTGACTCTGTTACAGGAGATTGCTCCAAGCAAAAACAGGAATGCTGACTATGAGGGACAGAATCATCAAATGGGCAGCTGCCAATTTTATTGAAATTAGGTAACACAAAATACATTTGATTTTACATTACATTTTCATTCATGTATTTTCCAGATGCTTTTATCCAAAGCAACTTGTGCTGCATTATGTACATTTTATTGAGTTAAGTTACCCAAACGGTATTTTTTTTATTATTATTATTATTTTCTAGTTTGTGGTCTGGCTCATGTCATCTGTAATACATTCCAGTTGGAGGCTTTTTTGTGATTGCCATTGTAACGGGGATATAAAATCAACTGGTAAGTTAGCCGAGGTTTTTTCTTTTTTTTCTTTAATCTTTATACATTCCCTGGGAATCAACCTCATTATTTCAGCAATATAAAACTATAAGCTCACAATGTTAAATGCAGAAAGGTTAATTTATGCGTTCATGACATCAAGGTTATATTGCAATGCTTTATTGGGAAGTTGTTCTGCACGCTTAATAAACACACTCCAGCTGGTCCAAAATGCAGCAGCTAGAGAACATACTACCAGGAAATATGACCACATTAGCCCGGTTCTGTCAACACTGCACTGGCTCCCCATTAAACATCATATAGATTTGAAAATCTTGTTAATTACTTATAAAGCCCTGATTGCTTTAGCACCTCAGTACTTGAGCGAGCTCTTATAGAATTATAGTCCTCCACATACACTGTGTTCTCAAAACTGTGGCCATTTGATAATACCTAGAATATCAAAATCAACTGCTGGCGGCAGATCCTTTTTCTATTTAGCACCCAAACTCTGGAAAGATCTACCTAACACAGTTCGGGAGGCAGACCCACTTTGTCAGTTTAAATCTAGATTAAAGACCCATCTCTTTAACCTGGCATACACATAACACACTAATACACTTATAGTATTCAAATCAGTTAAAGGATTGTTAGGCTGCATTAATTAGGCCAACCGGAACCGGGAACACTTCCCATGAAACACAATGTGCCGATGTGCTACATCGTAAGAAGAATGGCATCTACGCTAATATTAGTCTGATTCTTTCTTATTCCGAGGTCACCGTAGCCACCCGATCCAGTCCGTATCCAGATCAGATGGTGGATCAGCACCTAGAGATGACCTCTACTGCCCTCAATGTCAGCAGAGACCAGGACATCTAAATGATCCCCAGTGAAGACCTCATCTCCTAGATGGCAATCGGGACGACGAGAGGCCATGGGAACCAGATGAGTCCTCTGCACAATCTGACTCTGCTGCAGCATGGAACAACCTGCTGGTTTGTCTGGCCAGAAGAGAACTACACACTATCTCGACACACTATTTCCCTGTTTAATACTGGAAATCTGCTTTGGCAAAATCTGAATTGTAAAAAGATCTATATAAATAATGGGGACTTGACTTTGATCTACTGTTTAATCTACATGAATGCATTATAAGGAATGTATTATAAGTTGAATGATTTGTGATGGATTATCAACTAATTATGCATTTACTACAACACTTATTCACACTCAATTGCTCTCTCAGTAATGCATTCAAACAAATGTAATCTTACAGTGCTACTGTGTCCGATTTTGAATGAGCAGAAATCTGTAAGAAATGCATCGTAGGTCAAATAAGAACTGAAGAAAACGTACTGTTATTTTCATCACAAACAAAATTTGCACTACAGAAAGCAGCAATTGTCAAGCTTGTCATGTGATAGGAAAAACGTTTGCACAGTGTTCCAATAAGTCACTTTGAAACTATCCTTTTGTATATACGTAATGAACAGAACTGTGATATGTCAAACACACTGAAATACTTTAGGTATGGAGCGAAGGCGGAGCAGTGTTTCTGATATCAGTGAGCGAGGAGTGGAGCAGGAAATGGTGATCCCGGAGCGGAGTGATTATTAAATGCTTAGAGCGTGGAGGGGGAATTGCAACCTGGTAAGAAAATCTAATGGGTATAAAATGTCAGGACACCTGACACCGCCACACAAATGTGCTTTGTGTTAATGAGTCTTACTACCGGATTTAACACAGAGTAACAGCTCACTACCAGTTAGTTACAAAAGACAATGTAACAGTCAGTCACAGGTAATTGTAGTTGTATTTTTCATCAATTAATATCTTAAATTATCCTTTTACTATGTTTTGGCCCACCATCTAGTGGCGAATTTCTTTTTTGGCCCGATGCCAAGCTTACTTGCCGACCCCTGATTTACAGTATGTGACATGTTTTTTTTTTTTTTACCTGAAAACGCATAAACACATTGCATTACACCAAATACACAAAATGATGTTCTTTTTAGCAACGTCATATGACCCCTTTAAAATCTAGTCTTGTTTGATTAAAGTTAAAGTTTTGCAACAACAACATTAAGTTTGTGTTGAACATTTCCCCAACACAAGAAATAATTTCTACGCCACTGGTCGCCATTGGTCGATCAAACAGGTAATCTAACCATTAGATAATCTAACCCCCAAACCATTGGATGCTCTTGTCTGGAAGCTCAGAACAATTACTTGAAAACGCCAGTCATAGCCTTTAATTATCTCATATCTTCCATTTATGAGCTAGTTGATTCTACACATTAAAGTTTGATAGGAAGTACTTTACATCGAGAAAAAAATAGAATGTTTCCTTTAATCAGAGCACTGATCTATGAACACTGATGGAGGGAAAGCGCAGCATTTAAAACTTCGAAGGGCCTATACGAATTCTAATGCACCTTTATACTGAGCTCTTAGGGGGAACACTTAGGGAAGTTCGTGCCGTCTTAACAGTTCATCTTTTATTTTCCATATAATCTCATTTTATCCAGATTATTTCCGCTATAAGGGCAAAAGTCACAGTTTTTTTCTGCTTTGCACGCCTACATTTTTGTTCGTGCTGTATCGACTCTGTCTGGAGGAGGCGCGTCCAGGTATCACAATGAGCTATAAAAACATCATGTAACAGAAGGAGAGGCTCAGCCTGCTTATCTACATATTGTCTGTCCAAGATTTGTGATCACCACATATGGGGTAAGACGGAAAAAAACCTTGTATATTCAATGCTTTTTTTGTTTTGCGTACTGTTTCATTTAGGCTAGTCTGGACTTTCACGGACTATTCAAATGGTAGCCTATATTTTTTTTATTCACAAATGTGAAAATGGGAGTCAGAGATTTTTTTTCATTAAAATAGCCTAACTAACTTTTAACTTTTAAAGTTATTATTATATTATTGTAGGCTATGCGTTTCCGATCATATCATGTTGCACTTGTAGGCTAATATACTTCCGTTTCTGTTGTAACCGGTTAGGTAACACATGCATGCGGGTTGAATGAATTCAAACTCAGAGATGAGCTTATGTAATAATAACACCAACATTCTAGATAGTGACAGTAAAACATATATGTCAAATTTATCTTCGTGAGTAATTGAAGGTCTTGTATTTATAAGAAAAAAAATGAATGCAGTAATATGTTTTTCCAGGTAGGCTATACATCTGTTCATTGCAGCAATATAATTTTCATCCCATCTCAATAAAAATGTTGAAAGCTATTCTTTACATTGCTAAAAATATTATTTAGTTAGTTAGTTAAAACTATAACATGGGCCTTTTGAGTTACCGTCAATGTTCTTTGGAGGTTTAAAACGTTCTAAATAAGTTCTTCAGATGAGTGTCTTTTAAATCCCATTTAATTTGATTGTTTTCTTAAAAATGCAGAATAAAAAAGTTTGAAAAATGTCTCATCAGGATACAAAACTTGTTTTAAATGCGCACCTCCTTTTGAACCAGCATTGCTTACAGCAACTGTATATTTGTGTTTTTTTTAATTCATTTCATTTTTTATCTAGCAACACAAACACTGTGCTATCACAATGAAAGAAGAGCTGAGCGTTCAGTCGACCGACCCGCCACCTTACTTACAAGGTGTGTTCTATGTAAAATTGTACATTTTACATTTGCATTCATTCATTTGCCAGAAATGTTGTATTCTTCCCAAAATGACTAGCAGCCAGCAATATTCATAGTACACAATGGCGAGTCTAAAATAAAAATTTGATTGGTATAGTTTGAGTAGAAATCATTTAATTAAATGGCCATTCTAAATATATGTATATATCTTTATAACTTGCCTAATTTGTAAAATGCTGCGTCATTTAGAGTTAATTATTTATATTCGACAGACACCTTAGACTTACGCCACCTGTAAGTGGTAAACATAAACCTCTTTTGTGCAGAGGTGATCCCTGAGGGCTTCGTCAACCTAGCTTACACCCAGGATGAGAAACCTCAGGAAGACAAACCAGAGGAGCCACCGGAGTCCTCTGGGAAATCACAGGGCAAAGGGTAAATGTGACCAAAGAAGCAGAGTTTTTGTGTCTGATTTGTATTAGATTGTTATTAGATGAATCTTGTCATTTATAAGTTGATTCCTTGATGAAATAAATAAATGTGTCTATAAACTACAGTCAAGAAATGAACCAGAGCTGGGGCAAAAATTCCCCAGAAAGTTTTCAGAACTCTGTAGTTATTTAACATGTTCATAAATACACCTCTAGTGATTTTAACTGATACAGGGGTCTGCAAGGGACTGTTAGCCAGTCAGCGTACAACTATAGGAACTACATTTAGCCTTAAAATCTAAATTTAACCTTAATTATTATTGGTATTATTAGAAGTCATGACATTGATCTTATTTTATTATAACACATTTTACTATAAAATAAAAATATATGTATTATTTCTTTATTATTTTATATTTTTTCGAGGGCCAATTTTAATGGTAAATTAACAAAAAATACAAATGAATCTGTTTGTAATTTTGTAACAAATATTTTTTAGTGTTGCTTAGTATTTACAAATAAAGAACCTTTACAAAAATATTCACATTTGAAACTATATTTATTATGAAAAGCAATATTTTAAAAAAAAATGTAATCGAACTAAATACATCTAATAGTCAGTAAATATTTCAATAATCTATTTTGGTTATAACATAAATGACAATTGCTTAATAAAAAAATAAGGAAGAAGGCATACAGTTTGCAAGCTTTTGGTCTACTGTTTTATTCCATATATTATTCCGTTCTATTTTGGCTGTGGATTTGAATGAATTTGAATTTGAACCAATTAATTACACAAATGGACAACTTATCTTTTATATTTCCCTTAATATGCCTTCATAAATTTAAAAAAGAAAATCCCCTGAAAATGATTGTATTTAAATATATATATATATTTTCCATTAATTAATAAATAAATAAGCAAACCAATCAATCAATCTGAAACCTTGACTATTTCTTTTTTAAATAGCAAAAAAGACAAAACGTCAAAAAAGAAGAAAGAGCCAGTGAAAACAGTTGGATTTTTTCAGCTGGTAAGTGCGCATCTCTTCTACATGACATAATTAATTTGCAGCTTTTATAAGTGATGATATAACATGCAGTAGTACGCCCTGAGGACAGCAGTCATGTGTTTGACTCGCATGTTTATTGTGATGCAGTTTCGGTATGCCACCTGTCTGGAGGTGCTGCTTATGGTGATTGGCCTGCTGTGTTCAGCTGCCCATGGTGTCGCGTTGCCTCTCATGTGCGTGGTTTTTGGAAAAATGACTGACAGCTTTGTGTCGAGTGGACAGGGCTTTAATCTGACAGGTATATTTAATAGAACAATTAAGAAACATCCATGTAAATGCATGCATGAATTCCTGTGGTTGAAACATAAGCCCTTGTCAAGTATATCTCTTTTAAAGTCTGTTATATAATGGACTGATTTGAAATTCTAATGTAAACCTTACCATTAGTGTTACAGCTCAGCAATCATCTCATAAATATTTCCTTTAATGTGGAGGTCTGGTTCTACTGGTTTTAGGAAATGTTTCACCCACATGTTTGCAGGCAACTTCTCTGGAAACTTCGTGAACTCTTCAGCGTGTTTGGCTGGTTCTCCTGAAATAGGCATTGAAGATAAAATGACAGAGTGAGGAGCCATCTGGTGTCAGATTCAATCTCATTCAGTTCTCCCGTTAATAATTTAGTGAAGTTTCTTAATTATGTTTAACATTAGTGTTGGAATGTAAGAATCATCCACCTTTGATTCATTCACTTCTTTGTTGAACCTTGATCTAATTTTCTGGTTTGTATACACAGACACGCTTATTACTTCGTTGCTATTGGGGCTGCGGTCCTGGTTCTGGGAACATTCCAGGTAATGCTTTTCTTGTTAACTGCTGCCAAGCAAACAAAGAGGATCCGAGAGAAGTACTTTCATGCCATCCTCCACCAGCAGATGTCCTGGTTTGACACGCATCAGATCGGAGAGCTGAACATAAGACTTACTGAGTACGTGAAGTGCAGCCACAGGCTCCTTTCTGTCACCTGATCAGTTCTTTGGTTACATCTCAGGTGTTCAAGTGTCAAATTTATGGATCTCCCTTCCTTCTCCCAATGCAGTGATATAAACACAATCAACGATGGCCTCGGGGACAAAATCTGTGTGTTTGTCCAGTTCTTCTGCACATTTATTGCTGGTTTCGTCATTGGTTTTATCTATGGCTGGAAGCTGACGCTGGTCATTCTTGCTGTCAGTCCTCTGCTGGCAGGATCAGCAGCAGTTTGGTCTAAAGTATGTATGATGTTTAATTGTCTATTTTTTTATATGTTAGATATGTTATTCATCAAATATTTTGATGAATAACATATAAATGAATGAAATAAAATATAAAAATATAAATCATTAAATAAAAATTCTATAATTTAAAAATAATTTATATATTAACAAATCATACATTTTGTCACCTATTGATTCTTGTGATGATTAAATGAAATTATGATACATTTAAATATATAAATAAAAATATTAACAAAACATATAATACAAAATATAGTAATTTTTATACATCTTTATTTTAATAATTTATATTCTTTATTTATTTTATTAACTTATTTCTAAATATCTTATCTCTCTCTCTCTCTCTCTCTCTATATATATATATATATATATATATATATATAATGCACTATATATATTAACAAAATCAATATATTTTTATTGTACTTATTTTTAAATATATTACCTTTTTGTCATCTATAGATTATTGTGTCGATTCAATTAAATTTTGATTAAATTAAAATGTAAAAATATAACTTAAAATAAAAACAATGTCAAAAACTAAATATCATGCACAATATGTTCTCTTATTTCTATCATTTTTAAATATCTATATTTTAACAAATATTTATTTATTTATTTATTATAAAAATATATAGTGCACAATATACAGTATGCTATTTTTCTATATCTTTATTTTAATTATTTATATTGTTTATTTTTATTTTTGTATTTACTTGTAAATAGCTAATTTAGTCACCTATAGATTATATGAGGATTAAATTAAATTAAATTATGATTAAATTAAAATTAAAATATAAACTAAAATTAAAATATTGACAAAAATATAATACAAAATGTATTCTATTTTTTCTATAATTTTTTATTTAATATTTTTTTAAATGACAAAAATATATAGTACACAATATACAGTATGCTATTTTTCTATAATTTTAAAATATCTCTATTTTAATTATTTATATTGTTTATTTTTTATTTTTGTATTTACTTTTAAATAGCTAATTTAGTCACCTATAGATTATATGATGATTAAATTAAGTTATAAATATTTTAATTATTTATATTTTTTATTTTTTAATTTACTTGTAAATAGCTCATTTAGTCACCTATAGATTATATGATGATTAAATTAAATTAAATTATGATTAAATTAAAATTAAAATATAAACTAAAATTAAAATATTGACAAAAATATAATACAAAATGTATTCTATTTTTCTATAATTTGTCAAATCTTTATCTTAATAATTTATATTTAAATGCATTTGTAAATACCTTCCCTTTTTGGCCTGTAGATTCTTGCTACTCTGACCAGTAAGGAGCTTACAGCATATGCTAAAGCAGGAGCAGTAGCTGAAGAGATTCTGGTCGCTATCAGGACTGTTGTGGCATTTAATGGACAGAAGAAAGCGGTGGAAAGGTGAGCACATTCTGTACTTTTCACTCATCACCAAAAGTTCACAACTATTTTGTCACTTGAACTGGGGAGATAGGATTGAACCATCTTTCAAATGTCAAGAATGCGATCGAACTGTTCTGAGTGTGTCTGTTAAAGATGATAAATGGTTGTCTGTGACAAGCTATTTTCGGTATTCTAGGTATGAGAAGAACTTGATAGACGCAAGGAATTTTGGTGTAAAGAAAGCTATTACCACTAATGTGGCCATGGGGTTGACACAGTTCATTATATTTGGCACTTACGCGCTGGCATTTTGGTACGGGACAAAACTCTCTGTGGACGAGCCAGAGAATTACTCAATTGGAAAGGTCCTCACTGTAAGTTTATGAAACTTTTATTTATCTGTTTCTGAGTAAAGTCACAGCAGGAGGGGTTTCTTAACTACCTGCTTTGTTACTTTTGTCTGCAGGTTTTCTTCTCTGTGATGATTGGCTCATTCTCTTTGGGTCAGGGAGCTCCAAACCTGGAGAGCATTGCTAAGGCCCGGGGTGCTGCTTATGAGGTCTACAAAACAATTGACACGGTACAAACTTTCAGTTTGTCTTCATTCTTTATAATGAAGTTCATATTTATTACATCTATACCCGAATTGTTATTCTGGATGACTTATTTCTGTTCCTGTAACCCGATGCAGCCTCGGCCCATTGACAGCAGTTCAAAAGAAGGTCACAAACCAGATCACGTGAAAGGAGATATTGAATTCAAGAACATCCACTTCAACTATCCCTCCAGAAAAGATGTGAAGGTAGAGTTGCATATTTTTCCACCAGTCAGAAACTTTATTATTGATACTGTACATTCTAAGTGTTTAAAGTATTATTTAATAAAATATAGTTTTTAATTATTAGTTTTTTAAATAATTATTAGTGGTTTTATCAATTACATTTTTGTGTCTACATAAAACATGCTAAAAATGTAACACTTGTCATTTTAAATGCTAAAAGATACAGTACAGTAAAATATTAAATCAAAGGTCTAGGGTCTATGTAACTACAGTAAAAGTTTCAAAACAGTCAGTCTGTCACGGTCCTGCTGGTGTGCCCAGGCTGGCCACCAGATGTCTCTGTGTGTTGAGCACATGGCTTGTTGTTTGTTGTTGGTGCCATGTGCTCCCATGTCTATTGTCTGTCCCCTCCCATCTTGTTACCTAATCATTGTTTCAGTGGCTCCACCTGTGTCTCCCTCGTTACCCTCGTTTGTCTCCCTATTTAGCCTCCTGATGTCTGCAGTCCTGTGCTGATCCGTTGTCTTTCGTGTGTCTTTGATAGAGTGTGTCATGTTTGACTGTGCACCAGTATTCTTCCTGCCTGCTAGTTCCCCCCCCCCCCATGGATCCCCAGGATCAACCCAAGAGGTCGGTACGGGCAGCCGGCATGTTTCCAGTGAACTCTAGCCTGGTCCTGGAGGCCATGGTGGCCGTCACAGAGTCCGCTCCTGAGCCCGCTCCGTCCCGTGAGCCCACAGAGTCCGCTCTGAGCCCGCTCCGTACCGTGAGCCCACAGAATCCGCTCTTGAGCCCGCTCCGTCCCGTGAGCCCACAGAGTCCGCTCCTGAGCCCGCTCCGTCCCGTGAGCCCACAGAGTCCGCTCCAGAGCCCGCTCCATCCCGTGAGCCCACAGAGTCCCTGATTTCCACCCCTCCCCCAATGCTCAAGATGTGGTCTTTCGGGGCTATGGAGGGCATTGAAGAGGAGAATGATGCCATTTCAGCGGCTGCATCTGCGAGAGAGGAGTGGTCCAACCAAGAGTTGGGTTACACTGCGCCCCATGGCAGCGACGCGGGGGACTTCCATCACAGTGATGTCGAGCTCCTAAGTGTCCAAGGCAGTGGACGTGCTCGGTTTAGAGTGGGCGCCTCCTGCCGAGCGGGCCAGAAGCCGTCTGGACGAGTGGTACCTCCAGTCGGATCGTGGCCGAAAAGACACCCCGCGGAGACCCGGAACCTTTTTCCCTGAGGTGCACGAAAAGATAAAAATTGTGGAACTTGGATAAGAATGAGAAATAATGCGTTTCTCCCCTCTAAACCTTGCAAACCTCACCGGCAAGGCTTTCTCCACAGCGGGCCAAGCAGCTTTAGCACTGCACATGATGGCGATACTCCAGGTGTATCAGGCCAAGTTGCTTAAGTTTCTGGATGAGGACAGGCCGGACTCTGAAGTGTTCAAATAGCTCCGATGCGCCACGAATCTGGCCCTCAGAGCGACAAAGGTGACAGCGTGAGCGATTGGCCGCAATATGGGGAATTTTGTGGTGCTAGATCGTCACCTGTGGCTTACTCTAACAGAGTTGAAGGACTGGAATCAAAGCTGAGTGATAGTAGTAGCCCTTCTATTAATAAGAAGAAAGAGAGCAGCAAGGAATCAAAGGATGTGGGTGTAGTTTATTTATAATACTGCATTATTTCAACAAAGTAGGGGAGGAGGCTATGGAACAGCTTTAACACAATGCCGCTGCCCGTGTCTATTTCTCGTAACAAACTGATGCATACTGCCTACCTACAATAATCTAACGTTGCCTGACTTTAAACACACCTGACATGTCAACTTGAATGGAGATGTGTCTCCATGACAGATTTTCTCCCGACTGCAAACTTATATATTTTAGCTCTGGAAATTCAGACAAACAGAGAATCTGCTGTTCATCTATTTTGACTTCGGAGCTTGTTTGGATGCTCTGTTTCTATTGGCAGCACGGGGAAACGTCACAGAGTGTAGCAGAAAAATCAGAACTATTTTGAGCTTTGACCGCAAGCTCTCCGCTGGTATCTCCGTGGATTTAAAGGATGCTTATTTTCTCATTCAGGTAGCCCCCTGCCACATGCGCTTCCTGAGATATGCATTCGAGGGGATAGCGTACCAATTCACGGTTCTACGGTCATACAACATCACTATCAAAAGTATCGATACTTAAGGATCGATCCGCCCATTCCGACTGTTTCCAGCAGAGCTCTTGAGAAAAGAGCTGTACAAATATATTGAGATGGTTTTTGGTACTTATACCGCAGATATACAGTGCCCTCCAAATGTATTGGAACAGTAAAGACAAAATTGCTCTGTTGGCTGTGGAGTCAAGACATTTACAAATATGATTAAGTTGATTAGCTGATTGGCATGTCACCATATTCTAATTTGTTGAGATAGTGAATTGGTGGGTTTTTGTTAAATGATTTTGTCAAAATCATCACAATTAAAAGAACCAAAGACTTAAACTACTTCAGTCTGTGTGCATTGAATTTATTTAATACACGAGTTTCACAATTTGAGTTGAAATACTGAAATAAATGAACTTTCCACGACATTCTAATTTATTGAGATGCACCTGTAAATGCAAAAATAAAGGAAAAGGCACACAAAAAGATTCAGTATCAAATATATCATTAATCCATATAGATATATCCATTATTGACTAACATTGATACATTTAAAGAGATAGTTCAGTCAAAAATAAAAATTCTGTCAGAAATTACTCACCCTCATGTTGTTCCAAACCCGTAAGACTTTCGTTCATCTTCTGAACACAACTTAAGACATTTTGTAATGAAATCTGAGAGCTTTCGTGGACAGCAATGCAACTACCATATTCAAGACCCAGAAAGGCAGTAAGGACAGTGTCAAAATAGTTGACAAAAAAAGTCATTATTTTTGTATTCCTTGCACACAAAATTAACCACTGATGTCACATTGGCTGTTTTATGATGTCCTTACTACCTTTCTGGGTCTTGAACATATCAGTTGCGATGCTATCTATGCAGGGTCAGAAAACTGATTTCTCTCGGATTTCATCAAAAATATCTTAATCAGTGTTCTGAAGCTGAACGAAGGTCTTATGGACCTGGATCGACATGAGGTAAGTACTTTTTATTCTGCACTGTTACCTTATAACCAATATGGTACTGATATATTGTGCATCTATAGAAATTATAAACTACTAAGGACTGATTCAATGAGTCTCTGTGCAGATTCTACAGGGGATAAATCTGAAAATCCCTCATGGAAAGACCATTGCATTGGTTGGAGCCAGTGGCTGTGGGAAGAGCACAACAATTCAGCTTCTGCAGCGCTTCTATGACCCTAATTCAGGAGAGGTAACACTGACTAATGAGCAAGAATCAATTAACCTCTCAGTTAAAGCTGCATTCCTTCAATACTTCACGTCACACAAAAAAATGATGTAATTCAGTCAGTCTCAGGAAAGAAGAGCTGTTTATTTTATGAAATGTGTACAATTGCAGGTGACTCTGGATGGTCATGATATCCGCTCTCTGAATGTGTGCTGGCTGAGGGAGAACATGGGTATCGTGAGTCAGGAGCCTGTTCTTTTTGGAACCACCATCGCTGAGAATATACGCTACGGCCGTGAAGATGCCACTGATGAGGACATTGAACGAGCCATTAAAGAGGCCAATGCCTACGATTTCATTTCCAAACTTCCGGATGTGAGTACTGTACTGTACTTTTTTATTAAAGTTTTTGACACATTTCAGCTCCTAAAAATTGAAGGCAAAAAGAAACTAATCTGTTTTTAATTTAGACAAAGTAGACTTTTAACATCGGTTCTGTATCGTTATCGGCCATAACTTAAAATTAATTATCTGCTTATTGATATAGGCAAGAATTTTAATATTGGTCAAATTTAGATTTTTGCATTTTGAACAGATATTATGTATGTGAGCTGCACTACATGGGTTTTCTCTACAATGAAATACTTGTTCAGTTTTTCTTCTTCACAATTTTGCATTTAAATTATGTGTTACCTGCTGTTTGTCTGTAATTGTTTGTGAAAATGAATAGTCATTTCTGAATGAGAATGATTTCTTAACCATTTTATTTTAGTGTAGTTGTGTCTGAAAGGGAGTTAGATGTTTAAAAAGTAGTTTTTCTCTGAGACAGAAGCTGAACACTATGGTTGGAGAGAGAGGGGCTCAGCTGAGCGGAGGCCAGAAACAGAGGATCGCTATTGCTCGAGCTCTCGTCAAAAACCCCAAAATCCTCCTGCTGGATGAGGCCACATCAGCCCTGGACACACAGAGCGAGTCCGTCGTTCAGGCAGCTTTGGACAAGGTATGCAAAACATAGTACATTTCCACGAGTACTGGAATAGACAGCTTACAGTTGCTTACTATGGGTATACATGTCTTTTATTACAGTTTTGTTGTGCTATAGAATATTAAACAAAAAGAATGTGTAACACTGCTGATTAATAATCGTGTGTGTTGTTTCTTAGGCCAGAGCAGGTCGTACTACCATTGTGATTGCACACCGCCTGTCAACTATTCGTTCAGCAGATATAATCGCTGGCTTCAGTGAAGGCAAAGTGGAGGAACAGGGAACTCACAGAGAACTTATGGCCAAGAAAGGGTGTATTATTCCCTCGTAATGCAACAGGTACATGTGTGTCCCTCTACACGGTAACTGTGTAATAATAGTGGGATAGAACTGACTTTATGAATTTCTATGCTGTTGATTCGTTAAATGTGACCCTGGACCACAAAACCAGTCTCAAGTTGCGGGGGTATATTTGTAGCAATAGCCAAATAGTTTGGGTCAAAATTATTTATTTTTCTTTTATGCCAAAAATCATTAGGATATTAAGTAAAGATCATATTCCATGAATATATTTTGTATATTTCCTACTGTAAATATATTAAAACTTAATTTTTGATTATATGCATTGCCAAGAACTTAATTTGAACAGCTTTATAGGTGATTTTCTCAGTATTTCGATTTTTGCCCTCAGATTCCAGATATTCAAAAATTGTATCTCGCCAAATATTGTCATATCCTTACAAACCATATGGAAATCTTGTTTATCCAGCTTTCAGATTATGTATAAATCTAAATAAATACAAATCTTTTTTCTTTTCTAATTTATTTTATTTCATTGACAGCATTTTTAACAGTAATACCAATAAGAGACAATAAATGTTGTATTATTACTAAAGGTTTATATATCTTATTTCTTTATTCTTACAGTTAATAGAACTGAGAACTAAAAAAAAATTTCTTATAATTATAAGATATTATTTTATTCATATATATATATATATATATTAGAGGTGGGCATAGATTATTTTTTTTAATCTAGATTAATCTAGATTAATTTTGGAATTAATCTAGATTAATCTAGATTAAAATGGCTCATTTGAATTCTGCCGAAGGCATTCAGAATATGTGTGCTACCCAAATAATGACTAAAAGTAAGTCTTTGAGAACGGGTTTCTCAAGCCAGGTGGTGCATTAGACCAGGGGCTCATCTCCTGTTTCCAAAATGCATCACAAACTTTAATCTCTTCCGTCCCAATCCCACGAAAAAACTGGAGGAAAATCCCGTTCCACTCCCGGAAGAATGACTCCCATTCCCTCCCACTCCCGTGTTGTTGTTTTTTTGTTTTTTTTGCTGATAACTGTCAATTACAGTAAAAATATAGTACAGATCACAGCGTGCCCACCTTATTAGTTGAATAAAAACCCCAAATGTCGTTTTTTGTTATTATATTGAACTGAAAGCCATCTTATGCACAGTGTTGCACAGATTCAATTTCATGTAAATCATCCATGCTAACACACACGTCTTCTATTTTTATTTAGACATTTCACTCTCTATAGATATATTTTTCTATGTACTATATTTTTAGATATATTCGAGTTTCTAAGTTTCTCGCTCAAGTTCACATGAGACCTAAAGCGCATCCTGTTTGCTTAAAAGCGCAACGTTTCGTTGTTATTCTGAGTGCACACAAATAAACGTAGAGTCTTTACAGATTCGAAATATGTATTAGGCTACTTTTATCTGTATGACCAAAAATGACGGAGATTTTAAGAGCAAGTGAGCGCACCGGAGCCTGTCCTGCAGCAAACGCGCTTCCACACAAACACTTCAATAGCGCACATTTCTCTAGGTTAACATCATATTGAGCGGCCATGTAAAGTTTACTACATACATCTTTCAGATGAAAAGCCATATTTGAGGTTGATGAATGATAGGCGAGCGTTTGGATGTCCTGCCCGATTGTATTACCACATAGACCAGCCGTTAACAACCTGTCCATCACGGACTGCGAGCCTCTAGTTCGAAGACTCGTTCTCGCCCCCTACAGTGCAATTCGGCTAGGTATACATCCGCGCTAAAATATCATGGTGAAAGTCATCATAGCTTGCGTAGTATAGACCCAGCTCCCAACCCAACTTTGAGAATAGATTAGCAGGCGATATTTTTTTATCGCCGATAAGAGAATCTCACGTTACGCACGTTAACGCCGATAACGGCCCACCACTAATATATATATATACACTATATTGCCAAACGTATTGGGTCACCCCCTTCTAATGAAAGTTTTGACTACTTTAGTAATTTCCATGAGTACAAATCTTAATGTTTCAGCATGTAATGATATTCTAGGGAATTTTCTGCTTCTAATTTTATAGCAACAGTTTGGACAGGACCCTTTTCTATTCTAACATGATAGTGCCTCTGTGTATAAGGCAAGGATCAAAGAGAAATGATGATTCAGTCAGTGTGGAAGAACTTGACTGGTCTGCAGAAAGCCAAGTCCTAAACCCAGCTGAACACCTCTGGTGTGACTTTAAATGCAGACCTTGAGCCAAAAATGTATCACCAAACACCAATTTAAATTTTGAATCACACTGACTGAATCATAATTTCTCTTTGATCATTGCCTTATACACAGAGGCACTGTCATGTTAGAATAGAAAAGGGTTCTGTCCAAACTGTTGCTATAAAATTAGAAGCAGAAAATTCCCTAGAATATCATTACATGCTGAAACATTAAGATTTGTACTCATGGAAATTACTAAAGTAGTCAAAACTTTCATTAGAAGGGGGTGACCCAATACGTTTGGCAATATAGTGTATATATATATATTAGTGGTGGGCCGTTATCGGCGTTAACGTGCTGCGTTAACGTGAGACTCTTATCGGCGATAAAAAAAATATCGCCGTTAATCTATTCTCAAAGTTGGGTTGGGAGCTGGGAGCATATAGAAAGACATCTTTTATACTGACCCCAACATTTTGAACAGGTGTGTGTGTGTGTGTGTGTGTGTGTGTGTGTGTGTGTGTGTGTGTGTGTGTGTGTGTGCATGTGTGCGTGTTGGTTTGCAGTACTGTGAAATTATAAAAGACAATTATTATGGAATATTACCATTATAATATCATGCTTAATATTTTTGTCACTCGGTATAAAGGAGTTTTAAAAACTTAAATCAATAAACATGTATATAAAAACGCCTGTATCATTTAGGAAGGGGGTCCCTCGCAAGAAGGTCACCATATTTAGAGATATTTTGCATAATGTTTATTTATTTGTTTGTCTATATTTCTACTCATTTACATTACCAGACCTCTGGGAGACTAGATGATGATGATCTTGATGCCAATGAAGATGATACTCAGGATGATTCTGAGGGAGAAACCGGTGAGGAGTTTTCTGAAACAGAGACTCCTGAGGGAGGAATGGAAATACAAAATGAGAATGGAACCTTCAGACGAAGCTTAAGACGTGGCAGTGAGAGACGTTCCTCCAGAAAGAAGTCCTCAAAGAAGAAGAGCAAGAAATCCAAAAAAGACAAAAAGGTACATGCACTCTGCTTCTTTGATGCTTCAGAGTGAATCACACTGGTGATTCATAAATGGAGTAATTGGATCCTGTTCATTTCAAATTTTCTTGTAGGAAAAAGAAAATGTTCCCGAAGTACCTTTCACTAAAATTCTGGCTCTGAATAAGCCGGAATGGCTGTACCTGCTGGTGGGCACACTGGCCAGCCTTGTGGGTGGAGCTGTTTATCCCTGTGTGGCCATTCTGTTTGCCAAAATCATTGGTGTGAGTGTCCTTTTTCTGTGTTCGGAAATCTCTTAACAAAAATCTCTATTGTTTAGATTTTGCTTCCAGCTCATTTGTTCACGATAGTTTCAAAACAATTCATTTAAAAATGTGGATTGGATTTTACACTAGTCCCATAAGCACATAGCATTTATAATGATTTAATCAGAATGTTCAGTTCAATCGAGTTGAATCTGTTTCTAGGTGTTTGCAGAGGTTGACCCTGACGTAAAGCGACAGAAGACCATGATGTTCTCACTTTTCTTTCTACTAATAGGAGCAGTTGCCTTTATCACCTATTTCTTCCAGGTACGTTGCCATTATGTGTAAATATTTTGCGTTATTTTATACATTTTGATTAAAAACTATTGCGAAATGTGTTTCCATTACCCGATGTTATGACACTAAAACGTAATTTTTCCCTCTTGCAATAAGTCATGGCGACAGATGTTGGTAGGTTTGCATAAATCGCAGCCATCGCACTAGCCATTCGTTTTAGTCGAAGGAGACATATGCATGTATCTTTAGCAAAGCACAAACCTCTTTGCGATGTATGGGAGTTTTTGATAAATTGATGTGTTTCCATTAGTCGTATTTTCAATTCGCTATTTCAATTTGCGCAATTTGAAGGGTAATGGAAATGAAGCGTATGTTTGCTAGCATTGCTTTTGCTCATATTTTGGGTTAGAGAAATTAACAAACCCCTAACCTTTATTTCACAGCAATACATTTATATATATATATATATATATATGTGTGTCAAACTAATAATCGTGATTAATCGCTTCCAAATTAAAGTTTTTGTTTATATAATATATGTGTGTATACTGTGTATATTTATTATTTATATATAAAAGCATGCACATGCAGTATACATTAAAAAATATTTACATGTATATATTTATTTTCATATCATTTATATTATATATAAATAAATGTATTATATAAACATAACATATTTGTCTTAAATATATATGCATGTGTTTGAATTTATATATACATAATCAATATACACAGTATACACACATAAATTATGTAAACAAAACTTTTATTTTGGATGCGATTAATCTCACGATTAATCGTTTGACAGCACTAATATATACACATATTAAAATAATAAATAAACAAATTTATAAATAAAACTAGTATCTAGTTTATAAATAAACTATATTTATACATATACCGGTCAAAATGTTGAGTTTGGTAAGAATTATTTCAGGTTATGTCCACCAATGCTGCATATATTTAAGTAAAAAAAAACAATAAAATGGTACAATATTCTTGCAATATAAAATTATATATATTTTTTATTTATTTATTTTTATTTTGTATTTTTTTAAATACATTTAGATGTATAGTTTTATGTTTGAATTATTATGAAATATTTCAATGTGCAATTTATTCCAGTGATGGCATAGCAATACTCCAGTCTTCAAGGGTCACGTGATCTTTCAGAAATCATTCTAATATACTGATTTGGTGCTAAAGAAACATTTTTATTATCAGTTGAAAACAGTTTAATATATTTTGTATATTTAATATAATATATATTAATATAATATATATTAATATAATATATTGTATATATTGAATATATGGTGTGCGTATAGTTGCTGTACGTAATTTTCACATCTGTTGCTCTGTCCTGTAGGGCTTCCTGTTTGGTAAATCTGGGGAGCTGCTAACCATGAGGTTGAGAAGGCAGGCGTTCAATGCCATGATGAGACAGGTATGACACATTTCCCGCATCTCTCGTTCCATTACTCTATGCAGTTGAGAACTAATCTGGCGCAAACAAATAGCTATTGAAATGAGTGCTTCATCCTCAAGCCTGTTTCTCTTAACAGGAGATTGCTTGGTTTGATGACAACAACAATGCAGTGGGAGTCCTGACCACTAAATTAGCCACAGATGCGTCTCTGGTTAAAGGGGTGAGTGGAACACAGTGATTTGCCATCAGAACTAGTAATTAAGCTTTCACTGTGGATACAGCCTGTGTTTTTGGCTCTGGTTCATGACATCCATCTCTTTAAACCGTTATATGCCTGGCCGAATCTGTTTCTCAGTCGTATTTATGTGAGAGCTAATCCATATGACTATAGCTTTTAGTATTATTAGCTTGAATTCATAGGCACACGACCATTCAAATGTTAGGGGTCGGTAATATTTTTTTCTATTTTAATAAGTCTCTTATGCTCACCAGTTTATTTGATCAAAAATACAATAAAAACTGTAATTTTGTGAAATATTTATATTCTGTTTGAATACATTTTAAAACGTAATTTAGTCCTGTACTGGCAAAGTTTAATTTCCAGCACCATCACTCCAGTCTTAATTTCACACGATCCTGCAGAAATTATTCTAATATGCTAATTTGCTGCTTAACACATTTGTATTGTTATCAATGTTAAACACAGTTGTGCTGCTTAATATTTTTGTAAAAACTATGATACATTTTTCAGGATTCTTTGACATTATTGATGTAATGTAATATTATAAATGTTTTTACTGTCACTTTTGATCAGTTTAAAGCATCTTTGCAGATTAAAAAGTCTTACTCACACCAAACTTTTGAACAGGAGTGTATTTAAATATTATATTTAATGATAATGTAGCTTAGTTGGGTAGTGACTTTTTTTCTTCTCTCTTTTTCTCATCTCTAGGCTGCAGGATCCAGATTAGGTCTAGCCACAAACACTATCTGTTCTCTTGGCATTGCTATCATTGTGGCCTTCATCCATAGCTGGCAGCTCACCTTGCTTATCCTTGCCTGTGTCCCCTTCCTCACGGGGGCAAATTTCATCCAGATGAGAGCCATGGCAGGACACGCATCCAAAGATCAGAGCGCACTGGAGATGTCTGGCAAGGTACAGTATACTGATCATTTACCCTTTTTGGATTTGTTTTGTTCAATTTATGTGATTTAATACATGCAATAAAGGATTATGTATAACTGACTGGTAACTCTTCCCCACAGATATCCACAGAAACGGTTGAGAACTTCAGAACGGTTGTTGCATTAACCCGTGAAGATGTCTTCTTCCACAAGTTTATTGACAGCCTGAGCAAGCCATACAAGTAAAATCACATTTTTAACACTAAACATTTTAATGAAGGGGGTTTCAAACTGGGGTCTGGGGACCACAAGGTGGCGCTAAGGGCCCCATGCAAAATTTGAAGCAGGAGACAAAATTTATTTTAGGGGCTGTCAAAGTTAATATTTCATTAAAAAAATTGTTTAATGCAATTATATTTGAATTAAAAGCATTATGTTGAAACTGGTTAAAGATTACTGTAATAAAACATTACTGTAATAGGGGTTTAAAAAAGGATAGAATAATATACATTTAATAATAATTAATTACATGAATACATTTTCATATTTAAAAATACACTACCAGTCAAAAGTTTTTTATCAGTACTTTTTTTATGTTTTAAAGAATTGTCTTCTGCTCAAGCCTGAATTTATTTGATCCAAAATACAACAAAAACAGGAATATATTTTTACTATTTAAAATAACTGCTTAGTATTTGAATAGGTTTATTTGATGAATAGAAAGTTCCGAAGAACAGCATTTATCTGAAATATAAATATTTTTTAATATTATAAATGTCTTTTGCGTCAGTTTTTATCAATTTCATTTTCCTTGCAAAATAAAAGTATTAAAAAATACTGCCTCCAAACTTTTGAATGTTTCAAAAGCTTTTTTATTTCAGATAAATGCTGATCTTTGGATCTTTCTATTTATCAAAGAATCCTGGAAACAAATGTACTCAACTGTCTAAATATTGATAGTAATAATAATAATACAAATATTTATTGAGCAGTAAATCAGCATATTAGAATGATTACTGAAGTAATGGTGCTGAAAATGTTGTTTTGATCACAGGAATAAATTACATTTTAAAATATATAGAAAGCAGTTATTTTAAATAAAACAAATATTTCATAATATTACTGTTTTGCTGTATTTTGGATCAAATAAATGCATGCTTGGTGAGCAAAAGAGAATTCTTTAAAATACATAAAATATCTTACTGTTCAAAAAATTTTAATAACAATTTGTTTATAATAATAAAACAACTTTTAATAATAATTTGTTTTGACTTTAGTACATTGACAATATTATTACTTAATTTTGAAAATATTTTAAATCGTTTTTTTCTTGTGCATTATAAATACGTTTTTATGCATGACTATTTTAGGATATGAAAGGTGTCCCTCACAAGCAGTGCTGTTATTATTAACTTAATCAATTGAAATGAAGCACTAAAGCTAAACAGTAATGTATATGAAAAAAACACAACAGAATTATTCAAATGAAAACTGAAAATCTAAAAATAAAAACGAATTAAACAATTAATACCAGCTATAACAGTATATAAATAATACTAAAATAACACTGCTCACAAGGGAATCAATATATTCGGGGGTCCTAAGCACTCAGAAATCTCAGAAAGTGCAAACAGATCATTTTATCTATCCATGGCCCAACAAAAGTGCTCAGCTAATGGCAAATCTGATTCAGCCAAATCTTACAAACAGCAATATGTGATATTTCAGATCTAGTTTGTGTAAAGCACCCATCTACGGAATCACCTTTGCTCTTGCCCAAGCCATTCCTTACCTGGTCAATGCCGCAATCTTCCGCTTCGGATCCTGGCTTATTGCACGCTGCTACACAGAATATGAAAATGTTTTCCTGTAAGTACAAGCTGTTTTCCTGTGTGTGTGTGTGTGTGTGTGTGTGTGTGTGTGTGTGTGTGTGTGTGTGTGTGTGTGTGTGTGTGTGTGATGATATGTATTATTATGTGGAAATGTTAGAATATCAAGCATACTCTTTACTACATTGATGTGTCGGTTCGTCTTCCACAGGGTGTTTTCTGTGATTGTCTTTGCTGCAATGAACATTGGTCAGTCCTCATCATTCGCCCCCGACTTTGCCAAAGCTAAAGCAGCAGCTGGGAGGATCTTACTGCTGCTAGAAAAGAAACCAGCCATCGATATCTATGATGAGTCTGGACACCGACCAGTAAGTAAAAATTCATAGAAAATTAAATTCATAAAATTCTGAAACGGTTAGAAGTAGTCACCAACAAGCACAATATAATATAATGTTTTTTTTTTCAGACCAATTTTTCAGGGAATATTGAATTCCGAGATGTGCAATTCTCCTATCCAACGCGTCCGAATGTGAGAGTCCTGCAGGACCTGAATGTGTCCGTGTGTCAGGGCCAGACGATGGCGCTGGTGGGCAGCAGTGGTTGTGGCAAGAGCACCACCATTCAGCTTCTGGAGCGTTTCTACGACCCTGCGGCAGGACAAGTGGTGAGTTCATCAGGTGGTTTTGTGTGCCTAGAGGTCTAGGCCATTATCTTGGCTCAAGGGATCAATTTGTGCCTCACGTTCTGTCTTGTTTTTGCTTGTCGCACAGTTTGTAGATGGGAACGACAGCAGAAGTCTGAACCTAGCATGGCTGCGCACACAGATGGGGCTCGTGTCTCAGGAGCCCATCCTGTTTGATTGCACCATTGCTGAGAACATTCAGTATGGAGACAACAGCCGCGTCGTCACCCAGGAGGAGATCGAGGAAGCTGCGAAGAAGGCCAACATTCATCATTTTATCCTTGACCTTCCAGAGGTATGTATGATGTCTCTGTTAATGGGTGTGTTAATACATTTTGCTTTACAAACAAGTTCATTACTCATTTATTGAATAAAACAAATCAGTAAAAAACTGTAATATTGTGAAATATCGTTACATTAATTAATATTTAAAAATTGTATTTATTTATGTGAAGGCAAAGCTGAATTTTGTCTTCACTGTCACATGATCCTTCAGAAATCATTCTGATTATGCTGATTTACTGCTCAAGAAACTTTTCTTAATATTATCAATGTTGAAAAGAGTTGTTTTCTTGTTGAATCCATATTTTTTTCAGGATTCTTTATTAAATAGAACGTTCAACAGGGTTATTATAGTTACCAAAAACCATAAAACAATTTTGTTATTTGAAATAAAATAAACTTTTAACTGAAATAACAATACAAATATATATAAAACATTTAACTTTTTATTTCAGCTATTTGCCATAAACGTTCTCATTTTCAGTTAGTTTATCTTTACGTACTAAAATAAGTAAAACTGAAATATAAATAAAAGAATGAAAACTATATAGACATATTATAAAAACAAATAAAGACAAATTCACAAAATTACTTAAACTTTAATTAAAAGTAAAATGAACTCAAATAGTAAAAATTTAAGCTAATTCAAAATATTTCTTACAATTATAATAGTGTCTTAATGATAATAAAGTTACCAGTGTTCAAAAGAAAATAATTTATTTAAATACAATTTGTGATATTGTATTGTCTACACTTTTGATCAATATAAATAAAAGTTGTTAAATTTGAATAAAAGTATTCATTCCCCCCAAATATATATATATATATATATATCTTATAATAAAATAGATAATATATTATACTATGTGCTCTAAGCTGCAAATAAAAACTGTCTGATTTCATGATCCATACACATATTTAATATCCTTTCAGAAATACAACACTCGAGTTGGAGACAAAGGCGCTCAGCTGTCTGGAGGACAGAAGCAAAGGATAGCCATCGCTCGAGCTCTGGTCCGTAATCCCAAACTTCTGCTGCTGGACGAGGCCACATCTGCACTCGACACAGAGAGCGAGAAGGTTTGTACAGGCTCTTACACACCTTTTCAAAACTATTTCAAAGTATTGCATAAGTAAAGTTCATTTTATTTACTAAAACTGTTTCGTTTTTAATGCTTAATGGACTGTATGCATTTCAATCTTCAACCAGCAGGCGGCACTTTTGATAGTTTGAACTTGTGTGCCTAAATCCTGCTGGTTTTAAGGAATGTACACTCTACATACATACCCCCTGAGTCTTAATGTCTTGTTACATTTAGAAAAGAAAGAAGATCAATCCTAAGACACAAATCAAGAGATTTAATTGATAAAGTGTTGCTTTAAATATCCAATTTACCTACTTTCTTTCCTGTCTTACAGATTGTGCAGAAGGCCCTTGATGACGCTCGGCATGGCCGCACATGTATCGTCATTGCCCACCGCTTGTCCACTATTTATAATGCTGACATCATCGTGGTTGTTCAGAACGGCAAGGTGACTGAGCAGGGAACGCATGCCCAACTCATGGCCAAACAAGGGGCCTACTATGCTCTAGTGAATGCCCAAGTGTCTGCGCACTAACTTCAACTCCCTTTGATTTATTCTAGTGGTGGTATATCTAAAATCAAGGGCAACGTTAAATAATTAAATGGTGCAGTTAATCTTAAATTAAATTGAAATCTACTCCGTCACTAAATATTCCGTTTGTTTTCGGACTAAATGTTACAATCATTACATGGTTCTGAATGCAAAACGCTTGCATTGATAAGCTAAGAGGCATTTAAATATTCTGACTCGAGAAACAAGCCAACAAAACAGTGGGATTATGCTATTTAGTCATTTTGTTACAATGAAAGATACTTTTCTTAAATAAGAAGGAAAATATATTTTATATCTATAGATTTATTGTTCTCAATTTTTATACTGTGCATTGTAAATATAATAGTAGTGTTATTTTAGTAAACCACCACCAGTACGTATCTGCTTTAACAGGTAATGCAGCACTTTTACCTCATGTTTTGAAGATGTTATGGTCTGTCCAGAGGCACAAACCCTTTGACTGTGAATCTTGGTTATGTTTATATGCGCTCGGCGCGTGGGGGCGCAATTTGCTCGTGATTTGAGCCTCCAACATGTTGGACCTTTTTTTTTCTCTGCACAGGCTTTAACTTTATTGTCTTTCGAACAGTAACTGGTATTATTCTTGTATATTCCTGTTAATATTATACATTGCTTGTTTTTAAGATGCTTTTTCTATAGTTATCAAATAAACTATCCATCATTCTCTGCTGTCGTTCTTTCCTTATAGGCATGTTTGAATTTAACTTTTTATTTAAAGTAAAGCTAACTTGTTTAAAGTAAATTTCAGTTCTCAAACTCTTCTCTGGACTAGAATATTTTGACCTTTTGTACGTGTAATTTCGTTTGTATGGTCGCGTGTTTTGGCGGTAAATTTGTAATAATTTTTTTTTCGTCTGTAACCAACTCTATGCGAGCGCTGATAATATTCTTCATAATGTTTATTTTCGAAAGACACGTTTGGAAAAACACTGAAATCCTTGAACATTAATTGTTTTCGTGGTTACTGAAGATGTAAGTTTGTGTTATTGGGTTGGCGTTCTTTGAGGCTATTTTTATTTTGAAGTGACTGCAAATTTATAGTTTTTATAAACTAACAAAAACCTACATTTACACATTTGAGTGCTGAATAATTTAACATGTTACAGTTCTTATTGTATCTCATAAAATGCTCTCATGAGTTTAGATTTATTGTCTGGAATCTACTTTTGAGAACGTGTACAACTCTAAAAAAAACTGTTATAGTTGTAGCAAACAGTTAATTTACTAAAGCGGCTTTTCGTGGGTTTCACAACAACTGCAGTTTTAATATTTAAACACATTTTATTTTCTACAATTGGTATTGAAATGGCGTAACAGGTCCTGCATTAGAGCACGTTTATTTGATAGAAACTGGACATTGCAGTAATATCAACGCAAACCGTTCACTGTGGCTGAGCCCATGTTGACTTTATTGAGTGGCTTAAATTAGAAATCCAATTTTCTCAAATAAACGATGTGAAATAAACGCTCACCTTACATGTGCATGCTTACAGAAATGAGAAAACGTGATAAAACACTGAATTCTGAATTTAAAATCTTACAAATCATTTCAAAGTGCGTCTATGACAGACCTCCAAAGAAAATTACAAAAAAAATCAAGTCCAACTCGTGGATAAATATGACGTTTTCTTCACAAAAAAACACTCCCGTACAGTTTTGGATATTTACTAGTCAATATATGCAACTAAAAATGCTATTCAAAATTTGCCTCTTGAACAAATACATACTCAAGTTTTACATCAGTGTGGAATAACCTTCTATTCTATTTTATTTTCAATATTTACATACTTTTGCAGCAACAAGAAATAAGTACATTTCATACAAACGTAGGATTTGTAGTCTGTAGTTTCGACAAAGACCAATGTGCGATATATAGACTATCTTTTCGAATATTAGAGAAATGAATTTGTAAATGACAAAACGAAGTCTATTCAACACTACGGCAATGTATCCTTACGAAATTGGACTTTAGTAGTGTTCATGAATAAAGTGCCACAGTTTGGTTTTGAGAAAAACAAAAAGTTAGCAATGACAGGCCACTTCACTGATGGGTAAAATACATGTTTCTGTTTGATAACAACAGTAAGTAATATAAGACTATTCGACAAATACCCATCAGAACGCACATATCAGATGATGTCCTTTTTAATATTCCCTTACTTTACCAAATTCATGTCACATAGAATCTGTGCAGACCAAAACAGGCTTACTTCATTGTAAATTACATTTGAATCTAAATTGAATCACTTTACAACATCCAAGTGAAATGGCCACACGCGTATTTCACCAGGTGACACTTTATAATAACTTTCACTTTAAGCTGAACAAAAAAATAGTTAATGTACACTCGAATAGCTAAAAAGAGATGAAACTTTGGTTTATATTGTTTCACATATGATATTCAGAATTGAATGTGCATTAACTAGTGATCTGATAGTGTTTGTTAACAATTGGAATTATCGAAAGTTTTTATAAAGTGTTACCGAACGAACAAATTCGTGCGCGTGCATTTTGAACGGGATTAATCGAGGGAGTTTGCACGGTCGTTCATGCCCGTCGTCGGGACAGACTCGGGAGGTTGCAACAGGTCAGGTGAGTGGCACGAGGGGCTACCGGGTACACTGTGCTCGCTGTCGGTGTCGCTCCCTCGTTTCCCTCCGCTCGCCCCAGAGCCCGACCCTGACGAGCCTCCGGCACTGTGCGTTTTGACATGTTTACTGAGGTGGTCGCTCCGCATGAATCTCTTGTTGCACACGGGACAAGCGAAGCGCTTCTCGCCGGTGTGCGTGCGTAAATGTCGCTGGAGCTCGTCGGAGCGCGTGAACCTCTTCCCACAGAACAACCAGTTACACACAAACGGCCTTTCTCCGGTGTGCCACCTCAAATGAGCCTTGAGGTGCGACGTTTTGCCGTACACTTTCCCACAGCCGGGAATGTGACAGCTGTGTAGCCCTTTTCTGCGGAGGCTCGCGCCAGCTGGACCCAGGCGCTCAACCTCTTGACAGTTCGGACAGTCGCACGTCGCTCTGCCCGAGTAGCGCCGCGCCGAGGACCGCGGAGATCCCGCCAACGAGACCGTCGGACCCCCTGTCAACATGGAACCTCCCGCTCCACCCAGGGGAGAGGGACTGGAGTCCGGGTACGAGGAGAGCACGGGTTTAAACCCGTCCATGAGATGCTGACCGGTGGTCAGCAGATGCGGGGACGCACTGGTGCTAAATGCAGAGTGGCTTAAACTCGAGTAGTCTGAGTTGTATCCCCCCAAAGGAGAGTGTAAGGAGGTCTGCAGCCCACCGGAGTGAAGGGACGTCTGGAGCGCGGCTCCGTTCGGGTTCTGCATGTCAATCCAACCGGCTCCCACGTCCCACCACGCGGACGCGCCCGTGGTGCCCACATCCCCAGCGGGTATGCCAGGGTGCGAGGACTTGAACCACGACTCGTAGGGATGGGCCACGCTCATTCTCGGGTAAATGCTTTGCAAGCTGTCCACGGACGTGTGCACCTTGGAAATAAACATGGGCTGGTGGCTGGGCTCTTGGGAGTTGTTTGAAACCGACGCCTGGAAAACGGAGTAGTCGTTTCCGAAGTGGGAGTTGGGTGAAGTCCCAGAAGTTAAGGAAAAGGCACTGGATCCCGTGGAAGTGTTCGTGCAAAAAGAGTCGCTTAAACCACCACCATTCCGAGCGAAAGAGGATAAACTGGATCCCAAACTACAGCTGCTGGCTGCCGCTCGTTTCCACGGGTGGAATCCTTTTCCGAACGAAGACGAGTTATCCGAAATAGAGGAAGGAGGACTCGGACTCCCGATTTTGTTACACGTCGCAGCCAACATGGCTAAAGGAGTCGACCCCAATCTCGGCTCCTCCTGGAACAAAAGAAGTTAGAAGGTAAGTAAATATGGTAGATTTGGGAACTGATTCGATGAACATTTTTAACTCGCTGTTTTTTATCGTGCAAGCCCAGCATACCTGAAGTATGGCAGTAACGTGAAATACAACCACTCGCAAACACAAAACAAAAGCGAAACACAACATATAAATACCAAGATAAGTTATACATACAATGTCGTAGTTGAGAAATGGAAGTCCTGCTCGTTTCTCTCGCTTAAAACATAATCAAGTGACTCTCTCCCCGGCTGACCCAAGCAATGTTAATCCCCACGGCAGGACAATAAAGGAAACTAATTAAACCAGCACGAAACTCCTTAGACTCACCCCTAGAAGTGAAGTTGCCATCACAAAAGTGCCCTCCTCAGAGGATCTTTTTATATTTATGAATCAGAGCACTGTTTTTTTAGAGGTGTGCAATACAATGATGTGGTCCGCCCATTCCAGCACAATTGTAGCTCCTCTCACGGCTTTGAAGTGCCGCTGTGACACGGGCGACCAATCAGGAAGAGCCGTACCTTCACGCGGACACATTCTGGCGTGAGGTCATCGATAGAGCACTTCAGACAAGATCTCCACCCCTTCCAACACCCCCCTCATAATACAACTCAAGTTAAATAAGTAGGACTGGAAGTTTTAGGGAAAACTTTTATATGCTTTTGTATAAAGAGGTTAACGAGGTTACTGGACCCCCTGATCTGTTATGAATTTATAATATTATTATGATATGTGTGCTACAAGTTGTGATAATGGAAAAAAATAGCACTTGTATATCATATCACTCTTACTAGTCGTTGTCATTATCTTACAGGTTGTTTTGTATAATATAGATTTCCATAAACTATTGTAAATAAATTATGTTGTACAGGTCAAGAAGACAAAGCGAACAGGTTGCCTTTATTTTTATAGGCTAAAATAATTTCTACTGTTCTTTAAATGTTTGACCATTGTTTCACGTGAACACGTTGACCAAATGAACACGTTTAATAAAACTTTCCTTTAGTAGACAACATTTTTAATAATTCAAAAAGCGTGCATTGTGGGTCGATTGATTTAAAAATGTATATGCATCAATTGCAAATGAACGAAATCAATAGGGTACCCTCATAACTTTAGGCTATATTATAACATACCATCTCCTTCTTTCACTGTCTCATTATTAACACACACACACACACACACAATCACACACGACAAGTACAGTAACACACACAGCATTTTACACAGGACTGGTGTGTTTTCTGTCATTTTGTTATTATTATATGTATTACGAATTGCGAGCATTTCAATCTGTGAACTTGTGGGTCATAATGCATGTAAACGTCGTTACAAGGTGGAATGTGGCTTTTGTGTTCTGTTAACTCTCAACAGCAATACAGTGGCGGGCTATTGCTATCAGGACGATGAATGCAGAAATGCTCTCAGGATAATGATGTAGCCCTGGCTACTCTATTTACATGCGTCGTAGACTGGAGGCATAAATTTCATTTGAATTTCAAATTTAATAAAGCAGGAGGTTTTTAATCATGGGAAGTTTTATTTGTTTGATATTAACATTCTTATTGACCGGCTCCGTTGACCAACTTGGTCATTACAGGACAGCAAAAAGTTAATTAAAACGACCGAAGATTATTCATCAAATCATCTGCCTCCGCCGTGTCACCTCCTTTATTGCGGGAAGTGATAGATGGCTGATCAGATTCATTTCTCTGTTTCTTCGATTTGCACAACAGTTCTGTTGTTTCCTTGGCAGTGCTTACCCTTTCTAATTCAAAGAACAAGAAGCAGTTGAACTCAAAATTGAGAGTGAGAAAAATACGCAAATAATTAAGCAAAGCGCATCGGGGAAAAAAAGATAGGCTACTTTGCGCATTTTTTTAATGTCAGCCATATAATTCAAAACCTGTACAGTTTGTACAATTAATTTCTACAGAATTAATACAAATTTAAGTTATAAAATCAAACGTACAGCTTTTGTGTCAAACATCCAGCATGTCAAAATAACTGAACTTCTCTCTCAGATGATTTAAAGACTTCTGGTTTGTGGATGGTGAGATTATGATAACTAACTAATTAATCTATATCCAGCGCTAAAACATTTTCATACCACACAGAGTTAAAATAAATAAATCCCTGAAATGACATCAGCATGTAAAGACTAACAGACAAATAAATAAAGTGGTGAAACTTCACGGCAATATATTTCCATAACTCAACCTGCACGCGCAACCCGTTCCAATATACAAATGTCACACACACACACAAACAAATGTCCCATAAACTGCAGCATTGTTTGATTGCAACAGATGCATGATGCACATACCGTGTCTGTGTCTTCGCTTTATTGATTGACCCCGCGCGCATCTCCTCTCGCACAGCAGAAGGCAGTGGCGCTCGCGCGCAGTGAACGCGCAGACCCTGGAAGATAAATGTTACTTTGGGAATTGAGTTTAATTACGAATAACGGAGGAGCCGCTCGGCCACCGGTGGTGTAATCAAAACATGTGTTCATGTCCTCTGACAAGACAGCGCGAGAGATGCGCGAGAGAGGATTGGGTGGAAGCAGCAACAGCGTGATTGTTTAAAACAATAGGCCTACTACAGAAAACACATTTCACAATTGTATTACTTTTAAATCAATTATTTCAAAAATAATAAAAGGTTAGAACGTCAATCTTGCCAAAAAATACGCACGTAAAATTGAATTCATGATTTTGGGAATATAATTCACATCATATGCTTAATCCTGTAATACTTAAATTTAATAAATTAACGAAAAAAAATTACAATGATAATAAAAGCAGTCAAAAACGACAACTAAACGTTCGCATGTAATACATATCCTGTTGCTTTCTTTCCCAAGATGCCACCGAGGCTCTTTTTGGCCTGTATTGAACAGATGTCCCCATCTCTGCCTTTCTTCTCCCATGCATGGGCTACATTACCGTCATGAAATCAAGCTGAAGAAACCGGTCCCATTCGTGGCCTAATCATCGCGTTATTCTGGCCCAGTGCGCACGAACAAAATGGGTTTAATATTGCGTGCTCTCAGTAATTTTGCGAAAAGAACAGAGGGGAAGTCAGCGGCTGTGTCCCGGAGATGGTGGGAGCACTTTCCTCTTTAATCTTATGATTATGCAGTAAAACTGATAATCTAGTGGTCTACCTGTCCACTAGATCCTGCGAAGTCCTGCGAAACATCAGTAGACCAACTGCCGGAATTCGAAACTAGTAATAAAGATTTAGGACTACGTTAAAATCATCGAGTTAAAAAGAAAGAAAGAAAGAAAGAAAGAAAGAAAGAAAGAAAGAAAGAAAGAAAGAAAAGAAAGAAAGAAAGAAAGAAAGAAAGAAAATAAGATGTAAATAAATAAATAATTTCTCTGCAGAACGACAATTAATTGTTTAAATGTATATATATATAAATTCATTTATTTCGAAAGTCAGAATCTATTGTTAAATAAGCCTAAAGAAGTATGTAGTTTTGCTAGTTTTAGTTTATTGGCAAGGAATCAGTTTGTGTTGTACCCGATTACAGGTTAATACAAATTTTCAATATCGTTTATATCTACAGTTGTTTATATATATATATATATATATACAGACAGACAGAGAGACAGACAGACAGACAGACAGTGTGTGTGTGAACCTAAACCACAAAACCAGTCATGGGTCAATTAAAACATTGAGATAAGCGCCTTTAAAGTTGTCCAAATGTCCCCAGCAATGCATATTACGAAGCAAAAATTACCTTTTGATATATTCATAGTAGGAAATTTACAAAATGTCTTCATTGAACATGATGTTTACTTATCCTGATTTTTGGCCAAAAAAAGAAAATTGATCATTTTGACTCATACAATGTATTGTTGGCTATTGCTACAAATATACCCGTGCTTATGACTGGTTTTGTGGGCCAGGGTCACACACATATATATATATATATATATATATATATATAACAAATAATTCTATCTCTCTCTCTCTCTCTCTCTCTCTCTCTCTCTCTCTCTCTCTCACTTGTTATACAAATTAGTTATGAACTGTTACTATAGTTTAATGTAATGCTTTTGTAAAATATCATATAAATGTGGGGCCATGGCCGGACTCTTTCTTTTCAGCAGGAGGTGGGACAGAGAGACCAGATGTCCCTCTGTGTGCAGGCCTGCCAAGTGAGGCTAGGGCAGTGGGGCCCGAGACACAAGAGCCCAAATGGTGTGACAAAAGGAGGAGCAGGAAGCCTGGCTCTGCCTGGATGAACCTCAGAGAGCGCCAGTCCACATCCACATCCCAGCCCCAACCCCTCGGCCCATGTCCCACAACCCCATTGAACTACTAGAGCAGGGCCGTGGACCATGTGCTGAGTTTTTGCTGGATCACACAACCATAGACATGATCACAGGAGTGTAAACGCTGACATATGATCACTACTAGAGGACAAATGTGTAGAGTTTAGATATTTAAAACACATTGTTGGCAATGAATACCAGCTACTTTGGATAATTAATGAATTCACATTTACCAGATAAGGTGGTGTTTGTCATATGACATACACCAGCGTACACTGCTTGTGTGTGTCCCGTGTCCAATAACTCATTCATCTTGATTTAATCAGTGTTGTGTGGACACTAGATGGGGGAGGAGGCATCCAGCGGCTAATCACCAAAGCTAAACACCTGGAAATGTGGCATCATTGGGCTATGTGGTCATTATCATTATCATAAGCCCTCTAATTAACCAACAAATCACACGCTAATGTATCACAGTATACTAGAGCCATTGTACTTAACTGAATGACAGATGCAAATTTTCTTAAGTTTTAAATATGACAACAGGGTCAGCTCTTGCTATGACCCGAGGACTTGTTTTAATCATAAACTCTAATTTTGGGGTTAAAGGGGCATTTTAATGTTTCAAAAGTTAATCCTTTGGACTGAAATGTCTGATGAATATCTGAAATGATTGAGCTATACATTTCATACGGAGACAAGCAAAATTCAATATTTTTAGGATCTACATTATAATCCCACAGACAATATAACTACACAGTTATAACTATAATGTTATAGTTATAACTGTGTTATAGTTCTAGTTATATAATGTTATATAATGTTATAACTATAACTATAATGTTATAGTTATACATGTTATAGTTATACAATATAACTATAACATGTCAAAAAGAAAAGTGCAAAATAAATAAATAAATACATATTTTATAATAAGTAATAATAAAAAACAAATACGACAAACAGATCATAGATAGATAGATAGATAGATAGATAGATAGATAGATAGATAGATAGATAGATAGATAGATAGATAGATAGATAGATAGATAGATAGAAATTAAATATATATATTTATACAAAATAAATTAATATTTAAAAAAGAGATACAAATATACTATACACGTATATAAAATAAATGAATAAATATCGCCACACAGAATAATAAAATAGTAGCTTAACAATATTATGGTATTGCCAAATACAGTATCTATGGCTTGTGTTTGTTCAGCCATGCATGAAAACGCAGTTAAGTATGATGCATTCTGAGGAGCAGTGCTTTTGTGTCGGGCTATTTGCTGGCCATAGTGAGGTCATCAGGAGCGAGTAAGCAGGCTTTGTAAAGGCACTGCACAGGTGTGGCAGCAGCCCTCGCTGAAGGAGTGCAGTGAAGCACGAACAATCATCTAAATGTCTGTGAGATGAAATGGCTAGTTAACAATCTTTTGACTGCCCCAACCTCCGAGCTTTTGTCGGGCATCGATCGACCAGCTGCCACTGGGTTATTGTCAGCCTGGATGGGAGCCCCTTTGGCTGGGAGGGATGGGTAGCAGTGTGTGTGTGTGTGTGTGTGTGTGTGTGTGTGTGTGTGTGTGTGTGTGTGTGTGTGTGTGTGTGTTTTGGATAGAGGGTGTTGCTTCTTTCTAAAAGGCTTTTTTATCCTTTAAGTTATAGGTTAATCTAGTTAATTAGGTAAGATTCTTTATTTGAAAGATTAAGGCACAAAAAGGAAAAAAATGTTTTTGGTCAAAGTGTAGCTGATGGTTTGCAAACAGTTAACTGAGCTGATAATGTGTGCATGTCAGTGAAGGAAAATATTTACCACATACAGTATATGAATAAAATATACACTAAGAATGTCAGCCTGAAAAATAAATAATTAAGAATAATTAATTTAATTCAAGAATATTATTCAGTAATTAAGAAAGAAAGAAAATAAGTAAATACAGTATATAAATAAATAATGTTTGCAGTGAGTGAGAACAGGCATGTTTAGGCACTTTTTTGTTTTATTTTCCTCTAAATATTTTTTATCTAAAAAAAGCATGCATAATAATTGAAATAAAAAAAATATCAACTAATTTGATTAAATGCAATATTGTTAATTTAGTAAATAAATAAATAAATAAATGAAGGTTAATGAAATAGGGAAAACATACTGTATCATGTAAAGGAATTTTTCCATATTTATTTCTTACAGGTATTTTACAATTTTTTTCTTTAATTATACAATTTGCGTTTTGTTTTAGAGATAGCAGAAATGTCTGTACAATTAATGGATAATGTCGTGTGTAATGAGCTGCCAGTACATTTTTTTATTTTACAGATTTCTTTTTTTACAGTGATGTATGGCATTTTTATTTTATTGAGGAGAAATTATTGACTGCACCTTTAAAGTAACAATATACACTTTTACAGTGTACAATGGCTGATGAAAAACAGTCTGATTTTTATTGTTAAATTTAGAATATTTTGAATCGCACAAGTTGGTCCAACAATAGATAACATATTAAATCATACAAACACTTTGTACTTGAGCTGGGCAGACCTGAACTGTTTCTAAAGTGTTCCATTTGGTCATACAGTTAGAATGATCCCATTAGAATGAACACAACTGATCACAAATCCAACTAAACCATCTCAAGTATTTAATGCACAGTCTATTCCCAGACTTTTCTGACTGTCCCCTACATTACTCCAGTGGGTGTGTGCAAGTTTGTCAGTGTGAGGGACAGCACTAGAGCCAGTGGCACTGAGTAAAGTGCTGAGAGTCAGCCCTGACTCCTACAGTTTCAGTAATTATCCACAACTGCCCATTCTGTCCATCCACAGTCATAATGGAGACCAGAGCGTGTGCCTGTCACCACTACAGAAAGAGAGGGAAGGGACAGGGGAGAGACAGGGCGGAGAGACACGTATTTGCCTACCTCATTATGTCATTGCGGTGACACAATAGCAACTTCTTTTTTTCTTTTACCACTGTGACAAAACATTTAAGTTCGCAAAATCATTCTGAGAGGGTCCCTGCATCATTAACACTGGGTTTCTTCTAGTTAGTTTAACTTTGTGAAGTGTTTCATGGACCTATTGGACTTTTTAGACAATGAAATCATCCGTAATTATATACTTTAGGTTCTATCAAAATCAAACAAACTATACTACTACAATAAATATATAATTATTTATAATAAATTTATATTTATAATAAATATAAATTTTCATATATTATTTAATATATCATGTTGTTATATAGTATATTAAATAGTGCTGTCAAACGATTAATAGCATCCAAAATAAAAGTCTTTGTTTACATAACACACGTGTGTGTGTATTTATTATGTATATTTATTATATATATATACATATATAAATACACACACATACATTTGGAATATATTTACACGTATATATTTATATTTGTCACACACTGGATGGAGAGGCACACGAGGATGAGTAAGGTGAGAGCTTCTTTATTTAACAAAGTGAAGGCAATGTCAAAAGGTAAGTGCAATATTCAAAGTCCAACAAAGCTCCATAAACAGTCCTTATCTTTCCCTTTTAGGAGAATCAATGGGTGGAAGACATCACATCTTCGGAGTTACGGGGATCCAACAGGTGAGGGAAGAGACAAACAACGAGCTTGTAACCTCGAGACCAGACAATGAACGTATGGATTGAGTGAAGTCTTATAGGGAGCTTGATTAGTAGAAGCAGGTAAGGAGGATTCCCTGATGGAGGTCAGGTGTGAGTGATTATTCACGGAGTTCAGGTGAGTGGCAAGAGGGATGCTGGGAAATGCAGTGCAGTTCAACTGGTGACTGACAGTTATGCAGTAGATGAGGCTAAGGACCACCAGAGCGGAGCAGATGAGACTGAGGCCCACCAGGGAGGAGCAGGTGTAACTAAAATATACGGAACAGACAGATTACCAATGACTGGTACGACTGTGACAGGGTAGGCCGTAGGCTCACAGACAACCTCCCTGGCCATGGCAGGACATTCCAGGGGTTAGTGAATGGCCTCTTTGACCTTTAGGACAGGAGCTAGCATTAGCATGGACTCAAGCACTGGAACTGGTTCTGGAGCAGAGATCTTGGGATCTGAGGCCCTCCCTGGGCCAGTCGGGGGAACAGCAGCCCTTCCAAGGCTTAACTTGGAAACAGGATACCACTATGGAGGAGCGGGAACTTGAGGGCGCTCTGGAGGAGCGGAGCTGACTGAGGCCAGTGAAGATGAAGGAGGATTGGAATTAGGATCTGTGGCCCTCCCTGGGGACCAGGTGCCCTCCCTGGGCTCAACGGGGAACTGGATTCTCTGGGAATGGAGCTCCTGGCCGTGTCTAGAGAACTGGATTCTCTGGGACTGGGAACGACGCTCCTTGCCGTGACTTGAGAACTAGATTCTCTGGAATTAGGAACGGCGCTCCTGGCCGTGACTTTGTGAACTGGAGTCTCTGGGACTGGGAATGGTGCTCCTGGCCGTGACTTGAGAACTGGATTCTCTGGGATTGGGAACGGCGCTCCTGGTCGTGACTTGAGAACTGAATTCTCTGGGACTGGGAATGGCTCTCCTGGCCATGACTTGAGGACTGGATTCTCTGGGACTGGCACTCCTGGCCATGACCTGAGGACTGGATTCTCTGGAACTGGGAATGGCACTCCTGGCCGTGAACTGAGAATTGGATTCTCTGGGACTGGGAACGGCACTCCTGGCCATGATTAGAGAACAGTATTCTCTGGGACTGAGATGTACAGCTCTCTCGGAGCTAAACTGAGGAGCTGGAGCCCTCCGTGGGCTGGATTCAGAAATGGGGTTGCGCTTAAGTGGAGCAGGCACTGGAAGACGCTCTAGAGTAGAAGGTACAGGAGCGTCCTCACGGGCTGGAGCCTGCACTGGACTCTGGTCATGGGCTGGAGCCTGCACTGGACTCTGGTAAGGGGCTGGAGCCTGCACTGAGCGAGCTCTGTACCGAGGATGAGGGCGGAGTGCTGTCTTTTTCTTTTCAGCCTCCTCCTTTTATTAGGGTTGCATTGGGCCGGCAGGCTGGAATCAGTGGCGGCTGGCGGGCCTGAGTGAGCCGCGGATGGCGGGCCTGAATACGAAGCAGCCAGCGTCAGTGGCAGCCAGCTGGCTTGAATTCTGAGAGGCCCTTTCATTCACAGGGCAGTCAGTAACCTCTTCAACAGTGAAGGAAGAACCACTTAGCCAAAATGTATATTCAATATAGTGTTCCAGAGAACAGATGGTATCAGACGCCGGCATCTGTTGGTAGAGATGATCATCCAATCCACCCCTGAAGATTGTCTTCAAGGTAATTTCCTTCAATGGAACTCCACAGGAAAATTGAGAAATTCCTCAACATAATCCTCGATTGGGCGGGCATCTTGAAAAATATTGGGGAGGGAATTCACAGGGTTTAAAGACAGGATGTCCATAGTTATGTTGGAGGTTTGGTCTGGTCTTCTGTCGCACACTGGATGGAGAGGCACATGAGGATGAGTAAGGTGAAAGCTTCTTTATTTAACAAATTGAACGCAACTTCAAAAGGTAAGTGCAAAACTCAAAGTCCAACAAAGCTCCATAAACTGAGGAACGTCTCGGTTACGTATGTAACCCTCGTTCCCTGAAGGAGGGAACAGAGACGTCACGTCGGATGACCGACGAATTGGGATCTCGCCAGAGAGACCTATCCACTTCGAGTGTAACTAAACGAGCCAATGGACATTGGCATGCGATCGTGCATCCAGCTGCCGCTGATCACAGCGTGAGTATAAGAGGCAGGCGGTGCACCGCATTAATCATGTTTTCGCTGAGGAGCCGAGCCGGAGACCCGGCCGCCCAGCGGTGGTACAGCAACTGTGGCGGCGGGACGTGGCGTCTCCGTTCCCTCCTTCAGGGAGCGAGGGTTACATACGTAACCGAGGCGTTCCCTTTCAGTCGGTCACTCGAGTCACGTCCGGATGACCGACGAATTGGGATCCCTACCAAAGCGCCACAGGAGCTGCCCCTTCCAGCGCCCTGTGTAGACCTCCTGATCCTTCCTATAAGGCAGACGATAGGACCGGGCTACACAGAGAAGGTCGACTACTGCTGTCCCTAGAGCAACCCAAACAGTAGGACTTGAATAACACTGGGAAAGTGTGCCCTTCCACTTGGAAGAGGCACACTGCGGAGTCACCTCCTCCCAGCGGGGTTAAGTGACATTACTCACGTGAAGTAACCCCGTGAGGGCCCAATGCACATGGAAGTCTCTGTGATGGCTCAGGCTGCATCATTAGAGACGGCAGAACATGGTCTACCTGGGGAACACGGTTCTAATAAGCATACCGTGGAAAACACATATGGGATCCCAACAGGGTCACTCATATGGGCACTAGCCTCACACCAGATTTCAAGAATTCATTGGCTGAAAGGCCTGGCGCCATACGTTCCGCCACGTCTGGGCACCGGAGTGCTGGAGGACTCGACAGGGTTTGCCCGGTTAGGGAACTCTCTGGAGAATAAGGCGTTTAGGGACGCCGCAAGCCGACTCTGAACAGGGCCTCTCAGTGCCACTACCCGTTTGAGGTGAGAACACAGGAGGAAACCGGTTCGACACGCGGGCTATAGAACCTAGCGAGCGTGTTGGGAGTCACCCAACCCGCAGCTCTACAGATGTCTGCTAGCGAGGCGCCACGAGCCAGCGCCCAGGACGACGCAACACCCCTAGTGGAGTGAGCACGCAACCTGAGCGGGCAGGGCACACCTTGTGCTTCATAGGCCAAGGTGATAGCATCCACTATCCAGTGGGCCATCCTCTGCTTGGAAACAGCCTTCCCCTTCTGCTGTCCACCGTAGCAGACAAAGAGCTGCTCTGAGGTCCTAAAGCTCTGAGTTCTATCCGTGTACTTCGCAGTGCTCGTACGGACAGAGCAAAGCTAGGGCTGGGTCTGCCTCCTCCGGGGCAGCGCTTGCAGATTCACTACCTGGTCCCTGAAGGAGTGGTAGGAACCTTGGGCACATAGCCGGGCCGGGGCCTCAGTGTTGCACTGGAGTCAGCCGGCCCAAACTGAAGGCACGAATCGTCGACCGAAAATGCCTGCAGGTCCCCCACCCTCTTGATCGAGGCCAATGCAGTCAGGAGTAGGGTTTTCATAGATAGAAACTTCAATTCGACTGACTGCAAAGGCTCAAAGGGGGCAGTTATTAGGGCTCTTAGCACCAAAGCCAAATCCCAAGAGGGTAGAGAGGGGGGCCTAGGAGGGTTCAACCTCCTGGCCCCTCTAAGAAACCTGACAACCAGATTGTGCTTCCCCACCGACTTCCCTCTACGGGTCGTGGTAAGCAGAAATAGCGGCCACATAAACCTTAAGGGTGGAAGGGGACAGCCTACGCTCCAACCCTTGCTGTAAGAAGGAAAGCACAGCTCTGATCGAGCATCTCCGGGGGTCCTCCTGGTGGGAGGAACACCATTCGACGAACAGGTTCCACTTCAGAGTATAGGCCCGTCTCGTGGACGGTGCCCGTGCTGAAGTGATAGTGAGCGCTACCTCCTGGGGTAGGTCAGCTAGAACCTCCGCGTCCCATCCAGGGACCATACGTGGAGTTTCCACAGGTCCGGGCGCGGGTGCCATAGGGTGCCCCGTCTCTGAGAAAGCAGATCCTTCCTCAGAGGAATTGGCCAGGGAGGGGCTGTCGCGAGGAGCATGAGTTCCGGGAACCAGGTCCTGTTGGGCCAATATGGAGCCACTAACAAGACCTGCTCCTCGTCCTCCCTGATCTTGCACAGTGTCTGTGCTAGTAGGCTCACTGGGGGGAACGCATATTTGCGCAGGCCCCGGGGCCAGCTGTGTGCCAGTGCATCCGTGCCGAGCGTTGCCTCGGTTAGGGAGTAGAACTCTTGGCAGTGGGTGGTTTCTGGAGATGCAAACAGGTCGACCTGAGCAGCTCCGAACCGTCCCCAAATCAGCTGAACCGCCTGGGGATGGAGTCTCCACTCGCCTGGAAGTGCTGCTCGAGACAGCTCGTCGGCTGCCCGATTGAACACTCCTGGGATGTGGATGGCACGAAGGGACCTCAGATGCTTCTGACTCCAGAGGAGGAGGTGGCGGGCGAGTTGCGACATGCGACGGGAGCGCAAACCGCCTTGCCGGTTGATATACGCAACGGTCGCAGTGTTGTCCGTACGGACCAGAACGTCCTTGCGCTGAAGGCGCCCTCTGAGACGGCTCAGGCAAGGCGTACTGCTAGCAACTCGAGGCAATTGATATGCCAATGCAGTTGGGGACCCGTCCAAACCCCTGATACTGCGTGCCCGTTGTACGTGGCTCCCCAGCCTGTGGTCGAGGCATCTGTGAATACCACAGCATGCCTGGATACCTGCTCCATGGGCACTCCTGCCCGAAGGAACGAGGGATCTGACCACGGCCTGAAGGTCTTGCGGCAGGCCGGTGTAATCTGAACCCGGTAAGTGCCGTGTTTCCACGCCCACCTCGGGATTCGGCCATAGAGCCAGTGCTGAAGCGGTCTCATATGGAGCAGACCGAGCGAAACTGTCAACGCAGCTGCAGCCATATGCCCCAGGAGCCTCTGAAAGAGTTTCAGTGGAACCGCCGTCCTGCCTGATAAGGTCTTGAAGCAGTTCAGCACTGACTGAGCACGTTCCTGGGTGAGGCGTGCTGTTTGGTTGACCGAATCGAACTCCATGCCGAGAAAAGAGATCCTCTGCGTTGGCACGAGTTTGCTCTTTTCCCAGTTGACCCGAAGGCCCAGCAGGCTGAGGTGCTTGAGCACCAGGTCCCTGTGTGCAGACAACTGCTGCGAGACTGTGCGAGTATGAGCCAGTCGTCGAGGTAGTTGAGAATGCGCACACCTTGTTCTCTCAGGGGACAAGGGCCGCCTCCCGACTTTGGTGAAGACGCGCGGCGACGGGCAGCCCGAAGGGCAGGACCTTGTACTGATACGCCTGTCCCTCGGACGCGAAACGCAGGAATGGCCTGTGTCGGAGGATCGAGATCGAGACATGGTACGTCCTTCAGGTCGATTGCTGCAAACCAATCTAGGGGACGGACGCATCCAAAAATGCGTTTCTGCGTCAACATCTTGAACGGCAGCTTGTGAAGTGCACGGTTCAAAACTCGCAGATCCAAGATCGGTCGTAACCCACCACCTTTCTTGGGCACAATGAAGTAGGGGCTGAACAACCCCGACCTCATATCGGCTGGAGGGACCGGCTCTATCGCGTCCTTCGCCAGTGGGACTGCGATTTCCGCACGCAAGACAGGAGCATCGGCGGGTTTGACTGAAGTGAACCGGATGCCCCTGAACTTGGGGGGACGCCGGGCGAACTGAATCGCATAGCCGAGTCTGATGGTCCGTCGGAGCCACCGAGACGGACTGGGGAGCGCTAGCCAGGCTCCGAGAGACCGTGCCAGCGGCACCAACGGAGCCACCGACGTACCCGTGGTGGGGCAGCGATGTGGAACACAGGGACCCGGCCCGGGGCCTGTGAAGGCCTGGCCTGTGATGGCAGGGGGCGGGGTCTGGGTGTGTAGTGTAACACTCACCTGATTCCTCCTTGTGTGGGAGGAAACGCAGGAGCCCGGCTTGCGTGTGACGACTTGTAGCGGGGGCTTGAGTGCTACTGCCCTTACCCGGTTCAAATGGGCAGGAGGGGTGCTCTTGGGCAACCCCTGCCTGGCGAGAGAGGAGGAAGGAAGTGATCCCGTGATGCACGGTACACCACTCTCCTCCTCTTGAGACCCAGAGACTGAGGAAACTGCTCCTTTATTGAAGTTTTGGGTACCGCTGGCTGCTGGGCCAGCGGCGGAACAAAAACAAAACGAAACAAAGGATTCTCCACCGGCCCTCCTCCGGGAGGGAGTGGTGCGGTCACCATCTCCCGATGAGCAGTTCCTCTCCATCTCTGGGTCGCCCGTCTCAGGAGCCTCTTGCACTTGCGCTTGCCGCCCGGGTCTGGCGGGGGCCTGGAGGCTGGGCGTCCTGTCTGTGACCCGGCTCCACGGCGCGCCGACGGTGGAAGGCTGCTGCCGCGGGCGTGGGGCGGGGGCGGCCACAGGGGCGCACCGGCGGCAGAGCAGGCTGAGGGGCTGCAGCCGGAGTGGAAGCAGCAGCGGGTTTCCTCCGGCGCATGATGTGCTTGATTGCCTCAGTCTGCTTCTGTGCTGCCGAAAACTGCTGGGCACAGCTCTCGACAGCGTCGCCGAAAAGGCCGGTCTGTGACACGGGAGCATTCAGGAACTGTACCTTCTCCTGCTCCTTCATGTCAGTGAGACACAGCCAGAGATGGCGCTCCTGGACCACAAGCGTGGACATCGCATGACCCAGAGACTGTGCGGCAGTAAAAGGTGCCTTCCATGACCTTGTAAGCTCCTCATGCACTTCCGGAAAGAATGGCACCGGAGGGGGGCGCTGAAAACCAGCGCGACCCCCCCCGAGAAACCACTCGTCCAACCTAGAAGGGTCGGGACGGTGGAGGATTCCACACGAGCCCGGCGTTCTCGTGACCCGGAAAGCATAGCCGTCATCTCTGGGTCTGGCTCGGACAACGCTACCACACCCGAAGGGGGCAACGCAGCCAAGTCGTCATGTCCGGAGAGAGAGGGCTCGCCCTCCGATGCAGCGACCGACATCTGGTCATCAGGGAGGCACCGAAACAGGTGGGGTACCCCACTCAGCAGAGGCCCCAGTCCGAACCAGCGGTACCCCGCCCGGCTGCGGAGTGCCTGAGGGTGAGAACCTCCACTTGGGGAAGCCCTCACCGTAATCCTCAGATCACCTCTGACTCCACCGGATGCTGTGCCGCCCCGTTTTGTGCCAGGACGAACGCCAGATCGCGGCAGAGGCAGAGGGACCCCGCCATGTTTGACACAGCGGAGTCTATTGCGCAACTCCGAGATGGTCATGTCCCCACAAGAAGAACATGAACCATCCACGAAAGCTTCCTCAGCGTGCTGAACGCCCAGACACGTGAGGCAGTGATCGTGACCGTCCTGAGGCGCCAGAGATCGACCGCACCCAGAAACGCACGGGTGATAAGACATCTTTAAAAAGACGCGATCACCCGTGTACTCTTTTAGAGAAATTTGCTCTTTTAGTGCTGAAGCACGCAGGGGAGCTGGCCACCGCACACTCCTGTGTGACTGTCTTCACGGACCGTTGTTCTCCCGTGAGACCGCGACCACCGCTGCTGTGCCGTAACGCCCGCACTCATAAAGCTTCTCGTAGCGTCAGGAAGAGCAGTAGTGAAACACCACCGCCGGCTCCGGCGAAAGGATGATTACGGTGCACCGGCTGCCTCTTATACTCACGCTGTGATCAGCGGCAGCTGGATGCAATGATCGCATGCCAATGTCCATTGGCTCGTTTAGTTACACTCGAAGTGGATAGGTCTCTCTGGCGAGATCCCAAATCGACGGTCATCCAACGTGACTCGGAGTGACCGACTGGAAGGGAACAAACAGTCTTTATCTTTCCCTCTTAGGAGAATCAATGAGTGGAAGACATCTTCGGCATTACGGGGATCCAACAGGTGAGTGAAGAAACAGACAATGAGCTTGTAACCTCGAGACCAGACAATGAGCTTATGGATTGAGTGAAGTCTTATAGGAAGCTTGATTAGTAGCAACAGGTAAGAAGGATTCCCTGATGGAGGTCAGGTGTGAGTGAATATTGACGGAGTGTAGGTGAGTGGCAAGAGGGATGCTGGGAAATGCAGTGCAGTTCAACTGGTGACTGTGACAATAATCATATAATTTATATATATAAATATATTTAATATATAAAAAAGTAACATATTTTTTTACAAATATATACATGCATGTGTGTGTATTTATATATACATAATAAATATACACAGTACACACACATATTATGTAAACAAAAACTTTTATTTTGGATGCGATTAATTGTTTGACAGCACTAATATTAAAACATAAAATTCACCAGAAAAATTCTCAATACAAAGGTTCATAGAACTTATAATATTAAATGTATTGTTGTTGTTGTTGTTGTTATCATTATTCTTATTTAATATATTATTATTCAGTACTCTGTGTCAGATCTGTGTCACCTGTGAAAAAAAGAAAAACAATTTGGGCCACATTTTGAACATAGCCTTTGTTTAATGATTGTGGCCAAAGTTGTTAGAACACTTGGCATATTTAAGAGGTTTCAGAACTCTTGCCGAACTATTGCCGGAACTACATGCGATGGAAAGAATCTGCTGGAATCTTGAAACTGATGGACTGGCCTCCTCAAAGTCCGGACCTCAACCCCATCAAGCAAATTTGGGGCGAGTCGGAAAATAAACTGGACAGCTCTATCATACATTGAAAGAAAAGCTGTTGGCTTGAGTTGCAGAAGGCATGGGATAACATTAGTGTTGAAGTTCTCAGGAAAAATATTGACACTATGCCAGAGATATGTGCTGATGTCATTGCTGAAAAGGTGGACACACCAAATATTAAAAACATCATGACTCACTTCATCTGATATTTGTTGTGCGCCGAGCAACCATCTGCATGTTTCATGAACATTATAAAATAAAATCATGTTTTGTAGGCAAAAAAAGGTCAATGTTTTCACATGTATCGGGTGTTCTAATAGTTTTGTCCATCACTGTATAAAATATACTTATTCAATCATTGATTGATCATCTTAATCATAACATTTAAACTGTGTTTATTATGTTTTGATGATCTTATAGTTGATGCTCTCAAAGTATGATCAACTTTATACACTGCTCACTCGGGAAGGGAGGTTTATTGATTATTTTTTGTATTCGCAGACATTCCTTTGTCCTTCCATAGCCTGACACTTGTTTTTAATCAGTCAGCTGATGTCTCTTGGCTTATAATTTGTGCTCAGTTGATACGAAGATCACAGACAGAAAGGCGCTGGAACTGTGCTGAGGTCAGCAGGCACCTGCAGTGCTAGACTCATAGCGGCATGTCATTGCAACAAAAAGATGAAACTAAATCCCACATGTTATATTGTACTAGCTCTAAAAACCAAGAGTCGTTGTTTTATTTTGCTACCCTTTTATGATCTATCCAATGTCTATCATGTTCAAAACATCTCAAATTGTGATTTGATTTTTTTCCCCAGGCGCTGACCAGAAAGATGCCACTGAGACCTTGAGAACATTGCTGCTTTGACTCTCATACCATCAGATGCCAAGATCTGCTGCTTTTGAATAACCTGGATGTTCTCAGCATTGATTCATATAAATAATAATGATGAACAAAAACGCAGCAGGATGAAGATTTGCAGTGTAGAAACGTTGCCTCTATCTTTCTTTCTCTACTTAAATTGTCCAGCCTTGCATTCAAAAATCCATGTGCATTTCCCTTCTGGCCTTGAGGAAAAAATCATATTGAGGAATAAGTAAAAATGAGAGAATTGTGGAACGGAGGCACAAAGGAGGGGCTTGATAAAGGAAGTCAGGACAGTCTTCTCGCCATGCAATTTAATCACTGTATACCCAGGCAAGTATTGACAGTTGTCCTGTGGAAGCTATTAAAGTTGCTGTCCAAGGTTAAATGAAATTGCAGTTTATCAGGGGAGCATTGAGAAAATAAGGGAATCTGCTGGAGCCGGCTGATTAATGTGGAGCATGATCAACACAAGGGGGTTCATTAAACCATACATCACTAGGGTAATTTAACATGTCATCACGCCTGCTGTCTCCCCCTGCAACACGTGTATTTATGTGTGTGTGGGGGTGTGATATTGTGTGTGCTTTTTGTCATGGTTACACTGTACATCAAAGAATCAGTGTCGTTTGGGTGTTGGCCGATCTTATATTGTGAGGAATGATATGCAGCATTGCATCATGCTGAAATGAAATAACGGTAATTGCTAAAATGCTCCTCCCCACATTTGGTGTTTATAAAAGTCTACAGAGTAAGTAAGTGCATGATGGGTGAAATATGACACAGAAGGGTAACCTTCATATGTGGAGGTTTCTGTAGGCAATTTGCGGACTTTTAGCAAATAAACCCTCATTAAACACACTTCACAATTGCACTCATTAATTTAATGTGTTTAACAATGTCAAACAGTGTATATAGAATACATCACGGGATAATTCATTTATGTAAAAAATGTTTCTTCTGAAAAAGTCACAATTTTCAAGTCATTTCCACAGTATCTCAAACTATGTATTGTGGTTAGTAGCATTCTGTGGTGGAATTTTGTATAATACATACATTTGTAATAATTTAATACTAATATATAACTTGATTGAGACACAGTATCTAAAAACATAAAAATCAAAATACTCTGTGATAATTATCTTGATTTGTTTATTTTTTGTTTAGTTTTTTAAATAACTTTTTTGTTCTTTTTGCTCTTCTGTCTCATCTATAAAAAAAATGTATAAGGCAAAATTGTGCATTTGTGACGAGGCCTGATTTATATAAACATTTATATAAATTGTCACCTAACAGATATTGAAATACGATAATTTATGCTGATTGTACACATTTGATTAGAATATTTGTTAAATGTAATATTTAGAGCTGTGTGACAGGACTTTGGCCTCTGTATCGCCACCTGTGGTTGAAAATGAAATTGCTTGTTACATGCGATGCGTTGTAACCTAATTGTTTTACGTTAGTTGTGCTTAAGCATGGATCGCCATGTAAGAACAGATCTGTCATGCATTACTGTAATGACATGTATTTCATGTCATCAAAGCAAGTATGATATCTGTCTATCAGTTTTGCTTTGGCACTTTCTGCAGTTTTTCGTTTTGACAATGGTTCTTGTTCTCTTATTAGTTCAAAGTATTCACAAAACACTATTTATTGTTGTTACAAACCACACAGGAAAGTAAGCGTACTGTGTTTTATTACAAACATGGCGTAAATAGACAAAAACCAATGACTTTAGCTATTTTGCGTGAGAAAATCCGACCCGACAGCTCAAAATACAAATCGTTATTGTAGGCCTACCTAGTGAATCTGGATAAAGCTAGAATATGATTTTGACAATTTATTTTTATGTGCTAGCACAGTAATGCATTTTTATATGTAAGAATGAAGGACAGAGCAAAAACAATAACAGCTATACATAAAAGTATCAACAATTACAAGATGCAGTACAAAAAAATTACAAGACAATTTTAATGTGACTATTTGTCAGTTTTAATAAAAGTCAAACTTTTTGTCATAAAAGTCAGCATAGTTAAAGACCTCCAATATATAGAATCATTTTGAAATCTTTAATATTGCAAGCGACTTAATCACTTTGAAGGCTGAACAAAAAAAACATGCACTAGATCACTTCTGCAGGGACGTCTGGCATTTCTATTAATATCCTCATCGTTTCACAGTTTCACAGCCCAATGTCCGGCCCTCTCTAATCAGGAGGGCCTCGTGATCACTTGCAATTTTGCAGTGGGACTAGCACGCGGACATAAATAAGGCTATGCTAATAGATCTCGGCAAGGCATGTCATTTATTATCAAGGATTTGTTTACAGGAGGATAATTGATGGTGCCTGCGGGACAGTGGAGAGTCGGACATGAATCACGGGCCAGACGAGGCTCTTGATAAGGCGCTGAGAGTCGCTCGTAATTAAGCGGGGCACTAGAGACCAATTGTTTGTGGAATGATTTGGCCGGGGCTAATTGACACTAATTGTTTAATCTGATTTTCTTGCCTTCCACTGTGATTCTAAGTCAGGCCCTGTAGAGCAGTCATCCACAACACTGTATTAATGAGGTCTGGGAGGATATTAGTGCATGCATGGATGTGTGTGTGTGATGCATATGGAAGGGAATTAGTTCTTGGGACATCTAACGGTTCTCGAGGGAGAATCGGGAGCAGAATATGGTAAATGCGTACATAATATTTCACATTCGCAGTGGTATATTCAAAGTGAATGAATCGTTATTTGTCTTACTGTCTTTTGCTTTAAAATACTGGGTACCAATGATCTTGGTGGGTTATTTTCTTCCCTAATGTGTGGCATGTGGATACAAGCTGTAAATGAAACTTCCAGCCCTGGTCAGCCCGCACACCTTCAGTCAGGTTATCACACAACTAACAGCGGGACTTCTTCAGTCGATCTGATTTGCCAGAGCTCTTCAAACCCCTCTGAGAACCGTTCAACCCCACTCTGTTCCAGCTGACTGACACATAATGGCTTTTAATAGCCATATTACTCAGAATTACTGGGTCAACAGTAGCAAATGTGTTTCATGGATCATTAGCCAAAAATGTTAGACAAACAGTGCCTCTATATTTAACATTAGCAAAGATGCAGAAGAAATGTTTTCATGCTGTTGATATGGAGTCTCACCGAGTATAATAGAGCTTTTTGGCAAAAGCAATGAGTTCCTGGAGAATGTGCAGGGTTACTTTTTTTTCTCATATGCCAGTGATTTTTTAAATGTTATGACTGTATATTAATTTAGATCACTTGGGTCTTCCCTTTTTATTTAATTAATCATGTTGGAACATTTGCAAAGGTCGAAAATACCCATAATAATAAGTCATGGAGACAATATCAAGGACAATATCATATTTTTTTATGTATGGAATAAATGCACACAGTTTTTGTAGTTTTGATATTTAATATGTCAATAATAATAATAAGGATAACAAGCTAAATTACTGATTTTATTTAAATTAAATATTCCACCATGCTGAATGTTTTTTGTTCCATCATTTGTATGTTGATGCCAAATCTGTACAGCCTTATGTCATAGTCTGATATTAAATAATTGTGCCAATGTGTTTTTATTCCCCATGCTTTCGGTGTAGGTAACAATTAAATCCCACTTTTATATTTGAATCAAGTTGAAGATCTATCAGGATTGCAGTGTAGGTCAAATAGCTTTTCAAAGCATGTGTAGACGATACTGGTGATGTGGTCATAGTATTCTTTCATATGTTCTTCAGGGTAGCTTAATAGTTTTGTCAAAAAAAAAAAGTTTCCAGACAAAGTCATCCTGCTTCATCTGATTCCATTTGGCACATTTATAATATCACTTAAAGATGGGACGAGCCGAACCAATGAACATTAGATCACATTTAACACTCATCAGCCTTGTAGCTTTTTTAATTAACACAAACCGTGATGAGATATTAATGATGATTAGAGTGGGAGATGTAGTGTGTTATCAAGATTACTGGTGGTGAAGGGTGGAATTTGCTGCACTCTTGCCAGAATCACAGCTTGATAATAGTTGGCACACATACAGTAGTTAGAGAAGCATGTTTTCATTATTTTAGTCTTTTCGAGTTTTAATTTCTGATCATTTACATGAAATTGATATTTAATGAAACTCAACCAGATCTTCATTTCATATTTGAAAAATGAGTTTGACTTTCACTGGTTATGATGTAGCTTGTTTGAAGGCTGAATTATTTGCATTTCAATTAACATTTATCTTGTCAGTGTCTTCTCAATGAAGTATTTGTGATTTATCAGGGATGGCCGCCTTTACTTTGTGCTAATAATTGGATGCTATTGAAAGGATGAGTTTCATTGATTTTGTCGATGACTGCGGACATTACTGGCGCAAACCCTAGATTGTCAGCAGGGTCTGTGTTGAGGATCAATGGCGGTGAATCTTCCCCTGCTTTTTTATTTACTTCAGCCGCATTGATTGAAACATGCAATAGTTCAGGCCAGGGAGATATTGTCACGGCACTGAAAAGTTTCACATTCAGTGCCTCCGAAAGCTCAATTTAGATTTGTAACATCTATCGGGTTTATATAAAGATGATGATGATATCTGCCCTCTGATCCTTACAAATGTCAAATGCTGACTAATACAGACAATACATTTTACTTTAAAAATTGCATCAGCACAGATTTTTTTTACAAGCAGTTACAAGGAAACAGCGAATAATGTTGAATTAAACCTGAATTTTTGAAGTAGAAAGGCTGAAATTGTATTTTCTTGTAAAACAAACTCCGGTAATCTTTGTACTATTAACAACTCAAAAAAACTAACAAACAAAACCATAGTTTGTTCATAGTTTTGAGCCAGTAAGATTTAAAAAAATCAATGACTAACTGTTATTCAGCAAGGATACAGTAAATTAACCAATGAAAAATGTCTGTTGTTTTGAACTTTCTGTTCATCAAAGAATCCGGTTTCCTCAAAAATATTTTAAGCAACATAATTGTTTTCAACATTGATAAAAATAAGGCATTTTTCTGGAGCCCCATATCACAATATGAATGATTTCTGAAGGATCATGTGACACTGAAGACTGGAGTAATTACTGCTGAACATTTAGCTTTGCCATCTTATAAATGAATTATATTTTATAATACATTATTTAAAAGTGTAAAAATATTTCAAAATATTACTGTTTTTAACCATATTTTTGATCAAATAAATGCAGACTTTATGAGCATACGAGACTTTTAAAAACATTAAAATATCTTATTGACCCCAAACTTTTGTATTTTGTGCAAGCAGGATATTTAATCTGAATAGATTTGCGTATATTTCAAGCACATATATCAGAAGTTTCAGTCAAACCTGAAGCATTTTTATCCAATAATGGTGAGAAAATCGTCACAAATATTTTCGTGTTTAAAGTCTTCCATTCTGACCTGAACAAAGACAATAGCTTTAGTCCAGCGGATTAATCTCAGTCTAAACATCAGAAAAACTTTGAAAACGTATTGTGCATTCACCCCGGCCATGCAATTCATTCAGGTATTTTCAGTGAAAAAACTAAATCTTACTTCTCATTTCTTCCTCAAAAAGTGGTCAAACACTGACAAATGAACAATCCCTACAATCTACCTTGTGGTTCTTGCCTCTTCCTATTACTTTACCCATAAACACCGGCTCGCATGCGCCATGTTGGTGAGTTGACGTTTGCATATCCCATTTTTGTAGGAGCTTGGAGAAAGGTCACTTGTTGTAACCCATCTGGGACTCACCGGGTTGAATGTAATCAGTATGCACTTGTTATTCCGGGAGCCTGTGCATTCTCTTTTTATCTGCTTGTTGGAGAGAAGTTAATTTCCCTTGTGACCTTTGTGTAATAAAACAGCATTATCAGTTGCACTAGGGAAGAAGCGAATTAGCTTTCTCAGTAGTGTTTTGTCACAGAGGTGATCACTTATAAAGTTATTTACTTAATTAGATTAAGAGCGCTGTAAAGGCCCTGTCTAGAGTGAGGAGGCGTATCTTGTCTGTCCATATTATCTCATGGCCTCTCCAGCTGGAAAGCACAATGTTTGGGCATCTCTGCTACGTTCCTCATGTTCCTGAGGAGGATTATGATGATACCGATGACCGGTGCTTCCCTTGCGACCATGTCTAATTTTGATGAGTCGGACTTACTGTGAATCGCTTATCTGAAGTAGGCCGATGAAGGAGGTGGGATGACAACCGTTTTAACACCCAGCTCCAATGTGACCGCTTTGGAATCACCTGAATTAAACGGAACGACAAAAGCTCCATGCTAAAAGCATTATAAGCGCCAATTCCCCTGTCTAAAGCTCTTAATGTGGCTATTTTGCACAGCGCTGCACGAACATGTGCTATTTGATAGCCTTGAGTTTCTTTCAGCCATTCAGTTTGGCTAATCCTTCCCCTTATGCTTAGACTGTGGCCTGATTTGTCGGTTAAACTGGATCTGCCACACTTTGTCCTAAACAGCCTGATGACAATCTGTCAGTGCGGAAAAGTAGTTCAAGATTATGTTTTTCCTTTGCAGGTACAGGTCTGCAAGTCGCTGCTTGTTTTTATTGCATCTGGTTACAGTGCAGCGAGGTTGTTCAAATAAACAGGTCTGGAAAATACGCCAAGGAGATGCCACAATGCACTTAGGCCGGCTTGTATGAGCATCTTTTTTCGGGGGAAACTTTCTCACACACTCGTTTTTGTGAATGAAGAACGGTCGCCGAGAGTCCCACAGGTATACGCAAGTGTATCTGTGTGTGTGAACCTCTGAAGGTGAATGTAATGCTTTGCTGACCCGTGGAATCTACCTCATTATCTGGCCCATTGTGCTATTCTCCTTCCTTGGCCCCTTTCACACCCTGTCACCCAGCCACCTCCACTGCCACCGGCCTGGCCAGCTCATTCATGTCCCTTCAGCCCATTGTGAGGCCCCTGGAACCCAGGGCCCTGTAGCAGTAGGGAAAGGCGGCCCCTGCTTTGTGTTTCCTTGCCGCTCTTCACACGCACGGCGGGAACTTCCTTTCTCATGTCACGAAACCGGTATGGCCTAATCCGCCTGGCCACACCACCCGCCGAGCATGCTGGGAAGGGGCATTTATAAAGCAGTCCCTAATGGTTCGTTAATAAATCGCTTCCATTTTACGCTCGACTCTTCATACCAGAGCAGAGGAGGATAACGACGGGCCGGAGGATCGTTGTTACGCATGTCGGTGAACAAGCGAGCGCTGTAATAGGAGTCTTGGAAGGAATCACAGATTCTCGGATGTCAGAAGATGAACGTATGAGTTTTTTGACCTGAAATAGCTCGTAACAAGCTGTGATTGTGTGGAGGTGTGAGTTTTGCTCAAGGGTTAATGGTTAGAGCACTGCCCTGCTGACCGTTTGCAGCCCCTCATGGGTCTCTAGAGAATCTATTACCCATCATCCTCTGTCTTTAAAGAGGTGACTTTGGTTAAAGCACTCTGGCTAAGAGGTTAGACAGGAGCTCCATATTGACTTCGACGGTAACCAAGATGCGTACGGTCTGTGATCTGAATGGCCCCCGTGTGAGGCATAGAGGGGGCTGCTTGTATGAATGGGACCATGGGTGATTGGCTCAGCGGGAGCGGTCAGGGGTGTTAGGGGTGTCGGGAGCCCACAGGGCTAATCTTGTTAAGTGTGACACACAGCCAGAGGGAGTGGAGGGGTGGTCCCAGTAAGACAAACACACACACACACACACACACACACAAGTGAGTTATGCACAAAGCTGAATATGAGGGCAGAAGTGCATATTTAAATTATTTTTGTTGTTTGAGTATTTTAAGATAAAAGTAGCTTATTTAGCTGTTTGATTTTAGGGTCAGTGACGTGATTGTCGTTTTTGGCCTACCTGTTAATTTCTTCAAAGACATAGCCTATTAAAAATGCAATTCATGCATGCAGTTTTGCTAAAATATTTATTAGCAAAATCAATGTCATGTGGTTCGACCATCATGCTTAAAAAATACAAACTGGAAGCATCATGAGATCCTCAGTCATGACTGTGTCAAGATCAGTAAGTCAATTAATTATCACATAATTTTACCATTTGAAAGGTTGAAAATTGTCATTTGGTGCGACTCCCCAAAATGCTATTCAGAAATTAACAATTACTGAATTTGAAAAAAAAAATACCCTGAAAAATATATTGAAAAACATTTTTGCAAATGATTAAGATGTGATTGTATTCGATAATGGTTACACCACATGACATTTTTAGAATGATTCAATTGAAGCTGTTCTTTAAAATGGTATAAAAGGTTTTTAAAACCATATGAAACCAAAATTTTTAATACTAGATTTTTTAAAGATTTTTTCTTTTCTTTATCGTTGAAATAAACCATTGACCCGTTAACCTTATGGTAGTCAACAGTATTGATAACATTGATTTTCAGTCAAGCACAAAAATATTCACATCACTTTTGTGCTCATTTAGATCATGAACTGTTGTTGTAAAACTAATCCTGGCCACTTTTTTTGTTTCAATGAAATTAAAGTCAAACTTCATGAGTGCATGAGCATGGCATAAGTGGATTAAAGTAGCAATTAGTTCTTTTTTTAGGTTTTGCAGTCAAAGTAGTAATTTCAGAGGGCCATGGGGTCATGTTGTTTGTCACGAGAAACTGAGATTGGGTCAATTAGAGTGTAGGAGGATGTGTTCAGTTCATCTGACAGCTGCATGTGGTGCTACAAAACTTAACGATTAGTGAACATTTAGAAGAGAGAAAAAACAAAACCGAAAGAGTGAACGGTGTACTATAATCTGCCCACAACATCGCACCGAGCAGAGACATAATGGACCTTTTTCATTTTGCGAAAACAAATGCAATTATTATACCATCGATTCCTCATATAGACAGAGCACTTAATAATGTGCGATTTGAGATTCGAAGTGATTTGGATGATGTGTTGCAGTTTTAATGCATGGAGGAGCAGAACCATTACAGGAACTCCTCACCTCCAGCAATCTGCGTTGAACCCTCTGTCAGTCAATCAATGCTCTCTGTTATCCAGAGAGGCATAAATTGGGTGGTTATAACAAACAAAAAGCTATCAGTGGCTATGAATAGAGAGCAACTACTGAGCAGGGTCAAGCGTCAAAAGCTTTGACTAACCGTGAGCGAGCTGCTGTCATCAATAATATGGAAAGAGAAAGAAAAACAGGAGAGTATGAGTAACTCGAGATAATGGTGGAGCAAGTCTAAATCTATAGGTTATGAAACGCACTCTCTTTCTGGATTGCATTTCCTGTGATTCTGTACATAATTCCTACACAGAAATAGCAAAGAAAAAGAAAAAAGCAATGCTCTTTCCTGTTGTGGTATTTGTGACGGGTTTGATGCTCTGTATATTGCATGCATTATTGTGAATGTCTCAGCGGGACGCTCAGAGAGATAAAGATCATGCTCGTTTACGTGGCTGGTCCTGGTAGCAAACATAATTGGCAGCATGTTTTTTCAGGTATAAACACCTCATCTTGTCAGACTGTGGCATAGCATGTAATTACCGCTCTTCCTCTTGCTAAGTGGGCTCTGTGTTCGTGTTGTGGGGATTTCCAGTGTCTTTCCAATCAAAGAAGAAAGTGAAGGGGTATTTAGTTCTTCCCCAGAAGTATTTTGCAAACTTGCCTTGTAACATTATATGTGGAAGTCAAGGCGAGAAATTGCAAAAACTTTTTAGAAGGAATTAGGATAGATTTTTATTTAAGCTCAGAAATGTATAAATGGCCTAGAAAAAGCATTTGCACTGGAAATGTATTCACTTGACATTCACTTGTGCAAAATGCAAAACACAGTTGTAAAAGTTTAGGTTTTTATTTTTTTATTAAACTGCTAGAAAAGTTTTTTGCATGAGAAGAATAAATAATATGTAATAATAATAATAATTATTATAATTATTAATAACTGCACAAGTAAAATAAGGACTTCAGATTTCAAATAAGGACACACTATAGACTACAAATAAAATAATTGATACAGTTTTTGATGATAAATTTAAAATGTTAATTTAATACAATAAATTATATGAAAAATATTAATTTAATATTTAAGCATGCCTGTATACAAATTCCACATTAAAGGGATAGTTCAGCACAAAAAAAATGAAAATTTTGTCATAAATTACTCACTCTCATGTCGTTCCAAACCTGTCAAATCTTCGTTCATCTTTGGAACACAGATTAAGATATTTTTTATGAAATCCGAGAGCTTTCTTACCTCCCATAGACAGAAACAAAACTGCCACGTTCAAGGTCCAGTAGGTAGTAAGTGGTTCATCTGTCATTTTATGAAGCAATGAGAATCATTTTTGTGCACAAAGAAAACAAAGACATGAGGGTGAGTAATTAATGACAAGACTTTCAGAATTGTTATTCATTTTTATACATTTTAGTATTTGGGTGAACTATCCATTTGAGGGTTTTTTCAGGGCAATGCAAGCTTGATGTTGCAAATTCAAAGCATGTTATTGTCGGACTGCGGTCAGTCCAGCATAGATCAAAGCATAAACAATGTATCGACGAGAACAGCATCCGTTGTTTACGTATGTGATACTTTCCAAAATAAAGCTATTGGGTGACGCGGAGGAGACGAATTGTTGAATATAGTCATTATTTTTGTTGTTTTTTTGCTCACAAAGAGTATTCTTGTAGCTTCTTTAAATTCCGGTTGAACCACTGATGTCACATGGATTATTTTAACGATCTCCTTGCTATGTTTCTAGACGTTGATGGTGTTAGGATCCTTGCTGTCTATGGGAGGATCAGAGAGCTCTCGGAATGCATCAAAAATATCTTAATTTGTGTTCCGAAGATGAACGAAAGGTCTTACGGGTTTGGAACAACATTGAGGGTAAGTAATTAATGACAGAATTTTCATTTTTGGGTGAACTATCCCTTTAATACACTCAATAGTTGAGTACATATAACAAGTGCACAGTGTATAGTGCATCATTTCGGACACAAATACAGAGACATTTTATTTAATTTTGAGTGAATTACCTTTCAGTTCAGGAAAATATTCAAGAATATGAATAAGCACTTCATCTGAAAAACAAACGCCCTTCTTTATCATTTTTGTGTCTACGAGGTTAAGAGGTTTCCTCCAGCTCTTACTAGCTCTTACTAGCTAAAGGCCATTGTCATTGCCTTTTCTCTTCTCGCCCTTGGTTTCCTCTTCAGAAATTGATGTCTTTTTAAATTGAAGCAGAGGAACCGACAGGTAATGGTTAGCACAATAACTACGAAGTGATTTCATCAGTCAGAGTTTTCCCCTGCCTTTTTTTTTTTACACTCTACAAGTGCAATTGTTGGAAGTTGGAGAGAGATTAGCTGTCAGACGTGTCAGATAAACAAGCAAGAAAACAGCAGCAGTTCTGATATGGCAGTCGAGGAAGTGGTGGGTGGTCAGAGAGACACATTTGTCATATCCGATGTGTGTTGCATGTCTTCTGCTCAAAGTTAATCTCAGTATTATTTTTTTATTTATGTTGCTCTAGCTGATAAGATTATCATCTTGGACATTGTACTGACCCCTAGTGGTGTGGATGTACATCATATAAGCTAAAACTTTCAGCTACCGATGCTATTGTTGAAATATATTTGCAGTGAGGCATGATTAATTAGTTTCATGAATGAAAATCCAATTACATAGCTAAGTATCAAAAGCCAGTAGTATTCATTAGGCAACCTGATCTATGTAAAATAAAACTGCTTTTTAGTCCTTCATTTCATGTAAGTATACATGGTATTAAACACAATTTGTATATCTCACTTTTCTTTGTGTAAAGCGTTGCTTAAGAAAAGATGACTGCACTCGTATTACGACTTTTGATATTTCTTTATTTTTTTTAAATCATACTGTAGGACAATTTTTTTCCTCAGAAAAAACTATGTTGAACAGCTCTAGTATCTAGTAAGAATAAGCAGCGGAGCTGAAATCTTAGGCACCTGCAGTGCTGTATTACCGCACTATAGCATTATGACATTATAAACACCCTGTTTGAATTAAATAAAGCACACTTTGCTTTTGGCAATGCATTTATTTCTCTCTCTCTCTCTCTCTCTCTCTCTCTCTCTCTCTCTCTCTCTCTCTCTCTCTCTCTCTCTCTCCCTCTCCCCCTCTCCCTGTCTCTCAATGTCTTTCTCTCTCTATGTCTCTGCAAAGCAAAACAGCTGTGCTGGCCTTACAATGCATTAAGTCTCTCGTTCCTTTTAGATAGTTAAATTGTGCATGAAATGTAGCTGGCGCGGGGAGCTCCGAAGCTGGACTGATTAGGCAACATCTGTTACATTGGGGAGAAATCCGTGTCTGTCCTAATTAGATGTCAGACGGGGATACGGTGTACCGGATGGCGCAGGGGGCTGCCACAGGTTCCTCTCCCCCATCCCGTCACCTGCCCGACTGCCCTCCCTCCTCCTGCTACCACCACTCATCAGATGTAATTATGGAGAACACTGACACAAAAGAGCAGTATGGAGGGGAACAAGCTATGTCCATCTGTACAGGCACATATACATATACTAACCCTGAAACATGGGAACTGTGGGTACCGTGTTGACACATCCCAACGTTTGAAACATTTGATCTGAGATGAGTTTACATCTTTCAGCATTAAAGAGCTTATTTTTAGAAGTGTAATTACTTGTATATACTGCAAATGGCATTAGGGTCAGTGACATTTTTTGTGCACCTGTTCATTTATTCCAAAATAAATTTTAAAATTGTATTAATGTACATTTTTATATTTTTGTTTGGGTTGTAAAGTAAATAATGACAGGGTGATACAATATTCTGATATTGTAATGATTTTTAATATATTTTGTGCACAGAATCATGTGGTGCAACCAACTAATATTCCGAAAAAATACAGTAAAGTACAGTTTATGACAAGGCATAATTAATTCTGGTTAAACTCTGGTCCCTAAAAATTATCATATTTATTGAAATAATAATTAGTGATATATATCATTATATCTACATCCATAGTACTCTCTCTCTCTCTCTCTATATATATATATATATATATATATATATATATATTTATTGAATTGAATTAATATTAGGTGATAATATCTGAAAATATCTGTTTATTTATATATATATATATATATATATATATATATATATATGTATATGTGACCCTGGACCACAAAACCAGTCTTAAGTGTAAATGTTTTGACATTGAGATTTATACATCATCTGAATTCTGAATAAATAAGCTTTCCATTGGTGTATGGTTTGTTAGGATCGGACAATATTTGGCATATTTGGAGATACAACTATTGAAAATCTAGAATCTGAGGGAGCAAAACAATCTAAATACTGAGAAAATCACATTTAAAGTCTTCCAAATAAAGTTCTTAGCAATGCATATTTTATATATTTACGGTAAGAAATTTACAAAATATCTTCATGGAACATAATTTTTACTCAATATTATAATAATTTTTGGCCTAAAAGAACAATCGATAATTTTGACCCATACAATGTATTTTTGGCTATTGCTACAAATATACTCCAGCGACTTAAGACTGGTTTTGTGGTCCAGGCTCACATATATATATGTATATATATATATATATATATATATATACACTCACAAATTACATTTCTAAGAACGTGGCACGTGTTTAAAACAAGAATTGTCCTCGTCTATACTAGGGCTTGCACAGACTAATTGATTAGTCGATTTCAGTGCTCTGCCATGACGCTTTAAGCTTGGAAGTCCACTAGTCGCTGGTCCTATAGAGGGTGCAATTTGACAATAAATCCACATTTACGCTCCATTTCCAAACAGTTAAAATTACAAACTAATTTATACTCTGAATGTGCTCCACAAGACGCGTGTGTTTTTATTACTTGATGCTGGAAATTGAACGCAGAATGCACGTTTTAAACAGCTTATTGTACAGGTAAGTTAATCACGTTTCAATCTAATGCGCTGCTGCACTGCAACGCACACACATACACTACAGACAGTAGTACAATATATCACAGATCAGCGTGCAGAATCATTCAGCGAAACTGTATTGTCAACACTGTTTTGTGATTTCTCCTTAAAATAGCTTAAAAACTGAAAAGTTCAAGCATATATTTCTTAATAAATAAATCCCACAGCTTCACTTACTAGTAGAGAGACGCTGCCTGGTAGAATTAATTCACACACGCAATTGCTCTCACTAATGCATGCATTCATATGAATGTAATCTTTACTGTATACTTAAGTCTACTTATCTGTATCTGATTTAGAACGAGCAGGAATCTGTGAGAAATATAACGACCCAAAGACTAAAGAACTGATAAAAATAAGCTGTTATAGGTGCAGTAGTCATGTGGGCAGCGCTGTGCCATATTTTAAAGCTGTGCACAAGGTGTTTGTCACAGCTCCAGACTTATTTGTTCATTAATAACGTCATCAGCGACTAGTCGACTTCAACTTGACTTTCATCACATAAAAGTCGACTTTAAAAAATCAGAAGTCATTCAACCCCTAGTCTATACTCTTCCGTGTCATTGACCGATAACACCCCACTATATGAAGTTTGTAGCTTCTGCCATAATTTATTACTTGAAACACACAAACATTTCTCCTCCTATTGATGACTCTTGATTCTTACTGTAAATCCATATATTTTAATCAAGGACCCTCTCTAGGCAGATTTCACCAGGCCCGGATTCTCTATAAGTGGACCACTAACCCTGCAAGATATACACACTGATAATCCTCCACTAGCGGTTATTAGATTGAAAAAAAGTTGATGAAGAGAACTGTTGTTCTGTAATTGTAGCACTGCCCACGCTTGCTTTTAAACTCACCATGACACGAGTCAAGACCTCCTACTTGGCTCACGAATCTAACCGCTGAAACATAATTACAGCAAAGCTATTAGGGCCATCTTAGGCATTTATGTGCTGGCACTGTGGAGAATGTCAATAAAACATTTGAAGCTTCAAGTTCCGTGTGACACAGACCTGACACACACATGGATGAGGATATGCACATGAGCGTAAATACTCAATTTATGTCACCATATTGTGTACATCTTCACTAATCATTTTTAACAGGTTTTAAACTGGCATGATGGACAGGTTTCGGGCACCTGCACCTGACTGACAGACCATAATCAGTCCATGGAGATGTTAAAGATGTTACCTTATCTATGAACAATTGAGATGATGCCATCTCTGGCATCTGAAATAGTGTACTTTGGAAGTCTCTTTTTTAACTGTTCCTGGGATGATGGTACGTGAACTGTAACAAATTAGGTATTTTACAGTGCAATCTTACAATCTTTCAATTCATCTTCCACAAATGTTTACTGAAGCTAAAATGAGAAGTTGCCATGATTAATATTTGTCCATTCCAATGTAATGTTTTAGAGTGACGTTCAAGGGTCGATTTTCCATGGAATCGTATTGCTCTGGTAATAGAGTGCTGTAGTGCTGACATGTTTTTGTAGGCACACCCAGAAGTTCCTCTACAAATTCCCAAACAGATTTTGCAGTTGGCTTTTGGATTATTGCAGAAAATAAGCTCTGTAACCAACAAATGTTTGTTCATCTTACATATTTTGTTTCATACACCACAGTTGCATGACTTAAGAGTCACCGTCACTAAGCTTTTTAACACATTCAGTCTTAAAAAAAAAAAAAACTGATTCCCTAAAAAATGTGATTGTTAGAATAGTTTGCAAGCACCCGTGAAAGCAGACAAGTGAGTAGATGAGTTTTTCTGTAACCTGTACAACCTGTATAGTCCCTTTTAGCCACTTTCTAGAACGTGCCTTTTTATGTAAAAATGCCTTCTTTTAAAAAAGAAGGGGGTATTACTGTATTTTATGTCATAGAATAAAACTATCTTAAGCTTGTGTTAAGCATAGACATTATTTTAGCCATTTAACCAAATGCCATTAACTTCCAGACATTTGGAAATGCAAACCGGAAATGCACAAATTTGAACTCATTGTCAGGGTTTGGCCAACAAAAACACTGTAAGTTAACCCTGTAGCACTCTATGTCAAAAATGCATGGTCAAAGCTGATAGTCTCGTGTTGCTCTTTGGACGACATGAATTCAAATCCCAGCTCTTCACGATCCCGTCCTCCTCTCATTGTCCGACTTTGCCTCCATTCCACTCTCTATACTTTCCTTTCTGACTAAATAAAAAAACAATCATAAAAATGCATGTCTAACTGGAGGGTTTGTCGCTAACATAGTAACTCTTGGTGTTTCTGCTACTGATAAGCCTTAAGCTCTATCACATCATACAGTCCTGTTGCTGTATATTCCTCTGTGAAGAATGAGATGAACCTACAGCTGCGAACAAAGCTACAATTACTCATACTATGAAATATAATGACATTTTAGAAGTTTAAAATGTAATTAAATGCTTAACTAAATGTAGCTACTCTGGAAAAGCAGCCCACCAATAACCCAGTATCATTGCTTTTATCTCTATTTGTCTATGAAGTTTGTTAGCAAAACCGATAGAGATTCTGCATTGTTTCCTGAGGCACAAAAGTACTGAAGTGTCACACATCAAAGGGGAAGTTTGGGACATTTATAGCCACAAATGTAGGAAAAGGCTTCCGAAGCGTCCATGCGTTCACAATTATGTGGGGTAATTCTGCAGCAAAAGAAAACAGGAAAGCCTCAGCTAGAAGGAAAAAAAAAACGTGAGTGGCAGAGAATGACAGCCAGCGATGAGTAGAATGTCACAGCAATTGCGGGCCCATCACGGCTAACCGCGTGATGGGTGATTGCCTCATGTGTTTCCCGCGAGTCCATCGGAGAGGACACGGCGCTCTCTCGTCTGTCCCTGGCCCAAACCTCCGCCACTGCCTCAGTGGCTGACATTTCAAATGTTGCTTCCTAACCACTTATACTAATTGTTGTAATTTTCCTGATGAAGCGGCGTCCTGATACCTTGATGCAGCCAAGATAGTTTTACATTTTCTCTGCCGCGCGCCGCTCGGCCATTTGGTCCATGTAGTGTCAGCTTGGAGTGCTACTGAAAGCCGGCAAAATTGCAAGCAAATTGCATCAGATTGCCAACATTGTGAAAAGGTAAATTGCTTGCAAATCTATTTAAACCACTGGCCTATTTTCATCAGCCACAGTACTTGGTATTCATGATTGCTTAATTGGTGACCTTTTCTATTGTGTAGTGCTTTATGGTGTAATGGAAAGCGATCTTTACCAAACCAATTATGCCTTTTTTTCTCGCCCCACACCCATACATTACAGCGGTGATTGCGATGGCTAGTCCTTTGTAAATGAACTTTCAGATTCCAATTATTTCTTTATATAACTGATGGAGGATAAAGAGTCATTTGTTTGCTATGATGTTGCATTTGAAAGCTCTTTGAGGCCGAGACTGTCAAAGCAAATGGAGGCGCAAAAGCCACAAAGTCGTGCCCTGCTTTTGACTGACCCCTCATTTAGCACCGCTTTCCTTTGCCGGGGACCAATTACGGCCTCAGCTGGTGAAATATTTTGTCAGATTCTTGAAAACAAGTATATTAGCTCGGGATTCAAATGAATGTTTTATCTATGGTAAAGTGTGCATTTAATCTACTCTCGACAATCAGACTGCTTTGTGTCTCATATTTATGTATGTTGTAAAAAAAAGCACTTGCTGTAAATCAGGACCTGTAATTATTAATATTTCTAAAAATGCAAGAAATATTTCACCAAACTTTCAGCACAGATACTTTTTTTTGTGATAAGAAACAAGATGACCCCTTAACATTTATATGAAGTAAATACAGTTAGCTAAAGTCATGGTGAGATACTTCTGTCCAGTCAACTCAGAATGAGCATACATGGGCAGAATTGTGCTAATTATGTTTTATGAAATTAATAATTTTGATCCTTGTTACTGATTGGAAGTAACAGCTTTGACCTATTCAGTATATCCTGATGCAGCTTCCATAGCAGATTTAATTTTTGGGGACTGTATCTTCAAGTAGAATGGACAATTTCACCCAAAATTGTAAATTCTTTACTCACTGTCATGTTCCAAACATTTATGCATTTTTCTCCACTGTGGAACAAAAAAGAAGATATTGTAAAAATGTTTCAGTGTTTTGTCTGAAAGTATTGTCTTCCGTTTTGCAGAAAAAAGGGTGATAGTGAATAAATAATGACAGAGCTTTAAAATACAATAAAATTAATAAGGAAAATGTGTATCCTTCATATATGAATCATGTGGTAACCATATTAAGACCGCAATAAGACACTCAAGGTCATGTTGTGATTGTTAATATATTTACTTTTAGCCATGATTTGAGGTGCCCTACCAAGCTTGCAAAAAGTTTATTTTTTTTGTAAGAATCGGTTTATTTGGTTTGAACTGAACAATAATTATTTTAACATATTTTTAACAAAAGTTGTTATGTTTACCTTACTTACAGTATAGTACGAAAATGTTGTTGAATGTTGTCTCAACTTTACAAATTGAACCTCAAACAGTTTTACCTTGCACAATATTGTGCAAGTCCCCACCATACTTGGAAAAGAAAGAAAGAAAGAAAGAAAGAAAGAAGCGGTGACCATTATTAAAAATGATATCTTCTTCACATTTTACTGGCTTAATTTATACTACTACTGCTGTCATAACTGTTAATAAGCTGTCATATGAATAGTTTATATTTTTACTGAATTAACTTTTGTTGATTATCACTGGGTTTGCAATATGTGCGTTGAGGCATATATGCATCCCATTGCAATGCTCGGATTAAATATATTTACCTGATATATATAATATATTAACAGTATATTTTAAACACTAGCTGCTTGTTAGCATGCATATTACTAGCATACTGATTGTTTATTAGTAGGCCTACTTACAAAGCACATATTAATGCCTAATATTAATGCATAATATTCTCCCCCAACTTAACAACTGCCTTACTAACTATTAAGAGTTTATTGAGGGAATACTCTCAATAAATATTGAATATGTGATCCCTATTCTAAAGTGTTACCTATCAGGGTTAATATGTTAGCCTCTAGTTATAAAAAGCATATTATGTAGTGCGGTTGGAAAACAAAAAAGGTTGGCCATTGCACATGCTAAATTTGTTATATAATCTTACACGATGTCTATTCATAAAGTGATTTTTGTTTATGTTGCAGAAGAGTGAAGCTGAGCCGGACTGCTTTGAAAACATAATAAATGGTAAAAGGGAGAGATGAGTGCTTCAATAACTATTCTGCAATGGCATAAACAATATGCTGTGTGTGTGTGTGTCTATTTGTGAGTTTGTGTGATTTATAGAGGGGCTGGCTGCGCATGTGTGTTTCCCTGCAGACTTAACCCCAAAGCAACAGATTCCTTTGCTCAGATTAGCTAATTTTGATTTGTTTTCAGATGGGGTGTGTGAGTGTCTGGGCTTCAGGGCCTAGACTGTAAATTTTGCCTGCTGCGGGGTAGAAGCTGATTGATCTCTCAGTGTTAAATCGATAAGAAGACACTGTCATTTTTGTAACGAATGAGCCGCTCTGAGGAGATAGATTAAGACTCCACAGATCTCACCCTGCCTCTTTTTCATCAATCCCACCTTGCCCGGGTTCGACTAGCAGAACCTGCAGCCGGCTTCAACCTCTGGCACACTGTATAAGCCCAGACCCACACGTCGTCTGCAGAGGCCTCTTCATTATACCATGTATATTTCATCCATATCAGCCGACATGTTAAAATCAAATATTTGCCCCTTTCCCCTCTCGTGTCTGATCCAACTTGATTGATCTGTTTTATCATTTGCCGAAATACATCACACCGAGGGGTTGATTAAATCAAAAATCGAGGGCCATTGTCTTTCTCGAGCGTCCTTTATCAGAACTAATGTAGCGAGCACGCTCATTTGTCTCCGGTTGTTACATGGAATAAAGTCAGCGGTGCTTTTCGGCTGTCGACGATGCTGAGATTAGGAGAAGATTAATATAGTGCCTCTCGTCTGTCTCCTCTTCCGCTCTCTGTCTGCACTGTCGCCTCTTGTATCGCTGCGTTGGAGATGCGCCACGCTCCTTCGTGGGCCCCTGTTTAACCTTCACCGGCTCGTCTATTATAGCGCACCTCCACCCGGGACTCGCGTGCTAAACGCGCTCGTCATGCCTTCGCTGGATTGATGGTGGGAGAAAACCATTGCATAATCTCAACTTTTTCTGGGCCATTTTTCACCCATTGTCTCTGCTTGTTCTTCTGATGTGGACTCATCCTGGGAGTGTGTTTGTGTGGGAGTGTGTGCTCGGAAGAGCATCGCTCATTTATCAAATATTAATACACACATGCTTATGCAATATACAGTGACAAGTGAATGAGTAAATCTCTCTGACATTCCACATGGATGGGCCTTCACTACTTAGTTTGGGATGGAAATTTTGTTTCATTTTTTAATCGAATTGAAACATATTCAATCAAAAAACTTAATCATAAATACACATACATATTGTAATTGCTTAATTAACTTAATCGTATTTATGTGTGGCCTATTTTTCCATTCTTTTTTTTGTTTGTACTTAGAATTATGGAGCTATTTTTCAAGGGACAGAGCAGTTTATTCTCTAGGCACATAGACAGCAGATCTCTAGACAAGTGATAACAAGTGATATTTGTGATGATTTGAATCATGAGAGCCTCTGAAATATACAGGCATTCTTCAGAGCAGCTTAACAATGCAGGACCCCAAGAATACTGATTAACTGCTGACACAAGTACATATTAAGCTAAATAAACTTGTATAAATATATCTAAATCAAAGTGTCTTCAGCATCTGGTACTTTTGTATATATTTGTAGCACTATTTTACTTTATTAACTAAATTAATAATAATATTAATATATTAAAATGTTTTTTTTTATTGATAGATTTTATTGTTTTAGCATTTTGCCAGATGTAGACTTTCAGTATTATGAAAACATTGAAAAAAACATCATAAAAAACTGTCCTTAAAATACATTTGTTGGATTAGAATGTTGCATCATTTTGCATCAAATCAAACTATACCATTTTTAAATTAAAAAGTATACAATTATATTGAATTGTGTGTATTTAGGATATATACAATCCTAGCTATATAAGTAACCTTTACTTAACCAAAAAATGCTGTTAAACATGTTTTGAAATATGATGGAAATGTCAGAAAATTTTCAGCAGCATTTTTTAATAAATTAGACACACTAGTGGGAAACATGTGTTTTTATATGATTGCCCTTGATATTTAATACCTTGTATATACACTGAAAAAATTATCCTCTTTGAATGGAACTGTATGAAAAGTTTTGTGCTTTTGTACTTTTGACATTGAGTCTCCAGGGAGTGCAGATCAAATACAAATGTAATTCCCTCTTGTACTCTCTCATAATCTTGTAACAATTGGAGCTTGTGTTCAGTAGATTATTTATGACCATCACCAGAATGTTAATCACAAGGACAAGCCCCCCCAAGAGTTTGTGCAGAGAGAAAGAGGGATATGGATAAACGGTTACCGAGCGAGTGCTGCACCATGTAATACTTGTTTAATTCCCATTGGGTGTGTTTATTATCAAATTAAAGTGGGGGAGTTCTGTCAGGACTGACGGCCATTCCTTTTGGACTGGGCAGCATGTGTAAAATCGGCCAACAAGAGCTTTGGGGTGGTGCTAGTTAGGGATAGGGAGAACCACACAGCATCGCACGCCCCTGTCACTTCACTCCCCCTTTCCCGACACGCCGCTCCCGCCTCGGGGTCAGCAGTCCCAGATCGCTGGCTACAAGGACTGGCGCAGGGAGACGGGGCCCACTACATCACCTCCAGCTGGGAGACTTATTACTCCAACCCCTCCTCACCTGGCCCAGCCATTCATAACTTATCAGCTTATTAAATATTCATGAGCTTAAGGACAGGAGGGAGGGGGGTTGGCTGGTGGGGAGAGGAGAGGTGGGGTACAAGGGTTTTGATTCTGCAGGTGGCTGTTAGGCCTGTAATTGGTCCCCACTTGCCTCAGCAGCGTAAAATTGTTTTCATTATGTGTTCACATGCGGGCCATGCGAGGGCAGGATCCAAAAAGAGAAATTTCACTTAAACAAGCTCCAAGCCTGGAAAATTAGACAAAAACAAGAGAAAGAGATGCTTTCGAGAGAGAAAACATGATGGGAAGGCTAATAATTAACTAGCTTTGCACGAACAATAACAGAGAGTGGGATGAAGTGAGAAAAAGACAAGAGGAAAACAGATTGAGGTTACTCCAAAATAGGAAAAAAAAATCTACCCAGCAGTTGGGGGGACGTTACCCCCTCATCTTTGTAGCCCTTGAGAACATCCATAGTCACTGGGGAAGGAGGGGAGGGATGCTGGGGGGAGAGAAAGAGCGAGAAAGAGAGAGAAGTTTCCACCTGACTGGAGTTCCCATGGTTTGCCATGCAGGAGGGTAAGCAGGTTTCTGCAATAAACTCAGCCCATTGTCCCCCTAGAAAGGCCAGTCAGGTCCCTCCATTTGGATTCAAGAGTGTCTCTTTCTGTGCTCCTTGCGCTGAACTAATCACCACCGTACTTTGTTTAATTGCAGCCAAAGGGAGAGATGCGTTCAAGAAGTCATTCTGATCCCACACACCCCCTCGAGTCCATTTCCTACACTCCATTCCTCTCTCGCTCACCCGCCTTTTCCTTTTATTGAGTTGCACAGTTATGCAAAGACAACAAACAGGGTTGCAGGTTCAATGCGGTTTTGGTTGAGGAGGTGGAGTAGGTAAGTGCCGGGGGAGACGCATGGAGAAACGCTTCCGACCGACTGGGAGAAAGCAACAGGTCTTGATGGGAAGGACGGCAGAAGTGGTCGAGTGGCCAGTAAGCCTATTGGGCGGGAAGCTCACTATAATCAGGTGCTTGTCAAAGCCACTATAATAGACTCAGATTCACTGCTCCTCATTTTAAAATGGACATTCGGAGGGAGAAGGTGCAGGGCTTTGTGTGTGATGACTCTGGGGTCAGTTGCTTTGTGCAGGATGGGGGTGTAGGGTGTTCGGATTTATGGGACAGGACCTCCACTTTAGCACACATGCACTTATATTCCGTCCTAGTGCATGAAGAAACCAAGAAGGCTTGACTTTCCATCTTCATTAGATCTACATTTGTCTTCTTTTCCCTTTGTTCCCTCTCAGAAGAAGAAAGCACACCTGAACCATACTAAAACTACGTAGCTTAAAACTAAGAGCGTTCATTTATAAATTACAGACTTCAAGACAGGCATTAGAATAAATGCTAGGATCACAGAGCAATAATTGATCGGAGATCATTTACAATTACCCACAAGGTGTCTTAAGTTACCCCGCATGACATCACTCATGACTTAACGTCGCCCATCACAGCGGGAGTGTACCGCACAAGCTTGTCTGCGGCAATGCTGATGGGGAATCACCCTCCTCATCATCCCAGCATGAAGGAGACCTTTGCAGGGTGAGGTGCTCAAATCCTATCCTGCTAAAAGACTCCTTGAGTGACCCCAGGCCATTCATTTAACCCCTCACTGTGCCTGCAAGCCTTGCTAACACAGGGGATTTCAACGCTTGATGCACTTTTGGGGTCCCACCCGGACCAGTTCATTGAGCGCCCTAGGTGGGAAGAGCTGGGAAATCCCTCATGAATGGCATCTCTCTGGAATGACAAATGATGGTTATATAGCTGTGGTTTGTGTATATGTTAGGGGAATTCTGAGTTGATAAAAAGCTGAAGTTTTTTTATTAAAGTCAGTGACATGACACTCCTTGTCTCTTGTTTTTTTTTCTGGATCTATTTATAAAAATATATATTTTTAAATGCAGTTCAGGTTGTAAAATGTCAATTGGTGCAACTTCCCTGAAACTTGGACATTCATTAATTAATTATAAATGTTATTTTTTTATTTAATATAAAAAAAATTATGTCATTATTTTTACATAATGATTCATATCCAAAGGGTTACACCACATTACTTTTTTGTAATTGAATTGAAACTTTTCCTGAAAATGGTAAAAAAAATCCTCAAAACCATATGAAACTAGCATGAATATAAAAGGTGCACTTGCACGTGTTTTAAAATACATTATTAAATGCATTCTGTATCCTAGACTTAGAAACATTTTGACTAGTTTAACGCTTTAAAAGCATTGCATTTTATTTAAGCAAGTAAATGTTGTCATTACGTGACTCTAGATAAGATATGAAACATTTCCTCTCATTGTCGAGAGGTTTTCAAAAACAAGGGATTAATGGGACACAATTGCCATTCATGATGCTCTCTCTCTTAAGAGATGGGGGGATTTTTCTCTCTAAAGAGAAAGGGGGATTTGGTATTGTGTGGGCAATTGGGCTGTCCCTCCCTCGCTCTCTTGACTTCTGTGGGGGCTGACCGGAGGTCGGAACCAGCCAATGGGGTCTCTCTGCTGGCCTGTGAAATACTGCATTCTGGTCCCATCACTCTCTCTCTCCCTCAAAGACTGTTTAAATGGCTGTGGTTTATTATTGCCCACTGAGGGCTAAAGTGATCCTCTGTTAGGCCTGTGGGAGAGGAGGGGCCGTAGGACCTGGCTTTCTCTGCGGGTGCTTTTGCCGGACAGCTGTTCAGACCTTGCCTGACTTTTCATATGGATATGTATGGTAATGGCAGGCAATGGAGTGGAGATGAAGAGGAGGCAGCGTTAGAGCCCTCACTCTCTTCAGCACGCCTCTAAAAGCTCCACAAAAGGAGCAGTAAAAGGGGGCCGCACCGGTGAAGCTCCCACTTTTTGTGAGCCTGAATTAGTTCTGCAAAAGCAATGAAAGTGATCTTTAGCTGCGAGACAGGGGAAGTCTGCCCACGGGACCCGGCGAGCTCATTAGCACAAAACGTCTAGCGCCGACAGATAATTGACTGAGGCAGATTCAACTATCACTCCCCTAGAGTCTGTCACAACAGTTCCTTGAGCACGGCACACACGGTACACCCCATCCCCACCCTCTACCTTCAATGACATGATACAAACACATCCCATCACATTCCATTAACACTTTGCACTCTTTCCTCCATTCGCTCGCAGCTTTTCCTCCCACATCCTTATCTGAGTGCTTCGTCACCCGGTGGTGTTTTAACCAGTGGTGTTGGATTGAGATGAAACCAAAGCAGTTAGTGCGCAAGACTCTCGCTAAAGTCTTGTAGCTTTTAGAATGCGCAACGCTTTCACTGTTTTGAAATCAAAGCATGTTCATTCCATCTGTGATGTAAAAGCATCTCAGAATGGGACTCCTTTAACCATCTATGAAGTTTTATCACCGTCCTTCTCCCCGATCTACGAATTGGGTAATTAAAATAAAAAAGTGGGAAAATGTCCCATCTATGATTTTGTGCAAGTGTTGAGAGCTTGTTTTTTGTTCTGCTGTGCACAAATAACTGTGGCACACATGTTCAAACCCTGCAGAGGCCTCTGCCTGTGCTCATCATAATGGCAGCCTAACTGCTTCGAGGTTAAATTGACTGGAAAATGCTGTTTTAATTTTCATGTTAATTGAAATGGACTAATTGTTAATATATTCACAAGGCGAAAGTACCAAACTAAAATGGGATTTTGATTTCTGTCGAAATCATATTGGCTCTACGTGGCAAATAACAATCAGTAAATTACTAAAAATAGCCAGTTTTATTAGTTAAAAATGTTTCCGCTGATTAGAATTTGAATATTAGCACTGCCCAGCTGTTGAGCTGACCGCACAACATATTTCATGATTTCTGAGAAATTACAATTATTATTTTCCGTGTATTGTTGCGAAATAATGGATTTATAATATTTTTTGTTCAGATAAAGGCTTTTGATAATGGAAAAAAACACCTTTTAATACATTTAATCTAATTCTATTGCCAAAAGTCTCCAAAAAGGAATTACGAGATACGGACGGTGGGGGGTGAATCCGCATCTAACAATCACACTGCATTTGCAAGAGAGAGAGAAAAGAAGAAAAAAGGACAGAGAAAAAGAATTTTGTCAAGCAGCTAAACAGGCCTATTCTCCATGACAGCCCCCTTCCTTCACGGGCAACTATAGAAATTAGCCCTTGCCTTCTCTGCGCTCTCACACTTGGCTGCACATGCTTGCATGGATACAAGGAAAAGTAGAAAAAACTCTTTTCTTTCTGTCAGCATTCCTGGCCAACAATTGCTAGATTAGGCAATGTGGTGTGGGGGGGTATTGAGCGGCCAATGGCCCCAGCAGGAACAGCTGGTGGGGGTTAATGGCGACTGAACTCCGCAGTCGGGACCCTTTCTCTATTGTGTGGGCCACTCATGGGAAGGGAAGGGGGCTGCTGACAGATTCTGGGTTGTGAGGGACCCTTGGTACAGTGTGCAGGGGTCATCCGAGTGATGCGTGTGTGTGGTACATCGCTGGTAAGCGACAGAAAGGGACGTGTGGACTGGGGGACTCAAAATCGGCTTCCGGGGACATTAGCATCAGTTTAGATTCAGCGTCGAGAGGCGAGAGAAAGGAAGAGGGGAAACACTGCACACGTTAGTGTATTTTAGTAGGAGGTAGGAGAAAGTGAAGACAGGAAGGGAGGAATTCCTGTGAAAATAACATTTTTAATTCCTCTTTTTTCACTTTTCACCCTTTAATCATGTCAATACAGGTGAGGTACTTCAGTATGAGTCAATTGAATTAAATTACTTTTACTCATTTGATTAATTAAATGTTCTTGATCTCAAGTACACGTTATTTTTTGCCCACTGTAATCTTTTCTAATTTGAGGTTTCTGTGTTCCAGGAGGAAACTGCGGTCTTCTGTTTACTGACACGTTAGATCCAAGCATCAGGTGCTCCTGCTATGATTATGAGTGTCCAATCTACATCTGTATGTAAATATATATATTGCTTCTTTCATTTTAAAAACTGAATAATGATTGCATCTGGAAGCTTCCTTAGTTTTTAGAGATTTTCAGTGTAAATTGAACAGAAAAATCATATATTCTATTAATAAATAAAGAAAGTACATTTAATAAGTAAATGAACGCAGGTTCACAGGTTCTGAAATATATTTATTTAGTTTTTTTTATTAAGTTTAAATAATAATTTCAATCCAGGTCCACAGGTACTGAATTTGACCCAGAAGCCCCTCAGATTTCAATTTAAGCAATTTAAATGCTTAAATAAGAATATAAATAAATAAATATAAAGATTACTTATTAACTGTATAAAATAGATTTGTTTATTTAAGTCTAATTAAGTTCATATTCTAATATTATAATTCAGTACCTGTGAACCCAGGTTATATACCGAAATGTCTTATACCTTAATAAAGAACTTATACCTACATTTTTGCATATATATATTTATATAATATTACGACTGTGACACTAAGTAAGCAGGCCTTTTCAAAAGGTAATAAATAAATACAAATGATACGTAAGTGCATCATGCCACTGCCCTTATACATGCAAAAATGTATTTACAAGACTGGCTGTCACAAATTAGTGACCAGAAGTCTTATTATTTTGCAGTTTGTTTGTGAAAATTCTGCCCCAAGATCGCCATCTTGACAGGTGATGGTTCCTTATCAAATTATGAAGCTTCCTGGTGAGAGCAGAAAGGGTTTAATCCCAAACTCCAACAAGATGAATTCCCTCCATCTAATGTCAAGCCACTGTGCTTCACATCGCTCATTAGTTGCCTGATTATGATAGCACACCGGTGTAACATTTAATCGAGGCTGACACCAGATTTGCCCCTGCTACAAATCCCCCTCTGCCATGCAAATTGAGTCGTTTGTGTGTGTGTGTGTGTGTGTGTGTGTGTGTGTGTGTGTGTGTGTGTGTGTGTGTGTGTGTACGGGCGGTGTTTGATATGGTGCAGCAGACTCGGAAATGAAAGATTAGTGTGGAGATGAGACACAGGGGACGTCTGGCCTCTGCTCTCAGTACTGTGATTACAAAGACGCCTTCGGAGCGTTTGGTGTTTTCCACGCAGTGCAGTGGCACTGGGCTGAAGGAGATGAAATTAACAGCGCTATTCTCACTTCATCCCCAGTGAACATTCAAGAGAGCCTTGAGAAATCACCTTTTTCTCTTGACAGTCAAGTTTTCTGTTAATGTAAACTTACAAAATAGATGGTTTTACAGAAAATGTCCATTGAATTTGGAAAACTCTCCGTTTTCTGTTTCAGAATTGCTCCAGAACTCACATTTCTTCATGGAAAGGCTTGATGCAAGACTTTTCCTTTGGTCTACCCTTGTTGTCCTGTGAGATTAATGAATAGGTGATTGATGGATAGGTTTGAGGGTTAAATATTCTGGGTTGCCTGTACAAAGATGTGATGTCCAGTGTTGACAACCAATTTTCTCTTGATATTTTGAGGATGTTAAAGCATTTCATCTGCACTTTTATCTCTCTAGACACGTTCTTTGATTCACATCCATATATCAGTGAAGAAAGCAAGCATTTGCACAAATAGTGTTCCTGTGGCTCAGTGGCAGAGCATTGCGTTAGCAGCGCAAAAGGTTGTGGGTTCAATTCCCAGGGAACACACATATACTGATCAAAATTTTTATAGTCTGAATACCCTGTAAGTCGCTTTGGATAAAAGCGTCTGCTAAATGCATAAATGTAAATGTAGACCTTGAGGTAAACAACAAGAAGTGATTGTTTTGTCTGTCAGTCATTAAATCCATCAGCCTTTATGATCTATTGCAGCACTATAATGTCACCTGCTTCTGTGACAATCATAATGAAAGATATATGTGCATGGACTCCATCATGAATAGTAATTTATCTAGCTTTTATGCCTCTCACATACTAAGTGACAAGCTTTACCACCATTTATAGATGCACTCAAGTAATTCATCCTGATTTGAAAACTAGTTTTTTTAGGTTAAAAAATGAATTATACATACATTCTACATTGAGTGGGCCACCTCATGAAGGAAGCAATATTGAGATACAGCAAGTCGAATACTGCTCACTTTACATATAATCAAATAATCGAAATACTTTCCTATTAGTAGCAAAAGCAGTAGGCTAAGAGAAACTAGATGAACTATTTATTTTGCCAAGACTGAAGTCTGCATCCATTTGATGCTGAACTATCCCATGAGGCCACAGGAGAGCGATTGTGAACGATAGTGAAGTGACACGACTGACACTAGGTCACATGTCATTGATAACATGAGGGATGTAATGCATTCGGATTTCATTCATACTACACACATTGATACAATATAGACAATAGTTTTGCAATGGTCGCAAAGTTAGTTTATAATCAAATGTAGTAGCTACTCTGTAAGCAACTTAAGGTCACATCACTAGACTCTTTATGAATGAATGAATGAATGAATGAATGAATGATGCATTTATATAGCGCTTTATTGTTTATTGCTGTACACACAAAGTGCTTTAGAATCATGTGGGGGGGTCTCTCCTCAACCACCACCAGTGTGCAGCATCCACTTGGATGATGTGACGGCTGCCACCTGACAACGGCGCCAGTGCGCTCACCAGCTACAGGTGGAGAGGAGAGAGAGACATAGAGCCAATCAAGTAGAGTCACAGTCTTTAGACTTTGTTTGTGAAAACCTTTGCTTTTTGACTATGTACTACATTTGATGTAGTATTTACTTCTGCATGTAAAAATAAATTTTGTAAGTATGCATGCGTGTTGTATGAATACACTCTGGACATTCTACATCTGCTATTGTCATTTAACCTATGGCAAAGATGTGTTTCTGTTCCCCTTCATTCATGAATATGATGACTGCTAACATCACTTGTGAAAAGTGTGCATACAAAGCTAGAAATGACTCCCTTGTCAGTATTCACCGGCGTGAAAAGGAAGTGCACTTACATGTACTATAGGTGCACTTGAAGTGCACTTCAAATCTTAAAAGTATAATTGTACTAGCAAAAAAAATAATAATAAAAAAACTGCTAATAATTAATGAAATAAAAAGCCCTTTAAGTCTATTTAAAGGAAGAACACTTTTATGACTGTTTCTAAACACATTGTCTTTTAAAGTTTCTAAACATACTGTCTTTTAAAAATTGCACTTTATAATATTGTGAGATTAAAAGTTTTAATTTAAAGTATATTTTATTTAACATTTAAGAAGTACACTTTTATTCATGCTTACTAAAGGAATGTAAAGCACTTAATTTTAATTTTATTTTGATATTCATATTACATTTAAAGATAATGTATTTGAAATTCAGTACATTTCAACTTAATTGAATGTATCTAAAGAATATTTTAGATAACCATAAATATTCAGTATTCGGCAGTATAGTTTAACCATACTTTAAAAGAAACTATAATTAATTATGAAAGTACATATAAAGGTGCACGTAAGTCTTGGGTTTTAGGTAAAAATGTTACACTATAATACACTTTCGTTTAATTACAATTTATATGCAGATAAGTCTCCAAAAACATCCAATTTGCTCATAAGTATATTCTTTTAAAGTATATTAATGCCATACTAAGAGTTATTTTTATGTATGCTGAAGTGTTTTATTTTACAAGGGTAATTTTGTTTAAAATTATTATTTAAACCATTTTGTTTTTAATGCCAATTTGTTTTTCTTCAATGAGTATTTTCAGCTGACTTCACTCTTCTTCTGGCTGAGATGTGAAGTCATTAAATGGGCAGATTTCAGGAATCTTGTACTAAAAACAGCCCCCCGCTCTTCGTGTAACACCTGTTTTCATCACCCCACCTCTCTCTCTTCTTCACTCTTTTTCATTCTGTAATGATACCAGAGGACTCACGCACAGCCAGAGCTGGGACGTGTGTCGTCCTCACCCCCCTCCCATCAGTAAACATTTCATTTCCTTGTCCTGTCAGTAGCGTCTTTACCCTGTGCTTGTTGGCAGGGCCCCTAATCTGAAACGCAAACTCACTTTTGTAGATTAGCCACTTCATCTTCCTTTTCTCATTGAGGACACTGTTGTCCCCCCCGCCTCTGCATCCCGGCAAGTTATGCCGTTTCTATTCGCCAAGCTCGGCTGAGCCACTCCAGTCCAGCCCTGCTGTGTTTGTCGTCCTCCCAGTTCGTTTACCCAAGTCATTGTCTTTTAAAATGGCTCTTAAGAAAACATCTCATTGGAAGGTGCATATGATTCCCCGGTGACGATCAGTTGCCTTCCTGCCAAACGTTTATCACTGAAGCCTGAGTGAACCGCTTCAGTCTCCGCTGTCCCTCTGTGCTGATGATGGAGGGAAATTACATTTGCATTCTGTAACTCGACATAGCTCGGCAGAACTAAATTACAATCCCTTACAACTACAATTACTCTGGGAAAACAGCCAGCGCCGAGCTCTCTTGGAAGAGCTGTTTTTCTGTCTCCCCCCCCCCCCTCTCTTTTATGAGAGACAATGAATCCTGGAGCAGCTACCTGTTTTTACACGTTCCCTCCTTCTTCGAAACACCTGTGCGCAGTGGTTGTCTCATTGTTTTTCTCATCCACTGATCATAAAGATTGAGAGACCAAAGAAACGACAGCAGGAGGCTCTCACTGACTCATTCCTCCTTTCTGGCGCCAGCTCGCTGACGGTATGCTTCCTGCCACCACTTAAAAAAGCTGGTCATGTGATGCTGAGGACTTGAGTTTCCAGATGCTAATAGTACCTGTCACCATAAATTCAACAGCTTTGGCTCGAGGCGACCGCAAATATGCGAACTGCACTTCAGTTACATAGACCGACAGGTTTCTGACATTAAAGCAACATCTCCAGCATTGCAATTTGCAAGTTGTATAGTTGTAGTATATTGTTTTTTTTTCCTGTTTGGTGGTAAATGATGTCTAGCTCATGGCAAATGTCAGGTTTTGGTTTCAATAACTGACCTTTTTAATGCATGACATTTTCAATTAATTCTTTTATTTTTATTTACAAACAATATTTCTTCATTTTGGTAGTCAAAATACCACCAATATATATATATATATATATACATGTAGTATCTCACAGAAGTGAGTACACCCTCACATTTTTGTAAATATTTTATTTTATCTTTTCATGTGAGAAATGACACATGGTTCTTTGTACAGCTTGTATAACAGTGTAAATTTGCAGTCCCCTCAAAATAACTCATGGAACTCAAATGTCTCCCCCTAGGGGTACACCCTAAGTTAAAGCAGTTATACCCACTTCACCATGTCTGAGGGAAGGTGTTACAAGGCCACTCTCTCGCAAAAAAGCGAGCACTAAGCCAACTCTACCCGCAAAGAACTCTCTGAGGATCTGTAAAAGAATTGTTGCTCTACATAAAGATGCGTAGGCTATAAAAATATTTCCAAGGCCCTGAAACTGAGCTGCAGCATGCTGGCCAAGACCATACAGTGGTTTAACATGACAGGTTCCACTCAGAACAGGCCTCGCCATGGTCGGCCAAAGAAGTTGAGTGCACGTGCTCAGCGTCATATCCAGAGGTTGTGTTTAAGAAATAGACGTATGAGTGCTGCTTGCATTGCTGCAGAGGTTGAAGGGGTGGGGGGGGATCAGCCTGTCAGTGCTCAGACCATACACCGCACACTGCATCAAATTGGTCCGCATGGCTGTCTTCCAGAAGGAAGCCACTTCTAAAGCCTGCAAACAGTTTGCTGAAGACAAGCAGACTAAGTACATGGATTACTGGAACCATGTCCTGTGGTCTGATGAGACCAAGATAAACGTATTTTTGTTCAGATGGTGCCAAGCGTGTATGGCGGCATCCAGGTGAGGAGTACCTCTCTTTCAATGTTTTCAGGCTACGTGGCACGCTTAGCATCTGTGAACGCTTAACTCCACCTACTTTGATTTGATTGGCCAATTCAATTATTTTCACATTGATGAGCGCTATTAGCCCGCTGAGGCAGAGCAGCCTGAAAATGTTACTTTTTAAAGCTTTTTTATCATCCTAACAAGAGCGCTGCATAATGGAGGATGGTAGATGGGTGCAAGAATTTCAAATATTGGGGGGACATTTGGCAATTTCTAATTGTTGGGGACTTATATGTCTATAATGGTTACGGCCCTGCCATAAAGCAAATTTCACAAAGATCAACCTCAGTCACTGTGGCTACTTATGCTGGAAAGCTAACCTGGTCCAGGGCAGGCATACTGTCAGGCTAAGCTGAGCTCACTGACCAATGTATTACCACTGACTCTCTCACATACAATCATAGCCATGCAGCCTTTCTCTCTGGTTTTATAACAGCTGTACCTTTTATAGCTAGAACAGATAGCATTAGAACATTACAATCTAAAATTGCTCTTTAAAGCATTAACAATCACTAAACTAAAAGTTAAAATCACTAAATTAAAACTACATTTTAACTGCTATAAGAAACACACATTAACTCATCTGAGCTTAGTAATTAGGACTGTATTAGCTTACAATTTTGTTTACCCATTACAATAGTCCCTTTACAGTTACTGTCATAAAATACATATTTGACTCAGAACTATTGTGCTCCGTCTGTTTAGCGTGCATGCGCGCAGCAGCTCGTCCACTCGCGTAAGCCCAGTCTTGATAGCGAAATGGATATATTTGCATGACGTTCTAACATTTACAGATGAAAATATACTCATGACATGTCAGTTATGCTCTGAGGAAAACACAACGTCTCAAATGCATTAAACAGCACAGATATATTAGCTGTTTGTCATGGTGGATGATTTGATCCATGATCGACATTAAGGGCTGCTTAATTAAGAATAAGTGTGCACAAATTAGTTAGACTTACCTTGTCGTTTATAACCGCTTTAGCCCTGATTGATTTGTTAGGTTATTTCAAGTCAGGTTTTGAACTTTAATCCCCGCATTTCCTTGGGTCTCAGTAGTTTTGTAGTGATTTGTCATGTTCACGCGCAGAAGTGATGAGAGAACGCGCTTGAGACAGTTTCGAGAGGAGAAATCCAGAGCTGATCATCCCTATACGCAGTATCCGCAAGCAGCGTAGGGCCCCCGAAACACCAGGGGGCCCCGTTGCTCTCAAAGATGATTTAATTTTAGTTTCGTTTTAGAATTTGGCCAAAGGCTATGAAAACATGAATGATAATTGATTTTATTGCGGTGCTGTTGCCCTTTCTACGTCAGAATCAGTCAAATCATGTAACGTGAAAGTCGTAAAGTCTCTTGCTCGAGACTAAAATACGTGTTGAAAGCATAGCGAGCCGAGGAAGAGACACTGTTTCTTGAACGCTTTCCACGAGCGCGATTCGAGACGGAGTGAAACACGGACAAATGCGTTTCATTCAGAACCACACATATATATGCCTGTGAAAACCCAGCTAAAGTCATTAAACCCAGGTAAAGAACATTCTGTGAAAATGTAACTCTGATATCTTTAATATTATCTGAGTAAGGCCATGTCAACGATTTAAATCATGTGAAATTAATGGTTGAAATCAAAATTTGATGCTTGTTATCTCATAATTAGATTTTGAGACTTTAGCATGGATTTCACAGAGAGGGTCACATATACAGTATATATATCATATGTGTGTGTGTTATGTATTTTATAGATAAGATATAGTCATTTTTATATGCAACATATAATATATAAATGTGTATTTAAGTATACATTGTGTTATGTTGCATATTATATATATGCATTTCCAATCGTTATGTGTGTATCTTACATTTTTATTTAATACATAAAAAATCCATATTTTTTAACACTTTATATAACATTTTATATGATCTTGTATATACATAAAAGTGTTTGTATGTGTGTGTATATATATGTCCCTTTTATATACAATATATAATTTGCCCCCCTAAATATATGAACAGGTCCTTTGTTTTTTTTCTGGAATATTAATTATAATATATATTGCTTCTGCATACAATATATCAAACGATATATAGAATGTTACAAACATCTGAGCATGCACATATAATTTCAACTTTAAATCAGACATCCATTCTAGATACATAAGCACAGAAGCTTTACTAGAGAAATATAAATGTTACTGTTTTCCTAAAGTGCCAGGAATATTGTAGCATTATGGATTTGTTGTCATGTGTAGCGTCTTCTTATTGATGACAGAAGAATGTGAAAGTAGCTAGCGACCTGGACGTAAAAGATCAGGATTTATAGCCTGGAATCTCTTGAACAATTTTATCAAAAGCCCATTCCAGCGTGGCATTTTTCTTTGGCTCATAAATCAGTGTTGTGAAGCCCCTTTGGTGGACAGTAAGAGGAGATAGATGAGCCGGGGAGAGGTCAGCGCTGATTTTTCACCTCAGCATCCTGTCATGGGCCTTAGGCAGCTGCTGTGCCTTTATGAATTGGTCTTTTACTGACTTGTTGTGTTTTTAATTTGTTTTACTCGGTTTGAGAAAAGGAAAGGAAAAAAACAGGGGTATTAGGACCTTGCTTATCAAAGCCTGGCTGGAGATAATGTATCGATCGTTGAACGACTTGTGGGTGCTGGCTGGCCTCTTGTGCAGTATAAAAATTGAACAAACTTTTGACAAATGAGAGAGCAAGACTTCAATTTGTCCATCTCTGAATTGATAAGTAGCACACGATTGTCTCATTTCTCTGTCCGATATGTATATCGCTTTGGAGGTTAAGCTACAGATTGTATTAGACACTTGCCAGGTGCATGTGTGCGAGAATCAGAATATCACTTTTAATAAATGTTATGGCTGCAATATGTTAATGAAAGTACTGTATGCAACAGACTTTACGCGGTGAGTGTGAATGTGACAGCTTTTAAAGCTTAACTGATTTATCCCTTCATCCGTCATGGCGGGCTTGTTTGTGGTCAGACACACACTCTCCCATCTGATTGAAAGGCCTTCATTTGCTATGCGGGTATGTAAAGCAGAGGACTATCACCGACCTTGGCTCTTTGAATGATGTCTGTGAGTGCAGCATCCACATAAGAGACAGTAGAGTGGAGGCCTAAACCATCACGACAACCTGCGTTTGATGGAGTTCAAGTGTAAGCGGTGCTGGTCATGTAGTCGCATCTTTTTATCCACGGCAGACTGCTCTTTAGAAACATCAAAACGACCTATAATAATGGCCCCACTGTTAGATATATGAGCTTATTTTCAAAGGATGAGACTGTGTACAATATAAACAAATGCAACCAGCCACAATAAATGCCAAAAAAGAGCTTTAAGTTAGTCATTTATTGGAGTAAAATATAAAGAAAATAACTTTTTAATCTCTGCAGGCTAGCTGTGAAAACATCTAAGTTCCTGTAAGAAAAATAACCATTTTACATAAATATAACACGATAGTTTAATTTGAATGATCACCATTACTGTGATTAATCTTTGGCAGTTGGAAACTTGTTATTAACTGATTAAAAGAATAATTCACCCAAAAATAAAAAAATGTCTGACCATATAGATGAATGGGTGCTGACAGAATGAGAGTCAAAACAGCTGCTAAAGTGAACAGCCGCATGTTTGTAAGAAACAAATCCGTCTTTAAGATATTTTACCTATAACCCAGCCAAAATCCATAATCCACAATAACTTTTCCTCCATCCATTGTTGTCCCTCACATTAAAATCCACTGACATATTTGTCTTAAACTTTTGGACTGTTTTTGCTTGTGCTTGATCTGTGTATATTTCTCTCCTGATTCAGGTGAGATTACTTTTTCACTGGAGGACTCATATTTCAGGTTTACTCTTCTTCAAAAATGTCTTTATGATGGATTTGTTTTGTTTTTGCAAACACCCAGTGTTTCTCTTCACAAGACATTAACTGATGGACTGGGGTCGCGTGGACTATTGTGATGTTTTTATCAGCTGTTTGGACTCTCAATTTGACGGCATCCATTCACTGCCGAGGATCCATTGGTGAGAAAGTGATGTAATACTAAATTACTCCAAATCTGTTTGGACAAAGAAATAAAGTCATACATTTTCATTTTGGCAGAACTATTCCTTTAACCATTTACTTTCACTTCAATAGTGTTACAGAGCACATCTGCTTTGGTTAAATCGGGGTAAGCATTAGCTGCACAAAATGCTTTCTGATGGATCATGTGACCCTGAAGCCTGCTGACTGCTGAAAATTCAGCTTTACCATCATATGAATACATAATATTTTAAAATATATTGAAATAGAAACTGTTATTTTAAATTGTAAAAAAATGTGTAAATTGTTTAACTTTATTTCTGAGAACAATATTTTTTAGGTGTAAACTTTTAGTATGACCAGGCTCAACAAATATAATTTTACATTAAATCAGTAAATATACAAGATGTTATTGTAATACAGATACAGAAAATAATTGTGATTCTACAACACCACAGACATTTCCTTCTCCTGTTAACTTCTGAAGTCACATATACATTTGCTGCTTGTTTTTAATAAATTGTAGAACTACTACTGTAACATGAAAACAAAATTCACTCTAGAAGTGTGTTGAGTTTCTCTCTGGTCTCTCACCTGAGGCTCTTTTGAGGTAGTCGGTTAACATTACTGGCATTCCTGTAAGCTTGGCCTGAGGGGAGTTGGCTGCTCAATGGGAATGTATAAGGGCATCTGCCGTGGCATGATTTACTGTTGCTCTCCGTTTGAAGCTGGGGTCAGAGGTTTGTGTGTAGCGGCGGCCCCTGTGATCATCCTCAACCGGTTATGACCAAAGTCAAAGAGTCTGAGAGAGACATAGATGCATCACTTGTAGGAAGTACCTGTCTGAGCACTAGGGATGGGAAGATTCTCCGATTTGCTCTGTGTATTGGCAAAAAAAGGTAACGATGTGATGCATCGGTTTAAAAAGTGTGCATCGGATACAAGTTGGCATTTGTATCGCGATGCATATTTTCTAACAAATTTGCATAGTTAAAAAACTATTTATTTATATATAATTACTAGTGGATGCGCTACACTTTTATTGTTTAGCCACGAGTATATTTTCATCTCTAAATGTTAGAAAGTCATGCAAATATATCCATTTTGCTGTCAGGAGTGGGCTTACGCAAGTGGACAAGCTGCTGCCGCTAAACAGATGGAGCACAATAATTCTGAGTCAAATATGCATTTTATGATAGCAGTAACTGTTGTACTATTTTACTATTGTAATGGGTAAATAAAATGTCAGCTAATACAGTCCTAATTACTAAGCTCAGGTGAGTTGATATGTGTTTCTTATAGCAGTCAAATGTAGTTTTAATTTAGTGATTTTAACTTTTAGTTTAGTGATTGTTAATGCTAGAGCAATTTTAGATTGTAATGTTCTAATGCTATCTGTTCTAGCTATAAAAGGTACAGCTGTTATAAAACCAGAGAGAAAGGCTGCATGGCTATGATAGTATGTGAGAGAGTCAGTGGTAATATATTGGTCAGTGAACTCAGCTTAGCCTGACAGTATGCCTGCCCTGATCCAGGTTAGCTGTCCAACATAAGTAGCCACAGTGACTGAGGTTGATCTTTGTTAAATTTGCTTTATGAAACAAAATAATTTGACAGTGAGTCAGACTAACTGAAATAAGCCTGGCCTATTTGGTAAACTTGTTTTATGAAACAGGCCTCGAGGCGTTAGAAGTCAGAAGACACATAAGTTAATTTACGATTTGCTGTCTGTCTGAATCAAAGAAATAAAAGCGATCATATTTTTTCCATTGCATCAAATCGCATTGTGTTGAATTGAATCTAAATCGGATCGCACTGCATCGTAATAGTGGTTAATAGTATCGTATCGCATTGCTAGCTGCTTTGTATGTATCTTCAATGTATCGTATCGTTGGCTATGCAGCGAGATGCATATCGCATTGGCCTCAGTTATGGAGATGCACATCCCTACTGAGCACCTATTTCCATTTTACATACAAGAGTTTATTTTCGGTTATGTTCATTTTATTCATAGTGATCTTCCAACTAGTTGCCATTTTTTATGTGGCTTTCAACTGAAAAGCAAGGCGTCAATGATCTGTCTCTCACAGATGTAGCGTACCGCATTTCCACACGCCACAGACACATGTCAAAACATGCTCCTCTGCTTCATTTGTCTTTTTTTCTTTCCTGTATTTTTCATGCTAGCTACCTACCACTTACAGCCCAGTAAATTTCCCCCTGGTGAAGCACAGTGACTCAGAATAAGGCCTTCAAAAAGTAACTTTTAAAAACGGCACACCCACAAAAACATGTTAAACATGTCAAAGTACTTTTAACTGTGTGGACAGATTTAATGAAGGATGACATGCAGCGATTTTGTGAGGGCAACATTGGCAATCCGTGCCCACTTGGTGTATTAAATGAAATAAATTATGACAAATGGATAAACAAAAAAAATAAAAAATTGATTGTAAATTTACTAAATTAAAAGTGAATAAAATGAAACCTAAAATACTTTAAAACCACATGAGGCAATATTTTATTCACAATAGAACATAGAGTACATAATACATGTTAAAACTGAGAAATTGTACACTTTTATAATGAGCTCATTTCAAATTTGATGCCTGCTACAGGTCTCAAAAAAGTTGGCACGGGAGCAACAAAGGGCTGAAAAGCAAGACATTTTGAAAAGATTAAGCTGGGAGAACATCTAGCAACTAATTAAGTTAATTGACATCAGGTCTGTAATATGATTAGCTATAAAAGGGATGTCTTGGAGAGGAAGAGTCTCTCAGAAATAAAGATGAGCAGACGCTCTTCAACCTGTGAAAGAGTGCGTAAAAAGATTGTGGAATACTTTAAAAACAACGTTCCTCAACGTCACATCGCAAAGGCTTTGCAAATCTCATCATCTACGGTGCATAAGATCATCAAAAGATTCAGAGAAACTGGAGAAATACCTGTATGTAAGGGCCAAGGCTGAAGACCTTTGTTGGATGCCCGTGGTCTTTGCTCCCTCAGACGACACTGCATCACTCATCGGCATGATTCTGTCATTGATATTACTAAATGGGCCCAGGAATACTTCCAGAAACCAGTGTCGGTAAACACAATCCGTCGTGCCATCTACAGATGCCAACTAAAGCTCTATCATTAAAAAATTAAGCCATATTTCAGCAGAACAATGCAAAACCACATACTGCAGCTATTACAACCGCATGGCTTCGTAGTAGTAGAGTCCGGGTGCTGAATTGGCCTGCCTGCAGTCCAGATCTTTCACCTATAGAGAACATTTGGCACATCATTAAACTAAAAATACATCAAAGATGACCACGAACTCTTCAACAGATGGAAACCTATATCAGGCAAGAATGGGACCAAATTCCAAAACCAAAACTTCAGAAACTCATAACCTCAGTGCCCAGACGTCTTCAAACTGTTTTGAAAAGAAGAGGAGATGCTACACCATGGTAAATATGCCCCCGTCCCAACTATTTTTGAGCCCTATGAGCATCAAATTTGA